>JBBPEA010000011.1:0-636349 GCA_039096215.1 Blastocystis sp. NMH
AATTCTATTCTCATTCCATCTATCATCCTATTCCATTTCAACGCCACTCTCCTTTCCTCTTCTTCCTCTCTCTTCTACAAGTCACTCTTTGATTCGATTCTCTCCTTCTATTCTATTCTCCTCTTTGTTCCCAGACTCCTATCTATTACCATTCTACTCCTCTTACTGCTTCTCCTCACCCCTCTCTCTACCATTATCCTCTTCCACACTCATTCGCACACACTCCATTCTGTTCATTCTCTTCTCTCCTATCTTTCGTTCTTTCTACTCGAACCATCTTCTTCTTTACCATCCCTATTCATTCCCCTATTATCTATATCTTTCAATCACTTCTTCCACCATATCATTAACCACTTCCTTCTCTTATTTCCCTCTCACTTCAATCACTCTTCCTTCGACAAACACAACAATCAAATCTCTACATACTCACATACTCTCAACTCATTCCTTCTTCTCCTCTTCATCAACAACACCATCGTCGTCAACAACATTCCAAACACTATCAGCAGTATTATCACACTCACTCTCACACACACTCTTCTATCCTTCTTCCACACTCCATCCTCCTCACCCAACACACATCGCTTCTTCTCATATCCAATATACAATCCATCACCACTGCAATCTACCCTCACTTCGCCTCCCACTTCTACCTCTCTATAGTATCCCTCCCCTTTGCATACTCCCCTGCGAGCCATTATCTCTATCTCCACTGATCCAACACCATCTCTGTTCTCTCCCATTATCCTGTACATTCGCTTATCACTCTCCACCAACGGAATCCCTGATATCTCACCACTCAACTCATCCAAACCCAACCCCATCGGCAACTCCATTCCTCCACTCATTCTCCAATTCGTCACGATGTTCTCATACTTCGGCTTCTCTGTTCTCGACTCTATTCCTACCACAAACTCATATACACTCTTCAGGTAATGAATATCATGTGGTCTCTCATATACACACTTATCCATATGAATCTCACCAAACACACCATTCTCACACATTCGATACGCATAACCAGTATAGCCATACCCACAATCTCCTTTCGACATTTCTCCTTCACCCACTGAAGGGAATCGTTCATCTCCAACACACCTCATTCCTGATCCACTACAATACGCCCATAATATCGATCCTATTGTGTTATCATTTGCACTTTCGATGATCTCATATCGAATCTTACGATAACCATTAAGACCCAAGGGAATCGTTATCTGTGGTTTCGTACGACTCAACAGAGTCGAATTGGATCTCATCAGTCTTCTTCCTTCCCCTTCACCACTCACATTCTCATACCCATACAATTCAAACACCCATCTCGCTACATCCTCTCCACCTACCACATTGAATGAATTCCATTTGCTTCCTTCCAAATTCTCTACCACCCACTCCACATATGTCCCTCCTTTCCCTGACAATGTTCCTGTTGTATACGGATCCAAATCCATCATCTCATCCAATGATCCACTCACCAATCCATTTGAATCCTTCCTACTATACGAATCGATTACAGTTGAACACACTTCCACGCCAAACACACCACTCGCATCAAACACCAATTCTTCAGATGACGATGTGCCCACAGGACGATGAACCTCGAATGCCATTACATTCTTCCCTTCCCTTACACCAACCAATCCGAGAATGATGTGGAACTTCGAGAACGCACTCGCATCGTGAACGTTCGTCGATTCCGTATCACCATCGAAATCCTCTACCAGATTGAAACGACCCACTCGTACTCCATTCAGATACGCCACCACTCCTCCCTCATACTTCATTCGCACATTCAATACTCGATAGTCATCAATTCCTTTCAATTGGAAACTCTTACGAATATACGTCGTCACTCTCTCTCCAATCACCATCTCTCCTCCTCTCTTTCTCTCCCAATCACCATCATCGAATTCTACTCCATTCCATCCCATCATCTCTTCCCCATTATACACACTCCATTCTGTATATCCAACCTGGAATGGCAAGAACGTCGAGAATGTCGTTGATACGCTACAAGGACTTCCCTCTCCACTTCCATACAACTCTTCCATCTCAAACTCCATTTCATCCCTATCCATTGTTAACGTGTAACCCGAATTCGCACTCCAACCATCTCCTCTCTTGGTGGTAGCTTCAAACGTGTACAGACCATTCTCCACACACACATCGATGTAGTAGTACGTCATCATGACAGGGAACACACTCACCGATCTCACCACCCTTCCACTCGTACCGCGACCCTCAATCACCTTCCAACTATTCTCATTCGGTAAACGGTCACTACGCACTCGAATTGTTATCAAATCCTTCCCTCCCGCACACTGTATGCTACTCAGATCGAAGGAAGCATTCACAGCTCCACCAATCACATTGTGAGCAGTCACTGTGTACACGGTTGAATTCACAGTCTCACCACTCCTTCCACTTATCCATCCATTCCTCGGATCCAATTGGAGTCCAGAAGGGAGTTCAGGAGTGATCGAGAAATCGTTGTAACCATCAACGGGTATCAGTGTTGTCATTTCAACTCCAGAATACCTCTCTCCTATCGAGGAATACGATAGCACAGACTCGGGATGAACTCGCATCGCATACAGATTCAGTGATTGCACTTTCCACTCGCATTCACCCTTACTCCCTCTTGTGAAGTTCTCGAATTTGAACTGGTTGAAGGGAACACGAGATATGAAACTCACTCTATGCTTCTCACCTGGTTTCGAGTATATCACATCTCTCACCTCAGCCAGAAGCGTCCACATCGATTTCTTGGAATTACGACCATACAGATTGAACTGAGAGGGTCCAGCCACCAACCCATCCACATCACTTTGAATCTCGACTGCATTCACCCACTCTCGCCGATCATTGTTCAGTGTGATCGTCAAGTCGTTCGATGAACATGAGGTCTGTCCAATACTCGTTCCATAGTATCCATCAAATGCATACTCCGCTCCTCCCAATATACCATTCTCACTCCCTCTCATCTCCCACATATGCGACTCCCCATGATTTGTCATCAGACGAACGGATGCATCGAAGTCTGACTTCCTCTCTTCTCCCCTTGTGATAATGGCTATGGCGATGACGTTGGATCCTTTCTTCAGCAAATCCATCCAATTCAATCCATCCTCGTTCAACAAACGATCCGGTAGTGTGATTGTATGGTACGATGCTTCGGAATAACACTCGGTTGCCACCATCTCTCCATCTCCCATATGATTCCGCCACGCTTCATGTCCATTCAGATACACCATGCAACCACACTTGAATCGAATACTCAGCACATACCCCGACACCACACTCATATCGCCCACTTCAAAACTCTTCTTGTACAACTGGATATGATTCGTTGAAACAGGGAACGAACCCAAATGACCCTCATCCCAACCCAACACATCCCCATCGTACCACTTCTCTGGCAATTCACCCATCTTGTAGTACCAATCATCCACCGCATGGACGGTGTAACTACGTAGATAATAGGTGCTCTCATTACTCTGGTTGTCATCGTAACGAGCCTTCAACATCAATTCACTCTCCCCATTACTCAACATCCCATACACGTAAATGTATGAATTTGCTTCCCAATTTCAACCAGGAATATGATGGAGAGGGTTATTTTCATAGAAGTAACCGACTCGTCTCGTGCTATCTCAAAGGATATATCACTTCGCCAATTACACAACACGTTAATCACCGGATACATACGCATTCTATTCCCTTTTCTTTTTTCCTTTCATTTGTTAATAGTCTCCTTCATATCTCCCTTTCCTGTAATCTCGATGCCACCACCACCTCATTGTATTTGTCCCATTTGCCCTTCGTAAACAAACAATTCTCGTCTTCACAATGCTACTTTGTCATGAAGGTGTTCGTATTATTGTTATACACCATATCAGCATTGTTCAGCGCAGCTGTGTATTTTGTAAATCGCCTGAAGTACACCATGTTGTACTTCCTGTCTTCTTCTTCTCGCTTGTGGTTTGTATTCCTGTCAATTCCTTCATGAACATGATGTCCCGTTTGTGTTATATCCACTACGACTCCCCTTATGTTCTTTGCATGGGCAATTGCAATATTATCGATTGCAATTCGTCCGATCACGGCATCCGGGATTGTTTCAAATTGATAATCGTTGGTGTATATGAAGATGTCCTACATTTGAGTCACTCCTGCTACCATACAGCACTTCCAGGGATCCGGATATTTCCACGTGGTATGGATTGATAGGATTCCTTTAATTCCCTCATACTGCGCGCATGTATTGTTACATTCTCAATTGGCACTTCATATACTCGGGACGCGAAGAGTATCTTCTGTTAAACTCACACTTCCTCCTACTGGTGTATTCAATGTATCGTGAAGACGCTTCATTCTAGGCAAATGGGTGAACAGGGATGGATCGATAAGAATATCACTGTTGATGTAGCAGTAAAAGTGAGATGGAAACAACTGCTTTTGCTTCTCCAGCATTGGACGATAGAGTGGAACACCAAATGAGTTACGCTCAACCTCTTGAACAACTGCAAGACCGCTCTTCCTTGTGTAGTCAATGATGGGTTCACTGCTTGAAAACATAACTGCTTTAATCTTGTATACACGTTGATACAGTGACAGAATATCAATTGTGTTCTTGACCTTGTATCGAAGTTCCTAGACTATTACGCCTTATCGTTTCCCACATTGGCATCGTCCGTAATACCAACTGTCATCATGAAAAAACGACCACTACGGACGGATGGTATCTGGATCATGATTGACGGGGATGGGACCTGATAACATTCGAGTATTAGGCGTGAGATACAGTAGAACAATAGTAGATAGGAATACAGCATATCGAAAAACTATTATGAACCATGGTATCACTCCTTCAAATGTTGAAATTCAATGTATTCTGCACCTTCAAAGTAACTACGTTTGGTTTATTAGCCTAGTGACCTTCTCTTAATGGTTGTGTTTCACGCAGAGTCTATGTAGTGTAAAATGAATGGCACCAATACAGTATTCGATACTCCTCAAACTCTCTTTCCTGCTTGACTTATTTCTCTATCTTTCCATTGTTCGCTTATCCACCCGCTTATTCCAATTTACTAGTGTTATTCATTCTATATCCTCTCTTTGTATGAATCTATACCATTGACACCGATAAGATGAAACTTCCATGTATAGTACTATCTTGATATTCCATTATTTGATTACTGTATCCGATGGTGGTTTATCATAACCAGTCGTTTCTACGCTTCACTTGATCAGTCGTGTTATTTCTTCAGTTGTAAGGAGATACAATCTATGAATAGAACACCTACTAATCCATTGGTTCCAACCTATCAGTACCTTGCTTTTTCTTCTATTCTATTCATATTGCATGTTGAAACCACTATTTCCTCATTCAATAGTTTCCCCGATGCGCGTTCAGTAATCCACTTGATATGTAAAGATCGGAAAGAGTCTTTGTCCCGTTGCAACAGGATGAAACCACTACTTTACTTTAGTTATGCTATTGGTATTGCTTGACTATGATGGTTTCTTGTTATCTCTTACACCCTGCAACTACTACACACTACTTCAGTCGATGGGTTTAACCCACATATCCAATAATGCCTTCCTCCAATAACAAACACAGCCATATGAATACAGTGCGCACTGTCTTTTGGTGAAACAAGTGTTGTTGCCTCAAAAGTCTCCTTGTTTCCATTGTCTACACTACCTGAATACCATACCTCCTGTTAATATCCCTCTTTAGCTTCTTTTCATATTCCCTCATAAACACAGCTCCACCTCTTTCTTGTCTAAATAAAGCCGCATGCGAATACTTTCCTTGTGCTGAGTAGACAAGATGAGCATTGTGAAGGAAGAGAGTAATTCCAGCCTGCTCCTGACGATGATTTGCCTTGCTAGTTCCACGCGGCGTAATACACTTCATGGTATAAGCACATTGTAGAAACGGTTTGAAAATGGTATTCACTGCTGTTATGTTTGAAAAGTCCATGAAGAAATGACCACTGGAACAGTTCGTTTCATTACGATCCACCTTGCCCGTCATTCCCATAGATTCGACAAACTGAATCATTAATGGATGTGTCCATCTACTAACGTTTCCTGGGGATGGAGGAACATACATGCCTTCCATCTTGGCATACTTCAATTCCACATCGATTCCATCATAGATTAGAGAGCCAGCATCGATCCACGCACCCATCGCTTTCCACTCGAATAGGAGATCCATGTAGCCAATCACTTTCCACGCATACCCACCTCGCGTATTACAGTCGAAAATGTTCATCCATGTAGGAGCTTTGCGGAAGTCGAATTTGCGATAAACAATAATGGACGATGCGTTCATCGCTACATGAACCCGGTGAATATAATCAAACACTGATTTCAGTTCTTCCACCTGTTCCGGTAAAAGTCCATAGTCAATGAATGCAATATTCACCGTTGCAGATGCGTTCAACATGGCATACATCGCAGGTACTGCTGATACAAAGTGGTTGTCGGAGCAACCCGTTATCATTAGTACATTGTTCCCCTCCTTGTATGGTTGAAGGTGACCCGTTTTCACGTAGTCTGGGAAAATGGGTTGTCCAAATCCAACATACCGATTCTCCATTTTTCCATAATACTCATTAAACGGGATACCATACTGAAGATCATCGTAATCATACTCTATCATTCAAAGCCATCCTCTATCCTACGATTGACTTTATAATGGCCAAACTCATGCAGTGAACTTGCAGTCTTGTTCCAATACAAGTCATATTGAACAGGAGTTGGAAAGTACTTGCATATATGAATTGAGTCCTCGGTTATTCTAGGTTGAAAGAGGAATCGTGATACGATGAATAGAATAAGGAGTTCAATTGGCCGTGATAACATCATTCATGAAGAATAAATGGAAGGATCGTCCTAAAATGAATGGCATATGATTATTGTTACCCAGTATTCTTATAATTCAAGTATTCGCTCTTCGTAATGGAGTAATTACTGAGCATGCCCCTTATTCCCCCTCCCTTCACGCATTTCCACACTGATTACCTCGCCTCGCCTCCACTCCCATATTCAACACTCATTTCCAGTGCAATGAATACGTTGACGCTGCAGCAACAATGCTTGGCTATGGTCAATGGTTACCGCATACCATACTATGACTCCTCTTCCCTACAATCTTTTTCTATTGTATTAGAGCTATTCGATGGCAATCGTAACACTTCACTATGGGTTGAATTATCAAATGACTCGTTATTTCTTGATAATCATAACCGAATTACTGATTCCTTGTGTTTGCTACATCCAGTAGGTCAATTGTTTCAATTCCCTATTCATAATCAATACCAGTCAATCGAAATATTCCACAATCACGTAGTTTTGTGATGTTCCTTCTAATTGCTGGTACTATTCTTTTATTGTTACTGTATTGTTTCCTCCGCAATTCTGAAACCGCTTCAGTACTGCATCACCAATCCGTTCCATACTCTCGTGCGCTCTTCGATTACGACCAGCAGTTCATTGTATACAACGAAAATGAGCTAGAAGTCGACAGTACAACTCATTCTCTCCGTTCCTTTGGGGAGTACTCTACCAATCGTAATGACTGTATTCTCTTCTTCCCTTTAGAGTATGACTATCCTACTATTCGATATCCCATTCCCTTTTCGCAGTACTATCAGCATGAGGAGAATCGTTATCGTAACTACGGCATACAACAACCTATTCTTGGAAGAATGAAAACAGGTGCTATAACCCCATCTACGGACCCTTCTGCAGTTATGTTGGTTATTGGAAGTGACACAAAACAGTTCTATTCAATGTTGAAAACAATTGAACAAGCATCCAGAGTATTCAATCTCTCCGCTCTGACGATTATTGATTATGGTTTCAGTGATACTGATATCAAGAGACTTCAGAAGAGTATTCAGTGTTTTTCTGTCAATCGCATTCCCATTTATTATCGTGTATTCAATTTCGATTCCTGCCCAACATGGATTTCCATGGCCGAATGCGCAACAAGAGGGGGATACTCATGGAAAGCCATCAGTTACCTAGATGCAACCTTCCAATGGAACGCGGTGACTCTTTGGTTAGATACAGGAGTTATGATAAACGAAAAATTCCTGAAAGATTTGAATTATGTCAAGGAGGAAGGATTCTATTCTCCAAAGTCATTTGATTCTGTAGAGAAGTGGATGAATCCCTTGTCTACTCAATTCCTTAGTCGATACTTTTCCGTTTCACAATCTGCACTGAATGACACAAACTGTCTCAGTGCGTATGTGTTTGTGAATCCAAGAAACGAGACTATTCGCCAGCGTGTTTTGTATCCGTACTACCAATGTGCCTTTACCAAACGCTGTATATATCCTGTTGGTTCCTCCAGAGCCAATCATCGGGGTGAACAGTCTATTCTATCTGCTCTGGTAAAGAGTATTCATATTCCGCATACAGCAAGCAAATGGTCTGGTGGGAGACCCTCGTTTCGACAGAATCGACATAGTCAGTATAATGACATTTGCTTGCCTGTTTATTGATATTGTCATGTTGCTTGGCTGAAATGTGATTTGTTGACAGGAGAATGGTAATTCCAGGTTTGCTTAGCCTTTTTTGATACGTTGCAATAATATACATTTCTGTATGTACATATGTTACATAATGGAGTGTATATATGTACAATGGTGCAATCTGAATACTCCACACCAATTGAATACTCATCATATGAGTCCTTTGTTTGTATGAACTTCAAATGAGTTATACCTGAAAACAAGGCCCTTCTTTTCTCAACAATTCCTCATGGTTATTGAGTGATTCCACACTGGAATGATTGGATTTAGAAAGGAAAACAGACGATCTATCATTGCTAATCGTTACAGAAGGATTGGAACAGCCGCCTTGGAAATAATCGGCTGCAAAAATGAGTTCCTTTTGACGATTTGAATAACGGGAAATCATAGGTTTGTCTTCAAATGAGAATATCTTTGTGATGAAAGGACAGGTATGCATCTTTGCACTCTTATAGGAAAGTAGTCATCCTTCTTTGTATGAGCAACAAAGAGATATGTTCATAGATCAAGTGATTACGAAGATATGGGCGTTTCAATAAAAGGTGTTTGGTTTGGGTGACCCTTCGGATTGGAAGCCCATACTGATAGCATGCTCGCTGGTTCTCAAACGCCTTCTTGTTGTTACTGGCACCGTCGGTCGTAATCATGGCACTTGCGGGAAGATTATATTCCATCTCGAGTTTGTCGACCAAATCAGTTGAAGCACTTCTGTCCATGGACACGCAATCAATCAAAACAGATTTGAACACATTGACCTTGAATACAGTGGCAAAGAAGACTCCCATGCTCTTTGCTCGTTTCACAACCGACCAACCATCACAACAGAGTGAGAGGAATGGAAACCCCTCAAGGTATCTCTTGACACACAACTGATACTTCGATATCAGATCACTAAGTGCATTCTTGATAGGATAGTACGTTGGAATATCCAATGCTCCAAGAATATCCTTCAAGCACTGATTGCCATGAGTGTCCCAATCAATGGGAATACCCAGAAGGATAGATGCAAGAACTTGCTTGTTCCGTTTTCGTTCCGTTTCGCCTGGAATAAACACTCTGCGCTTCTTATCTTGAGCTGAGTCGTCAGTCTTCTTTTGATTTGGTATCTTATCTTCACTCCCTGTTGAAATCTCTGCTCTTGGCAAAGAAATGATGAATACGCTTTTGCTCGGTAAATGAAAAGTCGCTCGCACTCGTAGCATTACTCCAATTGTAGTCTTTCAGAAGATGAGCCATTGTTGGATAGAGAGATGACACAGACGTAGCGAGACCGTAGTGAACAGAATCGAGATGACTCTTGAGAACATGCGTATTCCTGGTTAGCTTTCCGCCTCGTTTTACCTCCATTTGAATAGACGCATTGCAGATGATACAGCGTAGACCAACATACTCCAAATCCTCCTTAACGGTATCCATTGATGAGTCAGCAACAAAGAACAAAACAGAACTAGATAAATCGGGGGAGGAAAGAGACTTGGTTGTCCATGCAAGGTTTCCTTGACACACCTGTGATTGAACACTTCGATGCTCCTTCTTCTTCGCCTCATAAGAGTGAACCAACTCCTTCATTCCCCTAATCAAGATATCCACGTCCCGAAGTTGCTCCTCCTCAACATACTTCACATAATCATGTAATAATGATTGAGCCTGATCGATGGCACCATCTTTTCGCATCCAAAAAACTGAATGGCAGCTACAGGAAGGGATTGAGAATCAAGGAATCACTGTATATGCGAAATGCAATTGCATGTGGAAAAACCACTCAGTTGGAATTGAATTCAACTGGATCGGATAACTTGCTACAACAAACACGGTTCTTGGCGTACGGACAGTATTTGAATAATCCCAAATAGTCTAAGAACTGGAAACAAGTAACAAGCAATGCAACGAAAAACACGGACACATATCATTGGATGTTGAGGAGCTGCTAGGAATTGTTGGTCACAAAGTGCGCTGAACTGTCTGTGTGTAACAATAATTGGTACCAGTTCAGATATTATGTCAAGACGGCATTGTGGCTTTGAAAGCCGACACGTTCAATGTAAGTTTGATAGTAAAATCAACCATACCGAGAAGGACGCATTGTCTAGGCGTTCATATATTGTTTAGGGCTACTTTAGTTGATGAGATCATGCCAAACTCACTTTGATGACTAGTTCTTTTTCCCTAGCATTCTCTTCCATATTTCCACTTGAATCATATCTGTCATTCCCCGGTCTATTAGGTGACTCTGCATGTACAGTGGTTCATGGGCCTTTGATGAATAAGCATCACTCATGACGTTGTAAATCCCATTGGGACTATTCACCCTGATAAGAATTGCATCAATTCCTATGCATTCTTGGTTTAGCAAAGGAACAGTATGGTTCCTCACACTGTCAGGATTCCTCTTATCGATCTGCTTCTTGATTCTTCCCAAGTGTACACTTCAGTGGATTACATTTGTAACCACTCCGTTGTCCCTCCGTTCGTGTTTTGCTTTCTTCACTATTTAGGGAGTTCGGCTACGTCTCATCATTTGTGTTCTGGTTCCCATTGTACTATTAGCTCCAGAGCAGATATTCAGAATGACAACAAGTATAGTGTGCCATCGGTTGTATCCACCACTCTACAGCCCTCCAGTTGCTTCTTTCTTATCTCTGTGACTGCTTAGAGGTGATGATTCCAGGTAACTCGAGTTTCTTCACATCGAGTGTTGATTCTTCATACTCTGCAGATCTCCCCAAAAGACGAGAATATATTAACCTGACTCTATCCATTTCGGATACTCACACACCTCCATCTAAGCCAGTACGCAAACCCAATCGGAAGAGAATTCGTCGCATCGTAATTCCATTTATTCCTCATGTGGTTCCGTGTTCCGAAATCCAGTTTTATGACTGGGGGGATTCTATCAGTTCGTTTGTTCGTTGTCTTTTACCTAGATTACCAGGAACGTTGTGAGGCTGTTCGACGCGTCCTCTCATCCGATTCCGAGCTCTTCATTCACGAGAGCTCGTTTGGAGGTGGATTAGGACACAAGTATCTCTCTCTTCAGTATAGTCTCTCATGTGCTCTTGTCCTTGGACGTCGATATGAACGTTGGATTATTCCACTTCTTTTATCTAGTTTATCTACCAACCGAATTTTGGAACAATACCGTTTCCTGCTTACAACCCTTTTTCAGTCAGAATAGAATAGTGAATGCTACTCTTCTCACAACTGCTCAGTGTCATGCTGTTAACCCAAGAGAGCATACACTTGCGTCTTTCATGAATACCAGTGTTTTGGTTACTGATTGCCGCCCTCCTGTAGCTCTAATTGATACGATGGACAACTTACAGTCTTTGCGAGAAAGGAATATACTAAGTGCTAAAGAGTCCTATTATGGTTTCAAACGGCTTCTCTATCGGTTGATTCTGAATCCAACTCCCGAGTTACAAAACATGATCCATTCTTTCCAAAAGAACCATTTCACCAAACAGTATGTGTTTGCTATTCAGATCCGAACTGGTGGTTGTTTGGCAGACTATTCTGAAGGTGTGGAAATGATGTCTGTTGATGAATTGGAACGGCTTCCAGGCGTGATTGTAAGTGCAATGGCTTCATGGAACTTCAATGCAGGAAATACGGTTCTTTTCCTTTCAACCGATTCTACTCTTGTCGAGATGTTCATCAAGAAGCAACTTGGCAGTATGTATTCTGTAATCACAAGCAATGATTTCCATCGTGGTCATACCAAGGGTATGCCAAGCGGAGCGGCAGTTCAGAGTGCCCTTCTTGATTTGTTCCTTTTGTCAGATTCGGATGCTCTTCTTGTTTGTCGTCAGAGTGGTTTTGGAACTGTGGCAAGGTCTATGGGACGAGCGAAGCGAGTGGTCGAGTATAAAGTTACGCACGGAAGAGTATCTCAGCCCTGTTCCGAAGTGAGAGAGCGTTTCCAGAAGTACAATTGATGTGTTTGTTGTAGAGTGTATGGGGTGAGGGAGTGTGGAGTGGGTATGTGGGGTGGGGAGTGTGGAGTGGGTATGTGGGGAGTGTGGAGTGGGTATGTGGGGAGTGTGGAGTGGGTATGTGAGGCGATGGTGGGTGATGTGGGGTGATGATGGGTGATGTAGTTGTGGGGTGATGGTGGGTGATGCGTAATAGTATATGGGAGAATATGATACATAATTCAAACCCGTATATAATAATGCAGAATGTGCAAGGAAGTGAATGAGGGGAATGCAAAATACGTATATCAATGCATGTTATGTATTCTCAAAGGAAGCCCAACATCATAATTGATGCACATGATGTACGGAAAAACTCTCTACTACAGAGAAATAACAATCTAAAAGCGAATGCTACAGTAGTCGATAAGAATTGACAATTGAAGTACAATCGTGATGGAATGCGTAACGGAATGATAGCACTCATGATTGATCAGAACAACACCCCACTGAACAGAATATTCACTTCTTGCAAATAATGGATAGTCCGTTATCAGTACACATCATCACGAGAAATGGTTGTTGAATGGACAAATCCTCAATTGCATGAACCATTCGGATTGAAGCAACATCTTCGATGAGGTTGATTTGAATAACAATGGGTAATCTAATCCCCAATGAATAGCAATACGTCCTCTTCCAAATAATGGCAGCATATTCCCATAATGACCCAACATAACGTCCCCTACCACAACCATCCCACCACCCCACCACTACCTACTACCCGTATCATATCCTTCCCTTCTCCTCTTATCTTACAAACATATATGCACGTACAGTGATTCCTTGATACACAGACCTTTTACTAAAGGCACTCAGTTCTTTCATATTTTCCTTATGATGCTCCTACATACGTTCCTACTTCTTTTGGTATCTGTCTGCGCCTTAGAATGTACGGAAAATTGGAATTACCTGAAGATTGTGAAGAAAACTAGCTATGATGCATCGTATGAGTCGTTTTCTATTCAGGGAAATTCGAGAAACCTATTCAATTCTCCAACCCTTTACAATGATGACACAACTACGTTTGAATGTTGTCTGGAACCCACGAACAACGCGCAGTACACGCTCGTCATGAAATCGTCCGGTTCTCCCTGGACGTGGGCGAATTATGCGTGGATTGAACTGTATGGCGTCAACGACAACATTGTTTTTGCTGGAATGATGACTTTGAAGGGGGTCGAATCCCAGCCCTTCTCTTTGTACTCTCCCATTCGGAAAGGGAGCACTTGGCATTACCATACAAACCCATCTGAAAGATGGAAGGAAGCGAGCTCCGTGGACGCATCATGGTCCCAGGTGACGTCTTCCAGTTCGATTTCCTCTCTTCAAACTGCTTATTTGCGCAAAACATTTGCGGGACTGTCCGGCATGGCAGCAATCGATGTTCAGTTCTTGTACCGGCATGGCATCATCTTTTATCTCAATGGAGACGAAATTCTCCGCGACAATTTGCCTTCTGGAGAGGTGACGGCTCAAACACCATCCTCTCAGAGCTATCAGTTTTTGCAATATCATGGTGTTCTTCGATCATCGTCAATTGCAGAACGTTCGCTGAATGTTCTGGCCGTTGAACTCCACTTTCCACAAGACGCAGTGGATCCTGTATCGATTGATGGTTTCTTGTCCTTTCTCGCTGGACTTTCCGCGTCCAATCCTTGTTTTGTGGTTCCCAAAGTCACAACAACCACTCCTTCCTCCTCTGTTTTCCTCCTCCCAGCCAACTCGGTGAACTGGAGTCTCTCCCGGTCTTTTGTTTCGTATTCGCTTCCCGCTTCGATCCAGTTCGATTTCAAGTATGCGTCTATACCCCAGGTTGATGGAGTGCGTATCTGGACAAACACCGAGTATAGTAGCACTGTCAGCGACTTCTCCCTTGAGGAATCGGTCGATGGAAGTATCTACTCGACGCTCCTTGCATCAAGTAGAAATAGTTATTCCAAGTCTTCCTGGATGCAGGTCAACCGAATCAACTCCCTTCATTCCGTATCCTATGTTCGATTGACTGCTTCGCGGGCACGCTCCATCCCTGCCTATGTGAACGAGTTGCAATTCCTCGTTTGTAACCTCCCATACCCTTCATCGGTTGATTATCCCAAAGCTTCCTATGTCTTTTATCGCAATCGAGAGTTTGCATTCGTCGCTCCAACCTACTACGGCTTTTCCAATTGTTCCATAGCCCCGCCTCTCCCCAAGGGCTTCGTCTTTGATCAAGATACGTGCACGGTTCAAGGAATTGCTACCCAGTCGTTAGCGCAGACCACCTTTACCGTCATATCCCTCTATCAAGAGCAGCGTATTCGGGGAACTATATCTCTTCAAGTTGTCAACTGTGGGGGCTCGCTCTATCGCTTCTCGCGAACCTATCAGTCCAATCCCCAGAACGAGTTCTTCTCGGTTCGCGATGCTGTGAATGGAGCGACACTCCTGGCTGTTACGTCCAACCACAACCATACGCCGGACAAGGAGTGGTCTCAGTATCTTTGCGTTTCGTCAGAGCAAATTGAAATAGTATTAACGGGAGGATCGTCTGCCTGGGACGAGAAATCCTACTTGTTTGTTTACTACGTTCTTGTGGATGGAGAGGAGGAACTGATGTTCAAGGGGCGGTATGATGAATTACAGGGGAACGAACACGTGTTTGTCCTCCATCGTCCTTCCATTCCCGATGATTCCGAGTGGTACGTCTATTCCGACGGTGTTCCTTCCACTTGGTACGATTCGAGTGTTACGGGATGGTCGCTGTCGAAACGAGGCGCGTATCCCGCTTCAGCCGGCGTTCAACTCTTCAAGCGTTCCTTCGTCGTGAATGCCCCCGAGAGCGTGAAGGGTTTCCTGTTGAGTATTCGCTATAGCGCTGGGTGTGTGGTGTTTATAAATGGACGGGAAGTGTGGCGAAATGGTGTCTCGGGTAGTGTGGATGCGTTGTCGACATCGAGTCATGTCTATTCGAGTTTGAAGTATCGCGTGGTGTCGTTACCGAATGGTGTTGTTGATGATGATGCTCCTACTGTATATTCTGCTATCGACCCTACCGTCCATTCTGCTATCGACCCTACCATCCACTCCTATACCAACCCTACCATTCACTCCTATACTAACCCTACCATCCACTCCTATACTAACCCTACCATCCACTCCTATACCAACCCTACCATCCACTCCTATACCAACCCTACCATTCACTCCTATACTAACCCTACCATCCACTCCTATACTAACCCTACCATCCACTCCTATACCAACCCTTCCACCCACACATCCACACACCACTACACCCTCCTTTCCGGACTCAATACCATCGCCATCGCCATCGTTCCCAACCCAAACACCAACTCCACCTCTTCCTTTGACGCAATGCTCCGCCTCATGGTCGCCCAAGCAGAATCGCACATCTGGGAATTCACCTCCACCAGCTCTCTCCTCGACCAAGCCTTCGATATGTACTACTCTACCAGTCTCATTCTCTCCACTTCAACCAACGCCTTCTCCCTGACTCTCAACGATGACAGACGCGAATGGATCGGTCTCGTCACCATCCAAAGCTACTACAACACCTTAACCTACCTGCCTCGCGCATTCAAGTTGTATGCACGCAATGCCGATAGCGATCCGTGGACGCTTCTTCTGGATGCTACCAACATCACCTTCTCCATTCCCGGACAGAGGAGGACCCTCTATCTCCGCAATTACAAACCCTACAATCAATTCCGTTTTGAGAACATCCAAGGCAGCGGGCCATCCACCAATTGTATCGTTCAATCCTTCAGTCTGGTCGCGAATTCCCTCCCTGCCGAGCCTTCTTCCCTGACCTACCCGTCTCCAATTCATACCTTCGTTGGAATTGAAACAGCCGAAGTGATTCCCACGGGAGATGGCTACATCTTCTACCAAATCACTCCTCCGCTTCCAGACGGTCTCGTCTTGGATCCCTACAACGGATGGATCTCGGGAACGCCAACCGTCCTGTCTCCCGCATCTCTCTTCTCCATCACGGCGACTACCGTTACGCACAGCACAGTGACTGTTCCGATAACGCTCTCCGTGGAAACGTGTACCAACGGTCAAGGTCTCGTAACGGTCCGCATTTGGGCTGATCGCAATAATCGGGAGAATGCGTGGAATCTCTACGACGATGGAGGGGCGCTTCTTCGCTCCCTCGACCGCTTCCCCGTCAATTCGGGGTACTACTACCTCGACTTCTGTCTTGCTGACGGTTTGTACACGTTTGAAGCCGTCGACCGCGATTCGGATGGATGGGATTCTGGATGCGGCTACACGCTGACTGTCGACCAAGGGGAAATGGAACTCAGCATCGAGGAGGTCCCCAGTAGTAATGTCAAGCCCATCCGTATCTCTACCGTCTTTTCCTCCTTCTTCCCCTTCCAAGTCGGCTACAGCGAGTGGAAGCTCTACTCCAGCAGTGCTCCCATTCCCCAGGAATGGAACACCATCCACTTCGATGATTCGCTCTGGCTGTCGAAAAGGGCCCAAGACCTCCCGTTCGCAATTGCCACCACCTCCTATATCCGTAAGTCCTTTTCCCTTCTCAGTGTCAACGCCTATCAGGTTCTGAACATTCGCATGAAATACAAGGGAGGAGTGGCGGTCTTCCTGAATGGGATCCTCGTCGCGCGCTTCAATCTCGCTGAAGGTTTCGATGCCAATTCCGAATCCATCGCCATTCATGATCCATCTCTCTTTTCCAAGTTCCACATCATCCTCCCAGACTCCGGAGTGGTCGAGGGAACCAATGTCATCGCCTTTGAAATTCATCGACCCGTTGGAATATCCGCGGAACCCATTGTCTTTGACGCTACGGGCGTTTTCGGCGTGGGAAACTGTCCCGCAGTCGTCGACTCCTTTGCCTCCCTGGCCTCCTCTTCGCTCGATGGATCGTTGAGCGATTTGATGGATCTGGATCCCCACACCTCTGTGCAGTTCAATTCCGGAGGCTCCTTCGTTTCGTGGGCAGTAGAGAATCTGATGGGAAGTCGGTGGGACACCTTCGTTGTTCTTCCCGGAGCCGACATCTTCTCGCTCAACACCCAGCTTGTCGGTCTTCCTGACAATGCGGGATTGCTCCTATCCAACCCTCAGACACTACAGAATCGAGTGAAGCACCTGATGAAGGCGGACGCCATGCGCGGCTACGTTGCCTATCGCTGGGAATTTGCCACCACGGCATCCCTCCATTCCGTCCATCCCGCCTTCTGCAACTATTTGCCTCCCGAACGGTTCCAGTATCCCCTGTCGGAGTACGCGTTCTGTGTGAATTCTCCCGTCAACTTGGTCCCTACGGTGATCGGAAGGAATGTGGTCTATTCCGTCCAGAGTGGCGCCTTGCCAAACGGATTCTCCATTCAGTCCGCCACGGGTATTCTCAGCGGATCCACTACTGCGTGGTTCAACAGCTCCATTGTGCTCCAGGCAAGCAATGATTACGGAAGCACCAATGTCACTCTCTCCATGACAGTCCACACGCTTCCCGACGTATCGTTTTCCAATCCAAGTGTCCTCGTTGCCACGCATCAATCCATTCCTACCCTTGCTCCCAGCGTCGCTTGTCCCTCGTGCACGTATGCTGTTGAAGGTGAAGTGCTTCCGCTTGGTTTCACTCTCGATTATGCCACTGGAACCATTCGCGGCTCCTCCGCAACCGAACTACTGGAACGCTCCTTCACAATACGCGCCACGAACTACTGCGGAACGGCCACTGGAACCATCACCCTTTCGGTGTTCGTCCCACCCACCCTTTCCTATCCCTCCGCCTCCGTTTCTCTCCCCGTGGGAATTCCCTTCTCTTTCACTCCCGCGGTGAACGGAACGCTCCCCGAGTTCGAGCTCCTCTCCGGTTCGCTCCCCGTTGGTCTTCAGATGGATACCAGTTCCGGAACCATTCACGGCACTCCGACCGAATCCACCCCAGAAGCGCAGGTGGTTGTGAGAGTGTCCAACGCCGTCGGTGAGGCAACAACGCCTGTCACTTTCCGTGTTGCGGTCACGCCCACCTCGCTCCAGTACACGCAGGATACCTACTTCCTCGTTCTCGGCGAGCTCTTTACGGTCAATCCCGTGTGCGACGGTACGCTCGTGAGTTATTCCATTCAGGCGGGATCTCTCCCCGCGGGACTCCTTCTGGAATCGAACGGACGCATCTCGGGATCACCGACGCGCGCCGTCTCCTTCCTTGCAGTAACAATTCAAGCAACCAACGTGGTTGGGTCCGTTTCCCGGGATCTCACGTTCACCGTGGTGGCTCCTCCTTCTCAATTTGCCTACCCACAATCCAGCTACACGCTTCTTCGCGGTAGGTTGTTTCAGACCGCCCCCTCCGTGAAGGGTGCCTTCCTCTCCTTCGCACTCCTCTCCGGCTCTTTGCCTGCGGGACTGCGTCTCAACGCCACCTCGGGAGTCATCTCGGGAGCGCCAACCGAAGTCGTTCCATCCCGCTCGGTCACGCTGCAAATGTGGAACATTGCAGGAAACCTCACGACGACTCTCGTCTTTTCCGTTTTCGATGCCATCACATCGTTCCAGTATCCAGAGAGTCCCTTCACAATCGCCCGAGGTGACACCTTCTCCACCCTCCCTTCCATTTCCGACGCGTCGTTTGTCTTCTCTGTTGCATCGGGGTCGCTTCCAGCAGGCTTGACCTTGGACCCTTCATCGGGAAGGATCAGCGGTCGGCCCACCCAGCTGGCTACGGAGCATACTCTGGTTATCCACGTCACGAACGGAGTGAGTCAGATGGAAACAACGGTCATGTTTACAATTCAGGAAGCCGTTACGACCTTTGTGTATCCCCAGTCCATCTACCGCATCGGCATCAACGCAACCTTCTCAACAGTTCCTGCGGCATCGGGAAGCTCCCTCTCCTTCTCCATCGAGTCGGGCGCTCTGCCTGCGGGACTCCTCCTGCGGACAACCGACGGAGCCATCGAGGGTATTCCCTCCGAGGCTGTGGAATCCCAGACAGTTGTGGTAAAGGCACAGAACCTGGTGAGTTTCCGTGTTGTGTCTCTCGTTTTCACCGTTCGGAATCCTCCAACTCACTTCTTCTATGACCCGTCTTCGTATGTTCTCGCAAGGGGATCCTCCTTCTCTTCCACTCCCCACGTGGAGGGACAAGAGCTCTCCTTTTCCGTCCACATTGGTTTCCTTCCTAGTGGACTTCATCTCAATGCTACCACGGGTGAGATTTCGGGCGTCTTCGATGAAGCGGTGCGTCTCCAGTCCGTGTCCATTCGCGTGTCCAACATTGCCGGATCCGCCATGGCTACCCTCTCCTTCACCATTCTGAGTCCGCCGCAGGAGTTTTCGTATCCTCTGGACGTCTACTCCATTGTCCGGGGAAGCAGCTTCTCCATCCGACCCTCCGTCACTGGACAGCAACTCTCCTTTTCTGTATCGGAAGGCGCTCTCCCTCTGGGACTCGTCCTCAACTCCACCAGCGGTCAGATCGCGGGAGTCGCCAACGAATCCCTGCAGGATCAAGCGGTTAGGATTCGGGTGGAGAACATCGCCGGAGCAACCAGCTTCACTCTTCGCTTCAGCGTCCTCGTTCCCATTTCCCTCCTCACCTACGCTGCCGACTCCTTTACGCTTCCACGGAACGAGTCCTTCTCGATAACACCCACGATTATGGGCGATTTCCCACTCTTCTCCGTGTTCGACGGGGCATTGCCAAATGGTCTCCAACTGGATACTGCCAACGGAACCATCTTTGGAGTCCCAACCGAATCCGTCTCGAATCGCCAGGTCATGCTCAAGGCGGAGAATCTCTTTGGCGTGAAAACGGTCTTCCTCACGTTCACCGTTCTAGAGCGTCTTTCCGCCATCACCTACGAGGAATCTGTGTTTGTGCTTCCCAGAGATTCCGAGTTTGCTACTTCTTGTGCGGTCGTGGGAGAGGGCGCAACCTTCTCGCTCTCCAGCGGAACGCTCCCCCTGGGACTCTCTCTTGATGCCACCACCGGACACATCTCGGGTAGTCCAATCGAATCAGCAACCCAACGACAGGTGGTCATCCAGGCGGAGAACGTTCTCGGCTCCGTTACGACCACCCTCACCTTTACCGTGTTAGTGGCGATTTCCTCGTTTGCTTACGCCCAGTCCTCGTTTATTCTTGCCAAGGGCAGTCCACTTGCGATTCCCTGCGAGGCTATTGGAGAGTCGATCGTTTTCTCGGTCGCAAACGGAACGCTTCCAGAGGGACTGGTCCTTTCTCACGACAACGGCACCATTCATGGCACCCCCTCTGCCTCCGTTGCGAACCAGTTGGTAACGATTCAAGCCGAAAACCCTCTCGGAACAAGAGCAGTGACTCTCCTTTTCACCGTCATTCAGCCGATCACCACCTTTTCGTATGAACAGTCCGTTTTCGTCCTCAAGAAGGACGCGTCCTTCACCACCAATCCCACTGTGATCGGAGAATCCCTTTCCTATGTCATTGCAGACGGCTCGCTTCCCGATAACCTGTCGCTGAATGCGATGAGTGGCGTCATTTCGGGCGCTCCCTCTTTGTTCACGGTCAACCAAACCGTCGTTATTCAGGTCCAGAACCCGCTTGGCTCCCGTTCCGTTGAACTCATCTTCACCGTTCTCACTGCTCCCAGCGCCCTTGCCTATCCCGTGTCGTCCTATGTTCTGGAACGGAATGTCTCCATGGTCGCCACTCCGACGGTTCTGGGCGACTGCCTCTTCTTCTCCGTTCAGTCGGGAAGTCTTCCCGCAGGACTCGCTCTCAACAGCTCAAACGGAGTCATCAAAGGAAGTCCGATGGAGTCCATTCTGCTTCCTCATTCCCTCACTGTGAAGGCGGAGAATGCGGTTGGCAGTGTTCTTGTCACGCTTTCGTTTGAAGTACTCCTTCGTCCATCAATCCAGTATACGCAGGATCAGTACGTGATTGCAGTGAATGCGTCCTTCGTTTCGCTTCCGATTGTGGCGGGAGACTCTGTTTCCTTCGTCCTCTCCTCCGGTCAGTTGCCTCAGGGTCTCTCGCTCAATGCGGACAATGGTATCATTCATGGAACACCTGTCGCATCCTCCGAGTCGGTAGTGATCATCGAAGCGGTCAACTCCATCGGGCGTGCATCAACGACCGTTGCATTCCGTGTGCTCGTGCCATTATCCGTCTATTCGTACCCGCAAACGTATTACCGACTTGTGAAGGGAACGACCTTCTCCGTGCTTCCCACGGTTTATGGCGATTCTCCCGTGTACTCCGTTGCCGCGGGACTGCTTCCTTCTGGACTGTCGCTGAACAATCGCACGGGAGAAATCAGCGGCGTCCCCAATTCCCTGTCGTCCATGGTTTCTGTGATTCTACAGGCTCAGAATGAAGTTGGATCGCTGCAAGCATCGCTAGTCTTTGAAGTCATCTTGATGTCGCCAATCGTCACTACGCTTTTGTCGGTCCTTGGTGTGGTGATCGTGATTGCGCTGTTCATCCTCTTCTGCTGTTGTTGTCAGTCGCGAAAGAAGCAGCGAGCGATAGACCATCCGTCCAGTGTCGAGAAAGACACTCAGAAACCATCGGATCACGGAATTGAACTCACAAACATCAATCCTAGCGGAACTCTTAGGCGTGGTGTTGTGAACAAGTCAAGGGAGACAAGCAGGGTAACTGGTCGTCAATCCATCACCACAGATGACACCTCAGACAGAAGAGAAAGCAGGGTTGCAGTGCCTATTGAAGAAGAACCAGATAATGGGTGCCCTCGGGAATCCTCTGAGGTTATCCCGTTGAATTATTCTACAAACACTGACCAATCAGAGACACAGTCAGTATATTGTAATGGTTTGTGTATTGTCTCATCGTATAGACCCTTCTGCTATGAAGAAATCAGTGCCTGTTGATCAACTCCAGTACTCTACAATGGGTCAGGATACAATTCCAGAACAGCAAACCCAGCCAGTTTGTAATGGTTTATGTATTGTCTCATCGTATAGACCCTTCTGCTATGAAGAAATCAGTGCCTGTTGATCAACTCCAGTACTCTACAATGGGTCAGGATACAATTCCAGAACAGCAAACCCAGCCAGTTTGTAATGGTTTATGTATTGTCTCATCGTATAGACCCTTCTGCTATAAAGAAATCAGTGCCTGTTGATCAACTCCAGTACTCTACAATGGGTCAGGATACAATTCCAGAACAGCAAACCCAGCCAGTTTGTAATGGTTTATGTATTGTCTCATCGTATAGACCCTTCTGCTATAAAGAAAGTGGAGATTGTTGATCAACTCCAGTACTCTACAATGGGTCAGGATACAATTCCAGAACAGCAAACCCAGCCAGTTTGTAATGGTTTATGTATTGTCTCATCGTATAGACCCTTCTGCTATGAAGAAATCAGTGCCTGTTGATCAACCCCCAATCAATTCCTCGCAACAATCGAATCCGCGTGATAATACTTTCTGGCAATCCATTATGCAATCATCGCAACCCATGGATCAACTCCCAATCAATTCCTCGCAACAATCGAATCCGCGTGATAATACTTTCTGGCAATCCGCTATGCAATCATCGCAACCCATGGATCAACTCCCAATCAATTCCTCGCAACAATCGAATCCGCGTGATAATACTTTCTGGCAATCCGCTATGCAATCATCGCAACCCATGGATCAACTCCCAATCAATTCCTCGCAACAATCGAATCCGCGTGATAATACTTTCTGGCAATCCGCTATGCAATCATCGCAACCCATGGATCAACTCCCAATCAATTCCTCGCAACAATCGAATCCGCGTGATAATACTTTCTGGCAATCCGCTATGCAATCATCGCAACCCATGGATCAACTCCCAATCAATTCCTCGCAACAATCGAATCCGCGTGATAATACTTTCTGGCAATCCGCTATGCAATCATCGCAACCCATGGATCAACTCCCAATCAATTCCTCGCAACAATCGAATCCGCGTGATAATACTTTCTGGCAATCCGCTATGCAATCATCGCAACCCATGGATCAACTCCCAATCAATTCCTCGCAACAATCGAATCCGCGTGATAATACTTTCTGGCAATCCGCTATGCAATCATCGCAACCTAATAATTCCTCAGTTCCACCATCCGATGCGGATAACATCAGACGATCCTATCAGTCACGCTCCTCACATGACAACTCACAGCCGTCATCTCTTCGCTCCAGCATTCTCCCCTCTGTCTCTAACACCCATACCATGGACAATACCTCATCGATTCGCCGTTCGCTGAAGAAGGAGGATAATGGCAATGCTAATCTAGAATAGTCTTTTACAAACCTGTTTCTTCAAACAATGGAGTAATGAGAGTATCCCCAACAAGCAAGCAATGAGAGTATTTCCCAACAAACAATGATACCATACCATCAACGATTCTATACTACCGAAAAGTGGAACACCGTTCGGTGCACATACTCCTGACCCGGCTCAAGAACACTCGTCGGGAAAGAAGGATGGTTCGGTGTGTCCGGATAGTATCCCGGCTCCAAACACACGGCACAATGCTACAATGAATTCGACACTCCACTCCTACAGGATACTCCTCAACCCAGTTCGCAGTGTACACAATCAACGCACACTCCGTCGTCGACACGTCGATACGACGCCCACTCTCGTTATCCTGAAGAGAGGCTACGTGACGAAGCTGCTTCGGAGTGGAGAATCCCGACCGCAAAATGAACGCATGATCGATTCCCACTCGACCATCCGAATCCATCCGTTCGATCGCAGGAGAGAGCATATGCGGCTCACGAAAGTCCATGCAGCTTCCTTCCACCGAAACGGGACAATCCCGCGGAATCATATCCTCGCCATCCAGATACGCATCCGAATCAATCTGAAGGACCTTGGAAAGAGGATACAGAGACAACGTACATGTTGGTCAACAGTCCGCTTCACATTGCCAGACAGATTCCAATACGCATGGTTGGTCATGTTAACTACCGTTGGAACTGCATTCCCTGAGGCGGTGAACGTCATCTCCAAGCTATTGTCCTTGGTCAGAGAATACACGGCACACACGTTCAACCGACCTGGATATCCTTCTTCCAAATCCTCCGACACCCTTTTGAAAACCACAGAAATGCGGTCTTCCGTCTCTTCAATGGACCCTGTCCACATACACTACACGTCAATCTACAGCAGCACCTAAACCTTGTCAAATCCCTTCACACCTCCGTGGTTGTGGTTTCTTCCACTGTTCGTGGCCAGTTGGTACTTGGTTCCGTGAATGATCAACTGACCCTCCTTGATCCGAAAGGCACTTCTAGCGAAAAAAGCAAGACGAATCTCCTACCTCCCAATGGTCGATCCAAAGTAATCACTCTTGTGAAACACATCATCCAATGTCTTTCGATTGAATGTTATCTCCTATTCCATGAAGAAGTATCCCCGTTGCCACCTCCACAGTGCCATTGCGATCCGGTGCGGTGAATGAAAGGAGCGTCGCTCCATAGTTCAGAAAGGACGCCGTGAGTGTTCCATTTCTGTTGCTAAAAACCGCGCCTATCCAAACCTCAGGACGTACAAATACACCGTCTCGCCACAAATGCTTCCAAATTCAGAAATCTATACCGTAGTCTTCTTCCTTTTCCAACCCACTGTCGATGACAGCATCCTCCCTTACCAAATAATGAGTTTTAGATCCTTCCTTTTGTTCCATCCTCCCCCTTCCGTTCTATATACAACCAATAGAGTTGGGAACGCTTCAAGAGGAGTCCAACATGGAATTAGGGACCATTTCGCGTCGTTGGCCCCTTTGAACGTTTTTGTTCGGATACATAGAATCCATGAAGAAGACTCTTCTCGTTTCATTCATTGTATTATTCATCTCGACTGTGCTCGGAGGTACCGATTCACGAATACTCTGAACCCTTAGATTGCACCTCCGAGTTGTATGAGGAGAAGCAGTGGCCAGATACGCCTGCTGGAACAAATGCAACCAGCACAACGTCGTGCCCACCTGGTTATTCGGGGTCGTATCTCCGTTTTTGCAACGATACCAGCGTCTGGGACTCTACTATTGTCGATGGTTGCAGTAGGAAACATGCATAGCGTTCAATTTAGCTGTTTTGATGTGCCCAGAGCAATCCATCGAGGGAATTACCTATCCGGCGACCCCTGCTGGAGGAAATACCACGCAGACATGTCCGACTGGATCCATGGGAACCAAGACGCGTGTGTGCTCGATTACGGGGTCCTGGGAGGAACCGACCGGAGAATGCGGTAACGTGCTGCACGCTGCAACTGAACTCTAGTTACAGCTCCCACCGTAGAGTGTTCGGAGGGAGATGAGGGCGGATATCACTGGAACGCGACCGCAGCTGGAGTGACGGCGCGCCAGGACTGTGCCATTGGCTTCATCGGGGAGGTGACGCGCGTCTGTTCGGAGGAGGGAGTGTGGGGCGCGGTGACGCCCTCGTGCAGTAGGCGTGGACGCATCGACTCATTTCAGCGGCCGCCGAGTGCGAAGCCATCGAAGAGGGCGGCGTACAGTGGCCGGCGACGCCCGCGGGCGAGACGGTGTCGCAGCCGTGCGTGAGCGGCAGCGGGTCGCTGAACCGCACGTGTCTGACGAGCGGTGCGTGGGGTCCCGTGCAGAACCTCTGCGGTAGGAGAGGCGTTTCGTCTCCAGCGTAGTGGTCACGTGTCCCAGCGAGCAGCGGGAGTCGCTGACCTGGCCGGAGACTCCCGCGGGACAGACGGCGACGGTGGCGTGTCCCGCGGGACAGAGCGGGCAGAAGAGTCGTCGCTGCGGCGAAACGGGCGCCTGGGAGGCGGTGACGGGCGAGTGCAGTGAGTTCCGCGGGGAGGACTGACGCCAGAGGCGCTCGCGTGTCCCGCGGTGGAGTCCGGCTTCTTCTCGTGGCCCGAAACGCCGGCGCTGCAGCGGGTGGAGATGGCGTGTCCCGTGGGGATGAGCGGTTCTGCGGCGCGCGCGTGCAACGCGGCGGGTCAGTGGGAGCCGCCGGAGGCCAACTGCGGTAGGAAAGCGGGGGATCCCTCACCGCAGAGGGTGTGACGTGTCCCGCGGAACAAAGTGGCGGCCGCATGTGGGAGGAAACGCCTGCGAACGGCGCGCGGGAGATTGCGTGCGGCGCGGGAAACACGGGCAAGTTGGCGCGATTCTGTCTGACGAGCGGCGCGTGGTCGCGTGTTTACGGCTCCTGCTGTAACGCCTGGGGTGGTGTCTCCCGTAGCTTCCATCCTGTGTCCCGAAGAGACGGTGGAGGGCGTTTCGTTTCCGCGCACGGGGGCGGGACAGGTGGCGGTGGTGGCGTGTCCTGCGTACCAGACGGGCTCGCACGCGCGTCGCTGCGGCGCCGACGGCCAGTGGGAGGCGCCAGAGAACACGTGTCGTGGGAGCGTGGGGAGACTGCGAGCTAGGCACCATCAGCTGTCCGCCGCAGGAGGTGACGCTGCCCTCCGGCACCTACGCGCTGCCGCTGCTCGTCTCCGGCGACCAGACGCTGCCCTGCAACAGCGGCTACGAGGGTTCGCTGACCTTCTCCTGCAACGCGGACTTCACGTGGTCGCTGCCGGAAGACACCTGCGGTGGGCACTGCCTCCTTCCCTCACGCAGAGCACGTCGGCTGTCCCGCCGCCACCATCGACGGCATCCCCGTCGAGTCCGCCATCTTCGGAGAAACCATCGAGGTGCCCTGCCCCGCGGGAAGACATGAGGGCGTCATGAACGTCACCTGCTCTGCCACCGGCGTCTGGGAAACGCCCGCCACGCTCTGCCGTGGGTCTCTGCGGGGAGTTTCATCGCTAGTGCCGTATACGTGTGCTGAGGAGACGGTGGAGGGAATTTCGTGGCCGTTGACGAACGCGGGCACGCAGGCGACGGTCAGTTGCGTGCTGAAGAACCCGCAGCTGCGCGGCAATATCACGCGCGAGTGCTCGATCGCCGGCGAGTGGGGCAATCCCGCGGAAGCGTGCTACTCGGGCGCGCCAAAGGACTTCGCCTACGCCGTCAGCGTGGTGACGGTGCCGCGTCAAGTGGAGATCCCCGCGATGACGCCGGTGCCCATCGCGGGCGTCGAGCGCTTCGAGGCGGTCGACGCGCTGCCGTTCGGACTGGAAATCGACGCGGCCACCGGCGTCATTTCGGGCGCCCCGCTGCAGGTCGCCGCCAGCCGGTCGTATCGCATCGTCGCGAAGAACGCGCAGGGTCAGGCGGAGACGCAGGTGACCGTCACGGTGCTGGACAATACCTGTCCCGCCGACGGCGCGTGGCACGCCGCCTTCAACGGACAGGAGCAGAAGACCAAGTGTCCCTTCCTGGGCAAGGAGTCGAGGAAGTGCGCGCTCGACCCGAAGACCAACATGGTGCAGTGGGAGAAGGTGAACAGCCAGTGCGTCATGATGGTCCTGATCGTAGTTGCCGTGGTCGTGGTCGTGGTGCTGATTCTCGTTTTGCTTATTGTTTTGAGAAGGTGAGCTCGTGTCAAAGGAGTGACGCCTAGTTTGTCCGGTGCTGTACGATACGACCAGAAGAAGGCTCGGAAGAAGATTATTGAGTTAGCCTGTGTGTAAGCCATTCTTTACGCTTGTTTGTTGGGAAACTACAGTTGGGTCCGAAACCCGCAAAACCGACCCAATCGTGCAGAATCCTCGTTTCACCCAAAACGATGGGCTGTACAACATCCACGGTATGCACACTGTCGCACCCCCTCATTTCCAGCCCGTTGTGACGGAAAAGGAAGAGGCAAACGGAGAGGACGTCATCGCGCCTCGCGTTGCAATGAAGGAGAGCCCGAAAATGACCGTAAACGACTTTGAATTACTCAAGACGATCGGAAAGGGTTCCTTCGGAAAAGTGTTCGAGGTTCCTTCCCTTTATGAGTCTTTACGCGTAGGTACGCATGAAGGAGACAGGAAAGATTTACGCCATGAAGGTAATGAACAAGAACCAGATCATGGAGTCCGACCGTTGGAAACGACTCATGTATAGAAGAAAACAGTACGAACACACACTTGCGGAGCGGAGAATCATGCAAGACGTCTCCCATCCCTTCTTGGTCTGGTACCATTCTCTCGCACCCTGCTATTCTAGTTTGCGTTACGCCTTCCAGTCCCAAACCAAACTGTATCTGGTGATGGACTTTTTCAACGGAGGTGAGCTGTACCATTATTTATCCATGGGTCGTTTCTCCGAAGTGTGGCTGCGTATCCTCATTCATGCCGTAGAAACGTGCTCAGTTTTATGCAGCGGAGATTTCGCTCGGCATTGCTCATCTTCATAAACACAACATTGTGTATCGGTATTCATGGATCATCTTGTACATGGTAGTGACCTAAAACCGGAAAACCTGCTTCTTGACCCAGAGGGTCACATCCGTATCACCGACTTCGGTCTGTCTAAAGAAAACGTTCAGGGAGACACTGTTCTCTCCCTCTGCGGAACGCCCGAGTACTTGGCTCCCGAGATCATCAAGCAGCAGCCGTACGGCAAGTCGGTAGACTGGTGGTCGCTGGGAACGCTGATCTACGAGATGATCACGGGTCTCCCTCCCTTCTACGACAGCAACCGCAAACTCATGTATCACAAGATCCTCAACGCACCTCTCCAGAAGTCGCCCTACATGTCTCCCGAGGCCTTCGACATCTGCTCCAAGCTACTGGAGCGCAACCCGACGAAGCGTCTCGGCTACGGCGGCTACGAGGAGATCCAGAACCATCCCTGGTTCAAGGACATCGACTGGGACGCTCTGTACCGCAAGGAGATCGAGCCGCCGTACAAGCCCTCGGTTAAGAGCGCCGAGTCGACGGAACACATCGACGATGAGTTTGTGATGGTTGCCCCGGCTGTTACGCCCACGCCCGTGAACGTTGTTCTAACCGACCAAAAGGCTTTCGCGAATTTCTCCTACGCCGAAGGTGTTACTCATTAGTATGTGCTTGTATATTGCAATTTTGAATGGGTTTGTTGTATAGTTAATGAATGGGTTTGTTGTATAATTAATGGATGGGTTTGTTGTATAATTAATGGATGGGTTTGTTAGATTAGCAATAAAAGGGTTTGTTGTATGAATACAGGATGGGCAGTGTTTACGAATAATGGATGATCAATGGATAAATAATAATAGATGGCTCTTCAGAAAGTGGCACGATACGGGTGCAAAAGAAAAACGCGCCCATGTAGAAAAATATCGGATGCGAGGATTGAACTCGCGACCTCTCGCGTGTGAAGCGAGCGTGATAACCACTACACCAACCCGACCTGCTTCCTGTTTCCATCCCCACCTTATGACACCAGCTCCCTCCATATCCCATCCAACTCAAATGACGTCTGCAAACACATGGTATCCGTGCAGTTGTCCTGACTGTCCACACCGATATTACTACTGCCCGCAGACGAGAAGAGTGAAGTGGCACTTGGAGAGTGGGGACTCGGTCAACTACTTCTCTTCTTTTCGCTCGTCCCATGTGCATTCTGCCATCTTTTACATATCCTATGAACTCCCATCTGGAGTCTTCCTTCATGCTGCACTTTGCCAACGTCAACTATCCGTTTCGATCCAATAAGGACAACGAATTATCGATTTGCCGGGGTGATGTCGTGATCATTCGTTCTACAGAGGTTCGAGAATGGTGCTACGCAGAAACTCTGAGCGGGGATCGTGGATACATTCCGATTCATTATACAACTCCTGTGATTCCAACGGAACCTTATGTTCCGGAGTGGAAGACGCTTTCCACCGGAATCAGCCCTTCGCCTCCCGTCCGTGTCATCCGAAAAGACGTGGTTCTTCGGCAGCGGGATTCGCTAAGGAAGTCGCGCAGTATGCACTCCAGCTTTCGATCGAGGCAAGTCCATGTTCGACTCACCACCGTAGTTGCAAATCCTTCCGCGCTACCGCGGTTGCATCTGCTTCGGAGAGACATGTGTCGCCCAGCGAAAGTGGGATTCTTCTGCTCCTGTAACCGTAGAAACAGCGTTGCTGGAGGATCTCTTTGCGTTGTACAAGCAGGATCTCTACGAGAAACGCGACTCCATCCTTCCCAAAGAAGTGGTAGGTGTGCTGAAGCGGTTCCATGCAAGTGGTTCTTGAGTGCCTTGCAGTACGAACTCTTTGGAATACGGAAACTGCAAAAGAGTACGGATCCGGAAGCCGCCTTCTTTGCGGCGATTCGGAAGAAACTTCGGATTAGTCCCAAGAACATGGGTTCCTTTATTCCACTGTGTAGGGGCTGAGATCGTCTTCGCACATAGGTCTTTCGGGAAACCCGGTTCAGCGCTTTTCGGACGGCTCCCATCTTCCCTTTTTCATCATCCAGGAGCAGTCGATCTGTCTCTCCATGTCTTCCTCGAGTCAGGGTCAACGTATCAACTGTCACGTAGTGAAAGGAATCGGCTCTGACGGTAGCCACCCATTCGGACTTCCAACAACTCGAGCAGGGGACGTAGTTCCATCGAGGTGATGCTGCAGGAGTGCGAATCCCGTTCTTGCATGGGGGAGAAGCAGGCTGTTAGAGTGGCATTGAGAAAGGATTCGTTGCTTCCCGTGGAAAGGCAATCTGTTGGTGAAACGTTGCGGGATGGTATGAAATCATCCAAGGCAACCAGTGATCTGGAAGTATCGAATAGGGCAACCAGTGATTTGGAAGTATCGAATAGGGCAACCAGTGATATATAGTTATCCAATGCAACCAATGATATAACATCCTCAAAGGCAACCAATGATACAACATCCTCAAAGGCAACCAATGATATGAAATCATCCACACCATCCAAACCATCAAACACCACACCAACTCCCACCCTCCCCCAAAACACAACGCTAATCCATCGAAGCATTCCGACAATCAACGATTTCTACTTCATCGACTACGCCTCCATCTACTTCCAGCGAGAGAAGGCTCGCTTCTTCCGCCACTCCTCACTGGAAGCGATGATCAGCTACAACCCACGCATCCCTCTGCGCACGCTCCACTTCATCGACCGCAACACGGTGACGGATGTCCTGGAAATGGAGCGGTGGATCCTTTCCATCCTCGGTGAGACCTCTCATCATCCTCGAACTGGTCACCTTACCGAAGACGACTGTTCCCTGCTCGAATCCCTCCTCTACAGGCTCTATTCGTTGCGAGACACCGTGGACGAGGTGTACTGCTACCTCATCAAGATGATCACCGACAACCCGTCTCCCGTGAGCGAAATGAAGGGATTCGAGGTGCTTTTCCTCCTGTCACGCTGTATTCTCCCATCCAACAACTTCTTCAACTACTGTCTCCGCTTTTGCTACAATTCTGTCCAGAACCGAGATGACGTCCGTCTCCTTTCGTCTCCTCACTCCTAGTCGTCTGCCATTGCCCTGCAAGTGCTCTTCACTCTCCTAGACGACCATGTGATCCAGAAGGACCTCGTGGCCTGCACGCGCGATTTCCACAAGGCGCTGGATGAGCTAAACGCAATCGAAGCGGAGCAGATTCCATCCAAGTTTGTATCCTCCTCCATTCACGGCATGCTTCTCCTGGAGCGTGCTGCCCAGTGTCTCCTCTCCCATGGCATTCCTCTGAACGCTCGCGGTTCCTTCGGCGCCGTGCGCTCCGAAGAGGGTACGTCCGTGTGCATATGACGAGTGTAGAAGCGCTCTATTTGATCGACGAGCATCGCTCCGTGAGCGCCTTCCTCTCCGGAATCCTCCTTCCGCTGCAGCCCTCGGACCGCACCGTGCTGAAGGAGAAAAGTGTCTGGCTGTCTCCAACAATGGGTGCGATCTGCTGGAGAAGTCGCAGTTCCAATGCCCAAGTGCGCTCCGTTCCTCTTCAGTCGATCATCGTCGTGTTTCTTGTGGAGTGTGACCGTAGGAAGTGACGCGAGGTGTCTGGAACGACACTCCCTGCGTGCTTCTCAGGACGACAGAGCCCACGGAGAGCGGCTCGTTGTACATCCGCATTCTGTTGCCATGCTTGCCTGAGGCGATGAAGCTCCAGTTCATCTTTGATCAGCTCGTGCAGTGGTCCGTCAACCGCGTCCAATTGCGAGCTAGTTTACTGGAGGAATTCTCCGAGGAGGAACGCGTTGGTCTTCCTTGTGCGATGACACATAGAACGCATTTGAAGGAGTAACCTCGTTCCGTCAGCTCTCCTCTTTCCATGCAGTGTGTCGCAAACTCCAGGACGACTTCGTCTCCTTCCTGGGCAACGCTCTTGCTTCTATTCGACAGTCCTATTCAATTCCTTCCTCTGTTTCTGAGTCGCCTCTGTTCAGCCGCTACCGTTCCCTTCTCTCCCACCTCTCATCCGTAGCGAACGTTCCGCGTGTGTTCCTGATTCTTGCGCGCCAACTTCAGGTGTTGAAGGCGTATGAACTGGAGGGCATCTTCCGAATCGGTGCCGACTCCAATGAAAAGCAGCGTTACCTCAGTCTCATCAATGACGGTGAGTATGAGGATATTGAAATGATCACTAACGGCTATTTGGCAGCCGATCTGATGAAGCGTCTCTTCTTCCTAATGGAAGAGCCCTTCATTCCATATGTCCTGTATAACGAGATTGTGAAGCAGTCGTCCTTCACCCAAACCTTTTGTCAGTCGATACTAGACCAGTTGTCTCCTGAAAAGCGCGCAACCCTCTGTTTTATTATGGATCTCCTCTGTGTCTATTCTTCCCATTCGGAGAACGCAATGTCCTTCCAAGCCTTCGCTGTTTGTTGGGGTCCCTCCTTGATGCGACCGTTTGTTCGTTCCCTTTCTCTCATCTTGTAGTGAACAAGTGAAGGATTACTTCGCCATTCGGCAGGAGAGCGACCGCATCCAGAGTTTCCTAGTTGCTCTGTTGCAGGCAAGTACTGTTACGAAGAGTGTATTTGATTGGGTTGTTTGTTATGGAGTGTATATGATGTCCATTTGTGAGTGGTGATGATATAGTGATAGCGACATTCTCAACTCAATGATAACAACAATACCGAATTACACATAGCATACACTACCAAACCAACAACGATAATAATAGCAATAAACACAACACACCGTCCATAATTAAGCACTAGTGGGCTTGATCGCCATCGGCTTCAAATTCTCCTCCGTAGCTTCCACCGTTGTAACCTGTACACTACCATCTACTCCCTCCGGCTGAAGATTCTCCTGCTCCTGCATAGCGTACTCCTCCGTATCCTGACGCTCGTCCGTGGAGACCTGCACGTGATAAGCATACGCCAGAGAACGCTCGTTAGGAGCCCAGAGATACTACCGCATCAACACCTCTCCTCGTACCCACCATAATCACCACAATCACCACAAAATAGAAAGCAGACCACACACCCTCGTTGAAGAACCACTGGAACTTCCAGAGGCTGTCAATCTTCTTCTCGATGATCAGGTAGGAGAATCCGACGTTATAGAGAGTCGAAACAATGACGGCAACAATAATCATGTTGCGCAGACTCAGGAACACGTCCAGCTTTCCAGTCTGCTTCTTGTCCTCCAACTCCTGAATCGTGTCGAGCAGGGACTGGAGAATCCAGAAATAAATGAAGGAATCGAGCGCCGAGGCGGGAATGATCCGCCACATCGTAATCTCCGTCTTGGGATAGAAAGTGTTCGCCACCGAGTCCCACAGCGAGAAGCCGAAGTAGATGATACCCATCACGATGATCTTCCACATCTCTCCCGTCAGCGAGGCCTTAGAAACTCCCAGACTACGGTGAAACGGGTCCGAGACACCTACCCCTTGGCAACCATGATGGTCAGGCAGCGAGCCACCGTATGCGTGATGGCGGTCGTGATGAGGGAGAAGAGCGTGATGCCCTGCGAATAGACGCCCTCCGCGTTGTAATCGACGAGACTGATCAGCTTCACGATCGTGTCGAAGAGGAAAATGCCCAGCACCACCGTGATCATGATGTGCACGCTCATCAGCTCCTTGCGGTACCAGCAGCACCGCGCGATCCACACCACCACCAGCACCGTGTACGCCAACAGGAGGAACTTGGTGAAGGGCAGAATGCCGTACAGACGGGCGGGGATGTGGCCGTAAGGGTTCATGACGATGGCAGTGCCGTTGATGACCGTGTTGCTCGTGTACGGGTCGCACATTCCGATGAGGATCCAGTACTTGCCCTCCTTCGGAACATCGTAGTGCAGGACGAAGCTCTGCTTCTCACCACTACTCTCACAAGTCCATCGCACCTCTACGTAAAAACGACCTCCTTAACACTGTAATTGTTGTTGTTCGGATTCGTGAACCACAATCTGTTGTGGTTATCACACTGATGATTCTGCAAGTGAGTAACACCAATCCACCGTTACGTCAAAAGCCTGATCGTCACAGCAGTAGTAGCGCGTCGCATTCTCAGTCACTCCAATGGTATTGAAAACGTCATCAGAAGCTACCACCAACTACACTTTGTCAAAGAACAGAAAGACTACTTCCACGATGGCTCTGGGCTGGCTCGTTCCGTTTCCCTTTTTCACGTCGAACGCCATCTCGATGTAATTATCACCGTCTCTATTCGTGAACCTATCAGTGAATCGCATACACGACAGCCGGAGTCGTGACATTATCAAACATATATTGAGCCTGCTGAACAAGAATCGGCTTATCGGCGAAAATGGGTTCGTACTTTATGACAACTGCCGAAACAAGAAAGGGAAGGAAGAAAAGTGTCTAGCGGATTACATTTGCCTATCCGTATGAATACGGTTAAAGAAGCAGCACGCATTTCGTAAAATACTGAAGCAGCAAAGAGTGGTTTGGTATGATACAGTCGATTCCCGTGGGAATTTGGCAATCCTTCGTCAGTAATCATGTAGTATTGTCATTTTTCGATTCATGGAAGGAGCTCTGTGATATGTTCTCAATACCGCATTCTGTGGACAAAGTGATCCATTCATCGTAATCGTTTTCTCATCTGTTTGGTATCCTCTTTGTGATTGAATTTGGGGATCCGTTGATTGTTGTTGCCCACATCTATCGATGATCGTTTCATCTTGTGGATTATCGTTATCGTGCTGTCTACCAACGTAGCGAGCCAATACGTGCAATTCTTTCTCCTAATAGTCTTGCCTTGCAATGGATTTCAAACGGACCCCTCTGGTCTACAATTCTACATAACATTTGAGGTCCATCTTTTCTTTCCCGACCCCATTTCCGTTCAGATTCTTGTCCAATTCACGCACCCACTCTCTAGATTTCGCAATGATTTCCCAATTCTTCATTCTTTCGGACAGAGGAGATCGTATTATCCTAAAGGATTGTAGGTGTTTGTCGAGGTTGAGTGAGAATCAGTCCGTTTTGACACTCCCATCACATCTTGTGAAAAGTTCCTCCGTGTGGTTCGTTCCTGGTCGCACGGCGACGCGCCTCCCGTGTTTGTAGCGATTGGCGGTGGTTTGTGAATGTAGATTAGCGGAGCCATCACGTACATCTACACAAAGAAGAACGGACTGTACTTTGTGATTAACACGAAGGTGGTTGTCGTGATCGCCCGTGAGATGTAGATGAACATGTCTCCCGCTCTCAGCATCGAGCTGCTGAACCGAATCATGAAGATTATTAAGGACTATTGTGGCATGCTGACGGAGGAGGCTGTTCGTAAGAACATCACGTTGATCTACGAGCTTCTGGATGAGGCGATTGTGGTCGTGGATAGGAGGAGTGACGGCTAGGACTTTGGATATCCTCAGGACACGACGAGTGAGGCTCTGGCGAGCTACGTCTTCAACAAGCCTGTGGTGGTGGAGGATCCTCGCGTAGGAATGCAGAGGTGAGGTGAGGTTCAGAAGAACGTGATTGGCGACGTGAACAAGTCGGTGATTGCGGATCGCGACAAGAAGAAGAAGGTGAACGAGTTGTACGTGGACGTGTTCGAGCGTCTGAACGTGATGACGAACCTGCAGGGCGAGGTTCTGTCGCAGTCGATCGACGGCACGATCACGATGCGTTCCTTCCTGAACGGCTGTCCTCCCGTGCGCATGCTGCTGGCGCAGAACCTGGTGGTGGGCAAGGATACTCCGATTCCGGTGGCGCAGGACGAGACGGGTCGCACGCTGACGGCGGACGACTTCATCATCGTGGACGACATGAATTTCCACAAGTGCATGAAGCTGGACCAGTTCGAGTCGGAGCGCTTGCTGCACTTCTCGCCGCCCGAGGGAGAGTTCAACGCGTGCAACTACCGCATCACGACGGCGTTCCGCCAGCCGTTCACGATCCGCCCGCTGGTGGAGGAGAAGAGCGAGACGAAGATCGAGCTGATTCTGCAGGTGCGAACGGAGTTCGAGCCGGACGTGGAGGCGAACAACGTGTTCATCACGCTGCACGCGCCGCACGACACGACAACCTGCTCGATCACGCTGGCGCCCGACGCGCACGGACAGATGAAGGAGTACCGGGAGAACGAGCACCGCGTGCTGTGGATGATCAACAAGGTCACCGGACAGAAGGAGTACTTCCTGAAGGTCATCTTCAACCTGGAGAAGCCGGCGAACCAGTTCGTGACCAAGGAGATCGGACCCGTGTCGTAGGCGAGGAGAGAGGCTGTCACGTAGCATCAACTTCGAGATCCCCAACTATCAGGTTTCGGGACTGCGCATCAAGGGATTGGCGGTGGACGTTCAGGACAAGAATTACAACGCGTAAGGAAGGGCGAGAAAGGTCACGTGTAGCCACAGATATATTCGGTACATCACCCAGTCGAACAGCTACTGCTGCAGACTGTAACTTTGCAAGTGTTGCTTTTGTCCTGTTTGTTGGAACATGGTATTTGCTCATTGAATGTCGTCTCTCAATCTCTTTTCCTACGCAGAGGAGGAGGAGTCTTCCGCGTCCGAGTCGCCGCAACGTACTTTCCTTTCCTAACTGAGGAATAGACGAAGATGAGAAAGAAACGCCACAGACGGTCTCTACCAATACAGTCAATAATGGAAAAGAAATGCAAAAGCCTGAGAGCACGGCGATTACCAACCCAACTCCCAAAGTGGAGCATAAAGTGAATGAGGAGAGTGTGCAGCCAAAGCGCGTCAAAGTAGCGAGTAGTTCAGAGTGGGTGGCTGTATTTGATCTCAAGTCAAATCGTTACTATTACTGGAACAAGGTAGAACTTGGGTAGAGTGAGTTAGGAGTAGGATACAAATCAAACGGCATGGGTGTGTCCGGAAGGTGTTGTAGTACAAAAGGTGCAGTCTTCCGGAAAGGTATTTGTTCGTTGTCAGGATTGTGGAGGATGGGGAGAAGGATTGGTGGGGTCATCAGGGTTTTGTGGTTTCTGTGAGCGGAAGCGTGGTGTGAGTGGTAGTGCTCGGGTGGTTGGTGGTCAATCTGTTGGTGGTCAATCTATTGGTAGTCAATCTATTGGTAGTCAATCTGTTGCAAATCAGCCTATACGCAGCCAACCTGCTACCAATCAACCCGCTACCAATCAACTCACACACACACAACACACACACAACGTGCACAGTCACGCCAGCGAAATCCTAGGCATGCAGCCACAACTCCGCATGTACAAGAAGCGTCCCGGTCCTCCCTACAGCCATTACTCACTCGTAGAAAGCAACATCCCCCTGAGCCGCCGGACAAAGCAGACCTGGGAGAAGGGGAATGTCGACCCGCTGGCGCTGGGAGACGACAAGGACGCCCAGCGGTTCCGGAAACGATACCGTGATTGCAGTGTTTGTAACAAACAACCCAATTGCGCTGGAACATGGTCCGGTCGAAGGGAAGCATCTCCATGACCGGCTTCGAGGTGTCGTAGTACTTGGGCGACGCGGTGAGAATCTCCATGCCGTCCTCCGTCACGAGTAGTGTGTGCTCGAACTGCGCCGACCGCTTGCCATCCGTCGTCACCACCGTCCAGTTGTCCGGCCACTGCGTGTCGTTCGGGTTTCCCGCGTTCACCATCGGCTCGATCGTGAACACCATACCCGGACGGATCTTTCCCTTTCCGTGGTTATCTGCGCTCAATCCCTCGAATCAACCCTACTGCGCGTGTGTGGAATCGTTGGGTTGCAGTGGAACAGCTTGCCGATTCCGTGGCCGCAGTAGTTGCGGTCCACGAAGTATCCGTACTCGTCCACAACATCGCTCACGAACGTGCCAATGTCATGCACATTCATGTTCGGCTTTACTACGGAGAATGCAGAGATTCAACACATACGCTTCGAGATCGCGTTTCGGAGACTCTCATAGGCACATTGCACCAATCGCACACTCTCATCGGATACCTTTCCCACAAAGAAGGTCTCATTCAGGTCTCCGTGATATCCCTTGTAGTAGACCGTCACGTCCAGATTCACAATATCTCCGTCCTGCAGCTTGCGGGAATCGGGAATGCCGTGACATACCACCTCGTTCACAGAGCTAGGGAAAAGACAATACGAATAGAATACGTGCACACACTCTTCGGGAAGAAGTAGTAGTTCAGAGGAGAAGGATACGCGTTTCGCTTGATACATTCCTCCAATACCACCTTGTTGATTTCCTCCGTCGTGATTCCAACGCGGACCATGCTTCCCGCAGCATCCAGCACTTCTCGTCCTACACGGCATGCCTCGCGTACTCCCTGAATATCGTGAGGCGTCTTGTATTCGATTCCGCTCATCTCATTCTCCTCGCTGATGGAATGGCCCGATTCCGCATACTCCGGCTTCACGATATTCTTCGGGACTGTGTCCATAGGCGACACCTTTCCAGGGCGAAGAGGACCCGTGAAGTGGTAGTCATGGAACTCAGGAGGCATTCTATTTGTCAAAACCGCGTAGAATAGCTACATCTTCTTCATCTCTTCATCATGGTACTTTTTGTGGTCTTTCCATGCCTTCTTCAGACAATCTTGACAACAAAAGTAGGTGTTTGGAAGGTCCAGGGAAATGCATACTGGACACTTCTTCGTCGCGGGATTTGAGCATCCCTCTCTCGCACACAAATGGGTTTCTGACATAAAGGTAAAAATGAGACATCCCCTATGCGATCAGTGGTCGACCCTTCTTGGTTATCCATGCTCTTCATCACCCTACAGCCCAATTTCGGCTGCTTTTCCGCCATTTCTGTTTTCGCATCAGAATGCGGTTTGAAGCTGATATTATCGTGAATACGAAAGTTGTTCACTGCTCCATCCCCATTGAGGCGAAAACGACATGTGGTGACATCAAAACGGAACTGGCCGTAGGGGCACGGAATGCTTGAACACTCTGTAGAGGCAGTCAGAAACGGATCCGCGGGCAATTCAACTCTGTTGCAAACCGTTTCTCCTTGATGATTCCATGCTTTTATCCGAATTGGAGCAGATTCATGGCTCCATTTCGAATATCGACGTTTGGTATGGCGATTATCCGTTAGTGTGCATTGTCTGTGAAAATGGTCTGTGTTTTTCGGTTCCGATTATCTCCTACACCCAGAAGCGATCTGTCGACTCGGTGGTTGCTGTTGTTTCGTCTCTCGCCTCTCATGTAGGAGTTGAAGCATTTGGAGACGCGGTACCCTATCCTTTCGTCCGATCCGTTTGGTCTCACGCAGACCCAGTTTTACATGAAGGATGCGATGACGATTGTTCTAAGAGTGTTCTTTCGGTGTTCTGTTGATCCTAGTTGGACGGGTCGTCATCGGACTCTGCGATAGTTGCTTCTTGTGAGGGAGGAAGTGTTTCAAGCAATGCTTCAAAGAATACCTCTTATAATGCCTCCAGCAATACCTCGCCCAATCCACCAATCAATGCCTCGAATACGACCCCAATCAACCCACCAGCCCTCTCTGTCGCCACAGCCGACCGCATCGCAGTGCTGTGGGAGCCATCGCCGACGCTGACGCATAGGTTAACCGCGCTGCACGCGCCATCCCTGGCGACCGACCTCCTCTGCAGTCTGGACTTCCGCATGCCGGGTGCGGAGACCCCGTTGCTGCGGACGTTGCGGGAGTGCGATCGGACGCTGCGCGAGGCCTCGGCGCCACTTCCCTCGCGTCTCCTCTGGGTGACCGTCGCCTCGCTCCTCGCGCTGGCCCACACGACCCCGCTCCCGCCCTCTCCCGCCCTCGCACTCCCCACCGCCCTCCTCTCCCTCCTCCACACCCTCCTCCTGCGCTGTAACGCCCGCTCCCCCCTCCCCACCAGACGCCGCCCACCGCCTCCTTCTCCCGCCCGCCCTCCAGACCCGTCTCGCCGCCCTCCTCCACCCCCTGGGTACCCCTCTCACCCACCCCCTGGGGGTCCTGACGACGCAGCCCCCTCTCGCCCTGCCCCTCGCCCTCCTCCTCCGCGACCTCGCTTGTCTCCCCCTGGGGGTACTCCCCCCCCTGGGTCACACCCTGGGGGTCGTGCTGCTGCGGCTGCTGCCCCGACTGCCCCTCACGCCGCTGCTCCAGGGGCTCTGCGGCTGCGCACGGGACCGTAGGGCTGGGGGATCCCTCCTTTTCAGCTCGCTGCCGCCAATCCCTTCGCACACACCTCCTCCCGCGGGAATTCGCCGCCGCACTCCCCGCCCTCGATTCCCGCGGAATCACCCTCGCCCTCTCCTTCGCCACGCTCCTCCACGAACCTTCCCTCTCTCCCGCGGTTTTCCTCCCCTATCTCCGACACTTCCCATCGCCCCCCGCGGAACTCGTCGAGGCCTGGGCGCAACTCCTCCTCGCGGGAAACGGCACCTCGGTCGCGGAGACGATGGAACTCCCGCGGAACTGTCTGCTGCGCGGGACCCTCTCCTGCGCCATGCCGTTTACGCGGGAATTGTTGGCGGCAGATCTTGCCGCGCTTCCCCGCGGAACTCTTCCCGCCCCCCTCGTGGCGCAATTCTTCTCCTCCGTGGGCGCCCTCTTCGAAGACGACGCTGCCGCGCTTTCCCGCGCCGTTGCCGCGCTTTCCGTATTCGCGGGCAACGGTTCCCGCGGTTATCCTCGATCACCCATAGACCGATTCCGCCGTGAACTCTGCGATGAAACGCTCGTGTGTCGTCTGGCGACCCTGATCGGTCGCATCCCCGCGGGAGACGGCGTTCTGGTCGCACTGCTGGAACTGCTGGGGCACCTGCTGGCGAGCGACCCCCTGGGTGGCGCCTGCCTGCCCCTCCCCGCCCTCTGGGACCGGCTCTCTGTCTTGGCGCGAACCTGTCTGGGAGCGAAACGCCCGGAGACGGCGGGAATGTTGCGGTTGGCGGGAACGCTGGTCACGACGACCATTTGTTGCGCTCCCCCCCGCCGCTTCCTCTTCGCCTCCCGCGCACTGCTGGCCACGCTGCTGGTCTCCCCGCGGGAGTCGGAGCTGCTGGCGTACGTGGAGATGTTCCGCGGGTTCGACCGCGTGGGTGGGCGTTTCGGCGGGGTGTGAGTGTAGAGGTGCGGGAGAAGCGGCTGTTGCGGGACTGGCGGCGACTGTTGCTGCTGGCGCTGCGCAACGACATGCACGTGCTGGCGCTGGCGACACTGGAGCTGTTTGCGTGCGTGGCGGGAGAGGGCGGGTGTGTGGTGGAGGGAGAGGAGAGTTGCCTGGCTTCTGGTGATCAGGGGAATGATGTTGGGAATGATGTGATGGCTAATGCGATGACTAGTACTATGAATAGTACTATGAAGAATACTATAACCAGTCCTTTAAAGAATACTATGAAGAATACTATAACCAATCCTATGAAGAATACTATAACCAATCCTATGAAGAATACTATAACCACTACCACTACCACCCACGACTGGCTCCCTCTCTCCCTCGCCCTCCTTCCCGCCCTCTCGCCCCCTCAGACCCTCCGCGCCCTCCATGCCCTCCTCTCCCTCCTCATCCCCGCCTCCCCCGCGGTTCCCTCCCCCCTCCCTCCTTCTCTCGCCCCCTCCCTCCTCGACGCCGCACTCTTCCTCCCTCCCGCCGCCGCCGCCACCCTTTCCCTCCTCACCCTCTCCCTCCCCCGATGTAACGCCCCTCACCCCCTCACACCCAGGGGGTCCCGCCGCAGCACCTCTCCTCCTCCCTCCTCTCTCCCGCGCTCTCACCGCATTCCCCGCGGGAACACATCTCTCTCTCCTCACTGACACGCTGAAACTCCTACGACAACTCCGATCCCTCGACGATGAAACTCCCTCGCTTTCCCTCCTTCGCCAGCTCCGACGTCTCTTCTACCAACTGCGTGATCTCCCCGCGGGAACCCACGCTCCCGCCACTTCTTCCGCTCTCCCGCCATCTCCCGCCCCGCCCCGCGGGAACCACTCCATCACCGTCCTCTTCGCCCCGGAGAACACTCCCGCGGAATGCGTCTGCACGTGGAATGACGCGCGGCCGCGGAATAGTGTTCCCTCCTTCCACTTCGCCCGCACCGGCTTCCTCTGTCGCTGTCCGCGCTGCGTCGGCGCCAACGAAGACCCGCGGGAATCCCTGCTGGCGCTGCTGCAGGTGGTGGCGGCGTTTGGCGGGAACGAGTGGCTGGCTGGTGGAGATGGTGGGGGTCTTCGTCCAATGTGACGTCTAGTGGTCGCGCGCGTCGTTTCCTACGAAGAACTGGAGCGACTGCGCGACCAGCTGTGCCAGAGGGGAGATGATGCCCCATCCACGATGAGTCGGCCTGTGAGCATCCGTGCGAATAGCACAGTGAACAGTGAGAAAAAGGACCTCACGAAGCAGCTACTGGACGTCATTGCGACCCTCATGCAAGTGCTCGCTCGAACAGGTGGAATCTGTCGCCCGCAATGCACTATAGCTCCTCCCTCGCAGCATGTCTACACGGGGAGAATGAAGCTCTTAGACGCCCCACAAAAGGCTTCTCCCCCAACGGAACGAGAACAGCGATCGTCACTGAATCTGGACGCAGTCGTTTCGAAAGTTTTACCCCTCTTTTCAAAACCCATGAGCCATCCCTGGAATAACAGGATCGCCATTCAAATCGAGTCCGTTTCTCTGTAGAATAGTGTGTTTGGAATACGTGTTTGATGGTTTGAACAAAGACTGCCAAAAGGGGAAACGGGGAAGAATCCACTTTTTGTTTTTCTATCGATCATGGGTATTGTTGTGTAACTCGTGGAGAAGCACTGTTACGCGTGTAGACTGAGAACTGTCGAAGAGGTCCGCGCCTACCACAACAAGGTTGTGGCCGAGTTTTACGAGAAGAACCACCGCTTCCCGACGATCGGCTTCGTTCCTACGATGGGAGCGCTTCATCAGGGCCATCTGAGTCTGATCAAGAAGGTCGCCGTTCCTCTTTCCGTTTCACCCCCAGGCTCGCGAGAACAACGACATCGTGATGGCGAGTATTTTCGTGAACCCCAAGCAGTTCGCTCCTCATGAGGACTTCGCTGCGTACCCTCGTACGCTGGAAGCTGACTGTAAGCTTATTGAGTAGGTGGTGAGATATGTGGGTTCCCGCTAGGTCCGTTGGTTGTGATGCCGCCTTTGCTCCTACCGACGAGGTGATGTATCCCAAGGAGCCCAAGTACCTGACCTATGTGACGATCGAGGGAAGCGACAGCGTGAGCGAGGGAGCTGCGCGTCCCGGTTTCTTCCGTGGCGTGGCGACGGTGGTGACGAAGCTGTTCAACATCGTACAGCCGACGAACGCCTATTTCGGCCAGAAGGACGGTCTGCAGGCGATCATGGTCAAGCAGTTCGTGCGTGACCTGAACATTCCCGTAACGATCACCGTGTGTCCGATCGTGCGTGCTGTGGGATTCGTTGCATCGTTTCACCACTAGGAGGACGGTCTCGCTCTCTCCTCGCGTAACGCCTACCTGTCCCCCGAGGAGCGTGCGGCCGCGCCGGCTCTCTACAAGTCGCTGTGCGCCTTCCGTGCGTGCTTCGAGAAGGGCGAGCGCGACGTGCAGACACTGTGTCAGGCGACTCGCGTAGGCGAGGGAGGAGGAGACGAGGCGTAGGACAGTCTGGCTGCGGAGCCGCGCTTCAAGATCGACTATCTGAGCGTCGCCAACGCCGTGACGGCGGAGGAGCTCTCGGGAAAGCTCTGCGACGCCCAGCTGAAGGACGGCATTTTCGTTTCTATTGCTGCTTGGATCGGCACTACGCGTCTCATCGATAACATTGTCCTCCACTGCCCTGTTTGTTGGAACAAACACGCCACGCATCTACGTCCAGACTAATCTGGCTCTGTCCGTCGTTCACCGAGCCCATTGCGTTCGCCATCATCGCCTTCTCCTCCGGACTCGGGACGGCAGGGAAGAGTTCGCGTCGCGCAGGGTCCTTGTCGGTCTATGTGGAAGGAGAGAGGGAGGTGTACTTGCGATAGCGGATTATCGGAGGAGGGTTGACTGTCTTCGGAGAGTGGCGGGTTTTCTGTTTCTGGTGGATTGTTTTGTACCAATTGATTGTCTTGCATTGAGTGATTGTCTTGCATTGAGTGATTGTCTTGAATCGAATGATTCTCTTGCACCATCGGATTCCCCTGCACCGACCGCGCAGTCAGTGACGCGTCTCCCAGAACTCCCTCCTACGTCCCACCGCCCTCCCTCGCCTACCGGCTCCCGCACCGGCTCCCGCACCGATCCCGCAACCGACGCGAGCTTTCCCGGCGACTTGGCGTTGACGGCGGCGAGGAGCCGCGAGACCTGTCCGCTGACCTCGTTGAGCGCCAGCGTGGCGCGACTGTGGTCGTTGGTGATGTAGTAGTTGCTCTCCTGCAGTTCCGCGATGCGCTTCTGCAGCTGCAGGATGAACACGTTCTGGCTCTCCAGCTTCTGCTGCAGCTCCTCGTTCGTCTTCGCATAAAGCCCCACGCGCCGCTCCGCCGTCTCCCCCGCGTCCTTCGACCGCATGTACTCCTGTCCCAGCTTCACGTTCTCGTTCCGCGCCTCCGCCAGCAGCGTCTGCAGCTCGTTCACGCGCTTCTCCAGCGCGTCCGCCTTCTCCTGCAGCTGCGTCGCCCGCGTCTCCGCGTCCATCCTCCCCGCGCGCTCCGCCGCCAGCTTCGCGTCCTCCTTCTCCTGCTGCCGTCGCCGCAGCTCCAGCTGCTGCGACTCACGCCGCAGCGCCGCCTCGCGCTCCAGCAGCGTCTGCCGCTTCTCCTTCACAAACCCGTCCATCTTCGCGTACAGCTGCTGCGTCTCCTGCAGCTGCCGCAGCGCCGCCTCGATCTCCTCCTGGTGCTCGCTCAGCTGCCCCTCCCGCTCGCTCACCGACCGCTCCAGCGCCTCCTCCCGCTCCTGCAGCGCGCTCTCCCGCGACTCCACCTCCTTCAGCTTCGCGTCCGCCGCCTCGCTGCGCCGCGAAACCTCCTCCTCCAGCAGACGCACCTGCTCGCGCCGCTGGTCCACCGCCTCTTCCTTCAGCTGCTGCATGCTCGCCAGCGCCGCCTCCCGACTTGCCACCTCCTGCCGCGAACTCTCCAGCTCGTCCAGCTCCTTCCGCTTCGAGTACAGCAGCCGCTCCGCCTCCTGCGCCTTCGCCTCCGCATCGCGACGCAGCTCCGCAGCCTCCTCGTGCCACCGGTCCGTCTCCTCCTCCCGCTGCAACAGCAACTGCTCCCGCTGCGTCAGCTCCAGCGCGCGGCGCCGCAGACGGTCCTTCTCTCCCGTTGCGTCCCGGTCCACGCTTCGCACGCACAACTCCAACTGCAAACGCAAGTCGCTCACCTCCTGACGCAGGCGCGCGTTCTCTTCCACCAGAGACGGGCCTGCGTTCTCCGCGGGCTTTTCACTTCCCCCATACCCCTCGCTCGCTTGCATCGTCCGTTCTCGCTCTTCCAGGCGCTTTTCACGCGCCGTGAGCTCCAGAGCCTTTCTGAATAGCAACAAATGAAACAACACCAACACTTCTAATGCATGCTTCTTTTTGTCGTATCGTTCCTTCTTCCGCTTGAGTGACTCCTGTGCTTCTTGAATTCCCTTGGTTGCCTTCCGAATCGCCGACACCGTGACACGAGCCGTATCCTAGGGTTCAACTCGGATCCGACGGCCACCTGCGGTACGTACACAGAGTGTGTCGAAGAACGGGGCGTCGCTGCCGTATCCGAATCACTGACGTCGGTACTGCTCAGATCCATGAACTGGGGATCGATGACCTCTCCACTCATTTCGACGCGCGAGAGGGTTCCGTTTGAATAGTGCCAAAAGCAGTGCCCATTTTGGATCCCATTTCGCCCCGTTTTCTGTCCTCTCGATGATTGGTCCGTTTCCTGCGATGGGTGTGGGACAGAATCGCCCAGTGTGCTTGTGTTTGGTATCCATCATGTCGTTGATTGGCGAAGAGAACAATAACAGAGTCGATTTCAAGAGCAATTCGTTTGATTCGATGGCTGGGTTGAGTTTCTAGCGTCGAGGAGGTTCGTCTGAGAAAGCGCAGAGACGCCAACAAGGCTTATGAGGATCGTCTGGTTGCGGCAGCCCAGCGCAAGCGGGTATTCCAAAGGGCGAAAGGATGATGTGTGTAGATGGAACTGAAGAAGCAGCGCAGGGAAAACAAGTTCCTCACTCCGGAGAAGGTGCTCAAGAGAAGTATTCAGGTAGGAGTGAGTAGGAGGGGTGACGGATAGAAGAGAAGTGATAAGAAGCGAATTCGCAGACAGGAAAAGCGTCTCCGCTTGAATCAGATTCCCCTTGACACATCAGAGCAGCTTCTTGCTGTGGTCCGCATTCACGACCCGAAGGACGCCTCGAAACACACAAAGACTCTGCTGTCGAAGCTGCGGTTGACGGAGGATTACGCTGTGGTGTTCCTGCGTCGCGATCCGAAGGTGATCCACGACCTGGTTCTGGTGGAGCCGTTTGTCGCGTGGGGCCATCCGAATCTGACGACCATCCAGGAACTGCTTTCGAAGCGTTCTTTTGCAATGATCGATGGCAAGCGCGTTCCCGTGTCGGACAACACGATCGTGGAAGACCATCTGGGAGAGAAGGGTCTGATTTGCGTTGCGGATATGGAGCACGAGATCCAGACGATGGGTCCTGCGTTCGACGCCGTGACGTCCTTCCTGACGCCGTTTGTTCTGGACTCGCCCTTCACGAAGACGGACATCAAGTGGCTCCACAACAACAAGTTCCCTGCCGGTGACCAGGGAGAGAAAATTAACGAGATTATCAAAGGTATGCTTTAGTTCACTCTGTTCTTTTATAAACGACTTGTTTGTTTGGATATCATGTTTCGGATTGCTCAACACTCGCTCAGGGGAAGAGGATTCATTCGGACAACGATGGCGGTGCGATTCTTCGCCATGTCGAGTGCGGAGTTGAGAACTACACTCCAGAAGATATACGAAGATGTAGGTGCGAGTGGAGGGTGTATTGACGCGTAGACGTTGCTTCCTCTCAATCAGAAAGTGAATGGCCCCCTGGAGAAGTAGAACATGGTTACATGATGACATACATTAGAACGACACAGCAGATTCCGGCTATGCCGATCGTGTTTATGTTGGGTAACCATTCGAGTGGAAAGTCGACGTTCATCAACTATATAACGGGTCAGTAGGGTATGGAGACGGTGGTGTTCATCGCTAGACAAGTCCAGCATACGGGGGTTGCTCCCACGGATGATAGTTTCACAGTGATTGTTCCTGGGAAGGAGAATTCGACGAAGGACGGCCGCACGCTGGTGGACGACCCCGATTTTGGGTTTGGAGGACTGCAGCGTTTTGGTCTTCCCTTTCTGAGTCACCTGTCGATGAAGGTGCGTGACGACATTCGAACGAAGGACGTGATTCTCGTGGACAGTCCGGGAATGATCGACAATCCGGCGATTGACTCGTCGAAGCACTCTTCGCGGTACGTCTTTGTGCCTTCCGTGACCAGTAGGGACCGCGGGTACGACTTCATGGGTGTGACGCGGTGGTTCGCGGAGAAGGCGGACGTGATTCTGTTTTTCTTCGACCCGGACAAGCCGGGCACGACGGGTGAAACGCTGCAGGCGCTGACGCAGGCGCTGCAGGGCCAGGACTCGAAGCTGCACATCATCCTGAACAAGGTGGACCAGTTCTCGAAGGTGCACGACTTCGGTCGTGCGTACGGTGCGCTTGCATGGAACCTGGCGAAGGTGATCCCGCGGAAAGACATGCCGGAGATCAACACGATGTGCGTGCCGCACGACGAGGAGATGAAGGAGCCGGAGTCGAAGTGCATTCCGCTGGCAGATCTTCAGCATATCCGGCAGCAGGTGCTGGACATGGTGCTGCGTGCGCCCGCCTCGCGTCTGGACAACATGATTTCCCGTCTCAGCGACTCCGCGCAGACGCTGCTGCTGCACGCGCGCGTCGTGGGGGCGCTGAAGCAGACGGACCAGCGGCTGACGCGCGGCAAGTGGGTCAGCAGCGTCGCGCTGACGCTCTTCGGCGGCGTGGTGGCGGCGGCGCTCTGGTAGGGCTGTGGGGCGGCTGCGAGGAAGGTCCTGCGGGCTGGGCGTGGACGTGACGGCGACGGTGGGCGTTACCTCGCTGGTGGCGGGCGGCGGGCTGTTCGCGTACAAGGACGTGGAGTGGGCGCTGGGGACGACTGAGACGCAGGAACAAGAAGGCGCGCAAACAGATGCTCACGGACGACGCGCTGAACAGTCTCTTCCACACGCTCTACTTCAAGGAGCTCTCGGGCGGCGACGAGTTCGTGCAGTCGCTCTGGAGACGCATCTTCCCGACGACCTCGCAGATGCTGCGGACGATCGGTCTCGACGAGTGTGTGGCGGTAGGGGCGGGGAGGCGCGGTGAGCGCTAGCTGAAACGCTCGGAGATCGCGCGGCTGGAGAACGTGATCCACGAGACGGTTCCCGAGTTGCGGCGAGAGACGGCGCCGCTGCGGGCGGGCGACGACCGGAAGGAAGAGAAAGAGGCATTGCGTGTTTGTTAACAAACAAGAACTAATGGTTCATCGGAGGATAGTGGTAATTGTACATGAAGTTGTAGTTCATGTTGGGGTCGTTCATGGGAACCATCATCGGGGGATAGTAATCCGCCGGAATCATATAAACCATGGGCTGACGCACCATCGGATACATCATCGCCATCTCCTCGCGCGGAAGGAAGGGAGGAGCGTCCGCGTTGGGGTTTCTGCGGACTGGCTCGGCGGCTTGCATGGTCACTTCCGCCTTTGGCTCCTCCTTCGGCTCTTCCTTTGCTATCGGCTGCTCTTGAGCCTTCGCTTTCACCTTCGCCTTGTCGTTGAAACTTCTCGGTTCGCTGTCCCTCACGGAACTCTTCGTCTTGCCCTTTCCCTCCATCGCGGGCTTCTTTCCCTCCCTTCTCCCGACCGACTTCTCTCTCTTCCCGCCAACGCGCTCCGACTCGGACGACCGCTCTCTTCGCACCTCCGTCTTCGTACGCGGCTCCTCATGACGCAATCCCCGCGGGAGACCGCCATATGCGCCGAACGAAGCCGACTGCAGCGACGTCTCCGGAGATTCCCGCGGAACACTCCACTCCGCAGAATTTCTGTGCGCGCCGTTGGCTCTCCCGCGACCGGCGCGTCGGTCCCCGCGGGAGTTCTGCTTTCCGTTCGCATCGAGTTCCCGCGGCAAGGGACGCACCGTCGCTTCCACGGGAATCGGCCGTTCTGGGAGCCGGCGTTTTGGCTTGAACGAAACCGGCTCCCTATCCTCTTGTGACTCCTTTTTGGGAAGTTCTTTGGAAGGTTCTTTGGGAAGTTCTTTAGGAAGTTCTTTGGGAAGTTCTTTGGGAAGTTCTTTGGGAGGTTCTTTGGGAAGTTCTTTTTGATGGTCCTTTTTGTGTTCCTTCGCATGTTCTTTCAGTCCTTCTTTGGAATGTTTTTTCAATCCTTCTTTGGAATGATCCTTCAGTATTTCCTTTGGAAGAAGCTTCGAGAGAACCTTCGCGAGATCTTCGGGAGCCGAAGAAGCCGCCGGACCCGCGGGAACAGACAGCTCCGACTTGGAGGGCGGGACCCCTCCCATCAGGGGGCAATTGCGAGCCAAATGACCCCACTGTTGACAGAGGTAACACCGGTCCCGCGGGGGCTCCGATTTGGAGGGACTCGGCTCCGATTTGGGACTCGGCTGCGTTTTGGAATTACGGTGACGATGACGCTCCGTCTCCTTTCCGTATAGATCGTGCTTCCATTCGCCGTCACTCTTCTGACGATGGGGCTGATGGCTTGGTTCCACTGAAATTCTACAGTGAACACGAATAGACTACCATACGAAGTCTTTCCACGAACGTCGTGGGTGAAATAGCTGGCGGCTCGAGGAACTACGGGAGGATTGTCGGAATCATTAGTAGCAGTCTCGTTCTGCGATGACTTCGCGTCTCCCAACTCCTTCCCACCAACAGCAGCCGAGTTGGCTTCCGACGGAACATTACCTGAAGGATCTGACTTCGATACAGGCTCCACAGCAGTTTCAGAGGGATTGCTTGTTGATCTGGGAGTGCGCAGCTTCTTCTTTTTCGCATTGGCTCTTCCATCCCTATAACTTCGCGATTGGGTAGTATTTTCCTTTTCACCGTTGGTTTCTTGTTGACTGTTCTGTGAATCCTGTTTCTGAGGGGTGTTTTCGTTCGACACCTCCTGTTGCATCTCTGTGGACCCTACAAATCACAGAATAAATCAAAGGAGACCGAGACCTTTTCCCTTTGGATCCTGGAGATGATCTCGGTTCTTGATTACAGAGATATCCCTATTGGCTCAATCCATTTCACTGCAAACTACGCTTGCGAAACGACTGTAGATTCTGTCACACTTGCCTCTCCAGTCTCCTATATGTCACCATTCGGTAGTACATGCCACTCTAGGAGGGATCGCTTCGCTCTCACTCATCTATTTGCAATAATGAACGAAAACAGGAAGATCATTCAAATCGCGACAATGCAAAAATTCCCGCAATCGCCGCCTCCTTTTATCGTCTCATTCTTGAGATGGACGGGTCAAACCAGACTCCACTAGAGTCCGTTCTCTCCTTTGTAGCTGGAAAGCCAACTCAAGACAAGGAGCAGCTGAGGGAAAGAGGTTGTCTTTTCAGTTGAGTGGTGATGGGATAGAGGCTGGATCGTGGTTACTGATGGCAACCGATCTCTTTCCCTTTTCTCCCAGTTCCATGCATCCTTCATCTGGTTTAAACAATGATGGTTGCATTTTGGTCGGAGAGTGTAATTTTAGAGAGATTGGGTCAGGACTATTTGGGATGGGATACAACCAACCCGTATGAAGATAGCATGCTCTCTTCGTTTTCTCTTCCCCTTCCCGACTCTTCTACTGATTCTGTCGACGGAGCGAATTCTTTGAATTTAGTCGCATTACCGCCTGAAGTCGATTCGACAAAACCAACATCTCTGCCGTATAGCGACATACCACAAACGGCGAGCGTTGTGAACCCCCAAATGCCCCCTCCAAACTCTGTCCTGCAGCCGCGGATGGTGGGGTCCTCTTCTGTACCATACTCGTATCCATATGTTTCTCAATCTCTGAACTACCCAGGTAAGGAGTTGGGGTTGTTGATGAGGTAGTGACCCATTCCGCGAAGCGACCTCAGAATAGTGTGAATCCTGTTTCACGTGCCGACCCATCTCAGATGGAGATGGATTTGAAACGGAAGAAGCGTCTCGAGAAGAACCGCGAGATCGCGAAGAACTGTCGGAAGCGGAAGAAGGAGAAGAAGGAGGCGCTGGAGGAGGAGATTGCGCGTCTGCAGGAGGAGAACAGTCGCATGCGCGTGCAACTGCAGGACGAGACGAACGACGCGGAGCGGGAGGCGCAGCGGGAGGCGGGTCTGAAGCGGCTGCGGGAGTGTTACGAGGCGCACGACGAGGAGGGGATCGCGCGAGAGAGCCAGCGGTACTACGCGGAGTGGGAGGAATTCGGGCGGAAGCGCCTGATGATGGCGGAGTTCCATCTGGAGCAGCTGAAGCGGCTGGTGTTGCCGACGCAGGTGAGTGGCGTGATGATTGTTGTGATTGATGTGATGGGATGTGATATGAATGGTATATACTTGTGATACATGTGTGATATAAGGGATATTGTGATACACTTATGATACTCTTGTAACATATCTGTGATTGATGTGATGGGATGTGATATGAATGGTATATACTTGTGATACATGTGTGATATAAGGGATATTGTGATACACTTATGATACTCTTGTAACATACCTGTGATACACTTGTGATCCACCTAATCACACTTATACCACACATATACCACAATCCTCCTCACCTACCAGCAGCTGGACCAGAGCGGCCCGAGCCGTGGGCCGTTCTCAACAGAGCTGCGAGAGAGTCCTTACTGCACATACTACCCTTCGGAGGGGTGAGCTGGGGAGCTCGGGTCTTGAAGGGGTGTGTTGCTTGCGCGACACTCGGCGACTGTGAGCGCAAGGAACGAACCGAATAACCGCGTCTAGGTCACCAAGATGTGCGTCTGGGCCATGCAGCAGGGCGACGAGTTCTACGACCAGCAGCTCAACGAGTCGCGCTACGGCGGCGGCGTCTGGAACATGATCGCGTCCGTGCTCAAGGTAGGCGCTGCGGCTCCGCCACACGTAGCCGACGCCGGAGCAGGTGAAGGAGATCCTGCGCAGTCGGCGCGGCACCGTGCGGCAGCAGGAGAATGTGGCGCAGGTCCTGGACATCGTGGACCAGGTGCAGCGCCGCATGAAGGGCACGATGAGCAGCATGCGGGAACAGCTCAAGGGAATTGTGAAGACGCTCACGCTCGACCAGCAGGTCAAGTTCTTGCTCTGGATGCAGGGCGTGCTGAAGGAGCCGCGGACGAAGGACTCCGTGTTCATGGTTCTCAAAAGACACATTGAGGAGAAAGATAAAACCAGTTCACCTGATGATGACTCCCCTTAAGAATCTTTGTTTGTTTGGACATACAGTGAATGGAGAGTGGATTGATCGTATGTACACTACGGAAAGAACACACAATTCTTGATACACAGGTACTATTCGACCTATTGAAGAACAAGCATGTCGCAAACAGGAAACTCAAAGGAGGATGACTGGAAGAGTGACGATGATTGGGACTTCGGTAGAGTGAGGAGGGACATTCGCAACGTAGACGAGTCAGAACAGGAGATCCATGTTCCCGTGACCGCGTCGAATGACAAGGAAAAGGACGGTTCTTTCGTCACTGTTGGAGAAGCGAAGGAAGGACTGGGGACGGACGAAAACATATCCTGAGGAGGTCAGCCGTGTGGTTCATATCTTGACTGGACACGTTGCAGAAGGGGATGCTGCTCAAGCAAATGTGGGAAGTGGAAAGGAAGAGATTGCGGTTCCGCAGGAAAAGGAAGACGATGGAATGGAGGAAGGTGGGATCGGTGATGGGGGTTGAGGAAAAGAGGATTTGCAAAAGTTTCTGGATCAAATCGAGGTGGATAACGAGGACGAGGCGGAGCTAACGCGCAAGATCGAGGAGTGTAAGGTTCTGAACGAGCTGAACGCGGGCGAAGATGCCATTTCAAGACAGGAGAGTGAGAAAGCGATTCTCTCTCCGCAGGAGAAGGAAGGGGAAGGATCGACGGAGATCACCGTTCCCTCCGCCCCTCCGTCTCCTCATGCAGCCTTCGGTTCGCTTCTCCCGTCGCCGACGCCCCTACCGTCTTCTCACTCCCACCTGAAACTATCGGAGCTCACCTCGGTAACGCCCAGTCCGCGGGACTCCACGCCATCGGTCCCCGACGACCAAAATACCCGGCTTTTCCTCCTCAGCCAGCAAGTGTCCAGCGAAACGCCCGACGTGGCGCTGATCCGGGCGATTCTCCGCTACACGCCGATTCCCGCGATTCCCGAGGAGTATCGTCACGGCGTCTACTGCAGTCTTTTGGGGGTATTTTTGGCATTTCGCTGGGAGGCAGATTTCGCGGGAAAAAGTGGCGCGGTTGGAGAACGTGAAGTGGGAGAGTCCCGCGGTGAACGCCGCATTAATCCGCGATTATGTGGAACCCATTTACCCGCGGTTTTCCTCCGATCGTGGGCGTTTCGTCTCCCTCTCCCTTAGAGTGTGAAAAATCGCGGGTATTATCGGAGGTGGAGTGGGCAGTTTCAGGCGTGTTGGAGGTGACGCATGCGCGCTATGTTCCCCGTATCCCCGCGGTTCCCTCTCGAATAGTGTACGCGGAGACGGCGCTTCTGCTGCTGACGCAAATGCGACTTTCCCGCGAGGAAACGCTTCTCGCGATTCTGCGGCTGTTTTCGTCGACTCCCGCGGGAGACCTGTCGACAGGTGCGGATGCGACGGGCGTTTCATCCAGAGGAGAAGAAGCGTTACCGCGAAGAGGTGTTTTTGGCGGGAAAACCGGACACGTCGATGCCGGAATTCCAGGCGCTTTTTTCGGCATCGCGGAACCAGGCGGCGCTTCGGCTTCACGCGACAATGCGGCTTTTTGTGGCATTCCACCTTCCCGCGGTATTTTCGCACCTGGAGACGGTGGAGGACAGTTGGTGGTACCCGCGGGGATTCGCGATCGAGAGCCAGCCGGACTTCGTGGCGGTGGGAACATGGCGGGAGTTTCACAGACAGTCGGGTGGGTCGGAGGACCCCCAGGATCTGCCCCTGGGGGTGGAGGGAATGATTCCGACGTGTTGGTTGCTGGGGAGTTTCATCGAGCCGGAGCTGTTTGGAGATTCCGCCGTGTGGCGGGTGGAGGTGAGTGGAGCCCTGCTGGACCAGCTGGTTATCCGCGGGAATCCCGCCTTCGCCCTCTTCTTCCTGCTGGCGCTGCTGCGTCGCGGGGAGAGCGCGATCCTCGCGGGGAGAACCGCGGGGGAGGTGGAGGGAGTGGTGAGGAGTCTGCCGTGGTCGGAGGCGATTCCCGCGGTGCTGGCGGAGGCGGGGGAGATGGAGGCGAAGACGCCGGTGTCTGCGCGTGTGGCGTTGCGTAGTGTGTTTGCGCAGTGTGCGTCGGAGTGGGTGTGTGAGGAGGATGGGGAGGAGGTGAAGGAGACTGCGGAGGGTGTGATGGGGACCATGGAGGGTGTGATGGGGACCGTGAAGGATACCGTGAAGGATACCGTGAAGGATACCTTGAAGGATACCTTGAAGGATACCGTGAAGGATACCGTGAAGGATACCTTGATGGACTTTTCTAGGGAGGCGAAGGATAAGGACAGGAAGGATACCTCAACGGACATTCCCATGAATCCTTCCAAGGATACTTCTAAGGACACTACGAAGAATCCCTCAATCAACTCCACCCTGCGAAACTCCTTCTCCCCCTCTCCCTCCCTCTCTCCCACTCAACGCCTCTCCCGTCTCTCCCACCTCTTCCACCTCCCTCCCGACCACCCTCTCCGCGACCCCGCGGGAATCGCCCGCGCCACTCCCTCTCTCGAACTCACCGCCCTCCAAACCCTTGCGATCCCACACGCCCTCTCCCGCGATATCCCCTTCCCGCCATTCCCCTCCTTCGCCACCGCTCCCGACATCCCCGCCATCCCCGCGATTCCCCTCCTCCCCGACGAAACGCTCCCCTCCCTCCTCCACGACTCCCGCGGGACCTTCTTCCTCGATCTCCGCGACGCGCCGGAAAAGGAGGGAATTTTGGGCACCGGCGTCATGGCCCAGGGACGATTGTGGGCCACGCCGCTCCTCGTGGAGGGAGTTTCGCGCTGTCTCCAGCAGCTCCGCGGGAATGTACCTCCCCCGCGGGAATGATCTCCAGACCACCGTCGTCGTCCTCCACGAAGGAATCGACCTCCCGCGGGAATCCGCCGAAATCGCTGACTGTCTCAAGTGGGAGTTTCCCGCGGGACTCATCCAGAGTGCTTCGTCGCGCGGGCGTTTCGCGGGTGGCGGTGTTGGAGGGAGGATTCGACGCATTGCATGAAACGCTCCGACGGGCGGGAAAACTGGATATTTTGGTCGACCATTCCGCCGTCTGTGCAGCCTGTGCGCGTCATCGACTCGACCAGGCCATGGATTCGTTGCGCGACCTCGGCCGAACCATCGCCTCTTCCGCGGGACAGCTCGCCGCCACCGCTGGCAAGGAGTCGCTCCGCGAGATCGGCTCCCGCGGAAAATCACTCTTCTCGAGGGCGTTCCAGTGGACGCGGGAGAAGGGCGCCGCGCTCGTGCAGGAAGTTTCGAAGGCTACGCAGAGTGTGGCGGCAACACAAGAGACGATGCCTGTGGATGCATCGGTGTTCACCGTCGAAGAGTGCGAAAATGACTTCAATTTCACGTAGTGAGGAAGAGGAGGGAGCGCTGGACAAGTCGCTCACCGCAATGGTCGCCGCCATGCACAAGGGGCAGAAGTTCGATGAAACACCCTTCGCGAACGGAGGAGGCCTCATTTATGACGTTGACGAAATGACGCTCACGGATTGCGACATGACACAGGTACATGTGCTCTACTGCTCCAAATCAGAACCCCCACAGCGTGCTGCTGTTCGCCAACTACATTGTCGGATTCTACAGAGAAGGAACGACCGGCGTCGTGGAATGCAAGGAAGATGTCCGTCGCGTCCGGAAAATGACCTTCAAGAAGGACGACCGCACGATTCTGTCGTTGTACCTGCAGGATCCCAGCGGAGACGTGCGCATCTTCCGCGTGAAGCTCGATGAAGCGGAAGATTTTTGCCAGGACATTCAAATTATGATCGAAGACTCTGTAGAAGAATAGAGCTGTTTGTTTACACAGATTTGGCAAATCTCAAGAGAACTGAATTGGAGCCCTTTTCTGGCACCCATCGGAGAAACGCCACGCATCTCATTGAAACCTTCCTCTATCGAAAAGAATGCAATCTAGATTGAGAGGTGTAAAGGCGCTCGTGCGCTCCACCAAGAGCCTCGTCGCGGCGAGAGCCTCCATGCGAGTGTTCTCGACGGCGGCGTCTCCTTCCTCAACCGTTTATGAACACATCAGCAACATGAAGACACAGGATCTTTTCCAGTTTGAGCCCTTCAACGACTCCGATCTTGTTGTAAGTCACTTCGGGGGCTTCCCGGGTTCTCACAAATAGAATTTCCCTCGCGAGTCGGCGGGAAAGGACTACGCTCTCAACTGGGCGCTCGCGAACGAGTGGTTCACCGTTTGGGGTAATGCGTACCGCAACCCGAGCAGAGACATTCTGATTGACAACACCCATGGCGAGGTCGACGACCACAACAACGCCGTGTGTACCCGCCCCTATGTCGCCCCTTCCGAGGTGACTGTGCCGAAGGGTGACTTTGGTGACCTCAGCGACAACGTAGGATTTCGTGGAAGGCGTGACAGCGTAGGTGAAAGAGTTCCTCTCGCAGGTTCCCAATCTGTACGTGGAGGACGGCGCCGTATGCTCTGGCCGCTGCGCGGAGCTGCGCATCCGTTCGGTGACGAACGATCCGGTGACGGCAATGGCGATGAAGAACATGCTGGTATTTCTCCCCTCTCTCGCTCACGCCAAGCACCGCATGCCGAAGCGCGATCCGATGACGCCGCATCCTCTGAGTGTGATCGTGGCTCGCGGCATGGCGGAGAGTTCGGTGTCGGTGGGCATGGATCCGCACAGCAACGCGCTGACGGTGCTGGCGACGGGCGATGCGCCACTGGAGCGCGTGTTGGAGGTGGGCATGGTCTATGAGTGTAACGGCAGGAGGTGGCTCGCGCGACGGCGCAGCAGATGGACGCTGCCCGCGGGACGGTGGAGGTGACGGTTCCCGCGAGCGAGGGCAAGCCGGCGACGAAGGTGAGCAAGAAGGGCGCGGTGGTGCAGAGCGTGGTGCGCGGCGCGGTGCTGACGGACAAGGAGGGCGAAACGGTGCTGGTGTGCGGCCTGGAGTCCGCGCAGACGGCGGCGGCGCTGAAGAAGGGCGCGCTGTGGGGATTGGGAGTTATGATCACGTCAGCTTCTGCAGCGACAACGCGGTGCTGACGCGCGACGGCGTGAGCCGCGTGTTTGCGGGCGAGGAGGTGGCGGCGACGGAGGTGCCGGTGGAGAGCAACGTGGTGGTGAACGGCAAGGCGTTCGTGGCGGTGCCCGGAGACAACCTGCTGAGTTTCCCCGCCAAGGTGGTCTTTGTGGACGCGAAGAGCGGCAGCGTGGACGCTGAGGAGGCGACGAAGCGGATGCAGAAGTTCTGCTGCTGCGAGGAGACCGCGAAGTTCGCCGTGGAGCTGCTGAAGGTGGGCGAGTGAGGGGGAGGCGAGGCGTAGAAGAACGGAGCCGAGTTCGTGCTGAGCGACGCGGCAGCGGTCCAGTCCCTTTTTTAATATTACCATAATGTGGAGTGTTTGTTGGAAACAGTGGATGAACTACTCAAGGAATGCCTTGATTGTCAGGTAGAGGAAGCAGACGATCGTCCACAATTCCTTGGAGGTGTACTGGGAGAAGTCGCTGGTTCCCTCGTGATAGAAGTAGGTCCAGCCGTGCGGAGTCTGTTGTTCACACGTCCTCCTGTCCTACTCGATACTGGTGGATGTACAATTGAATCTTCCTGGCGTGATCGCGCGTGACACCGAACACAATGATCTTCGTTATGTCGATATCTGTCTGTGTGGTGCTGATGAGTCGCTGCAGGGACGCTCGCATGTCTTCCGAGAGCGACAGCCGCACGGAAGAGGTCGACAGCGACATAAAGTCCACGATGTTCTACGCGTCCAGAGAAGAAAACGGTCGTACTGTACAGAGCTCCAGCAGCACCTTACACATCTCGTAGGCGTTCACCTTGCTCTTGGGCGCGCTTGTCGGGAGATCGATGAGCGTGGTGAGCAAGCAGGTCAAGTCTGTTCGCAGATCGGCCAAGGATAGAGGAGGATGCGCCGGCTCTCTTTGCACAAACGGAGGAGCTGTTGTGGAGAGGTGACCATATTGTGTGCGTAGCAGTTGTTGTGGGCGAGAAGATGGTCGCTGATTTGGTGTGGGATGCTGTGTTGATTGATTTGGTGTGGGACGTTGCGTCGATTGATTTGGCGTGGGATGCTGTGTTGATTGATTTGATGTGGGATGCTGCGTCGACGAATTCACTGCAGGACGCTGAACCGACGCCGACCCTCTCTTCGCATTCCCCGAACGCGCCGATACCGGATGCGTCACAAAGTGAGATACCGGCGTCGGACGAGGAACAGCATGAGGCGCCGCTACTGTGCGCCATTCTGACGCCACCTCGGCACTGGTAGAGGGCGCTGACTCTTCATGGAAACGCAACTAGAATTGGTGAGAACAAGACACATCGACATGGTTGTTGCTATCGACATGACCGTGCTCCTTGTTCTGGTGCTCGATGAGCTCCATCATCGTCGCCGCCACAAACATGTTGCACAAATGACAGGGGTAGTGCGCCTTGTCGTAGTGCACCGACAGCTGCTCCTCCGACGCATAGTACTAGACTCGAGAAAAGGACGGACACGCACGTAGCTGGGATCGTTGATGCCGCAGAGGAAGCAGTGGACGTGGTTCGCACGACAATGAATCAACACTTCTCGGGCGTCGTACTGGACCTTGTTACAGACGGGACACGGCTACGTGCCATCCCAGACCCACACCTACCACATGGATGGGCTGTGAGGGGTCCTTGAGAACACCGCTCATATGTGCCTGAATCACCTGAATGATCACCCGAGAACGAACCGACCTGGCGAGCGTACAGTTTCAGCTCGTACGGGAAAAGACGACCCTTGTTGGCACAGAGGGAACAGATCATCTTTCCGTGCTCCGCGCGCAAGTGGTCTTGCAAGGAGCCCACCGTCCCGTAGTCCTCAATCTCATGGCGCGCGTAGCTCTTTTCGTTGATCTTGCTGTACGGAACGTAGGGGTCGCAGACGGTACAGCGCATAATCAGCAGGTCTAGATGCCACTTCTCCACGATCTCGTTGTCGAAATCAATATCATACTCCTTGTTGTGCTTGAATCGGTATTCGCCTTGCAGCTCCGAATACGTTTTCTTCGGAATTACAGTGAATATCGGGGTCTTGACGATTGCCTTTAGTCTCACTCCCATTTCCCATTTCTACCTTACAGTAAGGACACTTACGATTTCCAAATAACGCGATCTCTTTGAAAATGCACTCTGAGCAGAAGATGTTGTGATTACAGGGGAGCACGGCATAAACGTCGATATTCCGAAAACAAATAGTGCACTGCATCGATTATGAGCACTTAATGTCTTTGGTTCTAATACTCTGAAAGCTACAATTGGGTTTGGCTTCTGTGGAAAGTGAGAGCATATGTGACACAAACAGAGTATCGTCTTATTTGGTGCGTCTCTCCGTAAAAGGAGTAGATGTGGTAGCTGGATGAAGGAGGGAATGTGTGCTGGATTCCCTCTTTCCTGTAGTTGTGAAGCGTGTTTTCGGAGTAGGCAACGGCGATTTGAATCGCCGTGTCTCTCGATTGGCGAAGGTGGAAACGGTAAGCTGTGTTTTCTGAGCCCAGTCCTCCACTCTGACGAAGAATGGTAGTTCCTGGAGAATCCTCCTTTACCGGAATGGATGCGTTGTTTTCACTGTAGGCTTTCACCTGCGTCCAAAGAGATAAGATAAACTACTAGAGTGGTATTGAAAAAGGTGATGACAGTGGATGCTGGGATGGTTGTGCTGATCGTCAGGTACAGTTTTTCATCACATCTACGTTGGATTCATGCAAGATACACACGATTCGGTGGATTCACAGGAGAGGAACTGTGCGGAAACGGTGGAGTAGTGGCGATTTGGGAACGCGGTGGGAACACTCAGTCCGGTGAGGATGGTGCTGATGGGGAGAATGGCGGTCCAGTTATTCGATTGGAGTGGCTTAACCGCTTCTCCTGGCTGTACGGTTTGGAGCCATGTTTCCAAATCTTCCATCCCAAAGGGATCGGTTGCGGACACGCAGAGAAACGTGGCATTCTCTTGTGCGTGCTCCATGAGAATGACTTTTCGAGGAGCCCGGGGATTGAACACAAGCCTCGCAGCCTTGCTTTTCATTCCCGGAACGATGCGGCAGAGCGAAACGAGTCCAGCGGTCAGAAGAAGAGCAATTCCGAGGAGACGGACAAGATAGACGATGAGGGAAAGAAGGGGCCGTCGTTCCCTTCGTGAAAGAAGACTGAAGAAAGGGGAAAGAGAGAGCAGGGCGGGGAGACAGTGCAGGTACGCCAACAATCCACAAGCGAGTTCGATGAAGAGTGACGGAGCGTCCGACATCTTGCCAACAAGTGGTCCCGCCACGGCATCCAGGGGAACAATGATGTATCCGAAGACTGCGAAGGGAAGAAGACAGTTGATCGTTAGAAGGAGGAGGATTCCCAGACCCGATTCCTCCATCTTCCAACCAATCGACGCGGCCATTGAGAGGAAGAAGAGCGTGGTTCCGGAGGAGACTGCTACGCAGAAGGGAAGGAAGCTTGCCCCGATGCGATAGAAAGCCATCATGGCGCCGCAGAGAATGGAGAGGAAACAAGATGAAAGAAGGTGTTGACGCAGAAGCAGCGACGGAGGTGCTCGAGGATGGAAGAGCATGTCGAGAAAGGGAGTGATGAGGAAGGCAGTGAAACAGACAGGAAGAGCGTAGAGAACAAGGACAAGAGGGAAAACGGAGTACCAGAAGAGAGCGCTTCGCGTTATGGTGACTAGGAGAGGAAGAAAGGCGGCGGAGAAGAGACATAGGAGGAGGAGCGTGAGGAGTCGGAGAAGTCCCCGAATTACGCCCAGGTTCTTGTAGATGACAAGTGTGATGGCGCCAGCGAGAACTGTGTTCCATGCGATGAACAGAGTCGATTTTGAGACAACCACCATCCTGAGACCGAAGAAATCGAAGTAGACACCACCCTGTCGATCGGCTACGTCACTCAGATCCTTCTGCAGGATGCTCTCTGTCACTGCAAGGATGTTGTCTCCCATGTGCTGGATTTGACCGGACTCGACGTGTTGGATATCGTCGTCGGGTGTGTGGTAGGTGAATCCATTGCGAATGAAGGCAAAGTCCAGACCGGAAACGTTCAGATAGTCCCGATAGATGCGGTAGTCTGTGTCAGCGGGAACAAGATTGCGGTCGAAGATGTCCTGCCCAATCACCGTTCCATAGGGATGAGGGGCGTGTCTAGTGAGAATGCAAGGAATAACACCAACGCTGCGTACTCTCGCAGAACCCAGTCTTTTCCCGGAGTCGCTTGAAAGAGGATCTCCGCTCCTCCGCTCCCCATTGCCTCCAGGTTGATGAACCCCACAACATGGGTCGCCCATGGATGGTGTTTGACGAAGGCGTGAGAGCCTATCAGGTAGCTCTCCTCGGCTCCGTTCAGCACAGCGACCAGCCGATTTCGGTAGTGGCTTGCCTTTTGATTGACAAGACACCGGATTGTCTCCAGAATCACAACAACAGAAACACCATCATCACTCGCCCCGGGACTGCGAAAGGCACTGTCGTAGTGAGCGCCCAGGAGAAAAGCAGGTTGATCGGGGGAAATGGTTTCAGGGGAGAGACTCACGACCACGTTCGTTAGGTTGTTGTACACGTTTGTGAACTGCGTATGCACGAAGTAGTAATCGAGGGCGCCCGAGACGGTCTCCACTTCGACATGGAGTCGCCACCCGTTCTTCTGCGCCACCGCCTGCATCGACTGAATGGTTTCAACAAGGAAGTTGGGTGTATCGATCTCGTTGGTAGTCATCCCCTGCTCCCGCACTCCGATGTCTCCACTCAGATGGGTGAGCAGTGCGCGAGCTGCTCCCTCCGAGAAACCAGATTCATTAGAGTGTTGGATCGGTGGAGGCAGTCGATTGGGGAGGCGAGATGACAGGAACATGATTCCAAAACAGCTTCACAGTATACAAGAAATGAGAGAGTACCATAGACATCCTGCAACAAGCAGATAAGGGTTCATGGGAATAATGAGCGGGAAATGAGGCGAAGAGAATTGACAAGAGAATGACACCCCATCCCTTTCCCTATATTTCCACACTCCCTTTCCAGAACTCTCCTTCCTTCCTCCTCCTTCTCTATCATTATTTCTCTATTATTCAATTCCTTTCAAATGAGCATGTTTTTCTGTGACCCGTTCTTTGACGATTACGATTCGTTCCTTACTCTTACTCCCTACACTAAGAAGGAGTCGGACCTGATCAATCCCGCTAGCGGATTCGGTCGTCTGGATGTGGAGGAAACGGACAAGGAATACAAGGTGCTTCTCGATTTGCCCGGAATGAAGAAGGAGGAAGTCAAGACCAGTATTGAGAACCATTGTCTGGTCGTGGAAGGTGAACGCAAGAGTGAGAAGAAGGACAAGAAGTACCACGTGAGCGAGCGTTCGTTCGGAAGTTTCCACCGTGAAGTGTCGCTTCCTGAGAATGCTGATCTGGATAATGTGTCTGCTGTGTATGAGAATGGAGAGCTGAAGGTAACCATTCCAAAGAAGCAGTTGAACAATGGAAAGAAGGCGATTACTGTAAACTAAGTGTATTATAGTGTGTGTTGTGTGTTTGTTGTAATAGCAATCGTTTCAATCACATCATGTGAATAAAGGTAGGAGGTGAGATGAATCGATTATCACTCTGTGAACGGAAGGTCTCCAGTAGGCAGTGTTATAACCTTGTTGAAGATGGTGTTGATGAAGCTCTCTTCAGATTTTAAGAGCTGGTTTCTCCGATGAGCAAATGACCTAAGGAAGATGTGCTATCATTGCTGAAATGAAGTGATCATCACAAGGCAATGAAAAATCACAATAAGAAGGAAGTGATTCCTCGATCTGAGATAGGAAGGTGGAAATGCGCTATTGCAATCATCCATTACACACTCTGCAACACCCATTATTCGCTCATCACCATGCCATGAGATACTCGTATGCCGTTGGTAGGCTGGGTGTAAGTGATCCGTATTGCGATAGAAGGAATGGAAAGGGAGAATTCAAAGAATTCACATCGTATCAACATGGAGTCGTTTCCATTATCTGATGAAACATGACAGAATTACGGACCCATCGATGGATGAATAGAATGATATAGATGCATATTTGCACTGAAGGAGGTTTATGAGAATCTAGCTGGGGGAGGAGTTGATGAGAAGAGTGTGTTTTGGAGAAGGGGGAAGGAACAAGCAAAATGAGTGATTTCGTGATTGGCGAAGATGTGCAGATTGTTTGTTGAGCGAAATGAAGGGAGTTGAGTCATACGCACGTGATAGGTGAGGTGGCAAAATGGGTTGGAATGATTGTCTGTGATGATGTAGAGATGAAGGGGAGAGAGAAAGAGTGGTTTTCGGAGTGAATGGGTTGGTGATGAGTTTGGAGTACTGCAGAATTGCGTGGTTTGGTGATATTGTGCAGTACTAGGAATATCCTAGAAGGAAATAGAGCGATTTTGAAACACCACCCTAACCAATCACCACAAAAAAGAAGAGAATGAGCTCCAATATCGAGTTCGTGAATACTGAGTTAAACAGAGGTTTACTCAGTGGGTTTGTGGAGTCGAGTGTGGAGAAACCGGCAGGTGGGAGAAACGGAGAGTGTATAGTTCACTATTCCGGCAAGTACAGCAAATATGAGATGATAGTACCACTCGTGAACGGAATGCGAGAAGGGATAGGGACGATCCTGAAGAAGGGGGCTCCGTTTATTCAAGTGGAATACCATCATGGATTGGCGAGTGGAACTGTGTGTCGAATGGATGACTATGGTATGGTGGAAATGCGTGGTCAGTTATTGAATGGGATGGAGAGCGGGTTGTTTGAGGAGTACGATGATAATGAGAAGGTGGTGTGGAGAGGGTATTATCGGGATGGGAAGAGGTATTCGGAGGTGGTGAAGAGTGGGCAGATGGAGGGATATTATGATGAGAAGAGTGCAGAGAACGGGAGGTTGTTGAGTATTGCTCAATATGACAAGGATTTGAGAGATAAGAACGGTCGTTGTCTTGAGTATGAGAATGGTTCATTGAGGAGCGAGTGTGTGTATGAGAATGGAGTGAAGAAGCACACGAGTCGCCAGTTTGTGAATGAGAGGATGACTGTGTTCGATTCTAATGGGAAGAAGGTGTATGAAGGGACATGGTTTGGAGATATGAAGAGCGGTTTTCTCTGTCATGAGAGGATGGAGGGAATGAGTGGGTATTTCAAGGAGGAGGATTCTTCAGGTCAGTTGATCCGTGTGAGTGAATTTGATGAATTGAATGTGTTCAAGAATGGGAAGTGTTTTGATATGGAGAATGGGAAGGTGAAGCGAGTGTGTGTATATGAGAAGGGTGTAATGAAGAGAGTGATGCAAGAATTCGATGAATTGATAATGGTTGAGTATGACGGAAAGAGAGTGTATGAAGGTGGATGGAAGGGAGACATGAAGAGTGGATTTGTGAAAGAGGGAATAGGAAAAGAGTTGGATGAGAATGAGAGAGTGAAACGAGTATGTGTGTATGAGAGTGGAAGAATGAAGAGGGTTGTACAAGAATTCAATGGGAAGGAGATGATTGAGTATGATGAGAATGGAAAGAAGGTGTATGAAGGAGGGTTCAATGGGTTTGATCGAAATGGAAATGGTTATTGTTTCAATGTGGATGGAAAGGACACGGAGTATTGTTTGTATGAGAATGGACAGTTGAAGCGTGTGATTCAGATGTTTAAAGGAAATGAAATGACGGAGAATGATGCGAATGGGAAGAGAGTGTATGTGGGAGGATATGCAGGTGATATAAAGAATGGATTTGTGAGGAATGGAAGAGGCTATTGTATTACTGAGGAGATAGCGAAGCAGTATTGTGAGTTTGAGAATGGAAAGATGAAACGAGTGATGCAGGAATTCGATGGGAAGGAGATGACAGAATACAATGAGAATGGAGTGATGAGTTATTTGGGTGAGTGGAAGGGGGATATGAAGAATGGATTTGTGAGAGATGGGAAAGGAATAGAGTATGAGAAGAATGGAAAGAAAGCAATCTATTCTGGTCAGTGGAAGAGTGGAAAGAGGGATGGAAAAGGAACGGAGTACCGTGATGGGCATGCATTGTACACGGGAGAATGGAAGAATGGAATGAGGAATGGGAAGGGGAAGGAGATGGATGGAAGTGGGAGGGTTGTGTTTGTGGGTGAGTGGAAGAATGGAAAGGGGAAGGGGAAGGAGATGGATGCGGATGGGAATGGGATGTATGAGGGGGAGTGGTGGAATGGGAAGAGGAATGGGATGGGAGAAGTGTTGAAAGGAACGAGGTGGATTGGTCATTGGAAGGATGGAAAGATGAATGGAATGGGATATGAAAGAGATGGAAATGGAGTAATGAAACGAGGGTGTTTGTTTGAGAATGGAGTGATGAAGAGGGTTGTTCAGGAGTTTGATGGGAGAAAGATGGCTGAGTATGATGAGAATGGGAAGAAGATTTATGAGGGAGAGTACAAGGGGGATGTGGAGAAGGGGTTTGTGAGGGAGGGAAGAGGAAAGGAGTTCAGGATGGTTGAAGAGAGAAAGAAACCAACAAATAGTCATTCCTTGTTCTGTTGCTGGGTGAGAGAGATTAAGCATGAAGTGGCGGGAGTGGAATTGGTTACAAAGAAGTACCGAGAAGAGGTGGTGGAGGGGTATTGGAAGGATGGTAAGTATCAGGTAATAGTGATTCCTTCCTCACTCACGTCCAATCCACTGGGTATTAAGAAACTGAAGATTGGGAAGAACGGGTATAATAACAATAGTGTGACTGAATTGAAACTGAGTGGGTTGGCTCGATTGAAGCGGATTGTGATAGGAAATGAGTGTTTTGGTAAGGTGAGAGTGTTTGAGTTGAATGGATTGAGTGAGTTGGAGAGTGTGGTGATTGGAAAGGACAGTTTCAGGATTGATTATGATGAACGAAGTGATTATTCGTATCGAATTGTGAATTGTCCAAAACTCAAATCCATTCAGATTGGTTATATTTCCTTTGGAGATTATCATTCATTTGAACTGAACAATCTCCCTTCTCTTCAATCCATTGATATTGGTGATTGGTGTTTTGGTAATGTGAGAGTGTTTGAGTTAGATGGATTGAGTGAGTTGGAGAGTGTGGTGATTGGAAAGGACAGTTTCAGGATTAACTATAAAGAACGAAGTGATGGTTCGTATCGAATTGTGAATTGTCCGAAACTCAAATCCATTCAGATTGGTGGTTGGTCATTCTATGATTATCATTCATTTGAACTGAACAATCTTCCTTCTCTTCAATCCATTGATATTGGCTACCAGTGTTTCCATTATGCTCCATTCTCATTGACTGGTTTGATTGATGGATTGGTTTGAATTCACAGATCTTCCTCAACTACTATCAGTCAAACTTGGTTGGGAGGCATTCCGTTTTGTTCATTCTATTGTGTTTGAGAGTGATTGAATGGATGGATTGATGATTCAGATTTGCCTAAACTACAATCCATTCTACTTGCTTCATATGCTCTTAATGGTGATTATCGTGATGATCGAAAGACGATAAACAATGAACCCTACAACTACAATAACACATTGACAATGCGAAGTGAGATTGAATGAGTTGATGAATGAATAGATCTTCCTTCATTGACAGAATTCAAAGGAGAAAAATGGAACTTTAATTTTATCGGATCAGTGAATTTGGAGAGTATGGATTTGGTGTTTGATTGATGTAGATATCCCTCGATTATTATCTGATGGAATCAAATTCGGTTATGGCTGCTTCGGCTACACCTATTCCCTCCAATCCTCAAGTACGCATTCTCTCATTTCCTCATCATTCGATGCTGCTGTTTTAGAGAATTACATCAATTTTGGAAAACAGGAACCAACTGTATCAAGTACCGTTATAAGGAACCGAACAGAATTCAATTCAATTCCGTTGGATGTGGAAGATCTATGGATAAGTCGCTTCGATGCTTCAGATGTATCCGAGTTTTCACCGAGCAGATTCCAGTCACTGAAGACTCTAGTGATTGGCAATGGACTATTCTGGTCGGTAAACAGACTCGAATTGAACAATCTTCCTTCTCTTCAATCCATTTATATTGGTAATAGGTGTTTCTTTTATGCTCCACTATTCTCATTGACTGGTTTGATTGATGGATTGGTTTGAATTCACAGATCTTCCTCAACTACAATCAGTCAAACTTGATTACCATGCATTCGCTGATGTTCATTCGATTGTATTTGAGAGTGATTGAATGGATGGATTGATGATTCAGATTTGCCTAAACTACAATCCATTCAACTTGGTTATGCTGCTCTTTATGGTGATGATCGTGCTGATCGAAAGACGATTAGCACTGAACCCTACAACTACAAGAACACATTGACAATGCGAAGTGAGATTGAATGAGTTGATGAATGAATAGATCTTCCTTCATTAACAGAATTCAAAGGAGATTCATGGAACTTCGGGTGTATCGGCTCAGTGATTCTGGAGAGTAGTGATTTGGTGTTTAATTGATGTAGATATCCCTCGATTATCATCCAGAGGAATCAACTGCGGTGACGATTGCTTCCGTTACACCTATACCATCCAATCCTCAAGTACGCATTCTCTCATTTCCTCATCATTCGATGCTTCTGCTCTCGAATTAGCCATCAGACGCAAGAGCGATTACCTCTAATCCCCATCTCCTGTTTCCTTTCTCCCTAACGAATCGCCTTGATGTTCATGAACCACTCAACACTCAATCAATCAACCGCCAACTCCCTCACCACTACAAGCAAGGTTCCACTCAATCCATTTCCAGCGAGACTACAGATTACGGGAGAAGTGTGAAGAGTGGAATTCCGTAACCTGTGAGTCTCGTTCTCTCAAAACGCCTCCGGAAGCCTCATCAATATAGTACATTGGTCGACCGACAGAGTGGTTGGTGAGCTGCGCACACTCACTTCCCACGCTGGACTTCTCCCTCACCACTCGAGTGGCGAAGAAAAAAGTGACGGATCGACTGCTCGCTCCTCTCGCTCACGGTTTATCCGAAAGATCGTTGGGGAACAACAGGGATTGGTGTTACGGACATTGGTTAGCAAACTAAATCCGTTCGATTCGATGGGATAGGTTGTATCACGGTGGGAGAGGAAGTGGAGATGATAATGGGGAGAATAGACAGGTTACTAGGAACCCATGAGATAGAGCCATAGAATAGACTGATCGGGAAAGGATGCAACAGGATGGCTTCATACCCGTTTCACATCCCTTTCATGACCATGCAGATCGAGATCATGACCTGATCTTCCATCATTTCCAGCACGATTCGATGCCTTAAAATGAGAGTAGGGATGATCCATGACGTTATGAGAACGGGGATACGAATGGGAACCAATCCAGTTAGAATTTATTCAGTGGGATGCCCATTGGATTTGGAACAGATCCAGAATGGATTTGCTCAATAATGAGAATGAAGATGTCACCAATGTCACCTCAGAATCATCAAATCCATACACTAGCCTGAAAATCCAACTCATTCGATGGAAACGGAGTTCATCTTGGACATGAACGATGTCACTTCCATTCACCTCCTCTGATACTACATGCAATCAACACTTCTCTTTATTCCCCTTCCACGCCGAAGCATGCTCATTCAGTGTATTCTCCACTACCACCTAATCTGTAACCTAGAAGCAGAGCTGGTGAAAATGAACGAATTGTTTAATGGGAGAGAGGATCATCTCTTGATTCCTTCGATGCCATAGTATCTAACACGAATTCTCTATTTCAAACCGAAATAACACCGATTGCTTCAAGATACCTCGACTTCACCCTCATGAAACCCAGTACATCCCCTATTCTTCCTATGCGATCCTCAGAAATACCCCATTCCAACACCAATGCGACGACTCGAGTCAGTTAATCGGTGATTGTGCTTATTCCTTCGATTCGATTGTTATGAAGTCCTGTTATCGAACCAAATCAACTGTCAGTAGTACTCATCGATTGGGACAATTCAGGTAAACTACTATTCACGTGAAAAGTGAATGGATTGTATCTGCTATTGGTTTTGCATCCAGAGATTCCATGGCATCTGTTACTAGGTTCTTGATCATTCTTCTTGGATGTGAACTGGCACTCTCTGTTGGTGCATACGACCACCCTATTCCCCTTTCACATGATACTCGCGTGTGTACTCTCATCTCCTCGGTTTCTATTCAATGCATATATCCCTTCTGCCAGTAGCTGTAAACGATAACATATATTGGAAAATGGTACTTTCAACGAGGATGATGTCGCTTCGCTATCAGAAACCGTTCAATCCGATCAGTATTGGAATGCTCTAGCCCTTTACTGCAATATCCCATGAGCAGTTGACACTTCCTACTCATCTTAATTACAACCAATTCTGTGATCTTTCATTGGATTTGAACTGGAATCAATGTGGACAACCAACTATAAGTAACTGTCGATCCTCTCTTCTATCTCCGACTCGTATTCTACCTTCTATGACTCCACCTATCTCTTTGACTATTGCTACTACCCGCTCATGACCATTTGTGATATCAGCCTCTCATGGCAGTGCTTGCACTCGGGAGAATGGTATCCTTCATCAGTATCGGTCATTCCTCATACAATGTGTTTCCTTCGGACAACTTATCAAAACCGTCATTCTCCTTAGGTTACATTCAACACCATTCGCTCTGTGAACATCACCACAATGAAACAGGATTTGTGAATGATCTGTGATTAACTTATCAACAACCAACAAGCGAATGATCTTCTTTGTCATTAACTTGTCAAAGAAATACTACTTGTAATCTCTACTGCTTTCAAATGACACTCAAGTATCATCTTCCAACGCATTCCCTTTGTTTCTTAGATACAATCATCCCACCTAATCAACATCATTCACCAGAGTATTCAATACCATCATGCATTGATATCATCATCATATCACCTATTTGCAATTGAATTTCCATCATTGCACAGTCCTCTTCATTCCATCAACACTCACTTCTTGTTCCCGTTCCATATGATAAGCATCCCACTCATTCAAACACATTCCCATTCACAACCATCGAAGCACACACCTACAGCTTCTATTCTTGCCACTCTTTGCAATCCATGATTCCAATAACACTTGCTGTAATTCAACCCATACGGTGGATTCATGGCACTCATAACGTACAGGATATGCTCCATTGAAGATGGTGAGACCAGAACCAGTTATCTTTTCATCGTAGGAAGCGAATACCACGATAATCATGATGGGGCGATTTGCACTTACTGAGTCGATGGGTCGCTATTCACTTCCCAAACAACTCGATAACATAATCACTTGAAAAGTCAAAATCAAAGAAACACATCAAGTACAACCATAAACATAGAAAGAAACAAAACCAATACATACACAGATAAGCCATCACCAATTGCCTCTCATCACCACCCACACTTCACCTCCTCTCTTTCCTCTCCATTCACTGATTGGAATGGGTTGGGTTTGAGTGTGATCATGAACAGTAAGAGTTACCATTCAGTTTCCCTCTGCTTCTAGCGCAGTTGCCGATTAGACCCACTGATGCATCGATACATTCTGGGTTCGATTCCCTATCATTCTTCTCTTTCTATTCTACAACACTATCCTATTGCTCGAAGTCATTGTTTATTCACTTTTCCTGCGACCCGTCATTCTATTGCTCGTTGTATTGTGATCATGTTCGATTCAATCTCTTCGTATTGATGTACAGGAATGACATTGTCATCTACTCACTGTTCATTACTCCTGTGACATTTCTTTGCTCATTATCCCCTGAAGAAGCAAGCTGATGTGTATACGATGTAGAATGTGATAGTGTACTCAAATTCAAATCAATTCTTCCGTTTTAGCCACTTTAGAAGTGTGATTGCTACTTCTTCCTCTATAACTCTCCTCTGACACTCTTCGCCTCATTCATTATTCATTATGAATTCAATTTTGAAGTCAGTTATGATTCTGATTCCCCCTCTCACATATTCGCTGGATCTTTATATTATCACCGTAAGCACAAGCGGCATATATTGGATTCCTAGTTGATGGATTGTAACTACCATCATTCATTTCTCATGCTCCATTATCCTAAAACACTCCACATTACCATAATGTGGAGTGTTTGTTGGGATGAGCATGAGGACAATTGGTTTGGCGTGATGGGTGTGGATTTGTATGGTTTGGGTGATGGAGATTGTGTTCATGTGCTTGATAGGTCCTTGTCAAGTGCGATGACAGGATTCGGCAATCATGCTTGACAGAATTCAATTCTTCTTGATAGGACTCAACCATACGTGACAGAATTCAACCATAATACGATTCACCAACCATAATCAACACAATTCACCGACACACCACAACGCATTTCCAAACAAACACACAACGCATACCGCCACACCAACACCTGCTTCTCGTTCGCACCCAGGACCGCAAAGTAGCTTCCGTCGGGACTCGTGCGCAGGTCGCTCACGGGGAAGCCGCTCACCTCGGAAATGGTCCGCAGCGTCTCGCCCGTCACACAGTTCAGCAGCACGCACTCGCGACCCGCCGTCACCAGCGCAATCTACGTCGCAGCCTCCCCCTTCCCCCACGTCCTCCGTAGGATGCAGCGCCACGTGCCGCGCCTCCTTGCTCACCTCCGCGCGACTCAGCAGCCGCGGGTCCTCGCTCAGCTGGTAGCGCACGTCCACCGTCCACAGATAGAAGAAGCCGTCCTTGCTGATCGCGGCGGCGCGGTCGTGCTGGTCGAACGCCACGTCGAACACCGAGCTGCGCGGACCCGCCAGCACCATCACCTTCCCGAACTTCGCGAACTCCCGCGTCGTCGTCGCGCGTGTGATCGCGTACACCTTCGAGTCGGGCGCGAAACTGCCCGTGGCGAAGAAGTCGCGGTGGTAGTTGAAGGCGCTGCCGTAGTTCTCCAGCTGCGCATTGTCCACACGGGCCTTTAGTGTGCCCGAGCCGTCGTAGACGCGCAGAACCGTATCCTTGTCGCCGCAGACCACCACGATACACATGCGCTCGCCCGTCTCGGAAACGAACAGACGCGTCGGGTAGTAGCCGCGCTCTGCGGGTGAGGGAGGAGTGGAGATCCCACCGATGGGGAACTCGCGGAACAGCGAGCCGCCCTCCGGTGTGAGGCGGAAGATGCCGATCTTGCGGCTGCTGCTGTACGCGCAGACCAAGTAGCGGTTGTCCGGAGTGAAGTCCATGGTCTCCACGTCCTCCAGCTCCGTGCTCACGCGGAGCAACCTGGCGGTGAGGGGAGGAGAGAGGTGTCACTTCGGCGTTCCCGACTTCAGCGTCGCCGAGTAGTACACGCGAATGGAACGATCGGTGCTCGCTGTCGCGATCAGCTTTCCATCACGACTCCAGCAGAAGCACGTCACGGGCTCCGTGTGTCCTCTCAGCGCCACAACAAATAGCTCGTGATCAGGCACAAACATCTGCAGTGAAATCGATCGCGCAATCCTACTTTGGGAGCCTTCTGCTTCACCATCTTATGCGTCTTCTTCTCCTTATGTGTGTTTTCCTTCGGAGCGATCGATTTCGGCTGCGTCCCTTCCTTTTCGTCGGTCTCCTTCGGTTTCTCAATCCGAGAGTCTCGTCTCTTCAAAAAGAAGAAGGCGATCAGAAGACCCGGCAATACTACATGATGAAAAGGATTTATAGAAACTACCGATCGATACAAGCAATGTAAGAAACGACATTCACAAGAATGGCATTGTTGGGATCGTTCTCTGCAATTCCCAAGGGCTCTCTCGAAGGAAGGAAATCAGCCCGAGCTTAGCTCAGTTGGTAGAGCGTTAGACTGTAGTGGCTGCTCCGCAGCAATCTAAGGGTCGCTGGTTCGATTCCTGCAGCTCGGATTTTTTTCTTTTTCCCACTCCACACTTTTCCCTGATGCGGATCAAGACTATCTCCAGATCGAAGGACGACTACATCAAGGAGAAGGACGGTGACGTAGACAAGATCCATCACAACATCGACGAGAAGTACCATCCTTTTCAGCAGCAACGTGAGGTAGCGATCGTTTGCTCTGAGTGATTTTCCTAGTATGTGCGTGCGTTGAATGCAGTCAAGTTGGACAAAGTGTTTGCAAAGCCCTTCATCGGGGCGCTTTCCGGCCACGCCGATGGCGTGTGGTGCACGTGCACGAACCCGAAGAGTCTGGTTCGTATACTCTATACCTGTCATGGGTAGGTTCAATTCATATCAGGTGCGTGCGACGGAGAAATCCGTGTGTGGGACTTACCGAGTCAGAAGACGGTGTTCAAGGTGCAGGCGCACCGCCGTTTCGTCCGCGGTCTCGTCTGCGACCCCAGCGGAAAGACCTTTTACTCGTGCAGTGACGACAAGACGATCAAGCGCTACCGTCTGGCGATGAGCGTGGATGACGTAGTTTCGGTCTCGCGGAGTGAGGGATAGCAGGGCGTGAAGGGTCGGGACTACAATCCGGAGCCGCTGAACGTGTGGTACGGGAAGGAGGGATTCAATTCGATCGACCACAGCTGGAAGGACGACACGTTTGTGAGCTGCAGCTCGGTGGTGAGCGTGTGGAGCCCCGAGCGACAGGAGCCCATCCACACCTTCTCCTACGAGACGGAGTCGCTGCTGAAGGCGCGGTTCAATCCCGCGGAAGTGGGTTTGTTGGCGGCGACCTCCAACGAGCGCGGGGTTTTGCTGTACGACATCCGCGCGTCGTCGATCCTGCGAAAGGTGCAAATGAGCATGGTATCGAACGACATCGCATGGAACCCGCGGGAGCCGATGAACTTCACGGTGGTAGGAATAGGCGGGAAATGGGAATCAGGCGAACGAGGACTACAACCTGTACACGTTCGACATGCGGAACCTGTCGCAGCCGCTGGTGACGCACCATGATCACGTGGGCGCCGTGCTGGCGGTGGCCTACAGCAGCACTGGCCGTGAATTCGTTTCCGGGAGTTACGACCGCACGCTCCGCATCTGGGACGCACGTAGTGCGCGCTCGCGGGAGGTGTAGGCGAGATGGCGGGAAATGACGCCAGGTACCACACGCGACGTATGCAGAGAATCTTCTGCGTCAACTTCTCCGCCGACGGGCGTTTCGTGCTCTCGGGAAGTGATGATACGAATATTCGTATTTGGAAGGCGCAGGCGTCGGCACCGCTTTGTAGGCGAAGAGAGGGCGTTTCACCCAGATAAGCCGACGCGTCGCGAGGAGCAGAAGCTGGAGTACATGGACAGTCTGAAGCGCAAGTACGCGGCGTTCCCCGAGATCAGCCGCATCGCGAGGTAGGTGTGGAGCGAGGGTGAGACGCAGACATCGTCATCTGCCCAAGGTCATCAAGAAGATGAAGGACAAGGAGGAGAACAAGAAGAAGAAGGACGTGAAGGAGTTCAACGAAAAGGAATAACTTTAGACACTCTTTGTTCAACAAACAACTCACAAATTGTCTAGGATGGACTGCAGGTCGTTCTGCTGCTGCGACACTTTGGGTGTCGGTTGCGCCACGGGCGTGAGCTTCATACCATCGAGCTTCACTCCCGCCACCTCCATGAGAACGCGGTTCATCTCGTCGTCCGCCTCCTGGTCCATCTCCGGAGTGGAAAACATGTCGTCCATCATGGTCTCCGTCATCTCGTTCTACTCCTGAGGAACCCACCGAACGATAACCCGCATGCTCTGCTTCTGGAATTCTTGCGATAACTGCATCATTTCCTTTGGATTCGCCATTCTAGTTTTCAAATCATGCGTACAGATACTGATTCATTGTCTGCATCGACTGTGTTCCATGTCTCATGCTTTCGAGCACCTTCCGATTCACTACGATTAACAGATGGAGTGAAACCAACCGTCCGCCTCGCGAATCTTCGTTTCGGTGGACTCCAGCTGGCTCTACGGTCTCAGATCTGATGAACCACTACGATTCCCTTTTGCACACGCTCGATTGAACTCTTTATGGAATTGCGACGTTGACACAGCGATACCAACTCTGCTTTGCGGACTCCCTAGGGTGGAGTGGAATAGGCAGGGATACATGGGCTGCTTTCTGTCGAATGAGCGCGTCGATCTTTGCCATATCTCGCTGGAGTTCTATTCCTCATTTCAGTCCCATGGCTCCAACCCTTTTCGACTCGCTGCAGATCGCGCTTTCCATTTCGGACTTTCTGGAGTTGTGTGAGGGCGGTTGGATTTGTTCCTTGCATTGATACCGTTTTCTTCAAACGAAAGAGTGACGTACAGTGGTTCATGACTATCAAGTTTTCTGTATTCCAGTTTGGTGAGTATCCATTTTGGAGGGTGAGTATCCATTTTGGGTGGGATAGTAGCTAGGGTTACGATGATAAGTATTATGTCAATGGGTAGTGCTCATATCTGTTGTTATCCACTATTGAATCACATTGGATGCAGCCTTCATGGATGCAATGGGATGACTGAGACATTCACCTTCCAACTCTACCGAGTTCACTAGAATCCAAGACTATGCACGTTCAGTGGTTCGAGTGTAATCAATAAAGCGCAAACGCACAAACAAGAATTCACCCTTCCATAATAATAGTACAAGCAGTGATAGCTGACGATAAACATGACAGGACAGATTGTTAACACGGAAATGAGAATCCCTTTCTTTCCCCACAACAAATGACGAAGTACATCATATCCCTCACCTTCCCTATCCCTTTCTTCCCGTTCACATTCACAGGATTACCCATTCTAGAAAGGGAAACGATGGAAATCTACAGAGAAGTTCCCTTCATCGAGTGGAACGATACGGACCCAATCATAGACGTCGTCGTTCCATTTCAGAGTGGTGATTGTCTCCGTTGCTACGGTTTGAACAGATCGATCAACATTCATCTGTAGAGTCCGATGAATACAGGGATTGTGGCATTGTGGACATGCCGGTAGTCTCAACCGCCTCAGGGGTTTTCAAACTGTTGTCGTTTTTCCGCATTCTAAATCCTAGCATTCTATCATGGCGCTATTTGAATAACGTGCTGATTGTGCAAGAACACTGGGACAGTCGGCAATCCAACAGCAAATTCCGGTTTCAGTTTCCCTGTGGGAAGCAGTGGAAGAAAGTCACCCGTAGGCAGAATCGTCAACAAGGGCGTTTTCTTCCACAGCGAGGAGGAGTCCCTCACGGTGTGGATTCTGACGGAAGACAGTGGGAATTCGCATCTTCCAAGACGTAGACCATCTCTACAATTGCAAGGGTTCGTTCGCCTCCGGCCTCGCCTTCGCCTCCACAGACATCACACGACGTCTCCTGGACACGGAGTCCTCGGAACTCCCCGCCTCCTCCTGCGGTCCGATTCTGTTCAGTCCAACGCACCTTCTCCGCCTCATCGACCACCGCTACGTCCTCGCAAACTCCCTCTCGCAGCCCTCTCCCCCACAGGTCCTGCAGAACAACCAGTTCAAGCTGACGCAGGTGTTACAGAGCCTGCTGCGCACTTCCGCGGGGATCCTGGCGATGGCGCTGCGCGACGAGGAACTCTTCCTCCTCTACGACTCGCTGGAGTTACAGCGCTACTCGCTCGCCACGTGCAGCTGGCACTCCTTCCGCCGTCTCCCGCTGTCTCTCTTTTCCCTCCCTCTCCCACAGACCCCCTCGTCTCCTTCCCGCCAAACCCCGCGCCGCTCTCCTCGCCTGCTGCGGACCCTGGCTCGCCCTCGCCCTCGATTTCCCCTGCGAGCGCGGCAACCAGTCCTTTTTCCCGCCATCTCCCATACAGACTCTTCCTCCTCCGTCTCGGTGAAACTCCCTCACTCATCCCACTGACACTTCCCGCCACCCTGCGAGTGAAACTCCCTGGATGCTCTCAGAGATAGACGGTTTCTCATCCCTCTCCCGCGGTTCCGCACGTCTCGTCGCCCGCCGCCGACGCGTCGTTGCGCCAACTCCTCCTTTTTCCCGCCAACGATGCACTGGCTTTCTGGACCGTCTGGACCTCCCCGCGGGGAATCTGCTCCATTGCCTACACTCTCTTCACTCCCCGCGAAACGGTCGGTGAAACGGTCAGTGATTCTTCCATGAGTGATTCCATGGAACATTCCATGGGAGATTCGAAGCATTCCAATCCCACTCTCCATGAAACACTCACTGAAACGCCCACGTGGACGCAGCTGACGGCGGAGGATGACGCAGGCTGTCTGTTGCGAAACGCCGATTGGCTGGCGCAACGACGCAATGGGGACCCTTTCGACCAAATGGACCCTTATTACTGTCATCTATTGGGTCCCGCGGGAGTGGTATCGCGTGTAGCTGTACGCGACGCCATTGCGCCGTTTTCGGCCCCCCTGGAGTGGGTGCGTCACACCATGGACTCATTCCCGCGGGAAGAGTCTCCGATGGAGAAACGAAACGCCTGCTGGCTGGAGTTACTTCGCCGGGCGTTACATCTGGACGGACGGATATTCGGCCTATTTCCGTGCTCGTTGCGAGGGAATGCGAGAGAGGGATTCCCGCGGGTATCGCAGTCCGTGGTAATTGTGTCACGCTGGTATCGAACCGGGGCGTTTCGTCCGATGGACCCCCTGGAACGATTGGACTATCGCGACCTACAGGATGAAACCGTCGCGCTGGTGGTGGATTCGGCCAATCAGATTCTGCAGAGTTGGAGGGAACATTATAACAATCGTTTCGGGCGTTACGAAGACTGGAATTGTGTTTCGTCGATTCAAGTGCCGGAAATCGGGGCGGATTTGGCACCTCTCCGAAGACTCCAGAAAGACGCCCTCTTTTCGACACTCCAGCAAATCCTCCAGGAAATGGAGATTCCCCACATCGAGGATGAAACTCCCCAATCCGGTCATTTTCTGGTGGGCGTTTCGTTGGCGTCGCTGACGCTGAACGAAGTTTCCCGCCAAGTGTACACGCTGTACCACCGTGTGCTGCCGCTTTTCTGCCTGATTACGGCACTCGGGTCGCTTGAGACCGAAACCGACCCGATTCTGCAACAATTGGGGGACCACTGTATCGATCTGCTAAGTGTCCGTTTTCCCGCCTTTTTCTGACCTCTAGCGATGCGCCGGATTCCTCCAGATTTCCGCACTTCTCCTCGCCGACTCCGAAATGGCGCCGAATTCCGGCATCTCCATCACCGGGGTGTTTCTCCGTTTCTACGAATCGTTGGTGGAGCGGACCGAAATCGGCTATATTTCCGCCGACGACCGGCAATGGCGGGCGTTTCTCCTGCAGCAGACGCTGCGGTTCGGTCCCGCGGGGAGTCGCACGTTATCGGGGTATCTTTTGGAGCAGCAGGAATACGGGGTTTTATTGTCGCTGGTGCGACCTGCGGCGTGGCATTGTCGTTCTCTCCCGCGGGAGGATGCGATGGCTGCGTTGCGTCTGGCGGTGCGAGCAGCGTTCGCAGTGGAGGGAGAAGAGAGCGAGGAGGGTGATGCGTTGGCGGAGATGATGATGATGATGGCGATGGATGATTGTCTTCTCGATCTCATCGGCATCGCCTACGAATTCCACTGTCCCCGTAGAATCTTTTCCCGCCATCTCCCTCTAGAACACGCGCAGAAATGGTGCGAACTCTTCCTCGACCGAAACGCCGTCTCCAGCGAGGCATCGCGGGTTCGATCCATCGTGCGGACTTTTTTTCCCTCCCATTCAGCTCTTCCGCGTGTTTCTCCATTCCCGCCAACTCTCCCGCGCAGTCGCCGTTCTTCTCACCATGGAAACGCCCGCGGCCGTTTCCCTCCTTCCGCTGCTCATCGACACCTGCTGCGACCTCGACGCGTTTCCCGCGATTATCCACCTCGACTTCCACGTTCGCTGCTATTCCCGCCATCTCCCCTAGTCGCTGAAACTCCCGCTCGCACGTGCCTTCGTCGCCGCCTGCCACACCCACGCCACAAATTCCCCCGTTTTCCACGCTGCCGCGGTTTTCCTCGCCACCGTAGAACCGCGGAACTTGCAACTTCTCCCGCCAACGCTGCTGCTCCGCCGCCTCCAGAGCGAAACCGACTCCTTCCCGCGGGAAGAAACCCTTGCGCGGCAACAACGGCTGTTGGCGGGACTTCAGCGACAGCTGGCGAGTCTCCCGCGGGAATCGCGCTGGGTGTTTGAAAAAGGGCGGCAATGGCTGCGCGAAGAAGAGGTCGCACGGGCGTTTCTCCTGGTGCGCGCGCAACGGCTTTTGTTGGCGGAGGATGTGGTGGCAGATTCCCCCGCGGAAGTGGCGCGGGAAGTGGCGGGAAAAGGCCACGTGGGACTGGCGCTGCAGCTGGCGGCGCAGAGCGGCATTGCGCCATGGGAGGTGGCGCAATGGCTGGCGCAGCGGTGGTTGGCGGGAAACCGCGGGGAATCGCTGGAGACGGCGATTCGGCTGACGCTGGCGGGTGACGCGTCGGCGCTGGCGACATGTCGGTTTATGGAGACGCTGCTGCGGGAAAACCCCGAGCGGGCGTTACCGAGCTGCGTGAGCGGGGTTTGCGAGGAGCTCATGGACCGCGGGGCGAACGTGTTCATCCCGATGATGGAGATGCTGATGTCCTTCGGAAGGGTGGAGGATTGCTGTCAGATGGTACGAGAGGGAGGTGGGTGATCAACAGGCGTGCCAGCTGCTGCAGAAACGGTTGGGCGGCGTCGATTCCCTCTTCGTGCCGCTGAGAGCTCTGGACCAGCTGCTCGCCGTGGTTGAAGATTTGGCTCAAAATACGACGCTCGCGGAGGCGTTCCGTGACGCGCTGCGTTGTGTGTTTTGGGTGGATGATGTGACTTGTAGGCTGGCAGAAGAGGCTGTGCGACCTGCTGAAGCAATACTTGACCCTGTCTATTGAATCGTTCCTTTTCCCTGTTTGTTTCCGATGCATGCTTTGTCAGGATGATCATTTCCTCGTCCAAGCGTCCATTCGTTCTCTCCGGGAGCGTCTGTGCAATCCTTGTTCCATCGCAGTTCAATCGCAGAAAATTGGTGCAGCCAATCATCTTTCGGTTTTGTCGTTCTACGTTTTCGTTCCATTCAGGATACGTTAGCACGCATCATGACCACAGATAGCCAAACGAGCGTATGCCGACTGGTTTTCCGTCTAATCGATTAGAGTATCCAATCGGTTGGACCTGGCGGGTGTGAACGGGAAAGCCGTATCCTTTTCGTTTGAAAGGGCATAGCGTGTAGGACAGGATGAGAGCGCAAATCCGTCTTCACCGGTCATGGCTGTCCCATCCTCGGGTCGTCCTCTCGAATCTTCCCATTTCAATCAAGAAACGGAGAGTAGAGAGAAGCACACACTTCAGGTCATTCCCGATCGATGCATGTCCGGTTGTGCTTCTTCTCTCTCCTCATCGCTAGATCCGGAGGAGAAGGGCGTCCACCCAGAACTCTCTGAAACCAAATCCACCCACAATGATGTGTCAGTTTCGGAATCCTCTCATCCTTAGAGTACCACGCCATCCGAGCGCGACTCGTCTGCACCCCACACCTGTCCCATTCCCAAAATCGACCTGTCGCGCAGTGTTCGATCAACGCAGCTTCGACGAAGCATGGAGTCGCGTCTCCCCGTCGAAGACATGATTCAGCGCGGACTCCTTAGTTGTTTCTCGCGTTTGGTAACACGAAGAGCCGGGCGTCAGCACCACTCTCTCCAACCGTCTACAGACGCTGGAGCGCAAGATGAAGGAGGACTCGGTGAACCACAGTCTGCAGCGGAGACCGCTGATGTCCGATCTGGTGCAGCGAGGCATCCAGTGTACGCGTCGCTCCTCTCTCTCTCTCCCTAGCGAATCCCCAGCTGACGTCGTCGCTGCGAGCGAAGGCGGGCGACCTGGAGATGAAGATGAAGCGGAAGATGATGGAGAAGCGGCTGTTCCAGCGGCCGACGCCGCGCGAGCTGCAGCAGAACCATCCCGGCGTGTACAACAGTCTGAGCGAGGAGGCGAAGCAGGCGGAGAGTTCCTTCGAGGGCGACACGATACTGCGCGTGTTCGTGTCCTTTCTCGAGGCCACTGCGGAGCAGCTGCTGCGAAGTGAGAAGGTGGGAATGAGGGGGGTGGTGTAACGGCAGATAGACGGACAGGAATACAACGCGCTGTTCCATCTCATCAACGAGGAGGGAGCGACGCGCGATCGTCTGGTGGCGGCTGTTCGCCAGTTCAATGTCACACGCGACGTAGATGCCGTACGTTCGGAGTGGTTTGAAACACTAGTACGAAACGATCATTCTAGAAACCCTTCGTAAATGGCTTGTTTGTTACAAACAGAGGATTCCAAATAGGCGTCTGTGCTGATGATCTTCATTTCGTCGAAGGGACGGTAGGTGTCGTTGTTCACGCGCGCACGCTCGATGTCCTTCACGACGTTCATTCCCTTCAGCACGCGCCCGAAGATGGTATGCTTTCCATTCAGCCAGGCCGCAGGCACCGTCGTGATGAAGAACTGCGACTTGTTCGTCGCGCGGCCCGCGTTCGCCATCGCCAGCAGGAAGGGCTTGTCGAACTCGATTCCCTGCACGATCTCGTCCATGAACGGCTTGCCCCACATGCTCTCGCCGCCGTAGCCGGTGCCGGTGGGGTCTCCCGTCTGGATCATGAAGTTCTTGATCACGCGGTGGAAGATGACGTTGTCGTAGTAGCCCGTCTTGCAGAGGTGGCTGAAGTTCTCCACCGCCAGCGGCGCCACGTTCGGCCACAGCTCCAGCTCGATGTCGCCCATGTTCGTCCGCAGAACCACGCGCTTCGCCATGAACTTGGCGGGCGCTTGCTGTTCCTCCTTCCGAATGTCCTCCTCTGTCATGTCCTTGCCGATGATCGCGTCGCGGTCCTTCTTGCTTCCCAGGTCCGGCTCGCGCCGCGAGAACAGATAGAAACGTCGTTTCTCGAAGGAAGACGCGAAGATCGTCGGATCCGCCTGGTCCTCCGTCGAGCCGTCGAAGTGCTTCTGCGCCAGGTCCGCCTTCACCTGCTCCGCCGTGCGAATCGCCTTCTGCTCCTCGCGCCGCGCCTTGTCAATCATCAGTCGCATCTGCGTCTCAGTCCCTCCGCTGACTCACCTGCGGCGACACTTTGCTGATGCCCTGGAAGAGACTCACGTTCAGGAACCGCTCGCTGTTCTCCACTTCGCCCAGACGCAACAGACACTCGCCTGTGTGGAACTACATGAAACGTCTCGCACAAACCCACGTTCACAATCTTCACACCCATCATGCACCCGTACGCCGCGAAACGCCCGCCCTGCGCAAAGACGCAGTTGATGGGCGACTCGAGTCCTTCGCCGAGTGCCTTCTCGCGAATCGAAGCTTCCATTTTCAGCTTGCGGTTGAAGTGGAAACTGTCGACGGCCAGCTGTTCTTCCTCGAAGGCCTTCTTGTAGACCTCTTCCGACTCGTCCACGCTGCTCAGCAGCTTTCCACTCGTCGTCTCGAAGAAGTACATCTGCGTCGGAATCTTCTCGAACACCCACCTTCCAATCGCTCGCAAACACGCCCAGCCAGCGCCCGTCGCCGCTCATCGACAGCGACAGCGGCCGCAGCGCCTTCTTCTTGAAGCAAACCAGGTCCGTCGCGAACTGGAACTTGAACTGGAGACGGCTCTTCGGATTCGCCCCGTCGAGCGGCGACCAGAACTGAAACGCTCCCGATGCGTCGAGCGAAACGACGAAGTCGTCGAGGACGCTGTAGACGAGGCCGATGACGGGAGCCTTGTGGTAGGCGAAGGAGTACTTGATCTCCGACTCGTTGATGTCGAACACGTGGATCGCGTGCGAGGCCGCGTCGCTCACCGCCAGCAGCGGCGACTGAAGGGGACTGTTGTAGACCCACGCGGCGGGACCCGGCGGAAACTCCAGCGGAATGATGCGCAGCATGTCGATCGACTCCACGTCGTAGATCTTGATCGACTTGTCTTCTCCCACCGACGCGACGAAGGACCCGTCGTAGCTTGATACCAGCGATATCACGCGGCTCTTGTGTGCGTAATAGTGCTTCGCGAACTCGATGCCCTTTGGGAACTTCTTCCAGATACGCACCGTTCCGTCCACGCTCCCTGAAAACAAAAAGTTCGTGTTCGGAGTCACCACCGTCGTCACGATCGTTCCCGGGTGCGTATAGGACTTCTCGTACATGGGAGCGTTGGGAAGGTCGGAGAGATAGATGGAGTTGTCGTCAAGAACTAGGTGAGAGAGGCAACGAAAGCAAACCGGAAGTGGTTTTCTCTTCCTCTTCTGGTTTCTCCTCGGATTCCTCCTTTTTGGGGGCGTCTTCCTTTTTCTCTTCCTTTGTTTCTTCCTCGTTCTTCTTCGCCTGAAGCAGTTTCAGAGGACCGATATCATCATCGCTGCTTGAATCCTCCTCGTTCTGTTCCAGCTTCTATTCGAATGAGTGAAGATGAAAATGGAGTTACTTCTTCCGCCTGGTTCTTTTCCATCTCGATTGCCACAGTAAGACGTTTCACCTAGTTCATCAGAAGGACCAGTCGTAGTGATCACAATTTCGTCTCGTGAACCGTTCGTTGGAAGACTGCGCTTTCTGCACTCCGAACTTAGCTGTTCCAACTAGGGGTGAATGGTTGGAGAGGAAGAGAGTTACGTTTAGGTCCTTTAGGTGATCAGAAGAAATCTCCATCACAAAAGAATGGTGAGTAGGTGGTTGTATAGGTGGTTTTAGAAAGTATTTTGGTTGATTGGAAGTGAGTGGGATGAGAATGCTGTTAAGGGAACGATGATGCATTTTGTCTTATCGGATGGTGTTGCTTTGTTTGATAATTGAAAAGGATGATATGAAGGACTATTTGAGTGTATCTCCCCATTGAGCTATGTAGATATGGTTTAAGAAATAAGGGCAGTGTAGATATTCCACAAGTGACTACTGCTGTGATGATGAGGTACTATTGCTAGTTGGATCGTAGAATTCGATAGATTCACATGCTAATTTGAAAATGATGTAAATCCTGTCAGCAAAACACAACGCAGCCAGGTGATACCCATCATTCCCAACCCATCACCCTCTCCCACTACTCTGCCATCCACCTCACAAAAACAATATCATTCCCACAAATCCAGTACAAACGGAACAATCGTTGACGTGCTCCCGCGGGAATTCGCCATTAATGACCCATCCTTCTTGCTCAACAAAAAACAAAGAACGAAGAATGGATGGTGTATTTAGCACGCGGGACTCATATCGTAGAATCGCCAAATACCAGTACGTACCTCCTGATGTCGATTCAGGATCTTTGTTCATCTCTAAATCAGGAGGATCCTGTTGAAATTCAAGCCATCTTGGAGGTCATCGTGACACGACTCGTTTCGGAGGTGTATTCTATCGAAGAGAAGAAGAATGTACGATCACGGTTGTACAGTTGATAGCTAGTTAAAATACATTTTCCTCCACCAGATGGCTCTTCCCGTTTACTATCTAAACCAGAGCTGGAAACAGACCTATGGCGACCGGACAAATCGGATCGTTGCGCGTGCGTTTGCTATTTTCACAATGGTCATTTACGAATTCAAAAACAGGGAAACGAAGAACCGAACATGTACGAATGACGAGTTCATGGATCAGTCCAATAATGAGATCATCCAGAATCTTTTCGATTCCCTCATCCAGGACATGTATTCCCATGAAACCAACGAGGAAGACACGAAGGTGGAAAAGAGCGCTGTGATGAACTCGCTGAGCTTCAACCTCTCACCGTACGTGAAGCTGCTTCCCAAATTCGACGCCATCCCTGTGCTCATTTCGTGTCTTCGCCAAGACGATATCGGAATGGTCAAGATGGCGGTGGAGACACTCACGCTCCTCTGTCAGTGGAACAAGAGTTTCGTCAATATGATCACCGACTACTTCTTCTCCTCTGCCCTGTTCACTCTCCTGACTCGTCTCCGCTATAACCTCTTCAACGGTCTTCGCATCAACCACACTCGCTCCACGCGTTCCAAGATCCTCTCGCGTATCCGCAACTCTGCTCGCAGTGACGATCCTTCCACCGACGACGAAGAGCGCAAGCGCAACATGTTCACGCTAGACACGTCAGATTCCTTCCTGAACAGTCTCAGCGAGAGTGGAATCGATCGTACGCCTCTCCAAGAAATCTTCTACTGTTCCGAGGAGGAAGGACAGGAGCAGTTGTTGCGCTCCGTTCTGCTGCTGGTCCTCTACATGGAGGGAGGTCGCAGCCATGCGGGCTCGCAGCCTTCGCAACTGATTACCGAGCTCCACGCATCCGACTGTGAGGGAGTTCTCATGGGTATTTCTCTTCATTGAGTATAATGCAGATTTGCTCTTCCGTTTCATCGCGAAGAAGGACGAGGAGACGGTCAGTCTGTTGTTTTCGGCGATTCTTCTGCTGTTCAAGAGCTACCGCTCCTACGAACTGTTCCTCGACCTCTCGCAGACGCAGCAGACGGCGCTTCTTTCCTGCATGACGATGAAGCGACGCCACGTTGACGAACAGGCGCTGACGCTGATCCTCATCTCCATTCTCCGCACGCATGACGTGCAGTGGTTCCTCCAGCAGGCCTTCACCGACTCCGTTCTCGCCAACTACAAGACGGTTCGCAGCACCACGCAGATCCTCATCAGTTTCTCTGGAGCGGGTGTATCACGTAGATCTCATGTTACGACAGTTCCTGGAGATGTCCTCCTTTGGCTGCTCCTTCGTGGGATACAACTGCTACATGGAGGACGTGAGCAGTATCTTCGCGCTGAACCTCCCGTGGGTGAAGTCGTACGTCGCCTTCATCCTCTTCACGCGCCTGACGAAGGGCTTCAAGCCCCGTCGTAGCTACTGGTCGACCAACTCCGAGGACATGAAGGACCACGGCCTGCTGCGCTACATGCGCCAGTGTCTCCAGGGAACCTCGCGTCTCAAGGCCCGGGTCAAGCAGCTTCTCACGCCCGCGGAAGGCGGCTGCGAGGCCGATCGCCTGCTGGACACCTTCCTGGAGCAGCAGGGCGTTTCCATGGACGCGCCACTCTCGTACTACGACGTGCTTCATCTGACGGGAACCACGTATCTGGTCATGGGTCGCGTCCAGCGCGTCTATCTGTGCAAGACGATGACAAGCAGCCAAATGTCGGAGGACAACGAGAACAATCTGCTGAAGGGCGTTTCGATGAAGCCGGGAAAGGACCCGCTGGACCTTACGGTAACCATCAAGCAGAAGGGTCGAGTGGATCCGTTCGATCACAGCGACTTGAAGCCGCGATTCTTCGTTGTGAGCGACCGCTACCTCTACGAGTAGGGACGCTGTGGCGATTCGACGAAGGTACTTCGACACCGACTACAAACAGCCGACGGTGCATCGCATGATGGACCTCACGAACATGAACGTGTCGCTCTGCGAGGTTGGGGAGACGACCTATCTCTGTCTCTCCTACGTACGTGCTGTCGATGCGGGTCACCGGTAGCTGAACACACCCGTGCTTCTCTTCACTCCCAGCTCCACCTACACCTCCATCGACAACTACACGATGGAGGACGAACACTACTCCAGCCAGATTTACCTCTGGCTCTTCGTCCTTCGCACCGTCACGCGACTCGCCTTCCTCCCTCCCGCGGAAGAGGAGGCGGATTACCTTCCTGCGCTGCCCGGGAAGTTGTGGCGCCACGACTATGTGGTTCGCGATGGTTTCCTCAAGGAGAAGGCGTATGCGGCAGATCGGTTCTGGGCGCGTGAGGACGGCGTGGACGTGGTTCACAATGATTTGCTCATCGCGACGCCGCTGAAGGAGATGACAAGCTCACGTGTACGTGGTTATCGGTGAATTGACACACAGAATCTGCGAATGCTGATTTCGCTTCTGGAGGAGTACGACTGGAGTCTGCTCCACTTCTCCACGCAAGTGCTGACAGTGCTGAACAAGTGCGTTTCAATGAGGAGAGTCATCTGTAGTGACAGCGACGAGTCCAGTCGAGCGGCCCTCACATCGAGCGGCGTCACCTACATCACCGAGAACAAGCGGAAGACGGTGGGAGTCATCAAGCTGCAGAGTCTGATGGAATGGTTCTTGTGCATGCAATGAATGACGGCTAGTTGTGCTGCCAGACAGATGATCACACTGATGGCGGATCACACGGATGAGATTCTCAACCTCCAGAAGAGTATCCGCGCGCTGCTCACTCGAAAGAACGTTATGGAAAAGGTGCGTGCTTGTGACAAAGAAACGGTGTCCAAGCCATACAGTACCGACATCACCACCGATGGAGAGGATGCGAAAGAGGAACTGTTCATCTCACAGCAAATGGTCAACCAGTGTCTCGAGTCCGAATTTGGCGTCCAGACGACGATTCTGAAGTATTTCCAGAATAAGGAAGACATCAAGGACTTGGAGAGCATTCTTCCTGAACGTATATCCTCTGTAATTGACAGAAAGCGAGTGTACGGGTACTATAAGTGTGATGGAAAGGAAGCATATGCATATCTTTAGTTGGGGTTGTTTGTTGGATACACTCAATGATGCGAGTTTCATTCATGAAAGGGGTGAGCTGAGAAGGTAGATTGTAGAGTAGGCATAGAAGAAAGGGTAGAGCTGAGAAGCCAAGCTAGAGCAATAGTAGTCAAGTGGTAAGATAGGTCCCTGCCACGGATCAGGCCCGGGTTCGATTCCCGGCTATTGCAATTCTTTTTCTCGTTTTGTGTGACTGCGACTCCACATAGACTGCTAAGAGACTCATTCCATCGTTGTTGAATATCAGTTCTTCACTTAAAAGCCATTTTCTCATTATGGACGCGATTAGCTACGTGTTTTCTGTTCCTCTGCGACTTATTAGTCTCATCATATCTCTTCCTCTTGTTCTTTTCGGAAAGCTGTATGATCTGGTGTTCAAGAAGAAACCGGAGGAGCCTCATACCATATTGATCACCGGAGCGAGCTCTGGTATTTGTAAAGAGATAGCGATTCAATACGCGAAGCCCGTACGATTCCCGAGAGAGACTGATTCCTAGGGAAGTACTCTCATTCTGGTAGCGAGAAATATGGAGCGACTGAATGCAGTTGCTGAAATTGTTCGGGAGAAGGGTGCGGAGGTGACGGTCGCCTCGATTGATGTTCAGGATGCCCAGAAGATTCGTAATTTCATCCACCAACAAGATGACCTGCATCCGGTTTCCAGTGGTTGCTCTCTGTCATGTAGATTGATTTGCTGATTGCGGGAGCGGGCGCGGTAACGCCTTCCGACAACGCCTCCTATTCCTTCTCCGATCTGTACGACTATGTGTTGAAGGCCAATGTCACCACTTGCTACAACACGGTCCTTCCAATTGTTGATCGGATGCGAGAGCGGAGACGCGGACAGATCTGCATCTTCTCCTCTGTCGCTGGTCTTGGAATGAACTTCATCAGCCCTCTCTACTCCTCCGCGAAGATTGCTGTTCAGGGATTCGGTGAAGGTAGAGTGCCTTATTCTCTTTTCACACAGCTCTTCAAACCATCCTCCCTCGCTATGGTGTGCATGTGAGTTTGGTGTGTCCTGGCTATACGCAAACTCCCATTCTGGATACGAACACGGGAAAGGACATGAACTGGATTCTGGATCCGAAGGATGTGGCGGCCATGGTGATTGACGGTCTGCAGTGTGATTACGCGGTGATCGAGTGTAACATGGCGTACAATCTGGGCGTTGCTTCCTTCGTGCAGTACATTCCCAAGTTAGCTCGGGATTACTTGTTCCAGATGATTATTCCCATCGCAAAGCGATATGGAATGTTCTTGAACGAGTATCCTTCGTTTGAAGCCATCTATGAAAAGGAAAAGCAGGACTAGATTGTTTGTTTTCAAGTGGTTGGCGGTGATCAAACCATATTTTCTGAGTAGTATCCACTTTATCATCATCATCATTTCCGGTTTCTCATTCCCTATGATCCATACCCAACGAATCCATTTCATTTCCACATTCAAACAGAATAACCACTTTCTCTCTGACGTGACGGGTTTTGTACAAGTTGGTTTTACGGGAATCCTCATTTTGACCTCTTCCTTTCGCGGTCGTGGCGATAAGACATGAAATCGTCTTATTACGACCTTACCGACAAGTATTACGGAGGATTCTGTGGTCGTGGCGACATGGTCTCCGTGGCAGACGAGAACGTGCGTTGCTTTTGTCTCTCCTTCATCGTAGAAAGTGATTATTCGAGGAATGGTGAAGAAATGCAGCATTACGTGCATCTCCTTCCAGGCTCCATCGAATGAGTTGTGGACCGTTCCTAGAACGTCCATCGTGTCCGTGGAGCACTGCAGTACGTTATTCTCTTGGGTGGTAATGGGTAGTACAGGAGAAGAATCACATTCCGGTGGAGCTGTGCGACTTGATATCGATGCCGCAGGGAGAAGATCGCGTACGCCGTGTGAATACCCTTGTTCCATAGGACATTCGTTGTTTGGGCGTAGTGACTCGCGTAAACGCTCCCTACGCTGCGATCCGCGTTCTCACTGGACAGCAAATGTCGGAGGTGATCAACGTGTGGCTAAAGAAACTGCAGTTCGTGGCGAAAGGGTTTTCCCTGGGTGCGTTCTACTCTGTTCCGCTCATTTTCAGATCTGTACAACGAACTGGAGGAAGAGGATATGAACATCTCCTACAACTCTCTCTCGGAGTGTCTCAATTTGGTTGCAGACCAGTTCACCTCCTTCACGGAACTCTTCAACCCCCTCGTATCCCGAGCGAAGTTGTTGGCGAATCCTCTCTTCCGAAGCGACGTGATGGCCAACGACAAGCTGAAGAAGTGGGGAAAAGGCGTCCTTCAGAAGACGAAAGCGATGGCGACCCTTCTTTCCCCTCCAACCGAGCAGGATCGTTCCTCCTCGGGATCTACTGGTCTCCCACAATCGCCTCGCATCCAGTCCAGCGATGAAGACATGATGATCGCCAAACCCACTTCTCGCGGAAAGTTCTCTCCCGGGATCTCCCTCACGCGGCAACAAAGCAGCAACTTCGGCGACGCCTCTCCCGACGACGGAAAGCACGGAAACAAGGGCTTTTTCTCCCGCATCTTCAAGTCCAAGAAAAAGGACGTTTCCCGCGAGCGAGCGCTGTCTCCCCGCGGTTCCGCCCCCTCCCTCTTCCAGCGCGACGGTTCCCGCGACTCGCTGTTGGGTTCCCCGCGGGAGGACGTGTTTCCCTCGGGGAGTTTCGACCCGTTTTCGGAGGGTCGGTTGGGTGACATGTCGTTGCAGCGTCGTAGCAGCGAGGGCGGGCGTTTCCGCTGTGTGAGTCCGCGTGTGCGTCGTAGCCACCGTCATTACCGATCATTCAGCGACGACGTGAGCGGGGGTCCGGGGCTGGAGGAGGCCTCGCGGCTGTGGCTGAACGTGAGTGGTGGCGGGGGCGAGCGGCGGGGCGGCCCGCGCGAGCATTACAGGAGTGTGCGGAGCGGACTGCACTCGCCGCCGCCGGCGCAGGGGGAGAGTGAGAGTGACGACTTGTTGGATATGGGCGAGAGGGAGTGTGAGGGGGGAGTGAGTATCCCTGAGGGATATGGTGATGGTGAGGGATATGGTGAGGGATATGGTGATGATAAGGGATGTGGTGAGGGATATGGTGATGATAAGGGATATGGTGAGGGATATGATGTGTATGATGGGTATGGCGATCAGGATGGATCGAGTGATCGTTACGAGAGAGATCGTTATGATGATGATGATCATGAGAGATATCATGATGATGATCAGGAGGATGATATCCTTGGTGGTTATCACAATGACAACCATCACAATGATTACCATCACAATGACATCCTTGACGGATACAGCGACGATGCCTACAACACCCACACCTACACCCCCACTCACGAGAGATACAGCGACATGCACGAGTTCAACCACCTCCATGACAACCCGACGGACAATCACGCGCTCAACGACAATCTCATCGACCTCTCCGCCATCAACGTCACACAGCCCTGCGGAGTGGCTCCAAAGACCGTCGCCCCCATGCCTCCGCCCACGGACACCACTCGCATCCCCGACATCTCCATCGACGCTAAGGTGAAGAAGAGCCGAGTCGCCAGGATGGAGAGATTGCTGGGGAAACGCACGGTCCCGCCGTTCCGACGGAGGGTCGCCTTCCTGCCTCCGCTGCCCCTCGCAACTGCGCAGAACGCGAGCGAGAAGCCGATGGACGGAAAGCAAGTCCGCTTTTTCACCAACGTGATTTGCCACGAATACAGAAGCTATTAGTTGTACTAGTTCTAGTTGAACAGGGTGTTTGTTGCAAACAAGAGAACTCCCGTCTTAATGACGACCTTTTCGATGCTTCTTTCGCTTCTTATGCTTCGGCTTCTTGTTCGCTTCCTCGCGAATACGACGAAGCTCGTTCTCCGTCAGTCTAGGTGACACTCTCTCCGCAGAACTCACTTCACGTTTTCCAGAATGCGTTCCTCCTCCTCATTCAATTTGTCCTCGTCCTCCTCTTCCTTGGGAGCCTCCGCCTTCACCTCTTCCTTTTCCTCCTCCTTCTTTTCCTCCTCGGAACCGTTTCCATCATACTCCACCGTCACCGTCACCTCTTCCGTTCCAAACATGTTCTTCGAAAATGTGTCGTCAATGTTCTCCTGCGACATTACTACGCATCATAGTATGTTTCCTCCCTCACCCTTTCCTCTCTTCCCATCCTCATCATCCAACAACCCGAGTTCTCTTTCACGCTTCAGAAGATTACGCTTCCTCTATTCCATGATATTCACACAGAGAAACAACCGCAATCTTCTCGAGAACGCGCTCCTGCTTTGCTTTCAACGCCTTCTTTGTAAGATACTCAATTTTGCGTTCCTTCTTCCGATTATGAAACCCAAGGAGGAACTTCCTTCCATTTAGTTCTCCCACTCAAGCATACCTGCGCTCATCCTCATCATACACTGCTCTATCACCTCCTTCTTTACCCATTGCGTTCGAAAAAGGAGATTGTGAGAATGCAAAAATCGCTCCAATATGCGGATGATGACCAGATTTCGAGCTATTTCCACCTTCTTTCCGAATATGTTCTTTTCATATTTGTTTATCTACAATGGCTAAGCATCATCCCGATCTCGTTATGTGCAGAAAACTGCCGGGAACAGGTACGATTGACTCCTGATGTCTTACGTTTAGCAATTGGCCGTCTCTGTGAGAAGTGTGAGTTGTGGAAAGTACGGGTGTGATGTGTAGGTGATGGAAAGTGCGTCATCTGCGATACCTACGTTCGTCCCTACACGCTGGTCCACATTTGTGACGAGTGCAACTATGGATCGTACCAGGGACGATGTGTCGTGTGTGGAGGTCCTGGAGTGAGCGATGCGTACTACTGCAAGGAGTGTACTGTGATGCAAAAGGACGTATGTTGTTGATTGCTTCTGCTCATTTATAGAGAGATGGTAGTACTATGCGACGATGGTCATTTGTAGGGTGTCCAAAGATTGTAAACGTCGGAACCGCCAAGACAGATATGTTTTACGAACAGAAGAAGTATGGATTCAAGAAAAGATGAGATTGTGTATCCTTTGTATCATTTGTCTGTTTGTTTGATATGGAACGTTGTTATTTTGCAGATTGTCTTCTCCTCTCACCACGATGCTGAAACTGAGCGATCCCCTCTTACCTGATTACGACAGATGAGTGGGTAGTTTGATAGTCATGAATACCTCTGTTGTTTTCTTCCTCATTCTTCTTGCTGGTTTCATCGGACTTTCCCTCGAAAGTCTCGGATTGACCCATTTTTCTCAAAACATGAATTCGTCCCCGGAATCCAAACTGACCTCGCCGAAGGTGACTCCCGAGACAACGAGTGCCAAAGAAAGCGAGGAGAAGTTCGATTTCACAGTCGTGTCTCAGTCGAGGTACACGCTTTCGTGAACGGTGATGTGTAGTTATGAACGAGTGTACTTTTTGCCCTTTTGGTTGGAGCGTTGGAATGGGTACGCCTCTCTTTCGGGTATCACGGCTAGACCGCTCTGCATTACGTTTTTCCTCTACGGTGAAGGCGCCAAGATCTATCAGCAGGTGATTCGTGACATCGTCGTTCCGAGCCGACTCACGATCATCGCTCACTTCGCGGACAGTCCGGAACCGTACCCCATTAACATGCTGCGTAACATCGCCCTGAGCCATGTGAAGACGTCGCATCTGTGGTTGGCCGATATGGATATGTGGCCTGCCTGTACACCCGATTTCCCACCCTAACACACAGATGATTTGTACAATACCCTTATCAATCTTCCGAGTTCTTTCCTGAGTCGCGATGATGTGGTCACGATCGTCCCCTCCTTCGAGTACAAGCTGCCGAAGGGCATTCCCTGCGACACCTTCACCGGCTGCGTCCAACAGTAGGATTCGTTTTCTCCTCCCACGCAGATACAAGGACGACCTGCCGAAGGTGAAGGCGGACGTGCAGCCGTGTATCGACAAAGGCCGCTGCCGCCGCTTCCGCGAGAGCTCGAAGACCCACGTAGCCTCGTGTTCCCCGCTCCACCGTAGAGTTACCACTTCGACGAGTGGATGACGCTTCCGTCGGACACGTACGTGACGGAGGTGCCGTGCATGCTGAACGACATTCAGGAGCCCTACGTGTTCGTGAAGCTGACGAAGAAGACGCCGCGCTTCGACGAGCGGTTCGTGAACTACGGAAAGAACAAGGTGCAGTGGATCACGCATCTGCGTCTGCTCGGCTACAAGTTCTATGTGTTGTCGCAGAGCTTCGCCATCGATGTCCAGCATCCTCCGTAGGACTGTCGCTTGCCGGTGACGTGAAGCTCGCAGATCTCCGTCGATTGGTTCAGCGAGGGAAAACAGACCAACTGGAAGACGCGCATGCACGTGCTGGTGGACACGTTCACGGAGGAAGTCAAGCGTGAAACGACCAATGTTCGTATCCAAACTCCGTTATGTGGAAAGCAGTGATTTTTGTGTGGATTTCTTTGTTGACACAAACATCTCTCTAAAGCTACTGTTTCACTGCCTTCTGCTGCTCCTTCAGCTGTGCCTTCTTCACCTCGATCATCTACACCTTATAGCTCGTTTCCACTCCCTACGCGCTGGATGATCGGAAGCTGCTCCTCCACACCCATCGCCTGATTCCGCATCGATTTCAGACTCGGCTCAATGATCCTCGTCTTCTCCTTGAAGAACTCACGAGCATCCTCCACCTTCTTCTCCACAACATATCCCGCTCCAACGGAAACGAACACGTGGTCCACGCTCTCGAGTTTTCCGGGAACCATTACGCTCGCCGACACAGGGATCAGAATGTCATTCTCTTCGAGTCAGTTGATATGATATGCATTCTACCTGTATTCGAAGGCTTCATACATTCCAGCGCGTCAATCGCCTTTTCCGCCTTCTGGTACGTATCTTCCATCTGACTCAACATAGACACGTAATTGTCTCGTTGCTACACCATAATCCCACTATCCAATCCAAATACAGTGGCCATCGTCTGATACAGATTCTCCAATTGGGAGACACTGTAGTCTGCCAAATTGATAATCTTGGGTGTTTGCGCAGGAGCTAGACCATCATTTCGCCCGTTCCCAACAGTACTCGACATGGACAAAAAGACAAATGCGGTTGAAAACAAACACATCCATTACAGAGCCTCCTCCTCGCTATCTTCCGAGTCCGACGAACTCGAAGACTCCTCCGAATTGGAGTCACTTGAACTACTCTCCACCTTTCTAGCAAACAGCGTTTTCTTTTTCGGCTTCTCCTCCTTCTTGCTGGCGGAACTGGCCGAGCTCTTCTCCAGCTTCTTCGTCTTGCTCTTTCCCGTCTCCTTCTCAGGCTTTGACTTCTCCAGCTTCGCCTTTTCGGGCTTCGCCTTTTCGGGCTTCGCCACCGCCTTCGCCTTCTCCAGCTCCGCCGTCACCTGCGCCAGCTTCTCCTCCATCTCCTGCGTCGCCTGCTGCATCGCCGCGATCTGCTCCATCTTGAACGTCAGCACCTGCGTGTTCTGCTCGTTCTCCTCCCTCACCGCCTCCAGCTGCGAGCGCAGCGACGCGTTCTCCTACCCGTCACCCTCTCCCGTCGCTCCCACAGCACGCAGCTCGTCCATCGCACTCGTATCCACCACCGGCGCAGCCACCTCCGGCACGACCACCTCCGGCACCGCCACCGTCTTCAACTCCGCCAGGTCGCCGAAGTCCTCCAGCGCGCTCTCCGCCGTCTCCGCATCCGCAGACGGCGTCACTGGAGGCGTGGAGCCGGTTCCCAGACCGGCGAAGGGATCCATCATCGGCATCGCCGAGAAGCCCAGGTCGCCCATTTCGTTCTGTTTCGCCTGCAGCTCCTTCTTCTGCTCCTCGAGACGTCGCACACACTCCGCCTTCAGCTTATTCAGCTGCTCCTGTGCCGCCGACTGGATCGCGTTCACCTGCGCCGCGTGCTCCGCCTGCAGCCGCTGCGTCGCCGCCTGGTGCGAGGCCTCCAGCTGCTTGCGCTGCTCCGCCAGCTTCGCGACACATTCCGCGTCGGCATCTGCCTTCAGCTTCTTCAGCGTCGCCTTCTCCTCCTTGCTCGCCGAGTTCATTGCGCCCTCCTTCTCCGCCTCCAGCTGCTTCTTCTGCTTCTCAAAGTCCGCCAGCAGCTTCGAGCGCTCCTTCTCGTACTGATTGATGATACGCTGCTTCTCCTTGTCGTTCTCGCTCTCCAGACTTTCCCGCTGTTTCACGAAGCTGCTCTGCAGCGTCTCCGCCTCCTTTGCCAGCTGCGACTTCTCCTTCTCCCACGCCGCCGCATCCGCCTCTTTCTCTTTCTGCACCTGCTCCACCTGCTGCACGCACGTCTCCTGGATGTTCCGCATCTCCGAACGCATCTCCGCCACCGTCGTCGCACCTCGCTTCGTCACCGCCTGCGTCTCAGCTCTCGTCCACATCTACCTTCAGCTCCAGCGTCAGGTCCGCCTCCTTCTCCGTCAGTTCGCCCACGCGCGTCTCCAGCTCCGCAATCTTCGCGTCGCGCGACGACAGCGACTCCTCCCACGTCTTCTTCTCCGTCAGCAGCGCAATGCTCCGCTGCTCCGCCTGCGCACGTGCCGCCTTCTCCTGCGAAACGATCTACATGACACGCTTGAAACGCAATCACATTCTCCTGCTCCGTCTGACGCTCCTGAATCACGCGCGAGGCCTCCAGCGCCGCCTCCATGCGACGGTTCAGGTCGGCGATCTCCGCCTCCTTCTCCTCCTTCTCCTTCTGCGTCGCGCGCGTTCGTTCGTTGGCGTCGTTCAGATCGCGGTTCAGCGATTCCACCTGCTGCCGCATGCGCTCCTCCTTCTCCTGGTTCAGCTATTTCGCAGCCGCTCGCCAGACCCACCTTCACGTTCACCTCCATCTCCTCGTGCAATTTCGTCGTCTTCGCTTCCTCCTCGTTCAGCGCGTTCTGCATGATGCTGATCTGCTCGTTCAGCGCAGCCAGCTGTTCCTCGTATTCCTGCTTCACCGCAGCCACCTTCCGCTCCTCGTTCTCCGTCACCGTGCTGCTGCTGCTCAGACGCGCCTCCTCCACCTCCTTCTCCAGCTCGCCCACGCGCTTCTCCAGCTCCTCCTTCTTCCCATCACTTCATCCACCCACGCCTACCTTCTGCTGCGCCATCTCCAGGTCCGACTTCGCTGTGTCCAGCTCCAGCTTCAGCGACGCGCTTTTGCTCGCCACACGCGCGTCCAGACTCTCCTGTAAGTCCTTCAGCTCCTGATGCGACCGGAACAGGTTCTGCTCCACCTTCGTTTTCTCCTGCAGAACCTCGTTCACGCGCGCCTCCGTCTTCTCCAGCTCCGCCTGCGTCGCCTCCAGGTTCCGCTGAAGCACCTTCATCTCCACACTGTCCACGCTATTGCCGCCGCTTCCCGCCGGCTGGCTGCGCACCATCTCCTGAAGGGCGCGCGCCTGCTGCATCGCCTGCTCGGCCTCTGCGCGGGCCTCCTCCTGATCGTCAAGGAGACACCAAAGGAGAGGAATGGGGATATCAGTTCCTCGACGAGCGCCTGCGTCTCCTTCTTCGATTTGCTCTTCGAGATGGCTTTGTTGAGTTTCGCGATCTCCTTATCTTTGGATTTGTTGTCCTCTTCCAGTTCGTCCACCTCTATGCAAATGATTTGGATACTAAACATCCCACTTTCCTGAAGCAGGGACACATTCTCCCGCTCCTCTTTGAGTTGGCTTTCCAGCTGCATATTATTGCATCCAAGGATTCTCTACCTCCTGGATCTTTGCATTCACTGAGCTTCCTGGAGTACTCGAGGCAACCTTCTGCGCAGGCTTCTTTACAGGTGCTGCTGACTCCTCCTCCTCTTCCTCCTCTCCGTCGTCGGTCACTTCCACTTCCTCCTCCACATACTCCACCTCATCTCCGTTCGAATCCACTTCCACCTCTTCCACCTCTTCCTCCTCGGGTTGTTCCTCTTCCTTTTGTTTGCTTCCGAACTTCCAAACAGGCATATCTACTCCGTGTTAGACCCTTTTGCATGTTTGGGAACGCATGAAACACTCTTTCCTACCTCAACCAAGCGCAGGAATCCAAATTAATGATCACTCCTTTTGAACAAACACCCCAATTGCAAAACAAATACACGCTTAATAGCCATAGCCGTAGTTCTGATCGTATCCGTAGTTCTGATCATAACCATAGTTCTGATCGTAACCATAGTTCTGGTCATAGCCGGACTGGTCGTAACCCGACTGATCATAGCCGTAGCTCTGGTCATATCCTTGATCATATCCGGACTGGTCATAACCGTAGTTCTGATCGTATCCGTAGTTCTGATCATATCCCTGATCGTAGCCATATCCCTGATCGTAGCCATAGTCGGGCTCCGCAGCCTCCTCCACAGGCGCCTTCTTTCCCTTCTTCGCGGGCGCAGCAGCCTTCTTGGGGGCCTTCTTGGGAGCGAAGTCCTCTTCCTCTTCCTCTTCCTCTTCCTCATACCTACTGGGCTTCTTGACGGGCTTGACGGGCTTCTTGGGCGCCTTCTTGGGAGCGAAGTCTTCCTCCTCCTCCTCGTCTTCGTCGAAGCGACTCGCCTTTTTCATCGGCTTCTTCGCAGGCTTGCGAGGAGCAAAGTCATCCTCGTCGTCCTCCTCGTCGTCGAAGCGACTGGGCTTCTTCGCAGGCTTCGCGGGCTTCTTGGCGGGCTTGCGAGGAGCAAAGTCATCCTCATCCTCCGAACCGGAGAGATCCATCATCGGCTTTTTCATCGGCTTCTTCGCAGGCTTGCGAGGAGCAAAGTCATCCTCGTCGTCATCATCGAAGCGACTCGCCTTCTTCGCAGGCTTGCGGGGAGCGAAATCGTCGTCGTCATCATCCTCAAACTTGCTCTTCTTAGCGGGCTTTTTGGCGGGCTTGCGAGGAGCGAAGTCGTCGTCCTCCGAACCGGATAGATCCATCATCGGCTTCTTCATCGGCTTCTTCGCAGGCTTCTTGGGAGCGAAATCGTCATCATCATCATCGTCGAAGCGACTCGCCTTCTTCGCGGGCTTGCGGGGAGCGAAATCGTCGTCGTCATCATCCTCAAACTTGCTCTTCTTGGCAGACTTCTTGGGAGCAAAGTCGTCGTCGTCGTCGAACTTGCTCTTCTTGGCAGACTTCTTGGGAGGCAGATCATCGTAGTCATCATCGTCATCGTATCCACCCTTTCCGCCCTTGGTCATCCAACTAAAGCTAACAACCTCTCTCTCACATCCTACATCTGATCCACAAAACAGTTCTGAATGAACTGGCGAACTCCATCCTTGTCACTCGTCTGAGGGCGCGGGTTCTTGTTCTCGTCCCAGTACTTCAAGTACTTCTTGGCAGCTTTCTAGCCCTCAAACACAACACACACGACACACCTTGTTGCCTCCCGAGGTAACGAGGTCCACCTCGTCCTTCGTCCACGTAGCCAGCGTGAGGTGCTTAATGGTGTGGCTAAACTCACGACTAGAAGCGTAATTCACCCCAACGTCCCGCCTACTGGACACCACTGCATCCCGTGCAAACCAGGGTCAGGAAATCCATGACGAAGTACTGAGGACCCTGCGAATCAGTCCATCTTCCTTAGCCTCACCTTCTGATTACAAACGAAGCAGTTCTTATTTCCAGCCTTCTTCTGGAACTCCTTCAATCTCTTTTCAAGTGCAGCCATGTTCAATACGATTGTTTTTGAGAAAATGGATTCTGAGAGGTATGCGAGATCACGGTTATTTGCATGATCTGGCGGAAATGCCTCCGAGTCAATGTGTATTCAACGAAACAAAATGCAATCAAATACGAACAGTATTTGAATCTATACGTTGTTTCCCGGGAAAAGTGTATTCAGATAATGAGAGCTTGAACGATAATCTGAATCTGCAAAACCATTAAAAGGAACTTGGATAACACTCTTGTTACTAGGTGGAATTGAATCATAGAGATCATTCTGAATAGGATGTTCAGATTCAATTCGTTGATACATATAAGGATAATATGGCCGTTTGGGCGGGTAGTCACGATAGCGTGCATCATAGCTTGAATATGGAACTGGATAGGGCATTGCTGGTTCTTCTATGTATTCTGGAGGGAGTTGTGGTTGAATAGCTTTCACATAAGGAATATCTGCACTGTTTGGAAATCGATTTGGTGGATACTGATTATAGTGGTACCGGTGATAATGATACTGGTCAGGATAATGATGATCAGGAAAGTGCTGATCACAAACGTAATGAACAGAAGAATTCTGTATTTGATAATGGTAGGAACTCGGAATTGGAATCATATTCACATCCTTGTATCCTTGAGGATACTGTACTGTTTCAGAAGATGGCGATTCACAATATGATCTCTACACATTATTTGGGACAGAAATAACGACACTATATAGAAACAACACAACAACTACCTACGAAGGAATGGGCTGACCACCAGGAAGGGATACCTCGCGCGCATCATAGCCTCTCTCTGTTTGTACAACGGAAAACTCCACGACCTCTCCAGAGTATAGGACTGGGCGCATTGTGTTGTCTTTCTTTGTAAAGATATTCACCAGATATACAAATATATCGACACCCCCTTCACCGAGGATGAACCCATACCCCTTAATATGAATAAACGATCCAATCACCCACTTTCATAACGTCATACCATTTCACACAACCTAGGAATCGTTTTCTGTTCCTAGTAACCCCATTACATCGAACATGATTGCAGGAAACAGTTGGAATACTCTGTTTCCTCTTTCCTTTCTCTCTTCGCATTTAAAATTGGGTGTCCTTTTTCGGGGCGCGAGACACTGATTCGGTGTATAAACTATTAAGATTAGCCCGAAGAACAGGCCCATCATTACGAATCACCGCTGAAATCGTGTTATAACCGCGATATGTAACGGAAACTAATTATTCAGAAGCCAACAAGGAATCGCTTACTATTTGAGAGCGACGAGGTTATCAGTGTGAAGAGGTAATATGACGATGTACTTGATTGTTGATAGAAACAAACATCTACTCATCTCTCTCAGTGTATGAGTGAACTCTACACATCTGAAGGAAAAATGAAGTGGTTTCCGGCAACCACCATCGAATCCTCATTAACAACGATTCTTTGATTTCTATATTTACACAACTCAGCGATCACAGAACCCATTCAGTTAACCGCCATCGATGGATGAAACATACAATTGTTTTCCATGCATCATTTTCCCTTTCCATAACATCCTCTTGCGATTCTATCATCGCGACAACGCATTCTCATTGCTAAACGAATGAATGATTCTATCGGTATTCCATGCCTGCTATTGGTTCATTTGCCCCACCCCATTGTTCGATTTCCAGAATACGGCATTTCCTTTCATTTTGGGCATTTAATTCTTCATTCAATCGCTATTGCAATGAGAAGTGCTTTGAGATATATTCTGCTTGCATTTGCGATGATTGCTCTCCTTTCCGGACCGAGTTGAGATGGAAGTGTGGATTGACTAAATAGGCATGACCGCATTTGCTGAAGAGACAGAGGAAGCTGTAGAGCCCGTGGAGGAGTCTATGGAGACGACCGAGAAGGAGACCCCCGTGGATCCCTTGGAGAACAATCCTACGATGGAGACCTACGAGTTCCAGACGGAAGTGAACCGTCTGATGGATATTATCATCAACTCTCTGTACCAGAACAAGGATGTGTTCCTTCGTGAGGTCATTTCAAACGCTGCAGATGCTCTGGACAAGATCCGTTTCCTTTCTCTGACGGATAAGAGTGTAAGTGGTGAACTGAGTGTTGGACGTGATGAACCCTTGTTGTGAGTGCGGAGACCTCCAGACTGACGCTTCGGCGTCGCGAACCCGTCTGGTCCTTCGTTCATATGAACGCACGTGCGCTGCAACGCGGTCTGATCCCATTTTTCTTTCTGAGCAAATCTAACTCCTGTAGATCCTCGGTTCTGACTCTGCCGACGATCTGGACATCCGTATCAAGTTCGACGAGGAGGCTGGAACGCTGACGATCACCGATCGCGGTATCGGTATGACGAAGCAGGATCTGATCGAGTCGCTGGGAACGGTGGCCAAGTCGGGCACCACGCAGTTCGTGGAGAAGATGGCGGCGGGCGCGGATCTGAACATGATCGGTCAGTTCGGAGTGGGTTTCTACTCGGTGTATCTGGTGGCGGATCGTGTGGTGGTGCGCTCCAAGAACGACGAGGACGTCCAGCACATCTGGGAGTCTTCTGCGGATGCGACGTTCAAGGTGGGCGAGGACCCTGAGGGCAACACGCTGGGTCGTGGCACGGAGATCACGCTGTACCTGAAGGACGACGCGAAGGAGTATCTGGACCAGGACAAGCTGGAGGGTCTGATCAAGAAGTACTCGGAGTTCATCACGTTCCCTATCTACCTGTACAAGTCTCACACGGAGACGGTGGAGGTGCCTGTGGAGGAGGAAGAGGAGGAGGACGTGTTCGACGGTGAGGATCTGGAGGAGGAGGGAGCTGCAGAGGAGCAGGAGGAGGAGAACGCGGAGAGTGACAAGCCGAAGACCCGCACGGAGGAGAAGACGGTGTGGGCGTGGGAGCTGATGAATCCGCAGAAGGCTATCTGGTCGCGTGAGAAGAGCGAGATCACGGAGGAGGAGTACAAGAATTTCTACAAGACGCTGGTGCGCAACAGCGAGCAGGAGCCGCTGACGTGGACGCACTTCAAGGCGGAGGGAGAGATTGACTTCAAGTGCATTCTGTACATCCCGAAGAAGGCTGCTGTGGATCTGTACGAGGACTTCTACCACAAGAAGATGGAGAACCTGCATCTGTACGTGCGCAAGGTGCTGATCCAGGACAGCTTCGACGACCTGCTGCCTCGCTACCTGAGTTTCATCGTGGGCGTGGTGGACAGCGACGACCTGCCGCTGAACGTGTCGCGTGAGCAGCTGTCGCAGGACAAGGTGCTGAAGGTGATGGGAAAGAAGATCGTGCGCAAGGCGATCGAGATGATCAAGAAGCTGGCGGAGGAGGAGGCGGTGAGCGACGCAGAGAAGGAGGCGAAGGCGGCGGAGGCGGCGGAGAAGAACGCGGAGGCGGAGGCTGCGGAGACGGAGGTGGTGGAGAAGCCTGAGGACAACGCGAACTACATCGAGCTGTGGGAGCAGTTCGGCAAGTCGCTGAAGATCGGAGTGATCGAGGACAGCGCGAACCGCAACAAGCTGGCTCGTCTGCTGCGCTACAAGTCGAGCAAGTCGGGAGAGAAGTGGACCTCGCTGGAGCACTACGTGGAGCGCATGAAGGACTGGCAGAAGCAGATCTACTACGTGAGCGCGGACTCGCTGGAGAAGGCACAGAGCAGCATGTTCCTGGAAACGTTCAAGCGTCGCGACGTGGAGGTTCTGTTCTTCACGGAGCCGATCGACGAGTACGTCGCGCAAAACCTGCGTGAGTTCAACGGCAAGACGTTGCAGGACATCACGAAGGAGGGAGTGGAGCTGGGCGACGACAAGGAGCACGAGAAGAAGCTGATGAAGGAGTATGAGACGCGCTTCGAGACGTTCACGAAGTGGCTGAAGGAGCTGTTGGGCGACAAGGTGGAGAAGGTGGAGCTGTCGCTGTCGCTGGAGTCGACACCCGCCGTGCTGGCGACGAGCCGTTACGGCTACTCTGCGACGATGGAGCGCATCATGCGTTCTCAGACGATGCAGAACCCCGAGAAGGCGAAGTACATGCGTTCGCGCAAGATCATGGAGATCAATCCTCGTCATCCGATCATCACCAACCTGAAGAATCTGGTGGAGGAGGATCCCGAGAGCGATGTGGCGCGCGACTTCGCGAACCTGCTGTACGATAGCTCGCTGATGAACTCTGGATTCATGATCGACGACGTGAACGACTTTGCAGGACGTCTGTACGCGCTGATGAAGGAGTCGCTCCAGATCGACTCGCTGGAGCTGGAGCCCGAGATCGAACTGCCTGCCGAGGAGGAGGAAGAGAAGGAGGAGAAGGAGGAGGACGACGGATCGATCAAGTTTGATATGAAGGACGGCGAGCAGATGGACGAGGATGAGTTCAGAGCTCAGCTGAAGAAGGACCGCGAGCAGAACGAGGGAGATGAGGAGGATGAATTGTAAATGGTTATGTGATGGTGTGTTTGTTCGGAAACGTTGATCGAACAAAGAGGAAAGAGTCGTTGAAGCAAGCCGCAATTCGAGCATGGCGTAGAAAGAGGGGAATGGCAGAGGTGGAGAGCAATCGTTTTAGGATACAGGAATTCTTCATATTTGGTAATGGTGAAGGAGAGATCGATGTGCTGAATGACAGCGTGACGCAGACTCGTGCAGTATCCGTCTTTGCATTGAATGCCAAGTCCCTTTGTGACACGCAAAAACTCCGCATCGCTAATCTCATAGTCATTTCCAAGCATCATGGAAAGACAAATCAGCCCTATCACGATTTCTCTACAATCACGAGGGTGAGTACATGGGTACCTCATGTTATTGCGAATGGAACAACACGAATTCCATCTCATGTCAAAAACGACTGTTCCGTCACAGTGAGCACATGGAACAGCTGTATAGAGTGTGGAGCACACTCTCTCCAAGAGGTACGCTACATAGATAATAGTGGACGATGTAATGTGCCCTGGGAGAAGACCGACAATGGATTTGATGTACTCTCTAAACGTCTATCCAACCGAGAAGCACGAACGTATAGTAGTTGTGGAGAAAAAGTGATTGTTGAAGGAGAATCGTGGTCATAGAACTGGTGTCATCCAAGTTGTTGTTGTAGAATGGAAGGTCTATTTGTAAGGGTCCACTTGTCATAGAGGCAAGCCCTGAGAATGCTTTGAACATCCCCATTATTGAGTGCACTAGGACATCTAATCGGTATGACCATCCTATTATGATTGTACCCGAAGCAGATATTTGATAGAGGGCTATATCAGACAGGAAACGACACAGCTCCTTTTTCTGTCGAGTGGTTCCCGACGCTATCACATGCATAGCCAAGCGGTCTGAGGTTATGAGACTCAGCTGCTTCTGATTCACGGTCGACTTCTTGATGCCCAACATGGTGTCAAGTGGGTTCTCAGAATTCGAACAATGAGAAAGAAAGGGTACAGTTGTACGGTTGGCTATGACCTATTTTGTTTCTTGCAGACATGTGACCCACTGAGACCGATTGGAGACGACTGCAGTTACACTTGTTGTCGATGATTCTTCTCACCGAGTCGATTTGTATGAGGATGATCCTTGTTGATGGCTTATTACCCGAAGGAATAACGTGTTGCAGCGATGGGACAATCATCCCCATTTGCGCATCGTATTTTGGTAGATTTGAAAGGAGAGAGTGATGAAGTTGCGATACTCCACTTAATTCGGTAGGGCAGAATAATGCTGGCAAAACTGTCTTTATTCCCAAACCGGTTGAGAACTGTCCGTAGGTGCTACGCGACCACATGCACACGTTTGAGCAGAATTCGCGGTGATCAATGTGTAGTTCAGAAGAAACTGTTGCTAACCGGAAAACTGGGAAGTGGCTTGACAGCTGCCGTTGGGGTGCGTGTATCGGATCGATCCATAGTCCATTTCGCGTTTCCTCTCTCTCCTCGACGAAGGAATCGATCCGTCATCGATCTGTGTGTTTGTATATCCGTTTGGCATCGAAATGACGTTGCCTCCTTAATGCTGTACGAATCGAGAGAGTGAGCGACTGCGCTTTCAGGATGCCATCGACGTGTAGGATTCCTGACAATCCATGAAAAGCAGTCTGGCACCACTGTCTTCGATCGAGGCAACCATTGGCGGGATGAATTCCTTCGTGAAAACAATCTGCACGGAATACCCGGACCTCTTTGACGGGAAGGAGGTGCGTCTCCTGAACCGTCGCGAGGCCGTGGTTCTCTTCGAGACACACCGCCACCTTCTCCTGCCGAACGGTTCGCAGTTCTCCTCAACTCCCCAGACGATCCGGTCCCTCGTCCACAACATCCACTTCCTGAAGTCCCGCGGCGTCACCCCCACCGCCTACGCCTCCCAGCTCTCCCTTCTCTACGCCTCGCGACCCAAAGATCCCTACTTCGCAAAATACAGCGCCTTCGGCACCGTCTTTTCCCTCTTCGACCAGCTGCTGCGCGACCGCGGACTCGCCACCGACAGCGATGTGCTCGCGCGACTACTCGAATCCCCGCTCCTTCTGGACCTCCTGGCGGACCGCTGGCCGCACGTGATCGTTCCCGCCATCGAGTCCTTCCCTCCTCTCCACAGACGGTTTCTTCATGCCCTGGTGACGCATGCGAAGAATGAAACGGCTCTGGTGACGCAGCATGTGTCGCTCGCGCCGGAGGATGGCGGGAACCCCGCGGAACTATTCTCGTTTCCCCACGAGGAACTAACCGACGCGTGCGAAATGGAGCCGTTTATTGGACTGCTCAATCGCCGCTTTTTGGCGCCAAAAACCATTTCGCTCGAAGCGGTGGAATCGTGGAAAAAGAAGAAGGAAACGCTTCCTTCCATGAAAGTGGAAACATGGAACAAGGAATCGGTTTCCCGCGGGAGTATTCGATTGGAAAACTGTTATTCGGAAATGGACGAAATGGAGGCAATTGCCGCCAAAATCGAGACAATTCTCGCACAGCCGTACTCTCCCTCCATTCCTCGTTTCCACCTTTCTCCCGCGGTTGCGTCGCCGACGGCAGTTTCGCGCGTGGAACAGTATTACGCGGATTCCCGCGACATCGAAGGTTCCAAGCGAAAAATCGGGGTGTTTTTCCGGAATGAGTAAACGAGGAGTGATTTTGGAACGTAGAAAGGATTGTGTGCAGATGTGCCAAGTGCTTCGCGCTCGTGGCATCACATGTAGGAGCCGGTCGGATGATGTCGATGTGATGTTCGCTTCCTCTTTTCATCTAGTTGTTCGAGGGAATTAACATTCTCCACACACTTTGCGACCCACTGAAGGGAAATCTGATCGATTTGCTGCAATTACCCGGAATCGACATTTCCGCGGAAACGATCACATCGCTTATTCGTTGCTATTTTGTTCCGTTTTGATGCAGATCGTTCTCACGCGGACAAACAGCCACTCTTCCGCACACTTCAAGCTGCCATCACCGACAACTCGATTCCCGCGGGAGATGCAGATAAACTGCGGGCGTTTCTCTCGACCATGCGGGCGTTACGTCGCGATTTGTTCCGATTTCCGGGCTCTTTTCTTCTTCTCCGTTTCTATCGCGAAACGCACACTCTGACGCAGCTTCTTCAAACCGAATCTCGTCGCCAGGGTCTACTGACCCTATTAAACGAACTATTGGGTCTCGAGGACCCTAATGCCCCTCTTTTACTACCGGGTCAGGGACATTATCTCCCCGATGTCGAGGAGTAACCGCGGTTGTGGAATGATAGCGAGATACCTGCAGTTTCTGCCGCTGCATTCCCCGCGGTCACCGGGGGACCTAACGCGACCACAATCGGGTCACCCTCTGATGAAACTGCTTCTGGAGACGGAGGGAGTTTCGGAGACCGATTCGGAGGGCGTTTCGGAGTCGGAGACGAGCGAGGACCCGATTGTGGTGGAGGTGGGTACTTATTTCGACATTGGTCCCAATTTCTACGACGCGGTCTTTTTGCCCCAATTAAATGCCACGCGAATTCCCGCGCGTCGCGTGTCCACCAGCAGTCCGCTTCCCGCGGGAATCATCCAGGGTTCCTCGAGTGTGTCACCAGTGGGAGATGGCGGGAAGTGTGACGTAGTTCGTGGGATCCCCGCGGGATATCACGCAGTTGGCGCGTGTGCTGTCGCAGAGTTTGGGATCCCCCTTTTTGTCGTTCGACTCGTATCTGCGCGGCCGGAGCGGGGCGTTGCGACCGGGGAAGCCGTCTGCGGTGTTGTTGTTATTGGTGAAGAAAGTGGGGGTGTCATCGACATCATCGACATCATCGACATCATCGGTGAAATCGGTGCAGAATGCGTCGGAAGTGAAAGTGGAAGTGAAACGGGTGCAGCAAGCATCGATATCGGCGTCATCATTATCATCATCATCATTACCCTCATCATCATCATTACCCTCATCATCACCCTCATCATCCCAATCACCCCTCCTAGAATCCAATCGCTGGCTTGTCAGCGCCAGCCGTCTTACTCGCTTCGCTCAGTGTCGCTATTCCTTCTTTCTCTCCCACGTACCTTCTCCCCGCGGTTATTCTCCAGATCCAACACGCGCCCGCCCAACCGCAGCCTTCCCTCCAATACGGAGTTTCCCTCCACGCCGCCCTCCAACGACTCGTCCCCGTACCCTCCCGCGGGAATTATCATCAGCTCGCCGACGCCGCGCTTTCCCTCCACGACCGAATCGCCGTCCCGCCAACTGACGCCAATGTAACGGCCGTCCTCAACGCCCCGGAAAACCGGGAAAAAATCGCGGAACTCATGAAGGAGTACAGTCCTGAAAACGCGGGAAAAATCGCGGGAGACGTGTTGCGCGCCACGTTGCGCCATTGTTGGGATCCCACGGTTTTCTCCCCCGCGGCGCTGGAGAAGGCGTTACGCCTGCGTTTCTACAACGGCGTCATGGCAGCCATGCGGCGGGAGTTTCGGCGGGTGATTGAAAGTGTTTTTTTTGGCACGCGATGACGCAGAGGATCCGATGAAGCCGGTGCGACTGGAAGAGGCGTTTGCGGTGGAGGGAGAGGTAGAGGTGGAGGGAATAAAGGAGCTGTATCTATTTCGGGGCGTTTTCGATCGCATTGACGGGTGGGAGAGGAAGAGGGAGATGATGTGTAGTCGCGATGGAGTCGAAGAAGCCATCGTTGATTACAAATCCAATCCCTCCAATAAGGTAATTACGGAAAAGAGCTTCGCAACCACGGTGAAAACGTACTACCAATTGCAGGCGGTGAGTTACGTGTCAGCTTTCCAGAATCTCTATGGACGCGACCCACTCTATGTGCGTTTCTCAATCCCTTGTTTCCCGTAGATGCGGTTTGAAAATGTGGAGAGTGGCGTCCACTACGACGTTCCACTCGACAAAATCGACAAGGGAGTCATGAACAAATCCATTCGGGAGTACATTACTGGAGTGAAGGCGGGCGATTTCTCTCCCTGCGGCAATTCCTTCTTCTGCGACCGCTGCGAGTTCCGGAACGTGTGTAAACATAGGGAGTTTTAGGGGTTTGCTTGTTGATAGAAAACAATGCGTTACACAGATTCAACCATACGATATACCAATCATACAACAAGTTTAGGCACCAATGAGAATATTGTTGATGGGAATATGGATCAGCTTCACGAAATAGCCGACCAGTCCCATCACGACGAAACCGACAGCAGTAGCCGTGGCGGTCTGGGTGAACTCTATCGATTACGCCGTATAAGAAACGCAAACCCTTCTTGTTGGGCTTCGTGCAACGGTTCAGGAGGAACTTGCTGTCTCTGACAAAGTCCTTCACCGGCTGAACAATATCAGTTTCGATGGTCATGATAAAACAAGCGCTTACGGAAATGTGCCACATGGAACCCATCGAAATTGGGTCCAAAATACTGTCAACGGATGACCCTATTATTCAATTGACTGTATCAAGGAATGTATAAAAACGGACCATAGGGCCCTTATTAGCGTGACTCAGAACAAAGATAGAACCAACTTATTCTTCCGAACTCTCTGTGTTGATCGAAAAGAGTCTTGCATAAGCGTCCTTGTAGTCCCCTTCCAAATCAGCCAACTGACGGAGCGCATCCAGCTCCTTTTCAGCGTTGAGTGCCTTGAAACATCGCACTTTCACGTACGTCACGAGAAGTCGTCTCCAATCCGTCATCTCGAACTTCTTTTCAATTTCGGGAATGAACTTCTTCGCAAACTACGTTCAATTCACGGAAACACACACACCTCATAGTTCTCCGACTGGATGCACACCAGGACCATCTCGACGTAGAATCGGAAGGACTCATCCTGATCCACTCCCTCCATCTTGGTCATCGCCTTGCACTGGCTCAGCAGTTCCTTCACGACCTTTCCCTCATGCATCTTCTCGCTCTGCATCAACTCCACCGCGAAGATCTCCGCCTGCTTCATACACACCGCCAACTCGCCGTCTCCCTTCAGCATCTCTTCTCCCGCCACCACGCGCTTCAGCGCCGCCAGCGACACCTTCGCGCACAGCAGGTCGTTGCTGTGTCGAAACGCCCCCTCACTCCTACTAGAGCGAAAACACCACGAAATTGTAGCTGTTCGGTTTCTCCGCGCGAATCACGTGACCGAAGAGCCGTTTCAGCACCGCGCCTCGCTGGCGTCGCGTGTCCTCGTCGAAATCCCCGCGGATCTGTGTGTCATCGATTCCCGCCATCCCCACGTAATCCCACAGACTCGACATCGTGAGCACCTCCCAGTTGCGCACGTCATCTGCGTCCAAAAACACCGCCTGTTGCGCCATTGCGCCAGTGGCGCAAGAAGGAGATCCTCGACGCAATTCGAGAAGTGTTAACAGGCGGTTCGTTGCCGTCAATAGCGGCAGTTGCGCCAATTGCGCCATGAAGAGGTCCGAATACCGCTATGTCGCAAACTCCCGTCAATCGCACGTTGAAACTCCCCAGCAGATTCTCGCGCACCGCACGGCCGAATCGCAGCGTCGTTTCGATGTCACCGCGGGAATCCAGACATTCCCGCGCCATCGCGACGAAACGCACGAACTGGAAGCGGGAATCGCGGGGATCCGCGTGGACCAGCTGTGTCACAGTTTCCCGCCATTCCCACCATGGTTCCGCGGGAAACGGCGTCTCGGTCGCTGCGGATCGCCGTGACGATTTCCCGCGCTTTTTCTTCGTTTTGGGCGGCGCGACGCTCGACTTCCCCGCGGTCCCCGTGGAGGAGTTTCGCCAACTCTCCCCGCGGGGAGAAGAAGGTTCCATCGACTTCGCATGACGCCGGAATTTCCCGCGCGATTTTGGCGGCAGCGAGATGATCGAGCAGAACCGCGGTATTGCGTGCGGCGGGATCCCGCGGGAGTTGGGAACACAAATAGCGGACTTGGCGGGGAAGTCCGCAGCGAAGGAGGGAAATGGCGGCAAGTCCGCGCAACGAATCTTCGTTTGCCGCCAAAAGTTGCCACGCGCAGCGAATCAGCAGAGGGCGGGAACGCTCATTTCCGCGGGAGTTTCGACAGATGAGTGGCGGGAACGAAGGGTACGCAAGGAGGGAAAAAAGCGCGGCACTTTCCGGCATGGCGGCGGCGAGGGAACACATTTCGGCGAGTTGGAGGGAAAGGTCGAAATTGGCGGCAAACTTGTACTGGATGTAGCCTACATGAAACCGCGGGAAAGCACACACTCTCCAGGAAAAGGAGGGAAAGATTGCCGGCAGAAAGCGCGCGCCCGCGTCGCACCACCTCCAGCGCCTTTTCCCACTTTCCCGCGCGTAACAGTCTAAATGGCATTCCCGCGGTTCTCCCACAGTGAAGCGTAATAACTGAACGCCACGCCGCCATCCCCGCGGAGAACGTCGCGATGCTGCCGCTGCAGACGAAACGCCTCCAGTAACGCCTGTTCGGCGACACTTTTCCGCGGTTCTGTCAACGAAACGGCCAGCCAGACTCGCCAGAGTGCATTGACACGCTCTTCCCGCGGGAGAGAGGTGTCACGTGCGCACCACGTGACGATGGCACGTGACATCGTGAGGAGAATCTGGAGAAAAACCGCGGGAAAACGGTACCTGTTCGGGAACCGTGAGAACGGATTTTGGCGGGAATTCCGGACTGCCTGCGAGGGAGAACGGCACGGCGGGCGTTTCGAGGATGGCGGTTTCATCGCAGACGCAGTCAGTCCTACGTTGGCAGAAAAAGGAGGGAAAACCAGAGCGCGACGTTGGCGGGGTCCAAAAAGATACGTCGCTGGTCCACCAGACGTAACTCCCGGTCGAGCGAAGGATCCGCGGGAACTAGCTGATGACGCGGAGGAGGCGTTACGTCGGAGGTCGGCGGCAAGGATTCGTTTCTGTCGGAGAATGCAGGCTTTGAGCTGAAGAAGTGCTTGCGACACGCCGAGCAACTGTGTGAAAATCGGGGGAAAAAACGGACTTGGAGACCCTGATTGCAGTGGTCGTCGGCCTGCTGGAGACAGGTCTGCGCGAAGGCGAAGAATCCGGCGCGGGCTTGTTGGAGGGAAAGACAGAAGAGACAGCGCGCGCGGTGGAAACGGAGAAGCGGCGCCAGATAGCCGTTTTGGTCGTCGGGAATGGATTGGAGGAGCTGGAGATCGTCTTCGAGAAGGAGGGAACGAGCGAGCGTTTCGGAGAGGAGGAGGGAGCATTCGAGCCAGAGTTTGGCGGGAGGAGGGGAGGCGGGGGTGACGCGGGGAGAGGGCGGGACGGCGCAATGGTCGGAGAGGAGGACAAGGGCTTTTTCGAGGGTTTGTTGGGCGGCGCCGAGGGAGCCGAGCGAGAGGTGGCATTCGGCCTGTTCGCGCAGGTAGCGAGCGCTGGCGAGGTGGCTGATGCGGGGGTCGTGGGTGTGTTGGGTGTGATGGGTAGTATTATCATGAGTAGCATGGGTATCATGGTGGGTATCATGGTGGGTATCATCATCATGAGTATCATCATCATGAGTATCATCATCATGAGTATCATCATCATGAGTATCATCATCATGAGTATCATCATCATGAGTATCATCATCATGAGTATCATCATCATGAGTATCATCATCATGAGTATCATCATCATGAGTATCATCATCATGAGTATCATCATCACCATCCTTCATTCTCTCCCTACTGTCATCACTCTCATCCTCCAAAGACTCTTCACACGCCTTCTTCTCAACACCACGATCCTTATCACCCTCATCATCATCACCCTCATCCCCTTCACATCACTCCTCTCCCCCTCCCTCACCTCGCATCGCCTCCACCACCGTCAGCAGCTTCTGGTACGCCGCCACCGCCTTCCCCAACTCCCCCCTTCGCGCCAGCGTCGGCGCAAGGGCTCCATACAGCGACAGCGCCAGCGCGTCCGACAGCGGCTTCTCCGCCATCTTCTCACAACTCCGTGAAACTCCCTCCAAACGCCTACAATGCCACCACCGCGCTCTCGTCGCCTTCGCGAAGCTTGCAGCGCAAATATCCCTCCGCCGCCAACACCTCGCGGGGATCGCTTCCTAACAGCTTCTCATACACCCTATGTGAAACTCCCTCCAAACACCCACTTCGCCGCGCGCGCCAAATCCCCCACGCAACGCTCGTACACCTCCCCCAACAACAGCAATGTCTCGCGGTAACTCAACTCCCGCTGAAACTCCTCCACCAGATCCTCCCGCGGGGACGACAGCTTCTCCACCGCCGACGTCAGCAGTCGCAACAACGACGTCACACCCTCTTCTTTGCGCCATTGCGCCAATTGCACGACACATTGCGCCAGGGCCGCAAGAGCCGAAGATTCGGTTTTCCCGCGTTGCTCGCATGCCGACACGTCTCGCTACCTTACACGGGCGTTTCATCGCTACCTGGACCACGGCAGATAACAGCTCGATTTCCACCACGCGCTCCGAAACTCCCTCCATCGCCTAGATGAAACGCACGACGAAACGCCACCTGGAGACTCTCTGCAACCTTCTCGAAGTGGCGCGTCGCGATTTGCGCCATGGCGCATAATTGCGCCGATCGCGCCATGTCGCCGTTGAGACGCCGAAGCTCCGCCACTCTACGTGACGCATTTTCCCCGTTTCCACTCTTCCTCCAATTTTGCGCCACTGCCGCACTGTGCCGCAAGAAGAATGCCGTATTCCGTCATCATCAGCAAATCCTTCGTGTTTTCCGGCGCCGCCTTTTCCCGCGCTTTTCGGAGCAGCGAGATTTCTCCCTCCAAATCTCCCTCCTTTCGCGCGCAGAGAACTAGCTAGTGATTCCCGCGGGGATGTACAGAGCATGAAGGTGGCGCAAGAAACATCAACCAAATTCCCCACGATTAACGCGTTGATCACGTCGCGGACGCTCTGATGATTCCCGCGGTTATCTCCCACCATATCTTTCTTTTCCCTCTCACTCTCGGCGAAACGCCCGCTGTAGAGTCGCACGTAGGGCGTTACGCGGGAAGATTGCGCGGCAAACGCGGCGTCGGCGAGAGTGCGTCGCTCCTGGATGCCCAAATAATGGGGATTTTTGTGCGCGACGGCGAGACGCGCCTCCGCCACACATGCCTCCAAGGGCGTTTCAGCGACGAGGGAGACGAGGGAGGGAAGAAGGGACTATTTGGGACAGTCGAGTGAAACGCACGGAGTCGGTGGCGGCGAGAAGAAAGGCGGCAAGTCGCTGGACGAAGGAAGTGGCGGCGAGAAATCGGTGGGGATTTTTGGACTTCGCGAGGGAGAGGAGTTCGAGGCCCAGCGACACATCCGCGGGAGAGGCGACCGGCAGGGTGTCCTGGGGTGGAGGGGGGTGGGAGAGAGTACGAGATACTCCGAGTACTTCAGTAGGGCGCCGGTGCGGTTTTCTTCGCTTAACGAAGGAAGAGAAAGGATTTTGTGGAGAAGCGAGAGGACTTCCGTGCGATTCTCCTCCTGCGGTTGAGGGGGGTGGTGGGGAGTACGGCACTGTACACCTTCAGCAGCTTCTTGTAGTCGCGAATGACGTCGGGAGAGGATTCCCGCTCCTCCTTGGCGATGATGATGGAGAGGTATCGCTTCAGGGAAGCTTTGTCATCGGTGCGACTCGCAATCTCGGCCAGATAGCGGAGCGCATTCATATGGTCCGGTTCCTGCTCGATGACCAACTGCAGATTCTCTTTTGCTTTCTCGTACTACAGATGATATTCAACAGACTCACAGTACATTTTCCAAAGAGAAATAGGCAACTCCCGTCGAGTAATACACGAACACGTTCGATCTACCACGCATGCGCTCCTATGGAATGAACAAGGACGCGAGCTTTCACGATATCACATTCTTCAATCGCTTTGTTGAATTGTTTGGATTTCAAGTACCCAGTCACTTTCTACTCCTTCAGACGTCCCCCTATCGTCTAACCTTCTTAAACTCGGCGCTGCTCATTCTGTGATTAGGACAACTGAGTTGGAGTACTTTTGGAAAGACGCAATTTCCCCCTTCTTTTTCCATTCTTTGGCATTTTATTTCAGTTGAAGTGGTTCGTGATTCCAACGCGTCCGTACTGGTGTAACCCAATCCCATTCTTTCGATCATCCATTAGCATCCACTCCTCTGAATTGCGAGTATTCCATTCCCTCTGCTATGTTCTTCACATGTCAACCTCTTTCCGTTCGTGTAAATCCGTCTCTCAGCAATGCGCTGGTTCACATCAACGATACGACGATTGGATATGTGGATATGAATAACAACGTTTCGTTACTGACAATGAATAACGAATCCAAGCAGTTTGAAATGGCCGTGATGGAGAACACGATGGCCTTTGCGCGAAGCGACGATGGAAACTGTTCTGTTCGTCTCTCTGCTTCATCGCTCCTAGTTTCGCTGCAAGGGCAGTCGAAGGAGGAGTACTATGCCTTCCCATCCACGACGGGTGTTTCATCTCTAAAAGTGTTTCCACTGAATCCAGATAAACTCCTCTACGTCATCATCCTGTTTGGAGGAATGACCGCCTCCGTCGGTTTCTTTCATACGGTCCACCATTCCCTCTTTCTCCATCCTGTTCCAACAACCGTTCGTTGGAGCACTGTCGATTATTCTCCTGAACACCAGATCCTGTGTACGGCTGCTCTCGGTACGTTTTTCTTCGTTCTTTTCATCCAGATGGCTCCGTGAGTCAGTGGCATCTTCTCGACGACCATTCGATCGTTTATCTGGGGAGTTTCTCTCTGTCAGCGTTACGCATCACGGATCTCTGCATCGCTCTCTACCCTCAGGTCGTACTCAGTGGGATCCCACGCTTTCTTACATGCAGCCACCTGGGAAGGCGACCTCTACTGCGAAGACCTACGGAATCCGGCATCCGAAACGGGGTTGAAACCCCGATCGTTCCCGATGATGCCGAGAGCGGGAAACACCTCGGACTTTTGCGGCTCCTTTGTCGTGTTTTCCCGCCAACACAACTGCTTCGTCATGTCACGTGCCGTTGGAAAGGAACTCTTCGTCTTCGATGCGCAATTATCCAACCTTCTTCTTCATGTCGTTTTCGATGACTTCTTTCGCGGCATTCTTCTCCAGAATTCGCCTCTTTTTCTCACTGTTTGCGCGTGCACGAATCGTTCGATCTACCGCTTCCACGTGTGTTCCGATGAGTCCATTCCCACGGTTCTGTCCTGTTCCGATTCGGCAGCAGTGCATCGCCTCGAGTGGTTGAAACTGCCGCATCGGACGGAACACAAACACACGTTGTAACTTCTGATAAGTTATGTTACTCTCAGACAGAATGCGGGGAGGAGTTTCATTCTACGTGACACGATACTGGCGAGTTGTCAGTTAACGAATGACGAGCGATTGTTTGTGACGACGCAGCGGTTCATTCTCGCGGGGAAAAGTGTTCGGACACAGTCGCATGACATGGGAGTGGGAATGACAAGGGCGTTTCATGAAGGTGTTACGGACGGCGGAGCAAGCAGCGGTATTTCCCGTGGGGGGAGGTCGATTCGTGTTGGTGGTGAATCGCGGAGAAGAAGGAGGCGTTACGGCAATGGTCGTGCGAGGATGTGTGGTTGATGGAGAAGTGATGGTGGGATCGTGGAAGGAATTGAAACGTCCGGGAGAAGGCTGCTTTGAGGTGACGAAGGTGAGTGAGTCGCAGATGACATTGCAGGTGAGAAAACGAAGTGTGTGTTCTTGTAGGGAAAGGAAGGAGAAGTGGATTGTGTACTATGGAGTGTTTGTTAATAGAAGCATCCTAAACGTGTATTGTCATATCAAACAAACAAATCACAGAGAACACAGTTCAGAAGACACGACCTAGAGTCAATGAAGGAGAGAAAAAGAACTTGCTGACAGGCATTCGCGAGCGCGTTGACAAGCGGCTGCATGACGTGGTTCTAATGCTCATTGCTTCCCATAACGACAACCACAAGGGAAAGCACGACTTGGTCCTGAACAGCAAGGGTGTCTTCTGACAAAACACTGCGATCATCCTGGAGGACATTGAGAATTGTCTGTAGGGTTGTGCACGCGGAAGAGGCAACGACACGAGGACTCAGATCCGATTGCTATTGATGACGAGGAGTTTCAGCCATTACGGAAAAACGGGGGGTGTAGTGTACATATCGGATTTCGTCGCACAGCGCGTATAGATTTGGAGGGGTAATGAACGACGAGAGCGTATCCGGACTCGGAAGATGATTCCAGTCAACGAATTCGCTCTATAGGAAACAACGAGCAGCAATTTCACTTCTCGCAGTACTTGTGCAGCGAATGGATATGATCGATAGTCCACTTCGTAGAGCAATTGTTGGAGGAAGTTGATTCGGGCAATGGGAGATTCGTGAAACGGAAATGCACTTAGACTCGACACAATATTCATAAGAAGATAGAGACTAGGACTGATCAGTGATGGAAAAGCACGACTCGTTCTGTTTCTTTCCGGGGAACAGTCCTTCAATCTGTTTCTCAGATAACCGAACGGATTCAAACACAAGACAGTCATGATCCGTGTAACAAGACCGAATGTACGACAGACGTTCGATAATCGATAGGATGTTGCACGTCATAGAAGGATGACGGAAACGATTCCGTTATTATGGTAGGGATGAGTGGTATTTGTTATTGTTTATTTCGATTGCAAGCAAATCGGAATTCTATCTGGATAAAAGACGAAACAAGGGATGATGCAAGTATGATAAGAAACACAGAAATAATACAGCATGCCCCTTTGACTCAGCCGCTTGCTTTTAATCGCTAACTGAAGTGAATCGGCATCGATTGATTAGATACTAGGAGAAAGGATACCGGACGATTGAACTGATAACACGTTCGCGAAGCAACCAGCCCCTAACCGGATTCCACTGGACGCCAGTTTCGGGACATCTACATCACGAAAGCTCATCACCCACTACTCTCCAAAACCACAGAATTCACATTGCCAAAAGCGTACCAAGGGCAACTGAATGCGGTCAATGCAGGAAGATCTATTCGTCCACTGACATGTGCAATCCCACTTCGCATCGTTAATGTGTTTTCGTAGTTGGAGGACTCTTCACTCACCATCGTCTCTTCATCGCCTTCCAAGGCGTTACTGTCAATGTGAATGGACTGTAACGACGGCAAATCTACATGACCAATCCGATCATTCCGTTACTCTCAAACACTACCGAATGGCAACGATGGAATGCAAAGCCACCAAGAACAACCTTCTGAAGAGAAGGAAGATCTGCGAATATCAACTGTTTCAGTCATCCAACCAGAAAGCGAAAAGGACGATGCGGCGAAGAAGCACCACTTTCCCATTTCAATGGATTCGAGAGACGGAAGTCCACTCAGCTCAAATGTTTGCATCCCGCAAAAGCAAGTGTTTCCTACGACCAAATTCCTGAGGGATTGAAGAGTGTGAAACGGCAAGCTTGTGATTCCTGTGGAATCAAATGACTGAACCCACACGTCTTTTACATCGACTGGTAACGAAAGGAACTCTGTTCGACTCTGTACAAGTCGACCGGTGGGAGGAGAATTGAAACAGATAAAGTTGCTGAGTGCGTCCGCATCGAGGGATGAGAAAGGGCAATCAGAAATACTGGATGACTGGACAGAATAGGTGTAGAAGAAGCAAGCGTTACTAATAGAGTTATCTAACTGGATGCCATCGCGTGACAGGTTTGGAATATCTTCATCAATCAACTCATCTACTAGTACTCTCCAGAATTACCGAACCGATAGCGTAGAAGTGGAGTGAGATTCCCTTGATGAGAGTCAGAGAAGGAAGGTCTATCCATTCACCCTTCTTCGCGATCTCACTTCTCATGATCAAAGTGTTCTTGTAGTTGTAGGGAGTTGTATCTATTGACTTTCGGTTGGGACGCGAATCCCCATTGAACGCTCCACTCCCCAACTCAATGGAGTTCAGTTGAGGCAAGTCTATGTTACCACAAAGCAAATACTCCAACTCTCAAATACAACGAACTGACAATTGTTTACTGAATAGTCTCCAAATTGAACTGTTTGGAGGTGGGGAAGGTCTATGAACTTACGCAAGTCAATCAGTCATGCCGGTCAAGGAAAAGGATGTAACCCAGAAGAAGCAGTTGATACCGACATGAAGGGTGCGAAGAGAAGGAAGAGCCTTCAATTCAAAGGAATGATAATTGTAGAATGAGTTATCTCCAATGTGAATGGATTGGAGTTTGGGACAGTTCATAATGCGACAAGAACCATTCATTTGTTCCTCGATGCCAATTCTGAAACACTCCTTCCGAATCACAATACTCTCTAATTGCTTCAATCCATCCAACGAGAAGAACCGAACGCCTCCAAAACAATTATCTCCTATCTCCATTTGTTTCAGTGAAAATGCCCAGGAAGAGAGGGCGAAGGAGTCTATTTTGGAGAACAAATTGTTAGGAATAACAACAGACTCGGTATAGCTACTGATAACGTAACCATTGAATTCTGATGACGCATAATGATTGTTCACCCACATTCCGTCGTAGTCAATGGTTCCATCTCGCGTGTACAGAATGCCCTTACCACATCGATCATCGTCATAGTAGCAGCCAACATACTTCAGCTTGTTGATATCCGAATAATACTCCTTTCCGAAACATGTCTTGCGTCCACCAAACATGATTCCCTCATATTCAACTCGATTCTCTTCGTCATACAGCACTCCATAGCCACAAGGTTTGGAGTCCATGATGCTACCTTCCCATCTCCTTCCAGTTGTATCCAAATCTATTCCAGTTGTATCCTCATTACATCGGATTACCTCCCAGTATTGACCTTCTCCTACAAAACAACGCATCATCTTGTCATAAAACCGAACAAACAGAACGGTCCAGTGATTTCTCTCTTTCTTTCGGAATACAGCACAACTGCTGTCGTAATCCATGCTAACCTGGAGAGAGAGTAAACAATACATAAAACCATAGGAGTTCTTGGAGCTTATGACTCTGTCCAAGTCATGAAACATCCAATGATTGGTTCCCAATACAGTATCCACCATAGTTAACAATAATCCATTTCTATTGCTCTCGGCTACTTCTTCTGAGATCCTGTTCACCATCCAAAGGAAAGAATGGCATGGAGATGAGTTAACAAACTAACAAACAAGAATCGCGGTTATTGGATGATAGTTCCGACCTTTTTCAGTAATTGCATAACCGCGTGGAGAATGAGCCATTGATGAGCAAAAGAGTCGTTGGAACAACTCCGCAGATCTTCGTACCATCCATGATCCATCTGCACAACGATCGTATCTATCCATAAATCCATTCCTTCCATCAAACACCAACACAGTAAGCAAAACGAACGATAAACCACCCATCCCAACAATCCCAACAATTCCAACATCCCATTTTGCCCATACGATTTCATTTTGAAACGGGTGTAGAAGAAAACCGAGAGAATCGCTAGTGTACTCAGAAAAAATGGAAAACCAGGAGCCCAAAGCAGAAGTGACATCTCTCCAGGATAGTTTCAGCGTATTGCTTCCCGATTCTGTACTTAGTATGTCGCATTTTTAAGATTGTAGGCGCAAATTGATAATCCAATCACACCACGTCCCATTCCCATATCTGAAAGAGATTTCATGGAAACAACGCCAAACTCCATGTATAATGAATTATTCGCCACTCCAAGTGACCGATTTCAGTACGTTTTAGGAGCATGTCTGAATGGAAGGGATCGAAATGGTCCCTTGATCCCACTGGATCAACCACGCTCTGGGGCAGGAGCTCGACTCTCCTTTGCATTGTCTTTCTCTCCAACTCAAAAGCAGTCGCCCACTGATTCAGACTTTTTCCGCTCTCCTCTCTATTTTGGTGAGGTAAGGAATCCGTTGCTGCTCAAATCCATAGACGCCATCCTCTGGCTCTCGAGCGGGATATCGCATTAGCCACTATTCAGGTGACGGTTCAACCGATCCCCTTTCTCCACAGGCGGTTTCAAACGGAATCGACCGATTGGTTGACCCGAACCACTATCTTTACCCTCACACTCCCCGGTTATCAACAGCCAGTAACCAACCACTCTTTGATCGCTACTACTACTCTCCGAGTGCATCGACCGCTAGCATCGAACGTCCACTGTACCTCTTTCATTCTCCTCCAACGCAGTTTTCCTGCCGCGGAGGAATCGTCCGGACGTCTGATCCGCACACCGATGGTTGATGAGGAGATCGATTACGACAGCATGTCGCTGCGATCGAAAAACGAACTGCTGCAGCCGCCACAACTGGAGTTACGCGACGAGCCCAAGGATTCCAAGGATCCCCAAAACCCCACCTATTCCTTCGCGGGACCCTCTGCTGGGGAATCGCTTCCCTCCGTTGAGGAATCGGAAAAATCGGGGAATCTTCCGTCGCAGGCGGATTCTCCTCCCGACGACGACAGTTTCACCGAAGGGAGTTACGATGAAGAGTCCAGCGACCCTTCCCTCCCGTCGACGAAACGCTCGGAACCCGCGGGAAATCACTCGACGATGTCACGTGATGCAAAGAAGTCGCTGAAGCGCAGCGTCACCGCGGGCGTTTCAGAAACCGGAAATGCGTCCGAAAAGGCGGCGAATTACATACCCATCTCGACGACCGTTTCATTCGTGGATGATGGTGATGCGTAGACACATCCGTGCAACTGTCGGAAATCGCGCTGTTTGAAGCTTTATTGCGAGTGTTTTTCTTCGGACGTTTACTGCAACGGATGCAATTGCATCGGCTGTCTCAACAACTTGGTTTCTTTCAATGGGAATCATCATGTGCAGGAGCATAAGAAGGAACGCGAGGAGGCGAAGCAGCTGTTGCTTCAGCGCAATGTGAATGCATTCATGCCGAGGGTGGTGGCGGATGCGCAGGCGAATCGAATCAATCTGAAGGGATGCAGCTGTCGGAAAACAGGATGCATGAAGAAGTACTGCGAATGCTACCAATCGGGCATTCCGTGCGGTCAGAACTGTCGATGTCAGGTAGGGATGAAAAGGGGTTTCGAGCGCAGGATTGTCGAAACACGCCCGATAATCCGATCTACGAGGGGAAACGCGTCAAATCATCCTGAGAGAGCCCTTCCTGTACTTTATCCTTCTCTATGCACACCTTATCTGTTTGTTGAGTCGATACCATCGAGAGGAACAGAAAGATCCGGCAGCCAATCAAATGCGAGAAATAGTGTTTTCTGAAAACGGCATTATCCTTCACTCGTTATGAATAGAGAACGTCTGCTTGGGCACAGCGATATGGAAGAACCGATTGTATCCACCTTCCGAAAGACGCTTACCAACTTTGAAGAGGATGATGCGCCAAAGAGCCACAACAAGCTGCAGTTGGTCAACGGCGTCATTATCCCATGTACTCTACACATGATGGGCATTCTCTATTTCCTTCGAATCACATGGGCCGTCGGCGAGGTCGGCTGGGTCGCCACCTTACTGTATATCCATTTTGCATTCCCTTTACGGTAGGATGTTCATTGTGGGCGAGTCCATGGCCCTGTTCACGGCAATGTCGCTCAGTTCACTCTGTACCAATGGAAAGATGCGAGGCGGTGGCGCCTATTACATGATTAGTCGTTCTCTGGGCCCCGAGTTTGGAGGCTCCATGGCAGTTCTGTTTTTCATAGCATATGCTGTCGGCAGTGCGTTTCACGTAACAGGTGGTGGACATGGGAGCGGTTCATAGACAGGAGTCATGGACGTCATCCGCACGACGTTTCTGAACGGCAGCTATCAGTATGACATCTACATCAAGAGCGGCATTCTCCTGGTGGTGATGCTGGTAGGTCTTGGTCCATTCTTCCATGCAGGTTGCGATGATGGGCGCGGAGAGCTACGGCAAGTTCAACCGTTTCCTCTGGATCGGCCAGCTGGTCACGATCTGGCTGACGCTGGGCTGCATGCTGTTCCGCAAGCCGGGCACCGTTCCCTCCCATTTCCCTCCTCATTTTCAGGTCCTCGCTCACGGCGGAATCTTCACCGGTCCGCGCGTTTCCACGTTCCGCTCCAACCTGTTTCCCCCGTACCCCCCGTTTTTCCCTCCCACGCAGCACCCTCTCTGCCCACAACGTGCAGACAGTCTTCAGCGTCATTTTTCCCGCCATGACGGGCATCATGGAGGGAGCGAATCTCTCAGGCGACCTGGCAAACCCCGGTCGCGACCTTGGCCGCGGGACTCTCCTCTCAGTGGCCTGGTCCTTTGCCCACTATTCCCTCCTTTTCACCCTCGCCGCCTTCGGCTTCCCCCATGAAACGCTCGCCGGTCGCGACACCGTCTTCCAGGACGTCGCTTTCTGGCCGGGAATCGCGGTTATCGGCATTTCCATCGTCGGTTTCTCCGCGGCGCTCGGGTCGTTCATTGGCGGCGCACGCGTGCTGCAGGCGCTGGCGCGGGACCACGTGTTCAAAACGTTGGGATGGTTGGGGAAGGGGGAGGGAAAAGGTGACGAGCCGCGCCGTGCCATTTTACTGATGTATTTCGTGTGTGAGGTGTGTTTCTTCATCGGAGACTTGACGGTCGGTTTCAAATTTGAATTTGAAAATAGGTGATTTCGCCGCTGATGACGAATTTCTTCTGTCTCTCGTACGCGCTGGTGAATCTCTCGGCCTTCGTGCTGCGCATCACCGGCGCGCCCAACTTCCGCCCGCGTTTCAAAGCGTGCACGTGGCAGATTTCCCTCCTGGGCGGGCTGCTGTGTCTCGCCATCATGTTCTACCTCTCCTGGCCGTTGGTCCGATCGACCCCTCTGAGACGTAGCAAGGCGCTGATCAGCGTGTTGTGTCTGGTGGTGGTCTTCATCTACCTCTCGCTCACGACGCCGCGGCAGGAGTGGGGCGACATCACCCAGTCGCTCTTCTATCACACCGCCCGCAAGCTCCTGCTCAAGCTGGACAGCGATAAGAACCACCCCAAGTACTGGCGGCCCTCCGTGCTGCTCTACGCGCCCACGCCCGAGACTTACCCTCTTATCGACTTCTGCAACGTCCTCAAGAAGGGCGGACTCTACGTCGTCGCCACCACCTATGAGAACGACTTCCGCGGCGACTGCGACGAGTTCTACACCATCGAGAACATGTGGAGCTTCTTCCTCAACCACGTCGGGCTTCTCTCTCTCTCTCACCCAGTGTCGCGTCAAGGCCTTTCCCGTGGTCTCCTTCGCGCCGTCTTCCTTCGAGGCGCTCCACAACATCGTCGCCACCTGCGGACTCGGCGCGCTGCGACCTAACACCATCGTCCTCCCGCTCGAGACCGCGCGGGAGAACGCGCTCAGCAGCAGCGTAGAGATTCTACACACGCTCCGCGGCATGCAGAACATCGAGCTGCCCTTCGTCTCCGTGGTAGCTTCTTCCTCTCCCTGTCACGCAGCCGCTGCCGCGCGCCATCGGCGACGAGGACTTCTGCACGATGATCAACGACGTGCTGGTGCTGCAGCGCAACATCGTCGTGGCGGCCAACTACGCGAAGATCCAGCCGCACGGGACCGAGCTGACGTGGCCCGCCATGCGCTCCGCCTTCGACCATCCCGAGCTCTGCACGATCGACATGGTCATCGTGGGCGACTGGGACTGGCACGTGGAGTTCTCCAGTAGGCTCAGGGAGAGGTGACGATGAGATTATCTCTCCGTCATCCTCCAGTACGGATACATCATCCATCGTCACGAGAACTGGAAACACTTCACGCTGCGACTCATTCAGGTGCTTCCAGGGAGAAACGCCGAGGGACGTGGGTGACGGAGAGGCCTCACATGCAGCCTTCGCCTTCGAGCTGGGAAAACTCAACGAACTGCTGGAGGAGGTGCGCGTGGACGCGGAGACCAAGGTCATCGGCGTCCCTGAGAGCGAGCTCAAGCAGTACGAGAACCGCGAGGACTTCTGTGGGAGATGGGGGAGGCGCTCATTCCAGCTCTCCACGCGCTCCCCTTCGACATCCTTGCCGCCGTCATGAACCCGCTGCTCCAGTCCGTCTGCGTGAACAGTCAGATGATCCTGATGAAGCTCCCGCAGCCCGACGGAGACGCCACGGAGTACATGAAGAACCTCCACGCGCTCGTGAAGGACCTGCCGCCCATCCTGCTGATGAACTCGAGCACTCATCTTCCTGTGATCACTCGGTACATTTGCTCTGTTTGTTGATTGGAACAAAGAGGGTGGAAAAGGGTTGCTATAAGATGCAATATTCGGGTGATGACGTGGATTGGGGATTCTTGGTAGCATTCTCTGGAATGGAATTGTTGATTGGATTGTCTAGAATGGAATTGTTGATTGGATTGTCTAGAATGGAACCGTTGATTGGATTGTCTAGAATGGAATTGTTGATTGGATTGTCTGGAATGGAATTGTTGACACCATTCTCTGGAATGGAATCGTTGACACCATTCTCTGGAATGGAATCGTTGACACCATTCTCTGGAATGGAATCGTTGACACCATTCTCTGGAATGGAATCGTTGACACCATTCTCCGTATTCGCTACCTCCTCACCCTTCACCGCCCGATTCACTTCCTTCGGTATCCAGTTAAACACAGACGAATGGTCCTCGGAGAGAATGGTTGTTCGCTCCCACGCGTGAAAAATGTTCAGAAGCGTAAACGTCTCGGAAAACGCAATCTCAGAGGCTCGCAACGTCTCCACAACGCCTCTCGGCTTCAGATACAGCTTCAGCGACTGCAAATACTGCGGATACAAACCACTGTACAGCGGAAGCAGAAAGGTCGTGGCGCCCGGGGGAATGAGCGCCACAAAGATCTGGTTGCTGTTCAACAGGTCCACGATCTCCTTGTTAAACCGACCGTCGTGAGCATCTGCGATGAGCACAGCTTCCTTCCACCCAAACAGTCTGCGTCGCTCTTGGACCCACGGGAGAAAGACGCCGAGAATCCACTCACGCATGCACGGATCCGTCAGCCTCCCCTTCTCCGAACGATAAATCCTCGACGGAGGAATGAACGTCTCGCGCCAGATGGAATCACTCCATTTGTCCGGAGTGATCACGTATGCGCGCGGAAGCAACTGGCCACTCGCGGATATGCAGCCGATCACAGTTGCGTCCTCGTTGAAGTATGACGCTCTTGGCGGCTTCTCGGTAATGCTGCTCGGTACCACGTTGAACGGAATTGACTCTTCCTGCGGAATGTGGATCTCCTCCATGCTGAATATCATATCCTCACTGATGTGGAGTTGATGAAGGAGCATACCGAATCGCTGAAAGAATTCATTCACATTTCTCACAGTCGCTTTGACGTTGGTGACGTACACCTTTCTTCTTGGGTCCAGACTCAACCCGCCTTCCTTCAGTAGATTCCGAACGTATCGTTTTGAAACTGTCGACCGCTTATTCATCAGGACAGGACGTTTTGTCCTCACTATCCGGTTCACGTATTCCACCATGTCCATCGTCGAGGGAGGCCGATTCCTCTGTGATTCCATTCTTACCCAGTTCCAGAAGTTGATCTTTTCAGAGTCACGCAGATAGGAGGGTCTTCCAGATACACCCACTTCCCTCCCTTCTCGCATTGCCTTTAGAGTCCCATAGTATTGTCTCTTTGACAATTTCAACTCTTTTCGGAGTTGTTGGTTGGAAACCACATCGTAGCAACGATCATCGTGCATGGCTCGTTTGGCTTCGATGAATTTCTTAACTGCCGAATCAGAATCGCTTTCCTCCTCGTGAGAAGGAGGTTGTTCCATGATGCAATGAGAAATGGATGTAACTAAAACAATTTGAACAACAAACAAGGCCTCACTGCAAATTACTAGCCAGTTTCTACCCATCACAAACCTCCCAACACGACCACATGCACCAGCTCCTTCACATGCGGATACAGCATCGGACAAGAAGCCACCGCCTCAAACAGCAGTCGCACCCACTTTTCCAGAACGGGAGGATACGGCTCGTTCGCCTACAGCTCAGCAGCCAGTCCTAGTCCGACCTCTGCAAACACGTGGAAACACGGCTGCTCGAAAACCACCAGGAAACAGGAAATCGCGTTCGACACGAACTGCTTCAACTCCGGCTTCTACGGTCGAAACTCCCTCCCTTTTCTACCGTTCGCAAAATTTCCATGGATAATTCCGTCAGACACGTGATTTCCTGAAACGCCTCTTCGATGCAGTCCACGCTGAAATCTCCCTCCTTTTGCGTTCCCGCCAACATCTGTCGAATCTCCTTGCACGTTGGAGGGAACCGCGGGAACACGAGCCAGTTCTTGATGAAACGCCCGGCAATGGCGAGAGAACGGTGGAAAATGCACTGTGCGGCGGCGAGGAGGGAAAAGGCATCGAAACGGTCAATATGGGGACTATTTCTGAAAAGTGGAAACAAGAGAAACCGATCGGTCACTTGCAGGACGAGACGTTTCGTTTCGTTGGAACGTGTGTTTTTGAAGAGAAGGAAGTGTTTGTCGTAGATGTTCTGCGTCATCACTGGATGAAACGCCTACTCGACGATGTCGAATTCGATCCAAATACGCTTCGACGATCACATGGAGGGAACACGGCTTCGATCCTCCCGCGGGAATCGTCATAAACACATTTGAATTTGAATTTGAATCGATCCGAATGTAGGGCGAGGTCACGACGCACAAAATCGTCTGGGTTTCGGCACTGCGGTTGTGGATCTTCGTTTCACTTTCCCGCCAAATATACGTTGATGGCGGGAGCGTCGACAAAAGCGTAGAATCCCCGCTCGCGCTCGCGAATGATCAAATTCACCACGCTTTCGTTCATGTCGGTCCCGCGGGTATCTTCGATGACGAAAGTGGCGGTTTGTCGATGACAGAAAAAGTTGGCGGGAATGGAACATTTGACGAGGTTCGAGAAATACAGTTTAAACGGAACCGATCGATTCGCTGCGTCACTCGTTCCCTCCACCGCGATGGCAAAAAAAGTCGTGATATGGGGAGGAAGAAGACTAGGAATGATCCGCGGGAGTTTCATCTACAGAGTGCGCGAGCGATGATTGTTCATGATATCGATAAAAGTGATCTGTCCGCGGGTTTTGGAGTGAAAGATGGACATGATCAGTTCCACGTTTCCACGATTGGTGGCACCGAACACGTGACTCTGGACGAAACCCCCGAGTCCGTACGAAAATCCCTCCAACTCCAGAATCGAATTCTCATCGAACGCCTTCCAAACCCCCGATTTCTGGAGTGAGGAAATCACCACGGGAATGTTGGTATGGGGGGTTTCATCGAGAAGGAATGGCTGGAGACTCACCGCGGGGAGCTGGAGCGCCTGCGCGGGGTTACAGATGAACTAGACACAATTGCGGCAGTGGCGCAAAATTACGGCAACGGCGATGTTGACGAAGCAGAAGTCCTTGCGTCGCGTGTCGACGATAAGAATGAGGGCGGTGAAGAAACCGACGGTCGCCGACTGCAGCCGAAACACCACCGACGACGCATTTTGCGCCATTGGCGCAACTGGCGCAATGAACGGGATGGCTTCGGAGACGTAGACGGTGGTGCGGATATCGGCGGGATTTCTCCCGGAGATGACGATTTCGACGTCTTTTTGGTCTCCGACGAGCACTTTTTCTCCGTCGACGAAGATGACTTGTCCGTCGACAATGGCAGAAACGCCCTTGAGAATGACGGAGAGGGAGAGCGGAGGGGTGAGTGGGTTGGCGTCGCGTGAGAGAGGGAAAGCAAACATACCCTGGGGGGTGGGGTGAATGGACGAGTGGATGGCGATGGGGAGAACGAGTGGTGCAGCAAGGAAGGGGTCGGTGCGAAGCGTGATGGCGGGAGACTCGGCGGGTGCGTCATCGGGTGGCTGGAGGTGAGAGGAGGGAAAACCAAGCACGGGTAGGAAGTCGGGTCGGAAGACGCAGCGGACGTTGACGGCGGCGCCGGGGTCGAGAACGATGGTTTCGGGGAGGTCGACGCGGGAGGCGAAGGCGGGTCGGTCGTAGTGGGGGTAGAGGATGCCGTAGCGACGGTGAGGGACGCGGGGCACGCGGAGGGAGACGCGGACGCGTTCTTTCCAGCGGTTGTGGAGGAGGAAGTCGAGAGCGGGGTGGTCGAGGCGGCAGAGGACGAAGCTGCGTTTCTGCTCGCTCTGTTGGAGTTCGCGGGAGAGTTCGACCTGTTCGCGTGCGGAGGGGAGAGGAGAGGGGGAGGGGGAGGGGGAGGGCAAGGAGGGTTTGAGTGAGTCATGGGAAGGTCTCAATGAATCGCTGTGGGATAGAGAGGTCTTTAGTGAATCCGTGTGGGATAAAGAGGTCTTTAGTGAATCAGGAAGAGATGAAAATACCTTCAATGAATCAGTGTGGGATAGAGAGGTCTTTAGTGAATCCGTGTGGGATAGAGAGGTCTTCAATGAATCAGGAAGAGATGAAAATACCTTCAATGAATCAGCACGTGATAAGGAAGCCTTCAATGAATCAGCACGTGATAAGGAAGTCTTCAGTAAATGGGAAGGAGATGACAATCCCTTTAAAGAATCCGAAGATGGTAAAAGTACCTTCAACGAATCTCCACGCGACAATTCCCCCTTCGCCTCCACCAGCGTCGCAAACCCACTCGACTCCTCGTGACCCAACTCTCCCGCCAACTCGCCGTCTCCCGGCCCCTGCGGCGACTCCACCGCCAGCAACTCCTCCAGCTTCAAGAACCGCTCCAACACCGTTCCCACGCTCAGCACCGACGGCGACACCGTGATCAGCGACGTCAGTACGAAACTCGTGCGCACCGGAATCTCGACGATCGTACGGAGCGTTTCGCGGTGACCCACCACGTCCACCAACAACTGCAACTGACCCAGAACCGCGGGAGACTGCATCGACGCGATCTGCGCCGACTCCAGTGAATGCACGCTGATCGGCGAAACGCTCACCTCCAATGGCATGCTCTCTCCCGCGGGAATCTCCAGACTCGTATCCCGCGGAAATTTCACCGCCACCGCCTGTTGGAGGGAAATCTGCCGGAATAGCGGCGTCACGTGGATTCCCGCGGTTGTCACGTTCCGCAGCACCACACGCGTGGTCTGCGGCGTTTCCGCGGGGAAAGGCACATGTTCCCAGAGAATGGTCTCGATGACGTTTCCCCGCGGGTCTGCGACGGTGAGCGGGGATGGCAACACCGTGGCGGCAATTGTCACCTGCGTCACGTGACTCGGCGACCGTTTCGTCGCGAAGGGCAACGACCACTCATTTTGACCCGCCACCCATGAAACTCCCGCCATGTCCAGCTCCACCACCAGCGTCACGAAATTGTCTTCCCCGATTTCCACCGTTGCCGCGGTTCCACCTTTTACCACCGTCCGAGCCGCCGTCTCTCCCGCCGCGTGCGACCGCGAAAATGTGTAGAAAACCGTGGGGATGAATCCCGCGGGGAATCGGTCCAGCGTGACGGAGACGGGTCCCGCGGAAAGATTGTCGATCCGCAGGTCCAATCGCGGTCGTCGACTCGCGTTGGCGAAAAAAGTCATGGTTTTCGCAGTGGCACAAGAAACTTCGATTTTTTCCTGGAAGAAACGCCCGGTCAACTCGATGATCTGCTGGAAGTAATTATCCCCGCGGGCGTTGAAGAAACACAATTGTCCTCGAATATCGGCAGTCCCGCGGGGAGACTCGGCAATGGCGGCGTCGGTGGCGGCGTCGAGAAACTCCCCCGCCTTGATGCCCAGCCGCACCTCCACCTCCTTGTTTGGCGGGAGAATGATTCCCGCGGTGATCGGAAGCAGTTGGAGGGAAGTTTGGAGTTCCGCGGGAATCGACGCCTGTTCCTCCATCAGTAACGCCGGCACCGAGGAAATGGAGGAAAACGACCCGGAATTGTGGTGGGAGTTGGAGGGAGAAAATACTCCCTCCATTTCGTCTCCCGCGGTTTTTCGTCGTTCGGAGGGACCAATCAGTTGGAGGGGCAAGTTGCTATAGGGGGCCACACACAACGCAATGTCCGTGTCGTTGCGCAAATACAGCGAATGACTCGCACTTTCCCGCGGGTTCACGAAGAAACGGCTCTCTGTGTCACAAACGGCGATTCGGCCGAGCGACAGTTTCGTCGCGGGTTCCGACTGAGGACGAAGCGACACTTGGAGGGAAGAGTTACAGCTGAGCAGAAATACCGGCAATTCCCGCCAAACCGGCACTTCGGCGTGACGCACTCGGATGACGAAGGAGGAGAATCCCGCGGGGAAGGCGGCGATGTGGAGGGAAATGTAATGGTATTTTCCCTCCTCAATGATTCCCTCCATCCGATTGAACATCACTTTTACCGCGGGATCGCAACGAATTACCTCCAACACGTACGGGAGTTTCACTCCCAGCGATTCGTTGCGGATGCAAAATTCCCCGCTTAAAACGGCTCCCCCGCGGGAACGACTCACCAGCAAGAGATACGGTGCGTCCAGCGACAGTTTCACCAGACCGGTCTGCACCGAATAATCGACCAAAAAACTGAACAAATCGCGCAACTCCGGCGTTTCGGTTTCGGCGGGCGTTTCATCCGCCAAGGCGGTGAGATCTTGATAGGATGGCGGGAGAGACCGCGACAAAATCGGCTCTACTTTTGGACAGCGGCCCGAAATCCGCAGTTTTCCCGTCAGCGAGCGGGAAAATGCCGCGACATTTCCCTCCGAGAGGGAATACACGCGGTTTTCCACCGAATATTGCAGCGTCAGAAATACCTCCGATTCCTGCGACACCAGCACCGACTCCACCGGGACGTGCGTTTCATTGACCAGTTGGAAGTGGTTGATTCCCGCGGGTTCGTCCACGGAGAGGAACAAATCGACGTCGCGGAGGTTTCGTACGCGCAGCTGCGTGAACGAAACGGCCGTCGCCTCCGCACGTGACAGGAAGAGAGCCGGTTTCAGCGCGAAAACGCCCGGTCTTCCCTCCATGGCGGGGTCCAAATCGGGGAGTGTCAGAAAGAGCGGGTTTTTCACGACGGCGGAGACGAGACAGGAAGCGGTGTTGGCGGGAAACGAAGGATCGACGAAGGTGATGGTTTCGCGGAGTGTGTCATCATCGCGTAACGCCCGCGCGGAGACATGAAGCGGGACGCGGACATCGATTCGTTCGTGGGGTCGCAGCGAGGCTTCCACGGGGGAGCGGAGGAGAGGTGACGGCTGCGTCATCACATGGAGTGCGTCACCGGTGGTGTTGGTGAGCGTCATGGTAAGAGAGACGGCGTCGTCGAGGGAGAGGGCTCCGATGGTGCACTCGGCGGGGGAGAGCGAGAGGCCGGAGACGAGCGGCTTCAGCAGCAGCGGCAGCGTCTGCAGACAGCAGCGGGCGCGACGTGGCGCGACGACGATGAAGCCGAGGGGAGTGAAGGACGGGTGTTGGAGGAAGCGACGCGCGTGGGGAGAGGACTTCCAGCGGTAGAAGACGAGGAGTGAGGATTGGGGTGGGAGCTTCACCGCCTGCAGTTGCGTGCGGCGGCTGCGCCAGCTGTCGTGGTGGACGGAGTGGACGAATTCCTCCATGTTCTGGCCGCCATCGACCTCCTGGTAGGTGAAGTAGACGCAGCCGAAGTCGGGGCTGATTTGGAAGCAGTTGTCCCAGGAGATGTCCACTTGGAGTCCGTCGAAGAGCTCATTCTTCACTACGAAGAAGTGGGAGCCTGAGTTGTCGTCTTCCACGAGGAGAGTGGGTGTGGTGGTGGGAGAGGGTTTGATTGGTGTGGATGGTTGTAATGGATCATTTGGTGTGGATGATAGTTTTATTGGATCATTTGATGTGGATGATAGTTTGATTGGATCAATTAATGTGGATAGTGATTTCAATGCGTCGTTCGATGTGGAACGTGGTATCATTGAATCTCCTGATATGGATAATGGTTTTAATCCATCAATTGATGATAATTTCATTGCTTCCCCCACCCACTTCATCGCATCACATGGAATCGACACTGAGAAGGGCAGCTGAAACGGCCGCAACACCGGCGTCGACAGCGGCGACGCACTCGCCTGAAAGAGCGGGTTGCACACCGTGCCCGAAAACGGCACCGAAAGCGTCGTCGCGCCGCGCGTCACCACCTTCCCTCCACTCTCCCACCCACCCCTACGATATTTCCCCGCAACTGCACGCTCGCCACCGCCGGCAGCACGCCCCCACGGTTCCTCACAAGCACCGCGAGGACGAGGACGATCGAATAGTCCGGCTCCAGCAGCACGCGCAGCTCCCGCGTCTCCTCAAACACGCTCGACGTCGCCCGCCACGCGTCGGACGCGATTCCCTTGTCTTCGTTCAGTCGCTTCTCGATCTCTTGATAAGCTTCTCCCAGCGCCCACGTTCGCCAGACGTCGCTCCAGCGCCTCTTGCGCGCGGCGACGGCCCTTGCGCTTGCAGACGCGGATGTCGCGCAGGAGTTTCTCCTTGCTGCTCTCCAGGTGCTCGCGCTCGTTGCTGTTCAGGCCGTTCGCGCTGCGGCCGCTGCGACGGATCGCCACGAGACACTGTAACGCCTCCACCTTCCGTTCCTCGCAGAAACACGCACAATTCTCACACTCCACGGAATACTGTAAATCGCGCGCCGCCGTGTTCTGCAGCTTCAACACGCCCGTCGCCGGCGAATTGAGCGGAAAAACGCCCAGCGCGATAGGGATGTCGCTCAGCACGCGGAAAGTCACCTCCTGGGAGACGAAGGCCTTCACGATGAACGTCAGCGACCTGCGTCCGTTCAGCATGTTCACCACGCGAATGGTCCCCTTTGTCTCACTCTCCGCATCTTCTCGCACCGTATACTCGCCCACCACCGACGGCTCGATCACCACGCGGATGTTTCCCGTCTCGTGCGGCCGCACCCGCAACTCCTGCTGCGCCTCCGCCACCGCCATGTTGTAGTTGATCGACTGCTGCACCAGCAGCGGCAGCTCCAGCGGCGACTACGTCTCGCTTTCCCGCCATCCCTACCTCGTTCCGCACACACAGCCGCCGCTCGTACCGCTGCTTCGTAAACAGCTTCCCCAGCGACAGGTGCGTCTGCGGCGTCGATAGCACGCAGCTCACCTACCACTCATTTTCCCGCCATCCTCCCACCCGCTCGTATTCGCACGGAACCGCGAAACTCCAACTATCCCCGCTCAGCGGAGGCAATGGTGATGAAACGCCCGTACTCACGTGTGGAAGCTCCAGTGTGGCGCAACGTGGCGCAGTGGCGCAAGGAACCGTCGGCAAGGACGCGTTCGGAACCGGAACCGCGGGAGTCTCCTCTCCGTGAAACACGAAATCCGCCACTCCCGCGGGAGTCGGACGGATCCGCGAGGGAAGGGTACTCCCGAGAAACGGCTTCCAGGGCTCGGGAAGATTCCCGCCAACTTTTCCCGCCTCTCCGCTCATCACGTGACGGCAGCAGAACGTGAGCGACACTTCCCGCGGGGCCGCGGGCGTTTCCTCCGTGGGCGCAAACACCACATATGCCTAGGATGAAACTCCCGCCCTTTTCCCACCAAAACCTGCCCGTTTTCAGGAATCACCACCTGCGTCCCCTGCTGGCGCGAAATCTGCCCGATTTTCTCCATGATCGCCACTTGCATTTGCCGCGCTTTTTCCAGCGGCACGTCGCTTTTCCCGCGGATCCACCGCTCCACTCCCGCCACGTCCCGCAAGTTCACCGTAACCGCGATTTCCGTCTCCGCGAGATCGCTCTCCCCCGCGGGAATGTTGATCTGCGACTGCGACCGCGGCCGCTGCGCAAAAGGGAATCCCCGCGGGGGAGAGCGTTCCAGGGAGGCACGCCGCGGACGATCCTCTTCCTCGCGGGGAAAACACGGAGATAAATCGGAGGGAAGTGGCGAGGGCGTTTCATCGCTGGAGGCGAAGGAAGCCAGCGTATCCAAGTTCAACGAATCCATGAGTTTTTTGTGCGTTTCATCGCCCTCTTCCCGTCCTGTCACTCTCTACATGCAAAATCGGCACTATTTCCACCACCAAGAGCGGCTCCGAACCCTGCGGCAACACACACACACTCACCGGATACTTCTCGTCCTCTTGCGCCACTGCCGCATTTTCTGCGCCACTGCCGCAACTCCACGAGACAGCGATAGGGTAGTTTTTGGTGTTGCGGAGAAGGACCCCCTGGAGGTTTGCCCCACCGTCGACGACCTGTCCGAGGCGGCAGTTTCGGACCTCGTTGGTGGCATCGGTGGCGAGGAGGGAAAGTGCGTCGGTGAGTGCGTCGGCGGGCTGCTGGACGTCGGCTAGGATCTGCGTGAGAGGGAGGGAGAGGAGGGACGTCGCAGCGGAGGACGGCGACGGGGTTTGCGTCGAGGACGATGAGGTCGATGAAGTTGGCGTAGCGCGGCTGGCGGGTTTTGGCGCGGTATTCGACGGGGATGGAGATGTCGGTGTTGGGAGGGACTTGGAGGGAGTATGCGATTTCGGGGATTTGTCTGCGGAGGAGACGTTGGAGGGAAAGCAGCTCCTGGGAGGGAAGGGCGGAGAGGAGGTCGGAGGGGTAAGTGAGTGAAGAGGCGCCGCATGCCAGCACCAGATGCACTGGGAGGGAGGACTGGGGAGAAAGCGAGGGAAAAGCTACCTTGTTCTGGATACTCCAGTTCTTCGTGTAACACGCGTCTGTCACGCAGGATTCGAAGCTTATTTTGGAGTCCGCGTGAACGATGCAGGAACAGGTGCAGACGTGACAAAATAAACTGATTTCGCCATACTCCCGCGGGGAACGCAGCTCGAACAACAGATAGAAATCATCGTGACGCAGTCGACCATCCTTGGGTTCCCCCTTCTTCCCCGCGGGAGTGTAGTATACGGAGATTCGGAAGGAAGAATGAGCGACCACTTGCACTTCTTTCACCGGCTTTTCCGCCGTTCGCGACTCGAACTCCTCTTCTCGCTCGTCTTCCTCTCCCCGTTCCCGCGGGACGCTCGATGCCTTCGCCGTAAACACCACCTCCTTCCCGCGGTTCGAACGCGGCCGCACGGAAACGTCCAGGTCGCTGTTGTTGGTAATAAAAAGCTCTTTTTGCGCACTGTGGCCCTCGAAGCAGCCGCCGAAGTCGAAAATCAGGCCTTTTGTGGTCAGCGGACGACCGGGCGCGAGGGAGAAGAAAACATCTTCCTGTTTGATGGCCTTCGTCGTCAGCTGCGTCGTCAGAGAACCGCGGAAATACCGTCAAAATCAGCAGGTCGCAGAAATCGAGGATATTTGTCTCGTTGGCGACGTGGAGCGGAATCTCGCGGTAGCCGGTCTGTAACGGCTGGATGCGGAGGAGGAGTTTCATCGAAGTGGAGGGAGCGAGTGTGAGTGGCTCCGAGAGAAGTCTGCGTCATCAGGGCGAGAGGTGGCTACGCGAGGGCGTTTTGGGTGTCAGTGAGTACGGAACATACGTAGCATGCGCTGGAGGGAACGTTCACGGAGAAGGCGGTGGGAAAGGGGGAGTGGTTGGTGATCGTGATCTCGCGATCGTATAACATCCCCACGTGGAGGTCGTTCAGGTACAGTCGCGAGTTCGAGATGGAAATCAACGACTTGCAGGTGGAAAAGTGGATGGGGAGAACGAGGTCGGTGGACATCGGGTCCGCCGTTTGGGTGGAACAGTGAAAAGCGAGGGAACAGTCGCAGGGAATCACGGGAAGCAGGGACACGGACACAGAGTCGGAATCGTACTCCATCGAAGTGTACGACTACAATCGATCCTGATAGATAGATATTACGTCCGAATCACTGACCTCCTCGGAAACTGGGAGAACATCCGATGTCACCGTCAGAATGAGAAGAAGCTTCTTGATCTCTCCCTTTTTCAACTCGATTCGATCCACCGCGTACAGCTGAGAGTACAGCTCACTTGGACGCTTCGCAAAGCGATACACCGGATTCTCCTCAAAACTGTCTACGTGGTGAAGCGGAAAATCCACCTCTCACAGTTCAGAATCTCCGAATTCGGGTTGTCCTCCTCGATTTGCAGCTCGATTCCCGATTGCGGCGCGGTAAAGTGAATCTCAACGAGTAAATCACGTTCGCATATGTTTTCGATCTGGATCGTTTGTTTCGTCGGTCTATTTATCAACTCCATCGTTGCATGCACTCACATTCCATAACAGTACACGTCACCGAACTGAATGGATGTCTCCGATCCTACGAGTCGAATCATGATGTCTTCCAGATCCGAACAATCGAAATGAAGTACTCCAAAAACGAGCGCTTGTTTCGCATCAGCAAAAACCAACAGGATCCCCATATCATCGCAAATGGACCTGCCTGAAAGCAACAACCAAGTGACCATCCTTGCAAAACTCCAAAAGATCCCCGAGAATAATGTACGCTGTGATTCGTCTCCTTCATTAGGTCTGTGCGGACTGTGGAGCGGCGAGACCCCGTTGGGCATCTGTAACATATGGTTCTTTTATCTGTTTAAATTGTTCCGGAAAGCATCGCGGTTTGGGAGTGCGTTTACGATAATTGTTTTACTGTAGGTTCACATCAGCTTCGTGAGATCGATTGAGATGGATACATGGACGGAAAAGGAACTCAAGTCCATGATGGTTGGAGGAAACAAGGAGCTCCTCGACTTTTTCGACAAACATGGAATTTCGCGCGATATGCCCATCAAGAAGAAGTATAATACGCCCGTTGCGGAGCTGTACCGCGAGATGTAGGGACGTTCGTCCATTTCAATCTAGAATCAAAGCTAAGATCGAGGGAAGAGAGCCGCCAACGGAACTTGCACATCCAGTGGAGAACTCCACGCAGACGGAGTAGGAACTGTGTCAACGTCTCACCAGCAGGAGACTGGAGACGGACGAAGACGCCGAGAAGCGGATGCTGCAGGAGACGAAGGAGCGTCTGGCGTCCAAGTTCGGCGAGGACGGACTGGCGAGTCAGGTAGGAGGCAGGCTCGCTTGATTCCTAGTCTCTCGGCTCCACGCCGGCGAAGACGGAGGAGTCGCAGCTCAGCGACCTCACCAAGTTCGCAGAAGACTCGCTGAGCAACCTGACGAAGACGCTGACGGACGTGGGGAGCAGCGTCATGAAGACGATCAAGGAGTCCAAGATCACCGAGAGCATCACCGAGAGCATCGGCAGCGGCGTGGAGAACGTGCGGGCGACGCTCGCCGACCCCAACCTGCAGGCGAACATTCGCGACGGCGTGCAGAGCGGTAAGGACGCGTCGAAATGATCACAAGCAGGCTGGTCGTGGTTCTCGAACACGGCGACGTCGCTGTGGACCACGGCGAAGGAAACTGCCAGCTCGCTGGCGGCGGAGTTCATGGAGGAAGAGAAGCCCGCAGTGGGCAGGGTGCAGAGCGGCATCATTCCCCCCAGCAAAAGCAGCAACGACTTGCAATCACGTGTTTGTTACAAACAGGTCACAGATACAGTCCTTCCGGCTCCTTTGACTTCTTTCTGAAGAGCGTCTTCTTCTTCGCCTCCTCGAAGTCCGCCATGTTCACCTTCATCCGTCGCTCCTTCAGCGCCATCATTCCCGCCTCCATGCAGATCGACTACCGCTCACGCCTCCCCCTTGCTCCTACTCGAATATCTGCGCCGGAAAGGTCGTCCTTCGCCTCGATGAACGCGTCCAGGTTCACGTCCGCGTCCAGACTCATCTTGCTCTACCTCTCACGCCCCCTCGCCGCTCCCACCGTGTGAATGCCGAAGATCCGTCGCTTCGCCTCCGTGTCGGGCAGCGGGAACTTGATCTTCCGGTCGATGCGTCCCGGACGCAGCAGCGCAGGATCCAGCGTGTCGATACGATTCGTCGCCATGATCACTTTCACGTCGCCGCGGTCGTCAAAGCCGTCCAGCTGGTTCAGCAGCTCCAGCATCGTCCGTTGCACCTCGCGCGCGCCCGAAGAGTCCGCGTCGTAGCGCTTCGTTCCGATCGAGTCGATCTCGTCGATGAACACGATCGACGGCGCCAAATCCTTCGCCGTGCTGAAGATGTCGCGCACCAGCTTCGGACCCTCGCCCGCGTACTTCTGGATCAGCTCGCTGCCCACCAGCCGCAGGAACGTCGCCGAGGTCTTGTTCGCCACCGCCTTCGCCAGCAGCGTCTTCCCCGTTCCCGGCTCCCCGTAGAGAATGACGCCCTTCGGCGGCTTCACGCCGATCTCGTCGAACAGCTCGGGGTGCGTCAACGGCAGCTCCACCGCCTCCTGCGGTGAAACCCGGGGAAAACGCCCACCTTGATCTCCATGATCTGTTCGTCGAGGCCGCCGATGTCCGCGTACGTCTCCTCGGGGGCCTTCTCCACGCGCATCACGTCTACCGAGCTGCTCGTGTTCTTAGGAACGATGCCCACGACGAAGGAGGACTGGCTGTGAGGGAGACAATGAGCCTACGATCGGGTTCACCAGCACCGAACAGTTCGGCTCCAGAAGGTCGCGGTCCACGAACGACGCCACTCCCACCAGGTACTGTAGCACGCCACGAATGCTGATGATCACATGGTCTTCGTCGATGATCTCGTCCACCGTGCAAATGTTCAAGGGAGATCCGCGGATCGACTCGATTGTCAGCTCGTTTTCCTATCCATCATTCCCACCAACCACTGCCACATCGGGACCTCCGTCAACCTTCTTCGCTTCGGATTTGTTGCGGACGTACTCCGTCTCCATTTGCAGAAAATCGTAGACTCGCTGCAACTGCAGAAGTCTCAATTTACACTTTGTCGAAGGATATACTGCATATCAGCATACGGTTGTGCACACCTACTTGTGGGAATCTTATTGGCAAGTCCAGCTCCTTGTTTGTTCTTCTTCAGTGCTCGAAGTGCCTTCTGACTCTTTGATTTTCCGTTTTTCTACTCGATCAGCTCCTACTCGTCCATTCCAACATCCAAATCGTCATCATCTTCCGAATCGCTGTCATCGGGACGCTTCTTCTTCTCCTCCTCCTCCTTCTTCACAATCGCTTCCTTCTTTTCCTCGACCTCCATTCTAGATTATAGGTTTCTCTGTGAGGAAGATAATGACAGATCATGTTGTGACAGAAACGACAATCGAAGTGACACAAATGCAGGTGCGAAGTGTAATCGGTATTTGAACGAAATGGATGCATTGGGGAGTGTGTGTTCTTGGAACGATCAATCGGTGTTAGGTTGGATTGAGCACATCCAGAAGCGTTCTGCGGATCGAGTGGGATGGGATCCAGTGTATATCCCCTATGCCGCGTCCATCACTTTTTCTCTTTTCTTATGCAGACGACAGACGACATCTACTATTTCGACACGGATGGTACCACGATGCAGTTGCTGGAGACAGAACCGAATTCCGTCGATCCCACCAATGTCCATGGGGAGAAGGAGAGTGGATCGCTGCTTCGGCGCGGCTGGAAATCGCTGAAGAAGGGAGTGAAAACCACCGGGGACAAAATCAAGGAGAGTGGAGTGGGAGTAACTGCGAGTGTTCATCGTAGGTGGCTCAGAGAACGGCCGAGACGTTCCAGAAGGTCCGCGACAGCGACTTCGGCCAGCGCGTCGCCGCAACGTCGCGTCTCACCGTCGTGGTTGTGAAGGACGGGGTGCGGAAGGGAGGACGGGCCATCCGAACGGGCTACGAGAAGGTCAAGCAGTCGAGTTTTGCGAAGAGGACGAAGCGACACGTGACTGATCTCGGCAACGACTTGAAACAGAAGTTCTCAAAGCACGACACTACGGTACGTGTGTCCTCCAGAGGAACTGCTTGGTTGTGTTTGTTAAGAAACCAAACGAACTGAAGAAGTCATCGGCAAACCAGTCTCCCTTCGACTGGCTCGTGGATTCGCGGACCGGCTCGAACTGGAGCTACGGATCGTTTTTCCCCCTCAATCCTACCTTGGTCTTTCTGGAGAGCGAGGCGAGCGTGACGCGTGGAGTGGGCTGTCTCTACACGGAATGGGCCAAGAGAATCCCCACTCTCTGCTTCCGTAGGGGAGTAAAGGTCGTTTCTAGGTGTCAAATCCCCCATGCGCCTACTCTTCTTTGGCGTGAAGGTCTCTCCCGCGAACGCCATCGGTTTGACCGTTTCCTTTTCTTCCTGAGACCTGTTGCGCATCCGCCTCTGTGCAGCCACCCTCTCCTCCTCCCTCTTCTGAATCCGGGCCTCCAGCTACACTCTCATTACCCATCCACATCTACGGAACGAATCTCCGCGACGCTCGTCACATCCACGGGGCGCGCGTTCTCCTCCATCAGCTCCTTCAGTTCGCGCTCCAATAACCGCTGTTGCTGGAGTTGCTCCGTTCTTTTGGCTTCCATTGTCTGTAACTGTGTCCTTCGTTTTGCCTCCTCCTCTTCCAGCATACTCTCTCTTTCCTGGAGTCCTTTAGCCGCCTCACCTATTCCACTCGCTGTCTCTGCACATCCAAGGAGAGAACAGAATCTTCGGATCTCCTCGTGAATAACCTCCTTCTGCTTCCTCCTGTCACTGATCTGCTTCTCCCGTTCCTCCAGATCCTTCCCTGAAGACGACTCCAACTGCGCTAGCGACTGCTGGCGTTCCGAGAATCGGGATGACAGTCGCTGAAGTTCGTCTTGGAGAGAGGAATCCTTTTCCAACAAAGCGCACGTCTTATCTTGGAGAGTCGCAACGCTCAACTTTAACTGTTCGTTCCTCTCCTGGATGTTCCGCATCTCTTCCGCCATCTCCTCTCGTTTCTTCTTTATCTCCTCCCTCTTCCTCCTCATTTCACAGAGTGCGTCATCTGAGGAGGAAGCAATCTTGAAGGTCTCCATTTCCGATTCCAGCTCCTTTGCTTCTTTCTCCCACCTTTCCTTTTCGATTTCCAGCTCCTTCATCGCTTTAACGACCGTCTCCTCTTTCGTGCGAAGTCTCAATTCCTCCTTCTTTCCTTCTTCTTGAATACGTTTCTTCTCCTCCTCTTTCTCCTCCGACTCCTTTCTCAGAGATTCCAACACAGCCTTCATCTTCTGGAGCTTTGTGTCGCCTGCTTCCATATCCTTCTCTACACAAAAGAACAATCTTTCCATCCATACCCGTCGTGTCCACCCGTTCTGTCAACTGAGAAAGCAGCGTTTCGGCTTCCTTCATTGATGTTTTGTACTTCTCAATGTCCGCCGATAGGGAACCTACAATTCGAGACAGTCCATTGCAACTACTCTGCTCTGTTTCCGCTCGCTTTCCCTGTTCTTCACCATCCGTCATATTCTTCCTTTGCTTCTCCATCGCTTCTCCAATCTCTGTCCGCTTGGTTTTCAAGGCTTCCTTCTCTTGGATCTTCGCTTGCAGGCAGTCGCTCATCGATTCCAACTGGGTTCGTACTCCACTCGCTTTCACTTGTTGTCTCAGCAATACCTCGTGAATCCTCTGGTAGGTTTTCTTCACAGCTTCCAGCTTCGCAAAGAGTCGAGTGATAAGATCGCGGAGGTTTCGCTCCACTTGGGAAAGAGACTCCAGTTGTTGCATCATCTCGTTCACTTGCTCCGTCTTCGTGGAAATCGTCTCTTTCAAGCGAGAGTTTTCCGTTTTCAGGGTAGCCAGCGACACTATGAGAGTCTGGCGTTTCTCTATACTCGTGAGGAAGAAGCTCACTGTACGTGTCATTTGCTGGAGCGACAGTGCCTACGCCTTAGATTCAAACCCACTGGCCAACAAGTTGACTGAGCTTCTGTGATGACATCTTCTGCTCTCGCATCATTCGTTCCGCATAATCCTTCAGCTCCACAGACTCCTTGGTCGCCGTACCGTTGCTTCCGACAGCCGTCTTCGTTGGCTTGTGCAATAGGAATCCCATTCTCCCTCCAGCTTGTTGCGTCTGCTGTCCCTGCTTTTTCAGAAAGAAGGAGCGAGGGCGGAGCGCCGTCTTGGATGACATTTTGACACACTCCGTTTGGAAAGCCGGCACACTTGGAGGGAACGATTGATTGGACGCACGGCTTCTACCGTGCAAGAACCCTTCGCTCCTTAGATTCACTCACGTCCTTCGTTTGACTCACGGCGCTTCGCGGCTTCATCCCATTCTTTCCTTGGACCCTCTACTGCTCTCATTCGTCTCATTCTTTCAATCTACATCCTTTCTTCGCAGCAGATCATCCCAACACGTGCGCTCTGTCTCATTTCATCCCTTCTTGATAATCAAGGACCACTGCACATTAACGGTCCAAACTGTCTGTCTGGTATCCATCATTATTTCTTTCACGTAGCAAGTAGAATGGCTGAAGTCCAGTCCCTGGTTATTGATAACGGATCCGGTATGTGCAAGGCCGGTTTTGCCGGAGATGATGCTCCTCGTGCCGTGTTCCCCTCGATTGTGGGTCGTCCCAAGCACCCTGTGTACATGGTCGGTATGGAGAACAAGGATCACTTCGTCGGAGACGAGGCCGAGTCGAAGCGTGGAGTGCTGAACCTGAAGTATCCCATTGAGCACGGAATTGTGACGAACTGGGATGATATGGAGAAGATCTGGCACCACACCTTCTACAACGAGCTGCGTGTGGCTCCCGAGGAGCACCCTGTGCTTCTGACCGAGGCTCCCCTGAACCCCAAGGCCAACCGTGAGCGTATGACCCAGATCATGTTCGAGACGTTCAACGTGCCCGCCATGTACGTGCAGATTCAGGCTGTGCTGTCGCTGTACGCTTCGGGAAGAACGACGGGTTGCGTCATGGATTCGGGTGATGGTGTGTCGCACACGGTGCCCATCTACGAGGGTTACTCGCTTCCTCACGCCATTCTGCGTCTGGATCTGGCTGGTCGCGACCTGACGGAGTACATGCAGACGATTCTGTCGGAGCGTGGATACTCGCTGGTGTCGACGGCTGAGCGCGAGATTGTGCGTGACATGAAGGAGAAGCTGTGCTACGTGGCGATGGACTTCGACAAGGAGATGAAGCTGGCGGAGGAGTCGTCGGTGGTGGAGAAGTCGTACGAGATGCCCGATGGCAACATCGTGACGATCGGTAACGAGCGTTTCCGTGTGCCCGAGGCTCTGTTCAACCCTTCGATGCTGGGCAAGGAGCTGCGCAACGGAGGTATCCACGACGCCACGTTCACAACGATCATGAAGTGCGATGTGGATATCCGCAAGGATCTGTACAGCAACGTGGTTCTGTCCGGAGGCTCCACGATGTTCCCCGGAATCGGTGAGCGTATGCAGAAGGAGCTGCTGGCACTGGCTCCTCCTTCCATCAAGGTGAAGGTGCTGGCTTCGCCCGAGCGTAAATACATGGTGTGGGTCGGAGGCTCTCTGCTTGCTTGCCTCTCGTCCTTCCACAACATGTGGATTGCCAAGAGCGAGTACGACGAGGCGGGTCCTAGCATTGTGCACAGAAAGTGCTTCTAATTTTTGTAATAGTTGTGTTAGTGAAGCGTGTTTGTCTCAGCAATGGTTTCAGGAAACAGCCCAAAAGACTATTCAAATTCCCAGGCTCTCTTCACCTCCTCGCTTCCACTCTTCTCGATGTACGTGAAGAAGTCCTCCTTCGGCGTGAAGTCGCTGATCCACCGTCGGTTCTGCAGCAGCGACCACATCACCTCGCGATAGTTGCCCTGCGTGTATGCGTACAGGTACTGGCGCTGCAGCTTGCTCATGGCTGTCTCTCACGCCCCCTCCCCATCGCTACGGTTGATGATCTTGTGTTCCTCCAGCATGTCCACCAGCTTCTCCACCGTCGCCGCGTCGCAGTTCCCCACCGTCAGGTTGTGCTTCGGACCCAGCTGCACCACGTCTTTGAACTGGATCTACGTCCCACTCGCTTTTCTCTCCCACCTGATGGTCGTAGCGATTCTCCAGCGCGCCGATCACCAGTCCGTTGCGCAGGGTGTTCTTCAGCGTGCAGGTGCGTCCGTCATGCTTGGTATTGTCAATGGTATTATGATTGTCATTCACAACCGCATTGCCATTGTCACTCTCATCCACGCTCTATCCATCACCTCTCATTCCCTCTCTCACATTGCGCGGCACGTGCAGACGAACCGGCTCGTAAGGACGGTCCTGCGCCGGCGAGTAATCCGCCTCGTCGAAACAGCGGAACAGCGACGCGAGATACAGCTTGCGCGCGTGGACCCTTCCTGTCACCTCTCCCTCTCCCCTACGGCTGGTTGCGGTACTCGAACGCCGAGTAGTCGTAGAGCGCGTTGTAGTCGTCGATGGCCACCAGCACGGGATACCTGCGTCTCAGCCTCCTCGCTCGCCCACTCCTCACACAGCTCCAGCTCCTTCTTCACATACGCGACGATCTCGTACGCCTGCGTCTCAACCCTCTCTCTCACTCACGTCACGCGCGCTGTTCACGCCGTACAGCGCCAGCTGGTCCAGGTTCATCGTCGCCACCGCACCGCTGTCGATCGCCTGCGTCACAGCCATCGACCACACCTACCGCGCCGAACTGCGACTTCGCCCAGAAGAGCGAGCGGTCGTAGTGGCACTTCAGCGGCAGCGTCCGCAGCAGGTGTCCCGAGGTCACGTGGAGCTGCGGGAGAGGGGACGGGAAGACGTACGTCGAGGAGAAGCTTCTGGCAGTGTTCCGGCTGAGCGAAGAAACCGCCCGCACGACGCGTCATCTCGATGATCTGGTAGCCTGGGATGAGAGGGGCGGGGAAGGAAAACCTTGGTGCGTCCAGATGCGAGCGGAGGGGACAAACAACGTGATCCAGTTGTTGCGACGGCAGTAGTAGTATAACGTGCGCAGAAGCATGCTGCGATGGAGTGGAGAGAGAGCAGGTACGATTTGCCGCTACCGCGAGGACCGCTCAGCGCCAAAAACGGATACATGCTCACGGAGTCGCCGTTCTGGAACGCTGCCAATCAGGATCGCTCCTCAACCGTACCGCGAAGCTTGTTCATCACGTCGATGGCCTCCTTGCGGATCTGCAGCGTGTTCATAAGCGTCAACTCCTTCTGCTTCTCAAAGCCGGCGTAAAAGCTATTCCCTTCACAACCACACGCACTTCCTACTCGTGAGGGAAATAGTACTTGAATTCCTCGTCGTCGAAATACACAATCTCGCCGGGTTTCTTCGACAGCAGGTCCATTCGCTTCTCCTTCGGAATCGTCTTCAAGTAGTCTCTGTTGCGAATTCCAGATTCATAATCTGCGCGAATATGCGGGTATTCGGGGAAATCGGGCAACTCGACGTCCTTCTTCACGCTCGTCTTCTCCGCAACCTTCTTCTCCTCCTTTCCATCGCTTTCCTTCGCCGATCCCTTGGATGTGTCGACATCGGGCTTGGTGGAAAAGAACCGACTCGTCGAATAACTGCCGATGCGTCGGATGGCTTGCGCTCCGATTCGATTCTTCAATACGAGAGAGAGCATCTGCGTAGAGGGATTATGACACTTCCTCCAAACACACAATCGCTTCTTCTTTTCCAACAAACAACATATATCCCGAGAACAATAGCCAGGTGAATCACCGTGCCTCCATCGTTTATTCCTTCTTAGCGGCGGCAGCCTCCATGCGAGCCTGACGAGCAGCGAAGTTGTTAGGACCCACTCTCTTGGCACCGGGGGCCAGCACAACGTTCACGTATCTTCTGTTGTACTGCTCTCTCTTCTACCCAATCACTCCCGTCTCCTTCACCCACCTTGGCACGACCCACATGGGACTTGCCCTTCTCCTGCTTCTCGACCTTGGGGGTCTGGTTGCGCACCTTTCCGGCACGGGTCAGAGATCCGTGGACCTTGCCTCCTCCAATCAGGCGGAGAGCGAGGGTCAGGGTAGACTCCTCCTGCACGTTGTATTCAGCGAGCGAGCAAGAGTCCTCCAGCTGCTTTCCAGCGAACAGCAGGCGCTGAGCAGCCACGGCAACTCCCTCCTTCTCCTGGATCAGGGACTTGATGTCCTCGACCATCGAAGAGGCCTCGACAGCGTAAGCAGACTTTCCTACATAATAAGCCCCACCTGCCGAGCATCGCCTACCGGTAAGAGTTTCGACGAAAATTTGCATCGTTCTCTACTCTATAAGACGGTACCAACCACAATTGTACGACTATGTGTCTCTAGACAGGTTCCTTCTCAGGGAAGACGAGAATAGCCCTGTTCGCCAAATGATTGGACGAACCCGTTTCGCACCAATTTCTTACAAAAGAAACAGAATGAACTAAAGAGAATCATGAAACATGGACTGGATTTCTTCGTCTGCAATAGCGGCAAGCTCGTTCACATCATACTACGCCATCAGTGAATTGTTCTTATCCCACTTGCGAGTAGAGTCCCCATTGCTCGGACAATGACCACAACTCATAGGAAAAAACGGGCGATGAGAGACCATGCTTGCGATCACCCTGAACGGTCATTCCTACCCATATTTTGGCAAATGTCATTCCCGACATGTTCAGCGGCGACATCCGCTCGTCGCGCAATAACATCTACCGTGAAAACGATCCACAGCTCCTACCTTCGCGCTACAACGGACACTCTTTTCGATGGTCTCATCGACGTGGCGAATCGGCCACACAATCTGCGCCTTCTTGACCACATCGCAGTCACACACTACATGCTCACCGAAAAGCAAGCCGACGCTCCTCCGTCTTCTCATTTCTCTCCAGCGTCATCCGACTGGTCTTATCCGACGACACGACAACGGAAAACGCATCACTGTCCTCGAAGTACAAATCGATCAGCTTCTCCGTGCACTCGTCTGCCTCGCAATCGCCCGTCTCTCCTACCCGACTGCCGAATCCACTCCTCCTGACTCGTCACCGAGGCGACAAACTGCTGGCTGCAGGCGTCGACGTCACCTGTCTCACAGATCCCCTCCGATCCCACTCGTTTCATCGCGTGGCTGCATCAACGACAGCAAGAAATACACGCGTCGCAGCTCCGCAACGTCTTCCTACGCGTCATCTCCCAGCGAAACGCCCACCGCCTGCCGTGAGACCACTCGCCTCGCAATCTCCGCCACCGCCTCCTTCGACGGCACTCTGGATGAAACGTCCCCTCCACCCCCACTTTTTGAGCTCCAGGAGACAGGAGAGCTCGCTGGCCTTCGCCACCAGCTCGTGACGCGTCTCCAGCTGACGCAGCTGCGACCGCACCTGCTGTAACGGCTGTCCCATCGACCGCGCGAACGCGAAGAGATCCAGCTCCAGCAGGTCTGCGATGAAACGGCAGCGAAACCCCCACTGGTATTGGCGTCGTAGTTCCCGCAGAAGTGGAACAGCGCGTCGAAGAAGGCGGATTTCCGGCGCAGCTACGATGGAGTCGGCACGGGGGTTTCACGAGGTCGCAGCGACAGGGCGTGATGACGCAGCGGTTGTTGAAGTCGACGTCCAGGCGCAGGAAGCCCGCGTTCTCCAGCAGGATCAGCAGCGTGCGCAGCGTGGACTCGGCGACGTCGTAGCGTTGTTCGGCGTCGCGGAAGCAGACGCGCTCGAAGCAGTCGGTCAGTTCGCCGCTGCGGTCCTGGAAGAGGTCGTTGATGAAGCGGCGCAGCGAGGCGGGGTTCACTGCGGAGAGGAAACTGGAGGAGTAGAGCTTCGCGAAGGACTCGTCGGTGAGAAAGGCTGCGCAGAGAGCTGTCGCGTCGCGCGAACGATAGCGTCCGATCTGCTGGACGTATTCTTGGATGGAGCGGACGCCGAACATGTGGACGACGGACTGGGTTTTACTCGTCGCGAGAAGTCACTTTCACCGAAGGCAGGTTCACGCCCAGACCGAAGGCCGAGGTCGCGACGATGACTCCGGGAGACTCCTTCTTCGCGCCGGACCGCTGGAACGTGCGCAGACACTTCTCGCGCGCGACCGTATCCAGACCACCGTGATAGGGAGCACACTGAGGAGAAGCAAAGAAAGCCGCCTACGTCGACGTGGTAGCTCTGGAGAAACTCGCAGAGCGTCGTCGTGTCGTGGCGGAAGGGGACGAACACGATCACGTTCGACCGACTCGTCTTCAGGAGCGGCGACTGCAGGTACGCCAGCAGCAGTCTGCGTTTGAATCGGCCGCCAGAGCCCACCGCTGGCACAGGGGAGGCTGGGAGCCCCACACGGCGCATCGCTTCACCTCGCTGCGTCGCCAGCCGCAGTCGACGAGCGCGGCGGGAGGAAGTGTCAGCTGCTCGCCGATGTCGTCTCGGATGCGACTGCCGCCCGTGGCGGTCAGCGCCAGCAGTGTACAGCTCGCGTTGGCCTCTCGGATGGCCCGGAGCACGCGGTTGATGCGGAGATAGTCAGCTCGGAAGTTGTACGACCAGGAGGAGATGCAGTGCGCCTCGTCTACCACGAGCAGTCGAACGCGCCTGGCGAGCGAGGTCGACTGGAGCAGCGTTCGGAAGAGCGAGGAGAACACCTTCTCCGGAGACATGAAGAGGACCTTTAGCACGCCCGACTGGAGCAACGAGACCGCCTGGACGAGCGTCTGCGGCGTCGTGGGTCCCGAGAGGACGAGGGACGGAAGCAATGGCGGAAGCTGCTTGTGCTGGTCCTGCATGAGCGCGATGAGCGGTGAGATCACGAGCGTGAGCCCGTCGTGGAGCAGCGTGGGGAGCTGGTACGTCAGCGACTTCCCGCTGCCGGTGGGAGCGATGAAGAGCTGGAGAAGGAGATAATCGAATCCGTACTGTATCGGAGCGGGAAAGAACGCGCTGCATCACGTGGATCTGCTCCTCGCGCACCTGCTCGATTCCAAACACATGCTGAGCGACGTGCTGGAGAATTCCCTCCCGCTCTTCGACGTCAGCAGAAGCGAGTTGCGACTTTGCATTCTCCACTTCGTCGAATAGAGTGCTTGTTTGTTGCAAAATGGCCTCGACGCCCTCCTTCTTGGCCCCGTGCCACTTGCAGCCGATCATGCGCGCCACATGTTTCAGCTCCTCCACCTACGGGAAACGAGGACACAAACGCCAACGGACCACTCCACGAGCTCCTTCGCCTCCACGTCGAGAAGCTGCGACTTCTGATCCTTCGTCTCCTCCACGGCCGGCGACGACTGCGTTGCCTCGATCAAACTGATCACGTCGCCGCGATTGTTCTCCTTCCACAAAAAGAAGTGGCAGCTGCGCGCCATTTCCAGCGGACACGCGTAGAACTGTCTCCCTCGGTTCTTCCCCGCCTTCCGCACCGTCCGCAGGACCGCTGGCAGTCCGTGGCTGCAGAGAGGCACTACGACTCACTTTCACTGAACACAACGACCGTCCTCTTTAGCGTCGCTGGCAGGCGCATTCTTGTCCATCATCAGCTCAACGACCTCCTCCTCCAACAAGCCCGGTCCCGCGTTGTTTCCGTCCTTCGATGGCTGCGGAGGGTCGGCGTCTTCGATCTGCGAGAAGGAGGTGTCGGAAGAGGGAAGCGAGTTCATGGGGGCATAGGCGTGGCGACGGTGGCGCACATTGATGTGGCGCTTCAAATTGAGACGGACGAAGTTGTCAAAACCAGGGGGATTGATAGCTGGGCGTGAGAAGGGGAGAATGGAACAACGGCGAGAACTCGCCGGTCGCGACGCAGGAGCTGGGTCTGTGATAATAGGGGCTGAGGGTGGCGTCGGTTTGGCTGAATGCGTTTCGACGCTCACGGGGGAGGCTGACGGAGTGGACGTGGCTTTCTCGGGGACACGGTCGTTAGGAAGCACGCGTTGCGGCAAGGGAGGACGCTCATGATACACCTTCCGCATCTTGGAATCAATACTCTGGAGTGGACTCTTTACAGACACGTCCTACGGTCGTTCGGAAGAATGAATTGGTGGAGTGCAAGGGGTTGGTTCCTCTCGCCTGTTGCGGATTCCTTGCCGACTTTGTAACAACAATGTCGGGAGAACGGGACGCGGAGATGAATTGGGAGGCAACGGACGGTGTTGAGCCATCTTCTGATTCTAGTTATTACCTATCAAGCAGAATGCAAACGCATGTCTTTCTTCAAATGAAGTGTATCCACAAAAGACATGCGAAAACTAGTTCCTAATTGCCTCTTCCGATGTCGTACTCCTTGATCGCATTTGGATTCAGCGTGAGGACACTCGGATGGTCATCGGTGGTCTTGGCTTCCCGCTTTTCTCTCTTTGGTCGCGTCGGCCTAGGTCCGATCCAACGAGAACGACTACCACGAGTCCATAGGAGTCAAAAAGAAGTATGAAAACAAACAGCTCAAATCACTCAAGTGGCTTATCCTGGAAAGCCGGGAACCCATCGATTTACCAGATGGAGCTAGCAGAAGAAGCAATCTTGGGCCAGAGATCCGCAGCCTCCTTCGCCACAGGTCCGGTGATACCCGATCCCTTCATCTCTCCCTTGGGGTTGACGATCACACCAGCGTTATCTAGGGAATAAGGTGATACAAAACAATCCCACCCTCGAAGTACAGGTAGACGCCGTTCTTTCTTCTCCAGCTCTTTCTCTGACGGACGACCACAGCGGGCATAACTAAAATGAACCGATGCGACCATTGTTACCCTTCTTGCGGAGCTCGGGCTTTCCCTTCTTGACGGAAGCAATGAACATGTCTCCAGCAGCTAAACGTCACGAAATGAAACGAAAACACACAAGCCGCAGGCAGCTTGTTCAGACGAGCACCCGTGCGAGTAACGGAAATGACGTACAGGTTCTTGGCACCCGTGTTATCAGCGCAGTTGATCACAGCACCCACAGGGAGACCGAGCGTCATTCTGAACTTGTTTCCAGTAGCACCTCCGCGTCCTTGGAAATCACAATCCCTGTTCATTACGTACCACGTTTAGCAGCAGCAGCCATTCTTGTGTGATAATTCTGGACACAGACGACAGGAAGGAGGAGGGGTACCTTGACCCAACCCTTCAAATTGGGTCCTATCCTTCATTATTGGTTTATGCGATGGACTATGGAGAGGAGAATCTCTTATATTGGTAGACGTGAATCGAGTGCTCTCCTCCACAGAAAGGATGGACTAGAACAATTCCATTCCAACAACGTTTCAGTTCAACTGAATTTGCACGCAGCACATCGTGGCCACTCCATAGACCCCACTAGCCCAAGAAAACCAAATACAGATTGCAGAGATTGTTTGCTTTTGTACAGTTTCTGTTAGAATGAATACACACGTACCACCTCTCTCCATTCGTGGAATGATGTTTAGTCGGAAGTGGACAAGAAGGCCATTTACAACCACGAGAAGAGTCTCCTCATCCAGTGGTTCAAAACAATCACCGGTACGACGGTAATGCAATTTGCCTCATCCGCAGAGGGAAAGCTCCGAAATGTGAAGGCTCTGGCGACCATCTACGTTATGAAGAAGCAGGTGGAGTCGGTGCGCTCGCTGCTGGAGGAGTTTAAGGACGGCGAGGGCCATATCGCCATCCACTTTGCTGCGAATCGTGGTTACGTCGATATCTGTGAGTGGATCCTCCAGGAGTACCCCGAGTGCGTAGGTACTGAATTGCTTGGTTCACGCCCTAGTTGGAAGCGGTCGATGAAGTGGGTGATACTCCCCTCACGTACGCCTGCATGGGCAATTCGTTCGAGGGAGTGAAGTACCTCGTCGGCAAGGGCGCCAACATCAACGCTGCCCATAACAACCGCTCTCCCATCCAGATCGCTTGCGGCAAGAGCGACCTGGAGATCATTACCTTCCTCCTAGACCACGGCGCTAATCTCACCGTGGGAGCCAACTCCGAAATCGGCACGCCTCTCCACTGGGCGGCGGGCGAGAACCGCGTGGACGTCGCGGAGCTGCTGCTGAGCCGCGGCGCCGACGTGAACGCGCTGAACGCGCCGGGCCTGACACCGCTGGTGCTGGCGACAGCCAACACGTGCGCGCCGATGGTGCGCCTGCTGCTGCGCCACTCCGCGGACCCGAAGGTGGCTCTGGCGCCGAGGTCTCACGTAGATCGCTCTTCCCGACAACATCACGCCGCTGCACATCGCCGCGGAGGCGGGCCACATGGAGACGCTGCGCGAGTTCCTCTCACTGCCGCAAGCGGAGGAGCTGGCGAACCTGCAGACGGAGAAGACGCACCTGAAGCCGCTGCACTTCGCGGTGGAGGCGGGGGCGAAAGAGGCGGTGAAGGCGCTGGTGGCGCTAACGGAGGAGTACAAGGGCCAGGACGCGGAGGCGGTGTTCTCGAAGGTGAGAAAGCAGCTGGATGCGGCGAAGGAGGAGACGGCGCCGCCCGCGAAGCCAACGATGGAGCTGACGACTGGTCAGCGCAAGATCTGCGAGAAGAAGCGCGACCTGGGCAAGACTGCATTCTCGAAGAAGCAGTACGCGGACGCCATCCGACTCTTCTCTGAGGCGATGGAGATCAATCCGTATGACGAGAGGTCGGAGCGGAGGGCGAGTGATATGTAGTCTCTACTGCAACCGAAGCGCCGCCTACCTGGAGACGGAGAAGTTCCAGGACGCGCTGCGGGACGCGGAGAAGGCGGTGGAGCTGAGTCCGAAGTGGGCGAAGGCGCACTACCGTCTCGGCATGGCGTACTTCAAGATGGGACTGTACACGGACGCCGCGACGGCCTTCTACGCCGGCTGCGAGCTGGCGCCGACGAACAAGGAGCTGTCGGACATGTTCAGACTGGCGCTGGAGACGGGAAAGCGGGCGTATGCCAAGGAGCAGGCGGAAGCTGCGGAGAAGAAGAGCGAGTAGTGGGTTTATGGAGGTGTTTGTTGGAAAATGGGGTGCATACGGACTCACGTCAATGAGCATTCTTGATCAACTCCATTCCTAGGAATGAGTGTTCCGTCCGCCATTTGCATCGACAAGCAAGGGTCCCTCGTGGCAACGATGGGTTTGGAAAGAAAAGGGCGATTAGAAGTAGGACCGAATACGGACGTAAATATCACGTCCAATACGGGAATCTTAAAGAACATGTTCGATCGAATACGAGATCTCGTTTCGGGGGAGCATCCAGTGCTCACAATCGAAACGACCAAATAGCATGTCTGGACCGAATACATAACGTGTAGTACACTTACGGAGAGCGAAAGAGGAGAGGACCTCATCTGCATCGTGGAGGACCCCAAATGAGTGTTGACCTTGTATGCTATAGAATGATCTTGTTTGTTGAATTAGCTCAATGAACCAGAACATGTCTCACAAGTGAGTCGAAGAGACAATTGGTTCATCCACGTAGATGGAAAGAGGTAAAGCGCGGGTCATCGCGTCTGTTGACCTACAACCTTCCCGAATCACCGCTTCCGGAAAAGAAGGTGGCACTCTTTGATTTGGACACCACATTAATTAAGTATGAAAAAGATATCCTCCATCATCCAGATGACGTGGCCCCATTAACAACCACATTACAACAAGGTAGTCTTGGAGTATCCGACCGTTCCCGAGAAACTCCGCCAGTTTATGGATGCCGGATATGCCGTGGGCGTGATTACGAACCAGAGCACGCTCGAATCGAAAAAGATCACACTGCAACAGCTGAAGACCAAGGTCGAAAAGGTTTGCACGCTTCTGAAGTGCGAACCGTTTTTCCTCATCGCGGGCTACCACGACGTGTTCCGGAAACCGCTCCGTGGATCCTTCCAGTACCTCCAAGGTATCGTGTCTGTTCCCCTAACGGCTGAAAACTGCTTCTTCTGTGGCGACATGGTTGGACGTGAGTGTACTGAATTGTCGTCACATTCCAGGAAACAACTCGAAAAACACCAGCGATGCCAATTTCGCGCGCAACTGCCGCATTCCGGTATACGATCCCGATGTCCTCTTCAAATCCACACAGCTGCTCCCAGCGACATCGACTCCGTACCCCAAGCTTCTCTTTGATCCCACCGTTCTAAAGGAGACACGTTGTCCACCCGCTCTATCTGACACCTAGCCGCTGTCGACATTCGTCCCCAGATCCACTCGGGCAACAAGCAGGAGATCGTTCTGTTGGTCGGTCCGCCTGCCTCGGGAAAGTCAACCTTCTGCGAGGACTTCTTTGCGGACTACGAGCGTGTCAATCAAGACACGCTGAAGACGTTTGCGAAGTGCAAGAAGGCGGCGAAGGGGATGATTCAAAACGGCAAGTCGGTCGTGATCGACAACACGAATGGAAGTGTGGAGGTGAGATTAACTCCTCTTTCTGACACACAGATACGCAGAAAATGGATCGACCTGGCGTCGGAGCTGAAGGTGCCCATTCGCGCGGTCGTTCTGGACGTCTCCAAGCCCCTGGCAGAACACCTCAACGCCTTCCGCTCGATCGGTCTCTCGGGAGACGGACGATATGTTCCCACAGTGGCGATCAACATGTTTTTCAGCAGGTACAAGACGCCCAAGAAGGAAGAGGGGTTCCAACGGATCGACACGGTCCCATTCATTCCCAAGTCGTTTACCTCGAAGGAGGAAGAGGATTTCTTCTATTCTGTCACATACTGATGGCATTGTTTCTTTGGATCACGTTCGAATAGCGCAGGTTGCTTGTTGAAAGAGAGATGGATGGCAAAAACGGACAGGTCCAAGAGTCAGCGTCCCATGTTCGCATGGAAGCGGGATTGGACAAAAAGGACACACTGGAGGATGTGAATCGCAAGGTGGAGGCGTTGAGAGCCTCGGGACGGTTGGAGACGATGTTGAAGCGGATTGGAATCGATGCGAATGGGCACTTCGTGGAGGGTCGGAAGCATGCGTGGTGATTTCGTTTGTGAAATCAAGTTATAGCACCATTCCGCCAACGATGACCCAACTCAACCAGAACGAGGTGTCGTTATGGAGCTTTAGTTGGATGCCAGCGATTGACTCATTTGACGAAAAGGGTCTTCACGATGGTCATACGTGATGATTGCCGTTCCTCTCACACGCTGTAGATTTAACGAGCTGCTTGCCACAAACAGACTGTATAAAAACCCCTATGCCTGCCATAACATGGTTCTCCTGTATGACATCAACGAGTACTCATCGCTCTGTTGCGACTTTTCCTTTCCTCCGGAGCAGAACTACGAAAGGATTCGTGCGGTGCAGAATCAGAAGTGGGCGGAGCAGCGATTGCTCCGAGGCGTCGAGTACGCCAAGGAGGGCAAGTTTGCGGAGGCAGTTCGTTGCTATTCGGAAGCGATCGATCTGGTGCCGAAGTACGCAGAAGCCTATACAGCGCGCGGAGCAGCGTTTTTCTTTCCTACGGGTTTGATGCGTAGACTCGTGAAGATGGGGAAATACAAGGAGAGCGTTACGAACTTCGAGACGGCTCTCCACATCGATGAAAAGACGCCCAACGCGAAACAGTACTTGGAGCGAGCACTGGCGATGCAGCAGGGACGCCCCAGCATTCGGACAAGCGAGCTGTTAACGCCAGCGCCGGCGCTGAAGCCGGTCGTTCCCTCCGTGAAGACGACAGAGATCGATAAGCATCTGCTGGAGCTGATGCAGAAGGACAGGTCCCGAAGTCGATCGTCGCACAAGCGACATCACCACTCACACGACTCCAACTCGCGCGAACACAGTCACGAGGGACGGAGGCATTCGCACCACCACCATTCTCCTGTTTGTAACAAACACACGCATTATTCCGAATACACACAGAAGGCAGGTTTGCCAGGCTTGGCGTCCTTCTTGCGGTTCATCGGGTCGGGAGCGTTCACGTCCTCCGCATGGAACACCTGCACGTCGTCGAGCTGGCAGTCCTTCTTGATGAAGTGCACGCACTGGTCGAGCACCTCCTTCTCGTCGAACGGCATCTCTGTCCATCACGCCTCGCTCCCTTCCCTACCCAGCGTGAACGCGTCCTCGCCCAGCTGAGGGAAGTCCGTCTTCACGGTGAACGAGGCGAACGCCAGAATGTCCTTCATCTGCTTCTTGAACTCTGTCTCTCAGACCCGCTCTCCAACCGTACCCTCGGAGGCTCCCACGCGCTCCTTCACGACAGACACCACGTTCGCAGGCAGCGTCTTTCCGTTGGCGTCGTAGCATTCCTGAAGAATGCGCAGGGCGAACTGCTGCCAAGGATGGTACTCGCGCGCGCAGTACACGTACACCTTGTTGGGTCGCTTCCACGTGGCGGGCGCCTTCTTCGGCTTCTTGTTGACGCTCTCGCGCAGATTGCGCACGTTCTTCCGCACGAAGTCAATCGAGCGGGTCAGCACGGCGTCCACGGCGGGTACCTCGGGCCAGCTGTTGCGCCAGAGGTTCTGGGTCTTGCCGAGGACGAAGCGCCAGATGTTGTCGCAGAAGTGCGGCACGATGGGCGCCAGCATCACGCACTCCAGTTCGGCGAAGCGTGCCAGCAGCGGCTTCTCCATCGGCACGTCCATCTTCGCACAGGCGTCGCGGTAGGCGTTGCGGATTCCCTGCATCTCGTAGAATCCGATCTGCAGCGCGTCGCGGAAGCGCATGTCGTGGTACGCCTGGTCGCAGCGACGCACGCAGTCGTTCATCTCGTTGACGAAGTTGCGGTCCTACGCTCGCGAGCCTCTCTGAAGCCTACGAAGAAGTGGTACTCGGCCTCGGGCTTCTCCACGGTCGGCAACTCGCCGGACATCACCGTGCGGATGAACTCCTCCTCCGTCGTCAGCGAGAGAATGGCGGCGTTGGCGGTGGCGACGGCGAAGTTGGCATCGTCCAGACTGTCTCCGGCGTCAGCGCACGCGAAACGCGTGGCGTCGGCGCCGAACTGCTTGATGGCGTCGTCGACGGTGAGGAAGTTGCCCGTGCTCTTCGACATCTTCTCGTTATTGAGCTGGATGTGACCGTTGCAGAAGTAGGCGCGCGGCATCTTCGACATGTCCGGCCAAATGGCCTGGTGGATGTACAGCGACATCATCAGGTGGTTCTTGATCAGGTCCTTGCCGCTCACGCGCAGGTCGTACGGGTACCAGTACTCGAACTCGTGGCGCAGCTTCTCCAGCTTCTCCAGAGGGATGCCACAGTCCTCGGGCACCGCCTGCACGTAATCGCTCTCTCCCACACCCACTCCCTTGCAGAAGATGTAGTCGTAGACCGCGGGCGTCATCTTCTCCGCAGGAATCTCCAGTGGACCCATCTTCTCTCCGAACATGTTGCCCTGCAGCAGGTGGGCGATCGTGTAGTACGCCATGTAGATTGTGGAGTCCGACAGCGACTCGATCAGGAACTGCGGGTCCCAAGGCAGCTACGTCGCATCGTCCCCCTTCGCCTACGCGAGTGCCCAGACCGAACTGGCGCGAGCAGGCCCACGAGCTCAGCCAGTCGCACGACGCCTCCAGCGCCTGCTTCGTCTTCGGGTTGAAGGTCTCCAGGTTGTTCTTGATGTAGTCCATCACCGGCTCCTTCCAGCCCTTCTCTCCGTACGTCAGGTACCACTGGTCGCTGAAGGTCACCACGCACTCGTCTCCCGAGCGGGAAATGACCTGGCCATTGGGCTCGTAGTACATGAACGCCTGACCCGCGTCGATCATCTCCTGCTGCACCACGGGCTTCGCGTCCTCCACGCGCTTGCCCTTCTGCGAGCCCACCAGCATCGTTCCCTCGTAGAAGCCCTTCTTGTAGGTGATCTCCTTCGCCTCGTCCAGCTTCGCCGTGTCGTTCTGGCTCTTGATGCCGAGGTCCTCGCACACCTTCTCGGCGGCACGGCGACCCAGGCCCGGGATATCGATGATCTCCACCAGCTGCGTCACGCCCCTCCTCCAGACCTACGTCGTACGGTAACACCATGTCGTCGGTGATGTGGAACTTCTCACGCAGCTTCGGCTTCTCCTTCAGGTCACGCAGCGCGGCGAAGTCCGTCGGAGCGTCCGAGGGGACGCAGGTGACCACGCCCGTTCCCTTCATCATGCTGATGGTCATCAGCGGCAGCGTGTACACCTTGTCATAGCTACGTCTCAGCCACTCCCCGCCGCCTACACCGCGTTGGGCGCCTTCAGCGGCAGTCCGATCAGCTCGTCGCCCGTGACGGAGAAGAGCTTCTCCACGACGCCCGTCTCCTTGAAGAAGCCCTGGTACGCCATGTTGCGTGCGCTGCGGTCGGAGCAGATGAACACCTCGCCGTTGGCCATCTGGAAGGCTCCGTACTCGGCTCCCGGCAGCACGAAGCAGTTGGTCTGTCCGTACATGGTCTCGGGACGCAGCGTCGCCGCCACTAGGAACACGTCCTTGCCCTGCAGCTCCGCCAGCTTGCCCTTCAGCTCCAGCACCTTGATCTTGATGCACGTGTAGGCCTGGGGAATGACGCCCTCGCCGGACGCGCGGTCGTGATCGGCGCAGATCTGGCCGTCCAGAGGTGAGAAGATCGAGGGACGCTTGCCGAACTTCACACGGCCCGCCTCCTTCAGCTTCAGGAACTGCCAGCGCACGAAGCTGTCGTAGTAGGGGTTCACGCTGGTGGTGATGAACGAGCGGCGGAAGTCCGCACAGAGACCGAACTTCTTCAGGTCCTCCATGCCCAGAGGGGGGAAGAAGCGCAGCCAGTGCTCGGGGTCCTGCGGTGGACGCTGCTCCCAACACCTACCACGAACTTGGGGATCTCTTCGGGAGGAATGCCCTGCTTCTCCAGAATCGTCCACTGGTGGACCTTGCTGCCTCCGGTCTTCGCCACCAGCTTCGTCTTCTTACCGTGGAACTCGCCAGGAACCGACTCCTTCGCCTTCTCCGCTGAAGCATCGCTGGGCTTCTCTTCCTCCGTCTCCTCTGCACAATCACCAACCGAGAGCACGACGTACCGGGGAACACGGGAGGACAACCGTACGTCTCAATCTCGTGCTTCAGCTTGTTGGCGGCTGCCTGGATGGGCATTCCCGTGCAATGGAACGCGAACGGGAAGATGGCGTTCTTGCCCTTCAGCGCATTGTAACTGGGAATGACCGAGTCGCTCGCAAACCTACCGGGTGGCAAACTCGGCCTTCGTCGCAGTGAACGCGTGACCCAGATGAAGCATACCGTTCATGTAGGGGAACGGGAATGTAGCCATGAAACTACGGGTCCAAAGCACTCCCAACGCCTACTGCTCCTGACTCATATCGTCCGGCGCATCCACTTCAAACGGCTTCTCCTCCTTCCACAGAGCCTGCATCTTGGCTTCATTTTCCAGAAGGTGATCTCTTCTCGCAAACGACTACGACTCAGACAGAGGACAGACACGGACTTTCGCTCCAATCTACAAAATGATGCGAGAAAAGCGACAATTACTTGTTCCATTGTAAATAGGTTTCTGGCAATACCTGCTTTCAAAAAAGTACTTCCCTTATTTACGAATAAAGAAGCAATTGGCATATACTAAGCCATTCGTCTTGCTTCGTCACTGCGCCATCCCTCCAGCCCCTGACGAATGGCGCAATCCTCCCCATTCTCCCTCTATTCCAGGCAATGAAGCGTATCCTTCATGTTGTCAAACAGCAGGTCACTCCTGTTCGCGATAGTGCTGCGTTTACGCTCCGTTTCACCGGTAGATATGATCTGGTGGAAACAGTTCCCGAAGGAAAGCCGCATGCTGTTCGAGTTCAAGGAGCCATCGGATATCGAGAAATTCACCGTACACTCCGATAAGCCGTTCGGAGGTGGGATTGGATCGGAATAATGATTTCTAGGGCGTTCGGAGTGTTCACTGAGCATTGTGGAGGACGAAAACAAGAAGAAGTTCGGTAGGGCGTTGGGAATGGGAGATACTCTCTAGGGCGCTTTTCGGGATCGATCAAATTGACGCCTGGAATTCCTGGAACCGTTTTGGGAAAGAAGTCGTTCTGTGCATTCCGATCTCCCGTATTCAAACCCCCACTGAATCTCGGTGACTACCTCGGTCTGGAGATGCGTGTGCGGACCAGCAGTCACGGTTTCATTTTCAATATTCATCCGGATAACATGGTGCCGAGCGACCTGTTCCAGGGGTTCATCGTGATTCCGCATCGGGACTGGGCGACGATCCAACTTCCCTTCGCGAATATGGCGTACACAGGCTACGGATACGGAAAGTTCGACAAGAAGCAACTGGACCCCAAGGGCATTCTGAGTGTAGAGGAGAAGATGGAAGCTGACGTCTAGTTTAACGTGGCAATCCATGAGACGAAAGATACTGATTTTTGCTTCGACATTGAGTATATAAAGGGAATCACCTCGCTCGACCCGACAGGAAAGCGACCCGAAATGAAGAAGGGTCGCGAGAAGTTGCTTGTAAAGAAAAACGAAGACATGAGTCCGCATGCGCCTCCCTCTTAGTCCTTTTGGTCTGTTTGTGAAAAGAAAAATGCTCAAGCTGGGGATCGAACCCAAGACCTTCGCGTTATTAGCACGACGCTCTAACCAGCTGAGCTACTCGAGCACCAATGAAAGCACATAACGTCGTGTAATCAACCAATAAACAGACAAATCTACACTATTCCGAGGCGAGCAGAGCCTTCGCCAAATCCTCGTACTTGATGACTTCCCCGAACCCCAGGGAACGCAACAAACTATCAATCTCGTCTTCCGGGATGACGTCGCCTAGATGCGAGAGGATCTGACGAAGATCGGAGGCCATCACGGTTCCGTCCTGGTTCTTGTCGAACATCTTGAACACCTGGATCACACTCTCATACTCGTCTAGGTGACATCGCATGGAAACACTCACTTGTTTGGGATTTTCGCATCGACACAGCAATGTTTATCACGTTGTCCAGCGTAAGCGCCGACTCGTTCGCGGACATTCCCGAAATCACCGCGTTGAACTCCTCGTCCAGTCCCTGAATTCCCATTCCGCGTACGATCAGAATGGCGTCATTCTTGGAGATGGTTCCCGTATGATTCGGATCCAACACGGCGAAGTACTTTTTCAGCTTTTCAACCTAGATGTCCAGTCATCGGAGAAACCCACTTCCTTGGCGGAGAAGAGCGAATTCATCTTTTTGAGTGACGCGCCAAATCCCCTCGAATTCCGTACGGTCGCGAAGTCAGGGGCTTTTTCGTAAACTGAACAGGCGCAACCGCGATTTTGGAGGAATCGCGGCGGGATGTGTTCGATCATGTTGGTTCTTCGATTGGAAGATGACAGATCATCCTTTTTGCCATTCTCTATTCATTCCCCATGCGAACGCTTCTTGTGCTAGCTCTTCTTTCCAGTTTGTGTCTATCACAGCATGTTGACTTGACAAAAGAGTACATTTCTGTGTTTCCCATCATCTGCACAGTGGTTTGAACATTCTTTCAAAGACATCCCTCGACTATGTTTTGGATAACAACAAGACGGTGTTGGCCATCTGGAATAGTGAAAACTGCATGGACTGTACGGAGGAGATGTGGAACGTGTACAAAGCCATCTACTCGTTCTTGGATGAGCCCAATGTAGGGATCCGCTCGCATTTACACCTAGTTCTTTGTGTTTGCGACGACTGTGGGAGCAGACAAGGAGTTGGACGCCAAGTATAGAATCGATCCCAACGATGGCGGCTCCTTCTTCCGCCTCTTTATCGACGGGTCCGACACTCCCGTCCGGAAGGAGGAAACGGAGGAGGATAGCAGTCTGGATCTCGAGACGTGGATCGCCCACGTCACGCACTTCGTCCCTCAGCCCGATTACGTGACCTTGCTGACGACTTCCAACTACAACTCCTTCTTCGAGAATAACAAGCACCGCAGCGTCCTGGTCATGTACTACATGCCTTCCTACCAGTCCTCCCAGCTCACTGTCGTTCAATTCTACCGCGCGGCGCTGGCCTTCCGCGTAGTTTCCTTTCGTCTCCCTTTCCTAGATCGAAGCCAAGGTGGTCTTCGCGCGTATGGACTGCAAGAAGGACGCCACGTTCTGCCAGGAGAAGAACATCATGAAGATGCCCACCTTCACCTTCTACCCCGGTCCCGACGTGGACTTCGACGGACACCAGCTGGAGACGACGCGCGGCGAGGGTATTGTGCGTTACCTGAACGAGGTTCTCGGTCCGTCTTTCTCCCTTCTCTCATCGCAGACACCCACGTGTCTCCCAAGGGCGGCTTCGATGAGCAGTTCGGCCGACACCCCGAGCTGGATCGTCTCGCCCATCTCTTCATGACGAACGTAGCGACGAGGGGCTGCGTGGAGGGTAGAAGAATCCCGACCAGCGTCGTCGCATCATGAAGGAGACAGCGAAGCTGCGTCGGAAGTTCCGCTCGACGGCGAAGTATTACAAGCTCATGAAGGACGTGGGCGCTGGGAGGCGCTGCGACGTAGAACATGAAGGAGGGAGCGGCGGCGGTGATGCGGGAGCTGCGTGCGGTGAAGGACGGGATGAAGGGTCTGGACGTGACAAGCGACGCGTACGCGAACTTCCGCATCCGCGAGAACATTGTTCACCAGTTCGAGGCGATCACGACGAAGCACGAGCTGGTAGGAGATGAGAGGGTGTGTGACGCAGGTGCGACTGAATCCTTGGAACTTCGACTACGTGGTGAACGGGATGGATAACGTAGTCGTTTTCTTCCACGCGCCGTGGTGCGACATGTGCAGCGACCTGCTTAAAGAGATGGTGCGAGTGGGCGAGCGAGGTGACGGGTAGGAGGAAGTGGTGAAGTATCGTACGGACGACGTCGTGTTTGCCTCGATGGACGCGCAGCTCTATGTGGACTTCTGCGTAGGAGTGGGAGCGGAGAGTGAAGACAGGCGCCCTTCCACATCTCGCACTTCCCGTCGATCAAGTTCTTCAAGGCCGGAGGCGACGTATCGGTGGGTGTCGAGAGGGGGTGTTATGGTAGAAGCCGGTGGAGATTCCGGGATCGACCCGCGGAGATGTGGAGAAGTTCCTCCGCCAGCAGGCGGGAGAGGAACCAGAACTGTGATAGGAACGTGGGGACTGTTTGTTCGAGGAAACAAGGAATGGTACAGATTCATCTTTGGGTGTGAGGAACATCTTTTCCATATCGGAAATCATTGCGTCCAGACGAGCCCTGTTCGTATTGATAGCGGGACGGAGATTGCCTTCTCCCACAAGGGGAACCACACCTAGATCACAGACCCCATCGAAACAAACTGCTGAACGGCATTTCCGCGATGCGTTTCGGAATATCGTCCTGGTTCTCCACTTTGGAGAACTCCACGCGATTTCCGGTGAAGGGACTAAACGAAACGAACTGTCTCATTTCCGCATAACTCTTCGTAAGCGACTGGATACAGTTGTACTAGTCCTCATCCACAACCCACAGCCCTACGAGACGATACTTTAGCAAGGTGTACAGATCGGGACACTGGTAGATGACTCCTCCGATCAGATAATACACTGCGACCGGATCGGTTTGCATCTTTTCTCGTTCTCGCTGGTGGTCCCAGTACTTGGTGATCGTGAAGAAGGATTTCTCGTGGTCCACCTCGGCCACCTCGATGTGAATTCCATCTCCATCTTGAAAGAACGGCGAGCTCCGGAAGTACTCTTCCACGGTATCCGTGTTTAATCCTTGTGCGATGAAAGTCTCGTCAACAAACGAAGTCACATAATTGTCGCTATGAATTAAGGAGGAGTCGTCCTCCGTCTCTTCATATCTCCTTCCGTAATCCATAGATAAACCAAACAGAATTGATCAATCCACGACGATACACATTTCGTCGAGGAACCATTTCCGCCGGTTCGGTGGAATCCCCGCGACTCTCGCAGTAACAGTGTGCCCAAATCATTTATTCCTTACACCTCTATCGTATGCTACTCGACGAAATCGAACTCGACTGGAAGACGATTGTGATTTACTCGTGCATCTTGTTTGCTGTCCAGCTTCTCGGTCACCTCGTCCCCAAGATGGTGGGTATGGGCGAGAAGGGCGAGAAGTGGACGCTCATTTGCTTCTTCGGACTGTGCCTTGGAGTGGCTTTCAATATTACTATTCCTGGCAGTTTGCACGTAGTGACGGACGCCTGGGAGGCTTATTCGAATGCTACGAAGGAGGACGAGATCGATCTCCTGTTCAACACTTTCCGTAGACTCGACGACGATGATGACGATGATGATGACAGCTTCCGTCGTATTATTGGAGTTGCCATCTGCGTCGGATTCATGCTGATGTTCCTGGCCGATTACATCTCGAAGGGATGCACCAAGAAGAGCCGTAAGGACAGCGTCGCTCTCCCTCTGGCGGACGGTGCTGAGCAGAAGCTTCCCGCATACACCAACGGATCCCTGGTAAACCTGTTCATCGTGTACTACATCTTCGCTGCGGTTGGTTGCATGGGAGCGTATCTGGTATGCGACAACAAGCATCAACGTGTCTTCATCCTGATTGCTCAGGCGATTTGCATGATTCCTCCCACGATCATCTACGGAATGCAGATGATTCGTCAGAAGAACTCTCCTTGTGTCTGTGGGTCTGCAAGAAGTGGATGATCTGTAGATTACACGTCGTCGGTGTTCCTGTCCCTGATCACTCCTGCTCTGAACGTGGGATTCACCTTCCTTCTGGCTCGTTTCCACGGACTGTTCCTGGAGTACATTTATTCCCTGGGTTACCCTCTCTTCTGTGGACTGATCCTCTATTTCTGCCTGATGTACATTATTTCCCTGGTGCACATCGAGGAGACTGTTTCGTCGTCGTTGTTCGCATTTGTGTGCATGGTCATTCCCTACATTATGCTCATGAATCACGCTTTGTTGCTTGTTTCTTACAAACACTCCAATCATCATCGGAACTATTATTGTCCCCTTCTTTTAACATCTCTCGTCGCTGCCACTGCAGTGTTTCATCCACCGTGCTCTTCACGAGAAAGGAAGGCACTGTCGACGCGAGTCGTCGCGGCTTGCTGCTCATCGATGCGTCCTCGTCGATAATATTCACCTGGATCTCCGTCCCCCGCGACGCGTAGCTCGTATACCCGTTGCCTGCTCGTCACTCTCTCTTCTCTCTCCCACCGTGTGCGCGTCCGCCGCCACCACCGCCGCCACCACTCGCGATCGCCATACGTGTCTCCGGATCGATCGCCTACTTGCTCACACCTCGCCACGCCTACGCTGTAGCATTGCTCCTTCAGTTCCTTCTCGATCTCCTGCTGCGGGTCCACGTCGTGAATGGTGTACGCTTGGAGACCCTCCAGGTGCTTCATGATGACCACCGTCTGCTTGTTGATCTTGTCCTGGAGGTTCTGCGAGGTGATGCCCTCGTCCACCTTCAGCTCCTCCAAGTCGCGGTGGCAGTAGCTGCAGAAGTACTTCTTCGTCCGGTCGTTGAAGTTCATCGCCACCTCGGGAAGGGAGTACTTCTTCTTGCAGGCGGGATTGCGGCATTCCTAGTGGTGGCAGACACAGAACTCCCATACGAAACGCTCAATCTCGTTCGAGCGGTTGAAGTTCTCGTTGAACACCTGGATCTGATAAATACTATGGAGTCTGTAGAGGACGACGTTCCGGACATGGTCGTAGTCCACGAAATAAACAGTGATCCCCTCAATGCTCTACAGCTGTACAAAAACACCCGATCGAACAGCCGCGATTTTTCGGTCGCTTCCTCGTACACGGAAGTTAAAGGGAAAGGACTTGATGAGACAACCGTCTCGCAAGTTATATAGAGCGCGATGTGCCTAGGTTAGATTGATCAGCAAGGAGTACATATTTGTGTCGGATATTCAGGACCTTCTCATCGGAAATGTCATCTTCTCGAAGATATCGATAATGAACGAGAGCATTGGCGATAATCAACTCAATATCTGAATAGAAGGCCCTAGGTCAGAATGCGACTATCCACTCCTACGCAACAATGTCCAGGAAGAACTCCTGCGCCTTCCGAAGCACCTCGTCGTGACTTTCCATTCGTGCTGTTGTCTCGCTTTGAATTGCGCCCTTTTGGGACCACCCGCGGGAATTTCCTCTCCTAGCGACCAGCATTCTTTCTGTCGGATTGTTGTACAATTGTTATCATGACAGAGAATCTGAAGGAGCAGCGACAGGACTATCGAAAACTACTTCTCGTCGAAACGACGGGGAAACACTTATCGGGTTCGCATTGGTCGAGCGGCTCATCTATAGAGATCCACATTTCCGAGAGTCAACTGAAAACCATCTTCAACAATGCCATGTCTGCTTGCGTGGAAAAGGGAGGCCAGATCAGTTTAGGAGAGGTGATACGAATTATGGTGGACGACGTGAAACTGATTCTCGAAAAGGAGCAAGTCAGCTTTATTGCGTCTCACGGGATGCGGTATGATCTATTCAAGGGTATCATGTAGACTCAATCTGAAAGGGATCGATGTGATCATCCGTCCCGTAGCGCCAAGTGACAAGTCGCGTTTTCTGAACGGAATCCAGCAACTTTCCGCAAACACTCTTTTCCTCCGCTTCCTGTCTCCCATCCGAGAATTGTCCAACAGCCAAGTGGATTACCTGATCAACTGCGATTTCGAAGACCACTTTGCAATGGCGGTGGTGTTGGATCAGCCTTCCTACCCGGGAATGGCGGTGACGCGCTATATCCGTAGCTACGAGAATCCGGAGGAGGCAGAGTGGGCTGTTACCGTGATCGACAAGTATCAGGGCCTTGGCTTGGGACGCATCCTGCTCTACCTGATGAATCTCGTTCCGGTTTGTGTATGCTATCACATAGATTGCCTACGACCATGGCATTCGCGTTTTCACAGCAACGATTCATCCTTCGAATAATCGTGTTTTGTCATGGATGGATGAACTCAAGGCGTCCTGCCTGCAAACAGAAGACGGGTACATTTATTATCAGAGCTGCATCGTAGACTGATTTGGCGTTTCCCACTTCCCATGCCTGAGTCCTTCTTAAACAAGCCGGATATCCGTGAAAAGTTGACCATGATCGCGAAGGGAGAGGGAGATATTCCTCTGTTCATCGCGGCAGACATGAATCGGGAGAGTACGTTTCGCTTCTCTGTTCGACCGTAGGCTACGAGAAAATGATGTCCCTGTTGTAATATACGATACTTGTGTTTGTTTCTGAACAATCAGAATAGAGCCGTTTTCTGGAAATAATAGGAGCTGGGGCGTTGCTCTCATTTTTACACTATTGGGCACGTCAGCTGCGTGAATAGAAATCGAGAATTTACCAGTATACCATGAAATGGATTGTCGTCGTGTGTCTTCTCCTTTTACTAGGACATGGAATCATTGTACAATCATCGGAGAAACAGCAGTTTTCCCACATGCGTCTGGATATTGGACATTCGCTGATATGCCGTAGGAGCCTGTTTGAACCGAATCACCGTGTAGGTTACAATGGAAATGTAACGATCCTCCATGCAGAGGATATCAAAAATGGGCCCGAAAGAGACCTAGGAGGAAAAGCCATTCTTCTCGAACGGGTTGATCTAGACAAGGCAAATCGGACTGTGGAGAGTGTCCTCTTGGATGTTGAAATGTGTGGGATTCCTCATTTGATAGTTGCAGAAACACAATGCCAAAGGAGTCATTCTATCAGTTCCGGCGCTCAACGATAAGGAGCTCGAGAAGACAACGATTCAAATTTTTGACAAGGAACTGGCCAACAAAGTGGATACAGATGGGCGTGTTAATGGGCAGATCCTTATCTGGTGTGTCGTAGTCGGGCCTTCCTGCTATAACGCCATTCAAGCGGATCACAGTGCTACAGTTATCGTGGGCGAAGCGGGAGAGGGTTGATGTTCATTGGGGTGTAACATTCAGTCCATTCGTCTTCAATGAACGTGATTCGACTTTCCATCTTTGCCTTTTTCACCGTGGTGTGCATTCTCTACTTTGCGGTTCGCATCTATTATAGCAATCGCATGATTCGCAAACGAGCCGTCATGAAACTGAGCAAGCGCGCTGCACTCATTCCGTCCTCCGTGTACAAGGAGTATCTCTGTCCCTTTGCATCCATCGTAGATCCATGAACTTCAGTCCATGCAGTATCTGCTTGGACTCGTTCAAAGAGGGAGATCCCATCTCCGTTTTGCCTTGCAACCACGCATTCCACTACGATTGCATCAAACCTTGGTTGGGAGAGGCAAGCACATGTTGTCCGGTTTGCAAACGATGTCCCTACAAGGACAAGGATATTGTAGATATGTTTTCAATGGTTTAAGGAATAGGAATTAGGAAAGGTAACAACGCACAAGTTCATTGAACTTGAAATGGGTAGGAGCGATGAGGGGGTGTTACAGACAGAGACTCGGAAGACAGTGTATGCGTCATGTACGCAGCTCATGATCGCATTGGTGTTTTTGGGGATTATGTGTATTATTGTACTCTAATGGTTTTCTGTTTGTAAGAAAATGTCTGGTCATGATGAACTGGTGTATGTGAATTGTTGCCACAGTGGCTGCAGTTGCAGACGAATGGTTTTGGTTCCAAGAGGAACGCATCCGCCCGAGTTTGTTTGTTTGAAGCATCGGCGGCTGTAGGTCGAAGCAAAGGGTCTTCACCGTGCAGACACCCCATTGTCCCAACGCTAATGGATTCTGTGATCAAGTGTGGTGCGATCCTGAAAATGGGATCCCGATCCGGTGTACTTGCGAACCGGTGCGCGGTCCTCCTTCCAGATCGTTTGGTAATCTATAATGCTGCTGGTGATGACTATGCGATTGTACTGTTTCTTTGTATGTGATCACCAAGGGATGCATCAACCTGCGCAGTTGCTTAATTGATCGCGATCTGCAAGTGAAGCGACGATTCCGCATCCACTCGGCGATCGAAGATCGCACGTTCATCTTCGAGTGTATTCTGGACATGGACTTTATTCCCTGGTTTACCTCGATCCAGAACAACATCACCGTTTCTCTCTGAATCCAAATCGACTGTAGATTCTTGGAGAGAAAGGAGACGACTTTTGCTGTTGGGACGAGGAGGATTACGCGACTCCGGGACTTCCGGTGACTCCACAGACGAAACGCGTTGGAGTGGACGGACTCTATGAGAATCTAGCCCAACGACCTGAAGGCTCACCACGAGCTGTGTCTGCAGCGGCTTCGGGAAGACGTCCTGAATCGCATCATGACAAGAGAGGAAGGAGACAACGGACACACTCTCGTATGTTTCTCTCTCTCCTCTTTCCAAGACACTCAACATCTGGACAGGTACCTGGAACATGGGCGAATGCGATCCGCCGATCGCCCTCGAAGAGTGGATTCCCTCCAACTTCGACATCACCGCCGTCTCCGTACAAGAGTGCCTAAGTCCGTTCCCTCCCCTCCCCTCACTCCGAGTATCCCGAGTTCGAGTCGCGCGCCGTCGGTCTTCTCGGCAGCGATTATCTTCTTTTCAGCGAAAAAGTCGGCAGTTCCCTCCGCGAGGTCGGATTCCATGGCTTCATCGCGCTTCTCCTCTTCGTCCGCGCCGACTTGGTCCACTCCCGCGTCATTCCCGCCATCACCACCCATTCCCTCCCTCTCGGGAAAAACCTCCTTGTCGCACGCGCCGGCAACAAGGGTGGCATTTCGGCTGTCTGTGAGATAAATTATGAAGTTTGTGGAGTTGGAGGGAAAAGTTCCCTCACGTTCATTGGCTGCCATTTGGCCGCCGACCAGAGCGGCGAGAGCCGGCTGCAGAAACGAAACGCCGACGCCGCGTAAAATTCGTCCAGGGGTTCCATATAGGGAGTTGGCGGGAAAACTAGCGGGGCATCCAGGGGTTGTTTTCGTGATGGGGGACTTGAACTACCGTCTGGAGACGACCGCGGAGGAGGTGGGGCAACCCAGGGGGTTTCATCACAGGCCATCCAATGGGTGACGGCGGCCTTCGGCAACAACTCGACGAGGGCGTTGCGCCATCTTTGCGACAATGACGAATTGGCGCAAGCGATGGCGACGGGCGTCGCTTTCCCCGGATTTCAGGAGTTGGAGTCCCCGCGGTTCCCGCCGACGTATAAACGAAGAGTGAGGGAAATGGCGGGAAATGACGCAGAAAGGACAGCGCGGGAGTTTCGTCGACGAGAAAGCGACACGTGCGACGTATAGTCCAAAAATGGGGACGATTCGGACACCCTCGTCGGTTTCGACCGGGCGTTTCATGTAGCTACACCGACCGTGTGTTGTTCCGCGGGAGTTCGTCGACCCATGTATTTGTGTTCCAGTAGGTGAATGAAACGCCCCTCATGCGATACGATTCGGTGGAGACGCTTCTGGACAGCGACCATGTGCCGGTCTCGGGAGCAGTCGCATTGCGTGTGGGGCAGAATGCACCCAGGGGGTCGATGGGAGGGGCAACGATGCCGTTTCTGCCGCAGGCGGAGATTTTGGCGCCTTTTTCGCAGAGCCCCCTGATGCGTTTCCTGGTGACCCAGGGGGTCCTGCGGGCGTTTCCGAAGGAGAAACTGGCTCCGATTCTGGAGTTGCTGGACGTGACGTATATCCGCGGGAATTCGGTGATTCTGCGTCCGAGCGAGGGAAGGGACGCCTCGCTGCTGGTGGTAATCCGCGGGGAGGTGTCGTTACTGGCGGGGCGTTTTCCCCTGCGTCAGGTGGCGGCGGGAGAGTGGTTTGGCGGGGAGGCGTTACTGGGGGAAAAGAGTGGGGTGACGGCGGTGAGTTGCGGAGATACGGTGTGTGTGAGCGTGAACGATGCGAGTGGGGGAGTTTCGGGGGTATGACGTAGGCGTGGAGAGACTACGACGGTTGGGCTTCGAGGACGTGGCGAAGACGTTACGTCAGCGCGTGGTCGGACAGGTGGGTCTTGATAATCATGGAACCACTAGTCGCTGCGGGCGTTGAAGAAGATGCTGCGAGGACTTGTCAGCGACGAAGAAAGTGATGCGGTAGAATCGGGGCTTTTTTTGGAGGTAGTTGCAATTGCTGCGACAGCACATGCGGACGATCTGCAAGCGGAAGGGGAAAACGCTCGTGAGGGAGGGAGAGGAATTGAACGCGGTTTTCTACGTCCTCGCGGGAGAGCTGACAGTTTCAGCGAGAAGTGAGAGTGGGGTTGCATGTCACGTGACATGCGAGAGGGAAACGACGTCGTGATCGCGAAACTGGGACCGGATACCGTCGTCGGGACCGAGACGCTGATGGAGGGAGTTTCAAGCGGCGTTACGATCGTGACGAGCGAAGACAGTTTGGTGACGGTGTTGACGCGGGAGGCGTTTCAGGAGTACTTGGAGGCACGTGATCTGATTGGCTGATCACCAGATGGAGCCGGAGCAAAAAGAGGAAACTGGGCGTTTCGACCAGCGGATGTATCGTTGGGTCCACGAGGCGAAACTCCCGCTGGAGAAGTGTCTGGCGCCTGCGCCGGAAATCCTGGGGATTTTGTTCGATGCGGAATGGAGGGAGAAAAACGAGGTGATTTGGGATCCCAAGGAACCGTGCGACGGTTTCCGCGTTCTCCTCACGGGACAGGCGACCGTCGAAACCGAATCTCCCGCCAACCCCGAAACTCCCGTCTTCGACCTGGACACGCTCTGTGGGATCCCCCCTTTTCTCATGACCAGTCCAAGCGAGCGATCGATTGGGTCCCGGCGTGCTTCTGAGCAGTTTCGAGAAGCCGGTTCGGAGTTTCACTCGCTGTAGCGTGGTGACGGTGACGAAACGCCAGATGAAACGCCTGTGCATGTTGACGCGGTGGCCGTTCCTGGGCAGCGGGCTACGTAGTGTTGGCGGGAAAAGTGGAGGGTAGGTCGCGTGGGCAACAGTTTCTGCGAATGGCGGGAGTTTCGCGGACTGCAGGTGTGTGTGCGCGAGGTGGAGGGAATGGGCGTTTCGGAGTGGGGATGAGGGAGAAGTGGGACCTAGACCGGTACATGTGCGTTTGGAGGGAGTTTCGACGTTCGGTCAGAGGATGGAGGGAGAATCGTTCGTCACGCGAGAGAGTGATTCGGTGCCGCCGAGGTGGATGGAGAATTTCCGACTGGGCGACGGACCGAGCGGACTGTGCGGATTGGCGGGAATTCGCGTTTCGATCGAGAAGGAAGATGGTTCGTCGATCGGAGCGGAAGTCGTGCCGCTGGAGGGTTTGTGCGAGCGGATGAAGGAGGAGGGAGTAGTTCAGCATGTGGTGAACATTCGGCTGCAGGAGCAGAAACGATGTGTAGGGACGGCGGAGAGATGGAATGTAGATGCTATCGCTCTCGTTGAAGCTTCTGGACGCCGCTGCGATGGATGTCGCTCCAAGTGGTGGAAATGGTAGTAAATATTTCTCTTTAGAGTATGTGTTTGAGGACATCTCCATGCCGCTTCACAGTGATGTCTTTTTGCAAGAATCGTCTCCAGTGACGCAGTCAAGCGTGTCGTCGAAGCCGTTGCCGAAAATCCCACCGAAACTCCCACCAAAGCCTCCTAAGCCCATGCTTCCTCCGAAACCAAAATCTTTCTTGCGTGTTTTCTGCACAAGGCTTTCGTGAATGGAACAAACAAATGAGAACTATACAGCAATAAGAGCACTAGTCGGAATCTGAATCCCGAATGGAACTGTGAACGATTGCGCTACATGGTGAATAACGACCGGTACTACTTACCGTCCAATTGCGCCGATCCACTCATCCTTCTCCTTTTCCGAATTCGCATACATATAATAAGTCTCACCGAGTGTCGTCACTTCCAGACTATATCTACACACATGAAATGCTGATGGAAAGAAGCACTTCTTCTTGGTTTTGTCATCGGCCGATTTGACAGTCTGGCACTGCGACAAATCGATTACACCATGAGGAGGAACCTACAAACATGAGTGCAAACACAAAGTCATCACGTTTGTGCTCTTTGCAAAATACAACTTATCACCTTTGAGGATGAAATATCGTCGTCTCCAGTTCTTGAGCCACGCACCTATCCATAATCACCTTCTCGCGTTTTTACTTCTCTTTGTTAGGTATCCGGTAAACTCGGGGTGAGACAAATCAACGTCGATAAAGTCTTTCGGCATTATCTTCAGAATTAGTGAGTTGGAACTAAGATAGATAACAACCGATTTCTGTCAAGGGTAAAAAATAGAGGCGATTTCCGTTGGAATAACGTACGTGGGTGAAATTGAAGCAACTGTGTATTCAAGTGATAGAACTTGCTCTCTGTGCGTTGCATACTTTAGAGGGCATAATACTTGGGTGAGTAGTTTCATGATTTGGTTAAGGAGATAAGGTGACTACGGGCTGTGTTCGTTTTCTATAACCCAATATGTTTACGTTCCCTTCATCGTGGCCTACTTGTTTCAGGAAGGAACACAGAATGAGCTGAGTGAAATATAACGAACTATCGTGTTATCATTTTTCTGGCATATATCATCATTTTGGATTGCAAGTACCGATCATTCGAATGGGGATTACTTCGACTACAAAAGAAAATGAGAGGTATCGTGTTTGTTTACGCTTTTTGCGCAATTCATAGCATTGAATTAAATAATCACACAGTTCATCCAAGTGCGTCACATACGGTGGTACTGATCGGGGTTTTACTGGATTGCGAACGAACACGAACCCCATAATAATACTAGTATGCACTCAAGAATTCTACTTGCTGTTATTTCTGCTCTCGCTCTCGCGGCTGCTGTAAGCTTTTGCACGCAAGGTGACAAATAGGCTGATAAGGTGCATGTTTCCCTCTACTACGAGGTCTACTGCCCTGGATGCTCGCAGGTCATCAAGACTTCTCTGAAGGATATTATGGCAACTCCCGATATGGCGGCAATTACCGATCTGGAGCTCGTTCCTTACGGAAATGCTCGCGTGATCACTCGTGATCCTCCCACCTTCCAGTGCCAGCATGGAGATAAGGAGTGCTATGGAAACTGGGTCGAGCTGTGCGCTCAGAAGCACTTCCCTGAGCAGGCTTGGGATTTCATTGTCTGTCAGGAGGATACCACTGACTTCAGCGACGAGGGTATCAAGAAGTGCTCTTCTGCTGCTGGAATTGATGCTGATGTGGTTCTGGAGTGCGCTAAGGGACCTGAGGGACCTCTGCTTCATCTGGAAGCTGCTGACAAGACCCCCGAACACAAGTATGTTCCTTGGATGCTGATCGACGGAAAGCTCCGTGATCGCACCAAGAGCGTTCTGGAGTGCATTTGCGACGCTTATCAGGGTGAGAAGCCCGCTTCCTGCAAGCAGTTCCAGGAGGTTCCTAAGGTGAAGGCTTCCCTCTACTATGAGGTCTACTGCCCCGGTTGCAGACAGTTCATCAAGAACGATCTCAAGGACTTCCGTGAGATGGAGGACATGATGGCGATTACTGATCTGGAGCTCGTTCCTTACGGAAACGCTCACGTGATCACTCGTGATCCTCCCACTTTCGAGTGCCAGCATGGAGATAAGGAGTGCTATGGAAACTGGGTCGAGCTGTGTGTCCAGAAGCACTTCCCTGAGCAGGCTTGGAACTACATCTTCTGTCAGGAGGATACTACTGACTTCAGCGACGAGGGTATCAAGAAGTGCTCTTCTGCTGCTGGAATTGATGCTGATGTGGTTCTGGAGTGCGCTAAGGGATCTGAGGGACCTCTGCTTCATCTGGAAGCTGCTGACAAGACCCCTACTCACAAATATGTTCCTTGGGTGGTTGTCGATGGTAAGGTAATGGGTGAGGAGGACGACTTCCTCAAGATGGTTTGCGACGCTTATCAGGGTGAGAAGCCCGCTTCCTGCAAGCAGTTCCAGGAGGTTCCTAAGGTGAAGGCTACCCTCTACTACGAGGTCTACTGCCCCGGTTGCAGACAGTTCATCAAGAACGATCTCAAGGACTTCCGTGAGATGGAGGACATGATGGCGATTACTGATCTGGAGCTCGTTCCTTACGGAAACGCTCACGTGATCACTCGTGATCCTCCTACCTTCCAGTGCCAGCATGGAGATAAGGAGTGCTATGGAAACTGGGTCGAGCTGTGTGTCCAGAAGCACTTCCCTGAGCAGGCTTGGAACTACATCTTCTGTCAGGAGGATACCACTGACTTCAGCGACGAGGGTATCAAGAAGTGCTCTTCTGCTGCTGGAATTGATGCTGATGTGGTTCTGGAGTGCGCTAAGGGACCTGAGGGACCTCTGCTTCATCTGGAAGCTGCTGACAAGACCCCTGACCACCAGTGGGTGCCTTGGGTGGTTGTCGATGGTAAGGTAATGGGTGAGGAGGACGACTTCCTCAAGATGGTTTGCGACGCTTATCAGGGTGAGAAGCCTGCGTCTTGCAACTAAGTCGTTGTTGTTTGTTAGGAAACACGGAAACAAGCAGGAACCACCGTTTTATCTGGTACAAATCGTTTTAGATGGTTTGCAAAGATCTTGAACTCGTTCGTACTCTCTTTAAGTATTGTTTTCGAGTTTTCATTGGTCACAACGTCCACACTGAAAGAGTGAGGAATGTCAAACACAAAGGCGTTTCGGAGAATACTGAACTTGAAACCTAAGGTCAACACGCTCCTGCAAATCTACCGTTGTGTCTCAGTTCCAGAATGTAGGTCATTCTCTCCGTTCCATAGGTGGTAAACTTTTCGCGCGGCAGAGGCGTACTCACAGTATGGGGCACCATCACATAGGGTTCTTGAATCGAGTTTACAAAGCACTGGACGGGAAGCAACGTATCGCTGGGGTCGTTCACGAAGTTTCCGGGAAGATAAAGCTACATGGCAAACAGTCCCTTTCCCCACATGATTCTTTCCGTATCGACTGGTGTTCACACAGCGACCGTCATTGAAACACTTCCGCAGATCATCCCACAACGCGGGGACCGAAGGCAAAAGTCTACTCTTCACTCAGCCGCTTGGTCCAAACGCGTCAAACGCTTCCGAGAAGGGTTTGTTCATCCACTCGGCCTGATTGGCGAAGAAGAAGGTCGGCACGATGATGGCTTGCGAGAGATCCTTCATCACGTCGAAGGGAACGTTCTTCAACCGCTCGTACAAGTCGGCTGCTGCTAAGTCATCGAGCGAACGCCTACACGATGGGAGCGAGTCGATGTCCAGAATGATGTAGTGCGAAGTCTCGCAGTTGCGAATGCCCTGTCCTCGCAGGATGTTCAGCGGAACCGAGTTCTTGTACTTGTTGTCTCCCAGAAAGAGACAGTTGATCGTAACCACTCGTTTATCGAACTTCTCTGCTTTGATGAACTCCGAGAAGGCTGCCTTGTCTTCCGCCTTGTTCATGTAGATCGCAGCAACAATGGGACTACGTGTCACCTCCTCATCTCTCCAACCCCGTCCATCGCGTCGAGAACGCCTTCAGTGCCATCAGTCGGTCCATCGTAACGGCCACGATGGCAGTCACATCGATTGCTCCGCCATGGTAATAATCAACTACGTGAAACGCCAAGAACGATCGAACTGGTGGAGATGTCCGATTTCTGGTTGTATTTGGTGCCGTCGTAGCGACGGATGTAGAAGCCTTTGAAGGATTTGGGGTGCACGAAGGGCTCGTAGTTGGGGTCCGCTACGATTGAGGACGGGAGGAGGCGTTACATGTGTCGATGGGCTCCTGGGGGGTTGCTGGGCGTTCGGCGGCTTGGGTTTGAGGGGTGATGATGAGAGGTTGTTGTTGTTGCTGTGATTGCTGTTGTGTTTGTGACTCCATGGACGATTGTTGTTGTTGTGACTGTTGTTGTGTTTGTGATTCCATGGACGATTGTTGTGACTCCAATGATTGTTGTTGTTGTGATTGCTGTAACTCCATGGATTGCTGCTGTGACTGCATTGGTTGCTGCAGATTACCAATGGATGACTGACTGCTGATAATTGATTGCAGATCATTCATCGGCTGATTCGCAGAGACACCAGTCTGCGAACTGCTCTGTGACTGACTCGACTGAGAGAGCAGAGCCGAGAAGGGAACACTGGCATCCGCATCAACGCTGCTGGCAGAGGACTGAGGAGCCGACTCCTTGGACACGAAGAAGGAGGCACTGGACTGTTGAGCCGGCTGCTCTGCCTTCGCAGACACATCTGCTTGCTCTGCCTTCACAGAGTTCACTGACGACTGCGACACAGTGAGAGGATTCATCGCCTTGAGCTCCAATTGCCTCTTTAACTCCTCCAACTCGAAGTCAGCAGCTTTCTGCTCTTGACCCGGGCGGTAGACTGACTGCGAGTGATGACGACGCTTACGCTTGTTCTCCTTCACTGGAGAACGTAAATGGACTCTGGATAAGAATAATACGAAACAACAACTTGGTTTGATGCATTTGGGACTGACCTCTTCCTTGAAGTGTAAAATCAATATCATGACTGTTCAGAGGCCATACGGTGTGCAGAAGCACAGAAGAATACCTTTTGCTCAGCAGTTGGGAGTCCTACAACTCAGACTGCAAAATCAATGGTACAGTCACACCAACGCCCAATGATCTCATTGAATTTATCACGAAAAAGGAAACGATACATCTACTCCTCAAACCCATTCCATAATCAAAACGTTAAAATGAATAATACTATACTCTTCAGAAAACCCATTTCTGATCGAGTAGAATGTGAAGAAAGAAAAGGATGACAAACAACAATTACTATCTTATGTGAATGTACGTATACTGCACTGTGCAGTTTCACTAACGAACCCACGAAAACACGAATCGAGATGGATCATCATACAAAAGCGCGGGTTTATGTTGTTTCCCTATCAGAATGATGATAAATGAAGCAATTTCAATCACAATAGAACTCCCTTATTACGAATGCCTCCTAACAATCCAATCTCTCAGGTATTGCAAAAGCCTAACAACTACAGCGACAAATGGTACCATTCGTTTCCGTTTGTGTTGAAGACAGGAAATAGGGTCCGGATAGCCAGAAATGACCTAATTGTTCTTTATCAGTATTTCGTTCAAAGAAAGTAAGATATACGATTCCTGTGTTTACCTTTAGTCTAGATATGCAAATCTTCGTTAAGACGCTTACTGGTATGGCTTCTGAATGGAATTCTGACGGTTTTAGGAAAGACGATTACTCTGGATGTCGAGTCCTCGGACACCATCGAGAACGTCAAGGCCAAGATCCAGGACAAGGAGGGAATTCCCCCAGATCAGCAGCGTCTGATCTTCGCTGGAAAGCAGCTGGAGGATGGTCGCACCCTCTCTGACTACAACATTCAGAAGGAGTCGACTCTCCATCTGGTCCTTCGTCTGCGTGGAGGAGGCAAGGTCCACGGATCTCTGACCCGTGCCGGAAAGGTGCGCAACCAGACCCCCAAGGTCGAGAAGCAGGAGAAGGGCAAGTCCCATGTGGGTCGTGCCAAGGTAGGCGAAGGAGGAAGGAATGAACGTACAGAAGAGAGAGCAGTACAACAGAAGATACGTGAACGTTGTGCTGGCCCCCGGTGCCAAGAGAGTGGGTCCTAACAACTTCGCTGCTCGTCAGGCTCGCATGGAGGCTGCCGCCGCTAAGAAGGAATAAACGATGTGGACGTGAACTCTTTGGACTGCACTTGTTGGATTGAAACAAACAAGGAATCGATAAGCCACCTTGGGTCGAATTGATCTAGTCACGTTACGAATACGATCCATGCACAACATCCGATTCTCCTCTTTTGAAAATTTAACAGGATGAATATGGACACAAGTTTTTATGCGTGGCATGTAACCATGGTTACAGTTCACAATACGCTGCGAATTCAGGCATGCCATGATATTGGGAACGGTCAACTCCAAGAAAGAACGATGTTGGAAAAACGACTTCTCCATCCTGCTGAAGAAGGGCATTTGTTGCGCTGGAACATAGAAGAAATCGGACCAGCCTTTATACGCCTGATTGGAATAGTACGGACAGTGGCTCTTAGCGTACTCGTCGTGGCTCGCATCCTCCATTGATCGCTGCAGTGCAACTGGATATCGAACACCCAAGTCATTGTTCATGAGATTCCACATCCAGTTTTCTATCGGACTCCATGGGTTCTGACCCTCACTCATAGCTCGTCCGTGGTCATATTGGTTCAGGAAATAGGGATCAACGCAACTATCGTCGTTCATAAAGAAATAGCCTTGGTATTTGAATCGATGTCGTATCGTCAGATAGTCGTAGGCCAACGCTAAGGAATGATACGCATACACGCCGCCTTTCTTCAGATGATTAGACAGCACAATGTCGGTTGCATTGGGTCCGATAAAGAGTACATCAAAATCATACTTGTAATGCCCTGCAAATTCAGGGAAATACACATCTTGCATAAACGGGACATTCTGGTAGAACACGAAATGGAAGTTCACGACAAAGAGCATTACATTTCGACTGTTTTTCTGATACTGACTGAATGAAGAGAATTGAGTTCGCTGATGTTGACGGAAGGATAGGAGTCTGTGGAATATAGAATTGTATTCCAACAGTCTACAGGGTATATGTTGGGGGGTCGGAAGGGCGAATACAGTAACAGAGATGCTTCTCCATATTACTCCATATAGAAAGAAAAGAAATGATAGAAAGAGCACAACAGTTTGATACGTACTCATCCTAAAGAAACCTAGTCAAGGAGTGAACTGGTCAGGGAAAACGGGGGATCCCTCATACTCAGTGGAAGTGGCAGAGAGGGATGGGTTGGGGATTGAGTGACCTTGGAGATGGGACAGACCATAGAATTGTTTTATCAGGTGAGCATCATGGAGAAACGAGGCGTTGTTGTAATGAGTGGGCGAGCACACGAAGGGAGATAAAATTCTAGACTTACCGTACTTTTTCCGTGATGATGATCTCTACGACTTGTTTAAGGAATGCGGCCCTATCGAGCATTTCAGAGTATACACTGAGTGTGATAAATGACGTAGGTCCTGCGGTCCAATGATCTCGATGGTGCAAAGGATGCGGGTGTTGTGTTTTTTCAAAATGAGGCATCTGTCAATTTTGCAGTGAATCTAAATGAACGGGTATGGATGAAGAGTAAGGGTGATCGGTAGAACATCCTTGGAAATGTCATCCAAGTTTCACGCATTACAAATGAATACAAGTATTCCCTCTACGGCATGAATCTTCCCTTCTTCCGTGATCCAGCCCCCAAGAAGGATGCTTCCGGGAACAAGTCAGGTGAGAAGGGAAGAAAGCAATGGGAGGATGTCGATTTCGTCCCCTCTCCGACCAAGATCATCTTACAGGGTTTGAGTGGAATTGGGTTAACACGAAGGTCTAAAGTCGTCGGTAACCAAGCAACAAATTGAAAAAGGATGCTCCCATATCAACGGAATCCGTTCCGTCACCGTGTTTCCCTCCCAGCGAGAGGAGGGAGGGATCTACTCCATTCTGGACTTCTCCTCAACGCAACTTCGGGATGCTGCCCTTGGAAAGTTGAAGAACATCATCATCGAGAATCAAGCATGTATAGGGAAGGTATACCGTGAACGTGTTGCAAAGAAGCAGTGCAACGCAAAGAGTCCTTGTTCCCGCAGTCAGTCCCCCGACCGTGGTCAGAAGAATCGCCCCCGAGGCAACTCTCAGGACCGTGGTGGGTTCCAGAGGAGTCGCAGTCGCAGTAGAAGCCGCAGCAACAGTGCAGAGAAGAAGTGAGTCGGTTTAGAAATCACTTGTGTTTGTTCCGAAATGTTCTCTCAAATTGTCAAGTCCGTTTTCCGGTCGACATTGCAAAGAGCATCGCTGTTTGACAAGCAGCCCATTCTGAAAGTGAGCATGGTTCATTTACTATCGAATCGTAGTCGTCCATTTCCCTTCAGTCATTTAATGCCTACTACGAGAATTCACAAGACAAAAACAGGAAGGAGCGGGAATTCTGTCAGGAGCTGATTACGCGTTTCCTCGAGTAGAAAAACGGGTGGTACATTACATGTAGCGGCAAGTCGTATTACAATTTTCACAAGTCCATGATCCGCTTCATCCAAGAAGTGATGCATCAGCCTGTATTCCAAGAGGACATTGAATTGTAACGGTAATTCGCTCGATTCACTACTAGCCGATTGGGCGTTTTGATCCGAATGACTGACTACATGGACCACCAGATCCAGTTCTTAAGGGACAAGAAATATGTCGACCTTCAGCCGGACTCCGTAATACCTGTTCCTCGCGATCGTACGTTTTCGGTCGATTCCCTTCCTAGAACGACTGCTTTACGACTCGGTTCATCCCTCGCTTGCGAATTCTCCCCTTTCATCCTACTCCGGAGTGCTCCTGCTTCAGAACCCTTCCCAGCTGATCCAGATGGCGCAGAATAAGGAGGACCCGGAGACCATCAACATGGTCGTTCGCTCCAGCATCGTAGCTCCCTTCTCTCCCTTCCACGCAGATGTGTCCGCTGACGCGCATCCACCACACCTACCAGACCGTCTTCATCAGCGAGTGGTTCTCGCATAGGTCGCTGACGCGTAGCTCGCAGCCGCCTTCTCGCTTCTCCCTCTCCATCAAGGAGTCACTTCTCTCGACGGCGGCGGAGTTGGGTCTTGACACCCCTGTAACAGCATCATCATCGTCATCGTCATCGTCGTCATCATCACCCTCTTCCTCTCGTCGCCGCGCAGCTACGCTGGATGCGACGCTGCAAGAGGAACTCGACCACATCGTCGTCCCCTCACGATCGAAGAACGCGTTGCAGACGCTGCGGGAGAGGGAGAAGGAGGAGACGGAAACCCTCTCCGACCGCTACTGTCTGAGCCACGTGGTTTTGGGCACCCAGGCGCTCGACCCCGTCGTTCTCGTAGACCCCATTTCGCTGCCCGAGGGAAACGCGCTTCCTTCACTGCCGGTGACACCCTCGCTGGTCGCCACGCGCTCCTACGCGCGGACGTTGGCGATGCTGTCGGAGGGGAAGGAGAAGACGCAGGCGGTCCCACTCTGTCTGGCGTGCTGCACGCAGGTGCTGAGATATCCTTGCGGTGTGGGAGAGGGGAACTTGACGCCAGCGACGATCGCATCGCGAAGGCGGTGAAGGACGGAGAGCTGATTCCAGTGACGGTGGAGTCATTCAATGGACTGCTGTTTGACAGTGGGTGACGGGAGAGAGTTGAATGGAAGATGGCGTGGATCGACGGACGATTTACCCGAACCTGCTGAAGCGGCTGGGAGGAGAGTTGGCGTTGTGTGCGGACGCCGTGTACAAGGTGATTATGGGAATGTGTTTTGTTTGTTGAAGGATGCGGTGAGTGAAGTGGAACGATACAGTTGTGAAACGAGATGAATGGTTCACACAGCACCATTGGAATACACGTATGTCATATGAGCAACACAGCATCACCTCTACAAACAAACACAACATACTACAATTCCTTTTGCTCCTTTTCCGTGTGATGGAAACGGCGATTCACCCACAACAACACGGAGAAGAGGATAAACGACACATTCAACACCTTGGGAACCGTCTCCCACCCCCACTTCTGAATGAGAAGGTTTACCGGAATCCCCGAGAAGACGCTTCCGAACGGCGAAACCAGTCCGTTCATCGCAATGATGAAACTGGCGTACTTCGCATCCACGCTCTCAATGGCAATCAACTCGCTGAACGAAAACGGAATGTACAAGAAGAAGCCGAGGAAGAACGACACCGCCAAAAAACCCATTTTCGAGGCAACTCGCGGCAAATACCGCACGAGGAGTCCCGCAACAACCGACGCGACCTCACACAGCAGCGAGCGAGAAAGGTGGAAGGAATCGGAAACCCAGCCGCACCACAGCGTTCCCAAAATGCCCCCAATTTCGATACAGCTGATGGCGGCGGAGCTCAGTCTACGTGAGAGTTCGCGACGGGCGTTACGCAGCGATCGAAGGGTCGTGGAGAATTCGAGGGAACAAAAGCAGTCCCCAGTCGGCGAGAACACGTTGGTTCATCGTGCTCTGTGTGAAAAGAGGGGAGAAAAGGGACGATGAATACGCCGGCCAGGAGGAGACAAATCGAGACAATTTCCGAGGACCTGGCTCGCTGTGACGCGTGCGGCTTGGCGCTGGGGATCGGATGATACTCGATCTGACGGTCAATTGAACCATGAGGAGAAACGTCGGTAGGATGGGTCTCCTTTGGGAAGAGAGCGAAGGCGATGCAGGCGAGGGCGAAGATGACACAGCTGCACACGAAGTAAAGACGAGCGGGATCGCCGTGGACGAGAGAAGACAGGTTGTTGCAGATGATGGTGCCCACAGAGCTGCAGCAGCAGATGACAGACCAGTAGAGTCCATGGACTAGCAGTCAATCTGAGAGAAGAATGGTACGATTGTTCGGAATCCACTGCTTGAAGATGATACAGATGATGGGCCACAAGGTTCCCATGCACATATACGTCAGAACCCACGTGCAAAAGAAGGATGGAAACATACTGGGGCCTTGAAGACAAAGCATTCCGCACACAAACGTAAATACACCAACAATCGTGAACAGAATGGAATAGAGAGAAAACAAACGTGATTTGACAATATGGCTCGTGGCGAACTTGGTCAATCCATAGACAACAAATGACAGTGTGTTCAGTGTTGCATAGTTGGTCTGGTCTAGGAACTTTGACTCGATCAACTTGGGAGCCGCCTCACTCAGCGTTCTCCGAATCATGTTCCATCCTGTACAGGAAATGAACAATGGGAGGAGGATCCGCAACGCATAAAAGGAAGAAGGATGCATCATAGCTCCCATCAGAAGAGTCTTGTCCTTCCGGGGGATCCCAAGAATTGGAGACTTGTTAACCAAACTGATCACTCTTTCCTTCATAAAATGATTCATCGGTTTCGTGGTTGTTTACTAGCGTCGGCGTGTGGTGATGCACTTGGGTATGCCGTGGAGTTTAGTTCCCTTTCTTCCATCCACAGAAAATATGGAAAGGATGGCATCACGGAGATGGATCTGCAGGATGGAAAGGCGCAAATATCCGATGATACACAGATGTCCATCTACACGGCGCAGGGACTCATTCATGCAAAGCAAACCGGCTGTAATTACCACGGCATGCTGATGGAAATATACAAATCGTACATGCGATGGGCTCGTTGGCAGTTGGGATCCGTATCTGCATCGAAGGAGGGTCTATTCACTCTGGAGGAAGTGGAAGAAGATGACCTCGCTCAAGACCCCAAGAATCAGGCACTCAAGAAGAATCGTGCCCCCGGAAACACCTGCTTGTGTTCACTGAGTTCTGGGTACCACGGCTCGCGCGACCGCTCTTTGAACAACAGCAAGGGATGTGGAGGGATCATGCGTGTGGCTCCTATTGCTATTGCCTATTGTCATGATCCGGAAAATGGCTATCGAATGGGCTGTGATAGCGCTCTTCTTACGCACTGTCACACGCTGGGATACACTTCATCGGGAGCTCTGGTGAGCATCTTGATCAAACTCTTCAACGGAAGATCGATTCAGGATGCAGTTCTCGAGTCGATTCGGGAGCTCAAGAAGATTTCTGAGTGTTCGGAGCTGGCTTCTGTGATGGAGAGAGCGGTCTCAACGGCCTATCAGCGGATCGAAGCTCCCGATGCGTTCTCCTTTCTGGGAGAAGGATGGGTCGGTGAGGAAACGCTCGCCATTGCCATCTGGGCGGCTCTCATGTATCCAACCGATCTGAAGAAAGCTGTTGTGGCTTCGGTGAACCATTCTGGAGACAGTGACTCTACGGGAGCAGTTTGTGGCGCGATCATGGGTGCTGCTCTCGGAGAGGAAGCGATTCCGGCATCATGGCTGGAACACCTGGAGTTGAAGGACCTTGTCTGCAAGCAAGCAGAGGAACTGTGTACAATGTATGTGTTATCGCCTGTTTGTTGGGATTCCCGCGGTATCGTTGATTGACGATGGTTCTTCAGTATATACATGTTCTCGAGGTTTCTACAAACAGCTAAGGAATCGGCGACTCAATTTGCAGAGGCGGCGACAAACGTAATCAAGGAAGTAAGATGAGTGTACGGGATTACTAAACAGACTGCACAATCGATTCAGGAAGTTTCAGAGAACCGTATCACGTTTTCACTCTTTGTGATCCACTAGTGAATGAGAAAACAAATGCATATTTCCGCGATACAATTACAAAGACACCCGAGGACTGCACGTATATCGCATCCAACCTCATCGGTTTCGCCATTCTGGGATTGTGACGTCTAGCGATGGGTTTCCCCGGGAATCCACGGAGTCGGAAGGTAGAGGGAAAGACGAACAACCGGGAAGCCATTGCGGCTTTTTTGGAATCGCATTATCACAAGCATTACCGTTTATTCAACCTAACAGAAGAGGAGTACGACACGTTGCTGTTTGACTGCAGTGTGCGAGTTCTTCTTCCTCGTGATCGCTAGGTCCAGAACTACAACTTCACGGGATATTCGGCGCCTCCCCTCGCTCTCCTCTTCCAGATCTGCAAGGATATTGAGAGTTGGCTGGCGATCGACTCTGCCAACATCGCCGTGGTTCACGATTTCGTAGTTTCCATCGTTGTAAGTCATTCCTAGGACGGAACGGGACGTGCCATGACGGTTTGTACCTGCTTCATGGTATGGGCGGGATGGATGAAGACGACCGAGGAGTCGCTCGCCATTTGTCTGAGCCGTCGCAACCTCCCTCCCAGCGTCATGCTTCCTTCCCAGATGCGAATGATCCGCTATTTCGACGCGATCATGAAGGGAACGCACCCTCTGGGCGACGCACTGCGTCTGTCTCGCGTGACCGTCACCAACGTCCCCGACGTGGAGAACGGGAGCTGCTCGCCCTTCATCGAGATCTACAACCAGAACAAGCTGGCGTTCAGCTCCTATCGCAAGGGGTCGAAGACACGCGGGTCCGTGGAGCCGGTGAATGCCGACGACACGATCGTGTTCAAGTCGAACGTCGTTCTTCGTGTCGGAGATCATTCGCTCCTTCACCGTAGGGAAATGTGTTCGTTCGCTGCCGCCACTTGGGCGTAAACGGTGTCTCGGCGACCCTGTTCCGAACCCAGTTCCACACGGGATTCGTCCAACTGTACAAGGTGGACTTTGGCGAGGACGAGTTGGACGCCTCAGTATCGTGAGTGTGGTCGCGCGGTGTCACGTAGACTTCCCAAGGAGTTGCACTTCCACTGCGATTTCCTGCCTGTCGAAGGTGAGGAGGTGGCGCTGGAAGACCCGCTGGAGAATCAGATGATGAAGGAGAACTCTCCGTTCTGGCACGATATCCAGCTTCGGCAAGGAGAGGAGAAGAGTGTGGAGAAGGAACCAGAGGCGACGGAGAACGAGGTTCATGAGGAGGAGGCGCCGAAAGGGGAGACTGATGCGGCAGTGGGACTGAGCGATGCGGCACAGGACCTGGAGTCCATGTTGAAGAGCTACGAGGGCGATCTAAACTGTGAGAGTGCGATGTGGATGTAACGTAGTGGATGCGGCGGCTGATGTGTCGGTGGATGACTTCAACCTGGATGATTACGAAAGTGTTTTGGCTAATACGGAATCAAAGTGATTGTGTTTGTTTGGAAGAAGAATGAACTTGGAATGACTGAATGAAATACATCGTGCTATTCAGTTTTTGGGCTGTTAGAGTTTTAGTTACAGGTCATGGACGTAAGAATGGGAGATGTCCGCCATGGATGTGTTAAGATGATCTCATGTGCAATAATTCATCATTTTGTATAACAAACAACAAGAAGGAATCATAATCTACATTACACACACATCCCAACCTTACCAATTATAGCCAAATAAACCCTATCTACGCAATCAGAACGAACAAATGCTCCTACGTTGCCCGTTATAAGTATAGCAAAAAAATCCGACAAGATGCCGAATCCTCCACCTCCACACACCGCATAACCGTGATTTGCCACAAGCAAGGTGACAAACTCGAAACGAACAATCGAATCGGAACGGACTCCTCTCGTTCAAGGAACAAGAGGGAAATAACAGCGTCAAGGAGAAAACGCTGTGGTATGTGGAAAATGGGTAGGCTACTTACAACGGGCGAGGGACCTTACTCCCTCACTGAGGGAGGGATGTAGACTCCCTCCCTCGCACGCAACATCTCTCGTGCGTAATCTTCATCCACCTCTCCCATGCCTCCTGCTCTACGGAGAGAGTACAGATAATCGTCCATGGTGTCCTGAATCTGCGACTGGAAAGCCATACTGGACGCTTGATCCAGAGACACAAAGCACTCGTTAATGTCTAACCAGTTAGAAGAGAGCAGAGTAGCATACCCTCCTTTTCGCCCTTCTCCTCTTTCTCCTCCTTTGCAGGGAGGGACGCCTCCTTTCCAGGAGACGTTGAAATGGACTCCTTCTTCTCGTCCTTCGGAGTCATGGCTGAAGACTCTCCCGTTTCCTCGGCGACAGGGCTTTCAACAGCCTCCGGAGTGGCTTCTTCCACCTGCTCTCTCATAGGACAACCGGAAACCTCTACCGGAGCTGCCGCCGTAGCGTCAACTACTTGAGCCACAGCAGGCTTCTCTTCCACCGCGTTGGAAGCAGTGCACTCCGAAGACTGACGGGGTACGTAGCGAGGACATCCGCGATTCTCCTTTCCGCAGAGAGCGAGGATCTCTCTGTCCAACTCGTCTTCCGATGTGGTTTGCTCCACATTCGATCCTCGTCTCTCCGAAACAAAAGACGCTCCAGACTGGGACACCTGAGTAGGTTCTCCCCTTGCTGCAACACCATCTAACCCATTAGAACAGGATACAAAACGAACCTTCAGGCTGCCGTTTTTTCCCTTCTTCCTCTCTTTCCCCGGGGAGAGAAGCAACATGCTCCGGAGACGTGGAAATCGACTCCTTCCGAGCCACTCCTTCACTACTTTCCGGAGTCGGGACCTCTTCCGTCTCCTCTGCTACAGTGGGCTTCTCTTCAGTCATAGCAGGCTTCTCTGCTGCAACGGGCTTCTCCTCCGTCGACTTCACTTCCATCGCAGTAGGCTTCACCTCCACAGCTGGCTTCTCCTCCGTCACAGCCGGCTTCTCCTCCGTCACAGCCGGCTTCTCCTCCGCTGCAGGCACCGCCTTCACCGTGTTGAAAGCAGTGTACTCCGAAGGCTTGCGGAGTACGTAGCGAGGACCCCAGCGACTCTCCTTCTTCACGTACGGAATGGAAGGACGCTTGCTGGCAGTGTACGCCTTCGTTGGCTCCATGATCTTGCTGGCAGCCTGTCGCGCAACTCCATTTCCGTTCGCAGCCTTGAAAGACGCCGACAGCTTGTTCGTTCCTCCGAGAGTTGGAGTCATCAACTCCCTCATTTCCTCCTCCAGCTTCTTGCTGCCTGCATACGAAGAGCAACGAATGTCTATTGTGAACTCAATGAACAACACTCACTGCTGATCGACGAAAACGAAACATGGTAGGAGAGGAACTTCTTCTCCTCCACCACATGCCCGTAGTCCACCTTCACGCCGAGGTGGATGTACACCTCCTTCAGCAAGGAGGTGAGGACCTTCACGTAGAATGCTCCCGTTGGCTTGAGAGGAACCTTGCCAACTCCCTGGGGGATGTTCAGAGTAGACCTGAAGGTTAGCGGGGCAAAGTGGTGCCTACATGCCAGTCTTCTCGATGAGGTAAGCCGTCAGGCACGGGGTTGAGGTAGAGTCAGCGCTGATCACAATAGCAACCATGGTCAAGTAAAAGAAATTATGAAAAGTGAATCAGACACAGTGGTAACGGCGTTTCATTTTCCACGTTTCCCTGCAAAAACTTGTGGCAATTGCGAGTTTCCACGTTTTTCAGTCCGATTTTCAGGTTGACTACACGTAAACGCCTCAGCTTAATCGCCGTTGAAGTGTACTCGCGTGCGCCATGACAATGGAGATTAGGAAACCAACTTTGACCAGGATGGACAACATAGAGACATAGGGAGAGGATTTCAAAACCAAAGGCAAGTCGGCGCACCCATTCCCTCTTCATCCAACCACAACTGAGGAAAGCTTGGGCATCACGGTATGTCCGCTCCACTTCAAATAATCACACACACACTATATCCACTCACCTCAAAAGAATATCATTTCCCTCCAACACATCCATTTCTCATCCGGCCATTTCTCTCCCAGTTTGAATCAGCCGATGTACCTACTGTTGCGTAAACAGATCCGAACAGTATTCAGAAGTGAGATCCATCATCCATCATTCACCATTTCTTTGTTCACGAAACATGAATTGTGCTATTCTTGATCCTTTATGTCCCGTGTATTCTATGCCGCGCTGCCGGACAAGATTGGAGTCGACAAAAGCACCCCGACAATCGACTTCGGCAAATTGCCCTTCCGCCACATTCAGCTTGGTGACCCGTTGATGGACATGTACACGACGAAGAAATTGGATACCTCTCAACAACGAAGATGACATCCATAAGCCATTTCAAATCCGCTATTCCTTGTGCCATTTGTATTTTCAACTTGCGAGCTTCTGTTTGACCAGGTTATATGTCCTTCTCATGCCATTCGCGCATCATTCACTCTCCAAAACGCCACGATTTCACGTTCCTTGTATTCTTCGCTTCCTTCTCATGTGCCGAATATGGTCAGTGATTCTCCTCCTCCACTCGCTTCTCCAAAACCGCAGCCAGTTCACACGGTCTCCGAAGTATATCGCTTGTTGCTCATTCTCCGAGCCAGTACAACGTATTCACGGCAATCGCTGCGCTCCACAACACCTCTCCTCTTCAGAGCAAAGCTATCGTCAGGCTGCTTCTCTCCCCGTTCTCAATCTCTTCAGAAAGAGTCGCATCAGTGAGAAAGATCCGACTGAACTCCCATGCTTTACCTGAATTGTGCTCGGCGAGCATGCTCTGGGTCGAATGAACGCGGAGGTGAAGGGAAAAACTCATTTGGATGTGATCATCGACATGTCATCCTCTTCCCCTTCCCAACTTCTGTGCCACAAATATGCATTCTCTCAGTAACAAACAAAGTGGCTTCCACACAACTCTGCTAGCAGGAAGTAGCAACCAACTCCTCACAATACGCGAGGCAATAGAGATGATGGAGTACGGCTCATTTTTCCAACCATCCGCTGAAATCAGTGATGCTCTCGCAGCTGCCAGAAACACTACTTCAAACTGCTCCTTTGGACGGGAGGAGAATCTGGAATGGAATGAATGCAAGAATGGATTCTAGGAGACATGACAGTGAATGCGGGTTCCTGGAGTGGTTTCGGAAAACAACAAACACATTTCCAAGGAGTGCAATATAAGCGAAGCAGAATGGACCCCAGCCACACCTGCTTCGTCTATCAAAGTGTGATGGCGAGGCGGTTGCTCCTCAGGCAGGCATCGACTGCGAGTGGCGACGCAGCCCCGCTTTCATGATCCCACGGTCTTCATAGACAGCGGATAATCTTAGTAGCGTCCTGATTGGAAACCATAATCAGTGGTTACTATTGTTGAAAACAGAAAATACATATTCCCTATGACATCGGGAGTACACACACAACGAGTTGATATACAATCAATCCGGAAGAGCACACCAATTGTAATTGCACGATGATATAGAGCAAACGCCTCCAAACGGCCATTATTTCATTTCACACATCCTGATAACGTGGGAATGTACAGTAGGTTGGAATGAATGATGCTGGCGAAGTGATCCATCTCCACAAAGCACTCGTGGTGCAGCAAATATTCACGATCCGTATCAACACTTCCTCGATACTCTATGACAATCGTTGACTCCTTCTTTTTCACCACTTTGCTTCCATTGAGGCCAGAGAATTACTTCGTTCCATTGGAACAAGAAGCCAGGAAACGCATAGTTGATGGTTCCTATCCACGCGAGCTATTCTGTCATAACAAAATAATGCTCGTTCCGCAATACAAGGACCCTCATCAATGATACAAGAACAACTCTGAGTACCCAGATTCAGCCCAACCCTCTCGCTGACCACCTCACCGAATAGCACTTCTTCAAATGGATCCATCCAGTTTAATCTCGCTCACCATGCACATCAAAGCCGGGAGTCCGCGGGAATTCGCGCTAAATGGGTTTCTTTCATTATTCGATGGAATGAAAGGAATAGTTGCATTGGTCTCTTCTTTCTTGCTAATCGCTGTGCTGGCACACGATATCAATACGGAGCTCTCGTTTAATCCTCCGTTCACACAGTTTGATTACCGTGGTAGGATATGAGTGTATGGATGGGACGTCCAGGAAACCGCAAGATTGATAATTGGGAGTGCGGAGGCGACGCCACGATCAATGAGTATTTCATCCGTTTAACTCCGGACCGTCAGAGCAAAAACGGATTTTGCTCAAGCAAAACTACCTTTACAAATGGAGAATGGGTAACGACGATCAAGTTCCGTATCAGCGGACAGGTGGGTGTTTTGGTTTGGATTAATTGCTAGGGCGCGTCTCTGTTCGGAGACGGTTTTTCTGTCTTCTTCACCCAAGAGAGAGTGCACAAGAATGTCGTTTCCTGTCGTTTTGTTCATTGATAGGGAAAGATGTTTGGAACAAGCGACGTCTACTATGGATTTGCGATTGCCTTCTCTACCTTCAAGAATTCGGAGGTTCTACTGACTCCCCTCGTTCACGGCGTAGTTCGCTCGCTACCACCGTGACATTGCTCTCTACGTGGGTGATGGGAAGACGGGTGCGTACATCCAAGATCAGGACCATCCTGGCTGCTACGCTCGCTACCGCTTCCACGAGAAGCGTCAGGACTTTTCCGTAGTGCGTTCGTTTCCTTTCTCCCCAGGTCGACAACTACGCGGTGGTGAAGATTGGCTACTCGGCCTCCACGGGCTTCGTGCGCGTGGCGATCGACGAGAAGAACACGGGTAACTTCCACATCTGTCTGAACGAGCGCGTGGACCTGTCTCCCAACTGGTGGCGCAATGCTCGTATCAGCGTGAGCGCGGCGACGGGCCAGCTGGCGGACAATCACGACATCCTGGCGGTGGAGACAACGCAGGGCGTGGGCGACCCCGACCTGGTGGCGGTGAGCGCGTCGCACGAGGAGGCGGCTGCGGAGAAGGAGGACACGGAGCTGGTGCAGGAGCTGCTGCGGGAGAACGGCGTGGAGGTGGCGTCGCTGAGCGAGACGATGAAGGGTCTGGTGCGAGCGATGGAGCGGACGGCGACGGAGCAGCAGCTGAAGCTGAGCAAGCTGAAGCGCGAGTTGGAGCACAGTCTGGTGGGTGAGGAAGTGGCGGGGAGTTGAGGGGTAGCGGTGGATGACTCACTGAACAACATGCTGAAGAAGCTGCGGGACCGAGGAGACCTGTCGGAGAAGCGAATTAGCGAGCTGGAGGCGTCGGTGAAGCATCGTGTGGAGACCTCGATGGCGTCGGAGCTGGAGAACCGTCTGAATGTTCTGGAGAAGGTTTTTGACACGTCCATCAAGGAAGAAGTGAAGAAGGGAAGCTCCACGTGGATCATTCCTTTCGTCATCCTTATTGTCGTGATTGGAGGAGCGCTCATGGTGGTATACAATAAGTATAAATATCTGCAGAAGGAACATCTTTTGTAAACGTTGGGATTGTCTTGTTTGTTCGAGACAGATGGAAAAACCGATCAACCAGTTCTACGCGTCCGTTGTTGCCAATGTGCTCACGGGTCTGGCCTCGGGAAGTGAGTCTCTCCCAGACGCCGTTGTTGATGGAATCCGCGATCGATGGCTTCGGAACTACCAACTGATTGCCCACGATGAGTTGGATCTCGAGTACTTTGAGCGAGAGCGGACTGAGGATCATCATGTGGAAGTCAATTCAAATGTGCTCTTCGTCTTTCTATACTATATAGACGTGTGTCCCGGATGAATACACAGTTCCAAAACCCATCATCATGACATGCAACTTAAACTCTCTTCGCGTTCCTGGGGTTATTCACCACCGATGTCCGGACACGTTTCCAGTTTTCTATTTTGAAATGGACTCATCTCTAGGGTTCTCTTCATTTGGACGACCGCGATTCGGTGATTCCGCAAGTGGTCCGTTCTGTTATGTTGTGATTCTAGGGAGACGGTCAAGACGATGACAGTGATTCATCCCCTCCACCCATCGTGCTGAAATCGGTGGCAAAGCCAACAAAATCAACTACTTCGTTCATGTCTCTTCTCAACTCCTATGGAACGAGCACAGGGGGTCATGCTGTGGGAAGTGTTTTTCCTCCGAAGGAGCGCAGTCGCATTTTTAAGCCCATCGCGAAGAGTGCGTCATCAGTCACGGATCCACTTTCTGTGTTGAAGCAGTATGGGGGGACGAGTGTGTCATCGCCTCCCAAGTCAATCTCTTCTTCTTCAGAGGAACCTCGTTCACTGGCATCCTCCCTCACCAAACAACTCCAACAATCCTCCCTCACCACGCAACTCCAACAATCCTCCCTCACCAAACAACCCCAACAGTCCTCCCTCACCATGCAACCCCAACAGTCCTCCCTCACCAAACAACTCCAACAATCCTCCCTCACCAAACAACCCCAACAATCCTCCCCACCCTCACGAAAACGCTCCCTCAGCGAAGACCCCAAACCCCTTCCCCCGTCCCTTCACCGCCCCTCCACGGAAGAACTCCAGTTCCGTGTCGACGTGGCTGTCAGCCAGCGGTCGACGGAGATGATGCAGCAGCAGATGGACACCGACGCGGAAATCCCTCTGATCCTCGCGACGCATGAACGGTAGGCAAGACGCCTTCTTCTCATCGCCAGCGTGCGACACAGTCAGTCCAAATGGACGCTGGTGTGTCAGCGGGGCATCATCCGAGCGCACGGACAGGAGTATATCTTCGGGAAGTGCCTTTGCTCCTTCTCCTTCACATCTCCTGTTTGTAACAAACACCACACGATCCACAACGCTCCAGAATCATCGAACGACGCTTGATTAGCCGCGACAGCTGGATTCGTAGTGACATTCGCTGCGTGTTCATGTCGTCCAAATCTACCTAAGAATCCCCCGCCTCTCCCACTCTGCAGTCCCTCCGCGATGTTCCGCTCGATCTGCTGCAGCGTCATGTCGCACTCTTTCACCTGCAGCGACAGCGCCGTCAGCTGCCGCGACACGCTTCGTAGCCGGAACGCGTCGGTCGCCGTCTCCTCGCTCTCTATCTCCAACACACGCTCCGAGTCCAGCGTCAGGTTGAACGACTCGAATAGATCGTCGTACCGCGCGGTCAGCGCGCCCTTCTGCTCCTGGTAATACACCAGCTTCTCCGTGAACTGGCGCTTGTCCTCCAGGAAGCGACAGATCTCCTCCGTCTGCTTCGCCATCGCTCGCTGCAGCTCCCGAATGCGATGGAGGATGGAAGAAATGTCGCGCGACAGTTGGAGCCGGTCCGCGTCGTCCGTTGCGGGAGATCTCCGTCGCAGAAGACAGCAACACCTACTCGACGCGATGCAACTCCTCATACTGCTCCCTGTACTCGGCGAACGTCTGCTCGTTGATCTGTGCGTTACATCGATACTCCGCACCAACCTCCGCCAGCGATGCCATCGTCGCGAACAGCGTCTGCACGTTGCTCTCCTGCGCGAGGAAGGTGGTTCCGATGTGGTTCAGAAGATCTGAAAACGACACGATTTCACATGTCATGATCTCCGGGCCGTGCAAGGCGAACAGGCCCACCGCGATGCGAAAAAGACCCACAAATCCCACCGTCATCACGTAGTCCCATAACCGAAAAAGACAAAAAAACGGGACGATCTGGTGATCACGGGACCGAACGACCCACGTCTGCGAAGAGCGGAATGAACCACCGCGCGACGACAATCGACAGGTCGAAGCCGATCGACTCGAGATAGGTCGGGATCGACGGACAGTACAAACTACGCTGAAAACCAACGTCCACACAGACAGCAAGTACTGGTTTAAAATGAACGTGTAGAGGGAGAGGTCGGGAAAACCGTATCCCCAGAGACGGATCAAGTGAAGACGGTATATCATCTTCGTTAGAATGGTGTAGGTTTGTTGGATGATTGCACGGGGATCTGGGTCATTACGAAAATGGTAATTCAACTGTGGATACTGCAGGCAGAACGCACCATCGGATCGTTGGAACAGAAACACTTTAGCTGCGGATCGACGAGCGCGACAATGATGGCGCCAGCCACGTAATTCATCCCCTGACAGTAGCCGAGACTGAAGAAATTGTCACTCACACGCTGAAGCACAGATTCCAAGACTGCCTGACCGTGATTGGCAGGGTAATGAAACAACTGGTGGTTGTGGAAAGTACGGATGACATCGCGGTAGATCTCTCCTAACGGTGAAACTATCTTCCGGAAATAACCGTCAATGTGTTCATCTTTCATTAGGCGCTGGGGATGATAATTCGGAATCACATCCGAGAGATCCTCAAACCCCAACTCAATCGGCTCTTCCTCTATTGAACTCGCTCTTCTTTCCACATCTATCGCTATCGAACACACTGAATTCCAAAACCTAGAAGGGACGGTTGCTTCAAAACATACGTACTTCGCATGTATTTCTGGATGCTCTGGCGGATATCGTGCAATGGGGAAAATCGATTCCGCCGATAACAGATCTACGGGTCATCGTGATTCCAGAGAGATACGTTCACGCACATTCCAGTTTAAGCACAAACAATGAATGAAATCCGCCCTCTGAACAATGAGAACCACCAGGGACAACTACGGAGAGGTACGGCAGACTCCGTTGCAATGCGATGACAAGAGAATCATCACACATCTGTATCGTTTTGAACACTACGAGACTTGTGATCAAGATTCCAATGGAACGAAATTCCCCATAAGATGATGCCAACAAACAACACAAACCAACTGTACTCTACTAGAAAACTGGAGTCAACCAATCCACTCTACAAACCCGTTAGAACGTTCCGTTGAAACCGAACAAAACAGAATCAGTCGTAAGTATAGTGTCTTCAGCGAGTCTCCTCTTCTGACGAAACACGGACTTAATTACATCATCTTGAGAGTGAATCAGACATGAAAAATTCATCAGTGGGTCTCCCCTCCGACGAAAGATGGATTTCAGATTCATCATGTCAAACAACGCAATGAAGTCAGAATAGGTTGTAGGTAGCTTCAGCGGGTCTCCCCTCAGAAACACGGACCTCAATGTCATCACTCATTGCACATCTCCATAACTACTACTTACAAGTAGAATACGGTTGTCCGGTCACGCTACTGGAACTGTGCGAGCAGTCCCGACTCCCATCCCTTCACTCACTACAAAAGAATGACTGGAGAGAGAGGGTTCCACGTTTCCCCAATGATACCGTTTCATGCCATCGCTTCGCACAATCGTTCTTCCGAATGGATTGTTCAAGAAACACGGATCGCTAGTAATTGTCCTCCACTTTCCACTTCAAGATGCGCTCATAGTCCTCTTTCTGTGTTGACGGCTTCACCTTGCAGAGAGCCTTCTCCACGATATCCCTTTTCACAGGAATCTACCGAATCACCTCCATTTGCCACACCCACTTGTTCCTTCGTCGTTCCAACCTTCAAAAAGTCAACAGAAAGCAGGATAATGCTTCGGACGAGGAACTTCAAATCGGCACCGGAATACCCCTCCGTCCTCCTTGCAAGTTCCTGAACGCTCATTTCTGTGAAAACGAGATTGTCCTTCGCGTAGATCTGTAGAATCTCCATGCGCTCCTGTTCATTAGGCAATGGAACTAAACTGCGTCAGCTTCACCTTCCAAACACTACATATGTTTGTCTAGTCGTCCTGGCCGCAGAAGCGACGGATCGAGCTGCTACCCATCAATCCAACGCATCAACGGCACCTCTGGCAAATTAGTCGCACCGATGATAAACACAAACTCCTGTCGGTCGGAATCAGACCGAAGATTCCGGTGGTGAACATTGTCGATCTGAAGAAGCAGCTGACTGAGAATCTGTTCTGAAACGCCACTTCCTGACTCCATTTTCCTTCGGTTCTTAAACACGCTTTCGATTTCATCGAAGAAGAGAATGCATGGACTCGATGACACCTGAACCGAACTACCTACCTGCAACGACTCGCCCGATGGAACAGATCGCGAATACGCCGCTCGCTTTCGCCAAACTCCTTACAAATCAGATCACTGATTTGGGGACATATGAAGTTCAAATGACCCAATTGGCAACACGCACGCGAAATGGCCGTTTTGCCCGTTCCTGGAGGTCCGTATAGCAACACTCCCGTCGGAGGCGTTATTCCGAAGTGTTTGTATCGCTACGGTAGAAGGAGAGAATCAGCATCACCTGCCATTGCAAACAAGGATTCACAACGAATTCGACTAACAGCTGTTTCAAGTGGGCGTTTCCTCCGATGGAAGAAAACTGATGGTCAGTGAGAGGACGATCAACGGGACGATCGACGACCCCTTGACAACGAGCATTGTCGGAAACATGCATTCGGATGCACTGAAGCAAACAGGCGCTGCACGTCCCTTGTTGGACGTGAGTACAATTGCGAATGCATGATTGCAGACAGGCTGTGATATCATTCCAGGAGAACGAAGGACTGATGAGTGAAACGACTGAAGTAGGTACGAGAGGAATCCGAGTTGCTCGGAGAGTGATGCGATGTCGACTTCATCGGAAACCGATCGTTCGATGAAGAGCTGGAAGAAACGAACGCGATCTCGCTGACTGGGAGTGAAAAACTCGACAGTTTCATCGAAGGCGCGGATGACGCGAGGAAGCACAAGATCTTCACTCCGCGTAACGCCCACGACGGTAACTCCCGACAACTTCGCGTCCTGTAGAATGTGCATGAATTCCGAGATGATCGCCTGATCGCCATCGGATCGGTTCATCTTCTTGATTGAATTCTCCGCCGCAATCTGGTAGAGGGGATCAACCAGAAGAACGGAGGGCGCCATGGCAACGCACTGGCGATAAAGCGAGCGAAAGGACGCATGTGCGTCGTTGCCGCTTTGAAGTGTCATTTCATGCGCGTGAGCGACGAAACCTGAATTGTCATGAAATGGTTCCTGTACAGGGAATATGGAGTTCTTCGAGGACATTGAAGAGCGTGAAGGTCTTTCCCGTGCCATGATCGCCCTTGAGCAGGATGTTGCTGCATTTCTGGTTGTGAGGGAAAGGAAACGAAATGACGAATGGAAGTGATGTAGCGTCGGATAGAGACTTTTGGTACACGTACATGTTCCAGGTGAACACAGACAGGAGATGCTGGTAGTTGTCATTGTAGGAACTCGAAGGCGGGTAGAGCGATTGCAGCTTACTCCATGAATACAACGAACGAAAGTGGAATTCCGAAGGAATCGATGGATACAGGAGATGGGGGTACATAACGACTGTTGTTTGAGAATCGACGTAGCCCACGTGCTGCAAAACATAGGAAAGAGACTCGTCGTTTACTCTCGTCCTACAGTGATAATGATGGAATGATCCCACATGCAGGCCACTTTGTGAACACAGAAGATGGGAGTGCTGTCAACAGAATCTTGTTTCTGAAGGAAACGACTCTGACATGACTGACGAACCGATTCACACTGATCCAAATTCCTACATGAAGACTACTCAACACAGACTACTGGTCATCCAATCCCAGAAGCACGCTCTTCCATGGATGGAAGAAGTACTTGGGAAGAAGCTGGACTGTCACTTTCCGTTGGTTCCAGTCCTGATATTTTGCAAATTCACTTGTTACAACACCGATTCCATCTTCATCCAGCGTATCGCTGAATAGAACTCTGTTCACATAGTTAAGCCCCTTATAGTCACCGTTTGCATAGATGACAGCCACAGAAGTAACGGAGGTCTGATACTTGGAATGGAGGAAGCATGCTTCCGGGAGACCCTCTCTCTTCCGCTCTAGAAGAAACGTGAACTCCATAAGTGGAAATGGGGACTTCTCTTTTCCATGCAAGTGAACGAACAAACACGGAACCACGCTTCTTTTCTAAAAATCTGATCAACTAGGATAGGACTTCGGTTCCGGAGCACGTCAAAAAGCTCCGTCTTCTCCAACACCAACGAGTAGATGATGGGGTTATCCGTCGAGTAGCACTCCAAAACGGTGTTTGTGTCTGTTATACCGTTCTTTCTCGCATACTTGGTGATGAAGGGATAACTAGGTAGTAGGATCGAGGAGCCCCTACATCCGCATTTGCCCGAGGGAGTAGCTGAGGAAGTTACGGAAGGTAAAGGACGTTCTCTCATGAGAAAATGGGAACGACCTACGAGGCAATTCGCAGCGATGGAAGGGAAAAGAGAAAGAGAGAGTCCTTCTTCTCCGACTGATCAATCTTCTCCTTCAGTCCGGAAACACTGTCCACCGGAAATAGCAGCGTGTACTGGATGGTATCTTGTTTGAATCGATCCTGCGGCTCCTACTTGTTGCCGGATTGACGTCTTCGTGGTTGTGATATAAGCAATAGATCTTAGGAAAGTAGTTGATGCGTCCGGTGACTTTTCGGATCTCCTTCAAAGCGTACCTCGTACACAGCGTGATATCTCCCAGTGTTCCCCGGAAGGTGAACGCTCTATCGATCACGACGATCCCCTTCCTTTACATGTAGGTGTTGGCCTGAAGGATGTCAGCCTTGATGACCGGCTTTCTACGCAATTACTACTGGAGTACGCCATCACTTGAAGAAGTCCATGTAATCAAGCAAAGCGACGAGCAGCACGATGAAAAGAACGAATCCGAGGAGAGCGACAACGAGAGACATTATTCAATGAACAAACAAATGCACTTCGCTGTTTAGAGACAGTTGTAGCATGGATGTACTTGAGAAGCCTCTCCAATCTGTGCAGAGCTAGTTCACAGAAGGTAGTACAAGCGGTTCAGTAATGGAGACATCCTCTCTCTCCACGGAAAGAGGAGTCCGCGAGAAAATACGTTCCGACTTGATCGGTCGGTCCGATTGAAACGAAGAAATGGAGTGGTTGCGTGTTAGAAGCTGGTTCGACGTCGACCGGAGCGGTAGCTGGATGGAATGCGACTCTATCGAAGCCACATCCTGCGCGTCGTTCCGCAGATGCGAATGACTGTCCGTCAGCCGCCTCTTCTTCATCGTTTCCTTGATCTTCTTGCTGTATATCACGCACCGGGCGTCGCTGCTTGTAAAACTAGGCAGCGACCCCAGAAATGGCGGGATTTCCGCCGGCGACGCGTGGAGAAGCGGGCGTTCCTTCGGCTCCCAGCGGAAGTCTGTCTCGCAACTCCCCCGCAGGCCTACCGTCTCCTTCGGTCGGCGTAGCGTTGCGCAGCCGACTGCGGATGGCGGCCACGTCGCGTCTGCAGAGGAGGAAAAGCGTCGCGTGCGCATGTGCGTAGTCGCCGTCGGCGAGGAAGGCGCGCTTGGCGGCGAGAAACGGCTTCCATTCGTCTGCGTCGGGACGCGCGATGTCCTGACTGGTCACAAGGGCGAGAAAGTACGTGGACGTGGGCGAGGAAGAGCTGGCCGTGGACGAGGGCGTCGAGAAGTCCCCCGCGCGCGGCGCCGCGACTGCGGAGGTAGCCGACGGTGTTGAAGAAGAAGTCGCCGCGAGAGGAGCGCCAGAGGAAGGACTCGTAGTCTCCGAGGAGCTGGAAGAAGAACTCGAGGAGGAGCGTGCGCGCCTTATCGATCCAGGGAATGGTGACTGCGGTGGAGCGAGGGAGAGAAGCCTACGCAGGTCGTAGACGTCGTACTCCGGCAGCAGCGGCGACGCCACAGGGAGGTCGCAGGCGTCCAGCGACACATGACTACGTGAGAAACGCGAAAAGAAGCCACGCGGAGGAAGGAGTCGATCTCCACCGCGCCACGTCCTCACTGAAGACCTCTTGCAGCCTCTATGAATGATCTCCGTTCATCGAATCGACGTTCTGCGAGCGCCGGACGGAGACCGGTTTGGGCACGACTTGGCTCCAGCGACGATGGAGGTCGTAGAGACACTGCGACGGGAAGGCAAGCGCGCGGGAACTCACGGGGGGAATGAGCTGAGTGGGAGGAGGAGAGAGGGGAAACGGCCTGATTGTCTACGTCGACGAGGAGGACGGAGCGACAGGCGCGCGCGACGGTGGCGTCGGCGAGGAAGTCGCGCGGGAGGCCGAGGAGAAAAGGCATGGGCGACTGCAGCACGGACAAATAGTCCAGTTGGAAGATGGAGAGGAAGACGAAGGGCGGCCGCCACTGGAAGGGGAAGAGGAGCGTGCGGACGGTTTCCACTGCGTGGGAGAGAGAGAGGAGAGAGACGCGTCATGGAGAGCAGGGAGAGGTCGGAGGAGAGAAACGCCACCTTCCTGTCGGTCAGACAGTACTTCAGCGCCTCCATGAGCAGGTCAAGCGGACAGCGTGTCAAACACGTGGAGAGAACGAAGTCGGCCATGCCGGGAAGCAAGGCGCTGTTGCTCGGAATCAGCGGAAAACTAAAGTAGAACGGAGAGAGAGAAGAGACCTAGAGGTGAGGGATAGGGTCGGGCGTTACGTGATGTCGGGGAGCTGGAACTCCTTCATGGTCCCGGGGACGAGCGCCTGCATGGAGAGAAGAGTTTCGATGAACGAGGAAAACGAGCAATGGGCCTTCCTGCAGGTGAGTCGGCGAGACGACGAATACACATTTGGAAACTGCAGCGGCAGTGAGAAACAGGAGGGTATCAGAAGAGACGAGTTGGGAATGTGAAACGACCGGATGTACACTTGCAGAATGTAGGAAAGCAGAACATACATGTAGGAAAACATCGGGTAATGGGAGAGTACACAGATGGAGTAGTTTACATGGGTCGTTGTCTACGCTCATCAGGAACACGAAACGAGACGATCGGGCTCTTCTCTTTCGGTCGAATGGCATTCCACAAACTATTGCCGCTTTCGCGATTGATCAGCTGCGTGAAGCGCATACAGCCGAGATACAAGGAATCGCCTCCTTGAACAAACGACTACGATGGACGTCAACACGAATGCATACCGAGATGTGATAGGACGGAGCAGGGATAAGTGCCTTGTTGTGCCTCTTCTTCGTGATTCCCTTGGTTGTCCCGCGAGGTAAGCAAAGCTATTGTAATACATCTACCTCGCCCCTACAGATGCAATATCAGGTAGATGGAACCCTGGACGACTACAAGGAATATAATCAACAATGGCGGGTCCGGCGGGAAGAATTTCCATATCTAAAAGTAGCATGTTGGAGTCAAAAATACCGAGACTGTGATCCGAAACCAGTGCTAGGTAATCGATCAGATTCCTTCCCATGGAATCACTTCTTGCTGTAACGGTAACGCTGAGAAGAGTATCAGTACCTGATCGTCAACGAAGCAACAATGGGTAATGATAATCTGAAACGGCGTTTTGGTTGTCTTTGTTTGCTCTTGCAATTTTCAATCTGGTGGAACCGGAGTGATGAGGAGTGAATCTCTTTTTTCATGATAATCTATTTGCTGTAAAGCGACATCATGATCGTCCACACTTCCAGAAAAGCGACCAAGTCAATTGACTGTGTGAGTAGATTGCGTGCACCTGTTCTGTATTTCATTCCGTCATCGAACTCTCCTTGGTGAAAATGCGACCATCGTATTCCTGTCCCAATAAGCTTCCTCTTTCGCTCTCTTCCCATCAAAACAATCGCTTTCCAAATTGGATAGAGGGGCAACTCCATTCCCCCGCTCCTATCCCCACTCACTCCTCGCTTATCCCCTGGGTCAAGTCGTCCGACCTTTCTGAACACATAGAATCCAAATGGTCAAGGCTACTCAGGGTTTGATTTCATTTTTCGAATCGTCTAATCGTCGTAGCTGCTGCTGCTGCTAAGAAGGTTCAGCGCGTTCAGAAGAAGAGAGTGGGTCAGATTCACACCAAGACTCACTTCTTCCGCCCTCATACTCTCGAGCTCGCTCGTAAGCCCAAGTACGAGCGCAAGTCGGTGGCGAAGGAGAACAAGATGGACGCTTACGCCATCATCAAGAAGCCCGTCGTCACGGAGTCTGCCATGAAGAAGATTGAGGTGAGGGGCGTGTAATCAAATGCTCATTTTCGTAGTCCGAGAACATCCTCTCCTTCTTCGTCGACCTCCGTGCCAACAAGAAGCAAATCCGCCACGCTATCAACAAGCTGTACGGAGTGAAGGCCCAGAAGGTCAACACCGTGATCACTGCTCTCGGCTTCAAGAAGGCGTTCGTGCGTCTCTCCGGAGATGCGGAGGCCATGGATGTTGCTAACAAGATTGGTATCTTCTAAGATGGTGGTCCGTGGTTTAGCTTTGACTGGTTTGTGTTTGTTTGAGAAGAGTATTGTGTGTGGTTAGTATGTTTCTAATAATGGACATATTCTCTGGTCAATTTCGTTAATGGGCATGTACTCCCGTAATGAGCAACTCCTTTGTCTACTCCCATAGTGACCATACACCCTGGTCTGTCTCCATAATGAGCCTACTCCCAACAAACAAATCACGCTTCCTCCTCCATCATTTCTCCCTCTCTCACTATCGTTCCCATGTTAATCACACCTGTCCGCGGGTCCGTCGACGCCTACCTCTTACACCTCCCTCCATCACCCACACGCTGTGTAGCCACACTCATCAGCCGCGCCGCCTCCTTCACATCCTCCACCTTCACCTCCGCATCCAGACGCATTTTCGCCAACGCCTCTGCCAATCGGATCATCGACTCCAATTGGCGCGGTGTCGCCGTAATCACGTTACTCGCGACCGCCTTCGCCCCCTGCGCGCGCATCTTCACATACTCCTCCTCCAGCTGCGTCGCCGCCTCCTCCGAGATCCGCGGTTTCACGAACTTCCTCGCGTACGCCACATATCGCTACCCCTCACATCCCCCATTTTCCCCCACCAGCAACACCCGCTTCTCCACCGGCGCCCGCTCCCTTCGCTCCTTCCCCGCGAACAGCGACACCAGATGCCTCGCCAGCGACCGATCCGCCGTCTGGTCGGGGTTGTCGAGAATGAGGTAAATCAGGTCGAATCGCGACAGCAGCGTCGGCGGCAGCTGCAAATTCTCCCGCACCGACAGTTTCGGATCATATCGCGAATGGACGGGGTTTGCCGCCGCCAGAATGGAGGCGCGTGCGTTCAAGGTGCACAAAATTCCCGCCTTTGCGACACTGATCGTCTGTTGCTCCATCGCCTGGGTGAAACGCCCATGAAACGCCCACTTCGTGTAAAACGGAACGGGTGGTGTCGCTCATTTTGTCGAACTCGTCGATGCAGCAAATCCCGCGGTCACTCAGAACCAAAGCGCCGCTTTCCAACACCAAATCGCCGGTCTCGGGATCCTGTGTCAAAATCGGCCCGAATTGGTACCTTGCTGACGTAGGCGGTGAGACCGACCGCAGAAGACCCTTTTCCGGAAGTGTAGATTCCCCGCGGGGAAAGAGAATGGACGCAGGAGAGGAGTTGCGACTTGCTTGTTCCCGGGTCTCCGCAGAGAAGAATGTTGATGTCGGAGCGGATGGCGGGAAAAGTTTCCTCGGTTCCCCCGAAGAGCATGCAAAGAAGGCCTTTTTTGACGTCGTTGAGACCCCTGGGTGAGAGGAGGGAGAAACGCCCACCAGATGGAGGGAGCGAGCGAGGCGGTTAATTCTTCGTAGAGATTCGGGTGTGTGGAGAGGTCTTTGAAGGCGGCGATTTCCGCGGGAGTGAAGGAGTCGTTGGCGTCTGGATGTGAGGTGAGGGAAGGAGATACCGATTTCGGTGGAATTTGTGGCAGTGGATTCGGTGGCTAGGATGTGAGTATGTGTGGTGTGTTGATTACGGGATGTGGTATCATTATTCTCATTGTTAGCATTGTTAGCATTGTTAGCATTGTTAGCATTGTTAGCATTGTTAGCATCATTGTTAGCATCATTGTTAGCATTATTATTCTCATTCTTCTCATTCTTCTCAATATCCATCTCATTTTCCTCTTCACATCATTTCCCTCCCATTCTCTCACGATTCGCATCACTCCGCGTCACTCCATGCGACACATGTCGGAAATGCAACACATCAATATACGTGCGGAAAACGTCCCGAATTGTGCTCTGTTTCCGATTCACGCGCACGGGAACCGCACGAAATATCCCCGTAACGTCCACTTTGTCTCCCGGCTTCACGCTGTCGAACAGATCATCATACGCATACAGCGACACCGACTGGGGCGTTTCGCCCTGCGGCACGTGATCGGGGATTTCCTGCATCTTAATAAGCTGTTTGTCAGCGAAGAGACCGCCGTTGTGGTCCACCTGCAGCGTGTTGGCGACGTGGCAGTTGGGACATCGCTCCGGCTCGCTGATGCGGTGGCCGTCGCGATTCACCTGCAGGCTGAAACCACACGCGGAGCAGCGGAAGGTGGCGATACGAAGGTCCGGGAGAAGGTCGCCCACGCGCGTGATCATGCCTTGGAGACATACAAGACCCTCGATGTTGTCCGTGCTCAGACTCCGCATCGAACTCTTCGTCTCCAGGTTGAACACACGCAGATGCAGCTTCTGAGCCTTCAGCGAGTGGCTCTCGCACAGGTCCTGAACCACCTCGTTCAATACCTGCTCGAAGATGTTGATCATCATTCCCGGAGTCTGCACCATCTCTCCGTAGAGGGCGTTCGTCTCGGAAAAGGCACGAATATCCGCAAGGTCGAGATTGAGAACGCTCTTTCCCTGATCCAGCAACTCCGTGATCTTTTGAATGTACAGCGAGCTCGCCTCGCCCTCTGCCTTGTAGTCATACAGAAAGTGACGGAACGCCATCATCGCCTCGGATACAACAATGTTCGTTCCCAGCTGGACATTCTCCATCTGGAATTGCGAACCCATCGATCCCTAGCATGAAAGGATACGCCTATGGCTACATCTTGACTGACCGACGCCGAATGCGAACGATTCATACTGGGAGAGGCCGTGCTAATACGTCATGCTATTCTCCTCTCCACCCACAGGGAATTAAACATGCTGTCTCCCAAATCACCACGTCCCATCGCCAGCGGAGTCGCCGACGCAGAGGTGTGCACAACAGGAGTCGAATGGTTGGACGGCGTGCCCGTCTGGGAATTGACATTGGGCGTTTCTACGCAAGATGTCTCCCAATGCCGAGGACTACCTTGAACAACTTGACGGCGGTCTGAATCCATGTGTTGTTTCGGTCGTTCAAATTGTGCAGGGTTCCTCCAATTTTCCGGAATGGCAAAGAAAGGGGGGACTGGAATGACGGAATCAGGAGGAAATTGGTGTTTTTCTCGAGGCGGATCCCGCGGGAAATAAGCTATCACGTTTTCACGCAAAAAGAGTTGAAGCCCCGCAGATGGCGAAGATTTCACACCTAAGCGGTACGATTGGATTTGGAACAGTGATCCGCCGTAGATGATCTGATAGTTCGGAAGCGTTTGAACGAACATGAGTCGGTGATCAACCCTTCGATTCCGAGTGTGACTGTATGCTTAAATGACACACTGCGCTTTTTCAATGCGCTGTCATCGAATGATGAAACCAAGTGGGCGTTTGTATTGCACGTGTAACAATACAGAAATTCAAAACGATATAAAGCGATCGCATCTCTGAACAACATGCGGTTTTTGATGGAACGAATACCCGACTTGAGAGACGCTCTTGCCGTGGATCTGCAGACCTTCTCTTCGGTCATCACGGACTCAGGTCGTTGATGGGAATCGGACTCATCGCTAGCAAACCGTATTGTTTCACTGACGTCAGAGAAGAAAACCCTGGAAGAAGAGGTCGAGCGTTCCCTTCAAACCCTGAAAGAGATGGATGAGCTTGAGAAGCAGTCCATCAAAGTGAACGAGTATCCTCCGCGAGAGGAAATCCAAAAGTGGGAATAGGAAATTGGGTTTATCGTAGTAATATTGAGAAGGTCCAGAATCATATCAACCGGATCGACGCGGAAACCGAGATGCTACGAAGGAAGATGGAGGATGGAAGCAAGCGGCTCCGCTCCATATACGAATCGTTTAAACAAGTGAAGAATGAGATTCTCGGTATCCAGATCCAAGAGGACTTGAATGAGGATGAGAATGATGGTGCTATGGAAGTGGAGGAATGATGTGTTTGCTTGTATATGTGTTTATTTCATGGAGAGTAGTATCGATTGCGTAGTGCCTACGGATAGTAATAACGATGATTACAAACACCACTGATCCTGATCATTACCACACCCATTCGTAATAACAAACACAACACCACTCTATTTCTTCACTTCCGCCAACTTCTTTTTAATCACCTCCGGAATGAACTCGTTCTTCTCCAAATCCACATTCTGATACCGATTCTGCAGCTTCACCAGCGACGTATTCCCCATTGTCAGGATCCGTTCCTCATACGATGCTACATCGCACTCCTCCCTCTTCCCTACGCGCCTTCGTCCGCTTCTCCAGCGGTGTATATCGCAGACTCAGCAATTCCCGAAAATCCGACCTCTTCCTCGGCATCGCCGCCATCCTACCTCCCATCCCCCCAAAACCCCCACTTTTCCCCGTATTCCGCACAGATCCCATCCAGCATCTGCGTCACACGCGCCCGCCGCACCTCGCAGTCGAAAAGTTGGGACTCGCCAAAACTGACCAATTCCCGCAACGCCGCCTGGGACAGCGAATCGTCGAAACTGCACGGCTCGCTGTTGTATTTTCCATCCACGTTGCTCGCCACGATCGGCGCGTAGAACGGACTCGATCGAATGTTCTCGAAGAAGCGACGCGTCGAGGAGTCACGGGCGCCAGAAATCGGCGTGAAAATGCAATCGTAGAGAACCAGCGGCTCCGGGTCCGCCATCAAGTATTGCGGCTTGTGGGGACTCTTGGAAATGTCCAGCAAGTCGGGAATGACGGAAATCGGCTCGTTTCCGCTGCCGATGAGGAAAAGAATGCTCATGATGCAACGAATCTATTTGACAAGATAGCGGAATTGCAAACCTGATGCCATAAAAAGGCTCTGCCGATGATCTCCACCGCCATGACGTCGTGAGAGGGATCGCGACTACGCATCATCCCCATCGCGATGTCCAACCCCTTCTCCACGAGGATCACGTCGCCGCGGAAAATGGTCCGCGTGAAGTCGCACACGTTCACCGCGTCGATTCGGCAGAAGTTGCGGAAATCGTGCTCTCCCTCCAGAAGCTTCACCGCCTGCTTCAACAGCTCCGTATCGTACTCGCGACGCAGGAAATAGTATCGGTAGACACGACCTGGACATGATGTCATCGCACCGAACCAACCGCAGCAGGAAAAGCGCGCACTGAACGTACGCGAGACGGGGCACCAGCCCGTAACGCGGATATTGGGAGGAAGCACCTTGTTGAGAACCTGGTCGTGAGAGGAAATGCAAAACCGAACCGCCGGATAATCGAATTCCGTAAGCTGTGTTTTCGGCAACGTCTCCGGGGGATTGTAGACAATCGTCGGGTCGTACTCATCCACAAATTCCACGCCACTGCGAAGGTTGGAACGCAGATAGAGGGAGATCACCTGGTTGAAGGCGCTCACTCCCGCGTCCGTGCGTCCGCAACGGTGATATCTGCACTTGGTGATGTCGTCGATGAGGTTCACGCGCTTCAGCGCCGCAAAGATGGCCGTCTCCACAGAGTTGTCGTCCGCCATGCCATCCATCAGCGAGCAGCTATCGTGCTGTGCAAAGCCGCCCATCTGGGAACCGTCGTAGTAGATCTACACCCTTGTCACGGCGAACAACGACTACTCGTAGCGCAATATGTCTTCTCCTGTACTTTGTAATGTCGAACACGCGCTGCTTCTTCGTTTTGCTCTTACCATCTGTGAATCGCTGCGATACAACAAAGCCGACCGTCCTTCTTGGCTACCACAGGCTCGTACTTGAAGTTCTCGATACCGTCCAGTCCCTCGGGAATCACCTTCTTCACAGCGGCATCAAATTCCTCTAAACGGTACCCTCGTTATGCACGACACACCTTTTGGAACCAGGGAGCGAAGCTCCGCAATCACTCGAACGAGCGAACCCTTAAACACTTTCGATAAGTCCATTTCCTCTCTGTTCTTCGGGTTTGTGCGATTCGCCAATAGAAGGACGCGTCTGAGAATCGTCGCATCATGAATCATCACTTGTACGGCCGCCAGAATTGTCTGATAACCGTTCTCTCGCCTCCTTTTGTATCAGAAAGATCAGAATTCTAGTTATTCTCTTTGAAAATGGCTGTGGCACAGGACGTCAATGGAATGCAACTTTTCAAATATAAGATTGTAGCGCGGATTGGATTGTGTTTCATCCGTCTAGGTGCTGTTGGGAGAGACGGCTGTAGGAAAATCGAGCGTCGTGCAGCGGTACGTCCGGGACCAATTCACGGAAAACCAGGAGAGTACAATTGGTGGTAGGGAGCGAATGTGTCGATCTAACAGGGTAGCTGCCTTTCTGAGTCAGACCATCAAGGTCGACAATGATATCGTCAAGTTCGATATCTGGGATACAGCCGGTCAGGAGCGGTACGTGTTTTGGTCAGAAGTCATTGGTAGGTACCATTCGCTAGCCCCCATGTACTACCGTGGTGCGAAGGCTGCTATTGTCATTTATGATATCACGAGTCGTGTAAGTGTGGGAGGCGATTGTGACAGCCAGGTAACGTTTGCGCGTGCGAAGGATTGGGTCACAGAGCTGAAGCAGAACTGTTTCGCTTTTCGTCTCCTATTCACTTGTAGCGAACAATCCCGATCTGGTGATCGCGCTGGCTGGAAACAAGTGCGACCTGAACGAGAACGTACCGTCAGTCTCGTTTCCTCAGTGGTAGAGAGAGGTTCCCAAGGAGCTCGCCGAGGAGTACGCTAAGGAGCAGAACATCATCTTCATGGAAGTGTCCGTAGGAGTCGTTCCGACGATCGACGATAGGCGAAAACCAAGCAGAACATTGACGAGGTGTTCGAGGTGGTCGCTCGTCATCTGCCGCGGACGCACGCCCCCGTCGCCCCGCTCGCTACGGACGCCGTGGTCACTCCGAAGGCTCCGGAGGCGGAGAAGAAGGGCTGTTGCAAGAATTAATGTGTGTATTGTCCCTTGTTTACAACAAACACGCGATTCCTTCGGCTTCTCGCCTTCGCCTTCCTCCGCGAAGAACGCGCCCACCTTCTCCTTCAGCTCCTTGAATTTCTGTTTGTTCAGCTTCTTCGCCATCGCGTAGTTCACGATGGAGTCGATCACGTCCTGTCCGTACTCCGCGTGGTGCTTCTCGATCCACGCCATCACGTCCGCCGGCTCGTCCAGCTTGCAGCACGTGACGTAGTCCAGCACGTACTTCAGGTCCTTCGCGTCGTCCGCCGGCTGGATGTCGCACAGACTCGTCGCGTAGTTGTACAGCCGCGTCGTGTCCATCGCCATCTGCTCGCGACCCTCCTGCGAGCACTTCTTCACCTGGATGAATGCCAGTAGCAGCTCCTCCAGCACGCAGCCCATCAGCACGCGCCAGAAGCGCGACACGCACAGCGTCGTGAGACGGTTCTCCGTCAGCTACGCATTAGACGCCCCCTCCGACGCCACCGCCGTGTTCAGCGTGTCCCACGTCGACTTCAGATCCTCCTCCACCATCGTGAGATACTCGGCGTCGCGCGTCTTCGCGGTGCGAATGTCCCACTTCTGCTTGAGAATGAGCACCACGTAGTCGTCCAGATGCTGTATGTAATGCTATCTCTCGCACGTACCTCCAGAATGCTATGCGACGAGCAGCGATAGAACATCTTGCAGAGGTCCTGCGTGATCTCGGGGAGCTCGCGGATGTACTCCTTCACGCGCTTGCTCTTCATCATCGGCGCCAGCGCCAGCACCTGCGTGAAAGCCACCTCGCTCCTCTACCTGGTCGCGAATAGCGTCGAACAGCGCAGAGAAGAGTCGCGTGCTCTCGGCAGCGATCACGCGCTTGAGGTTGATGTCCTCCTCCAACAGCGACTCGTCCACCGTCAGAATGGGCTTCGGCAGCTACGATAAAGTCTCTCTCCCGCCGCTACCTCGTGCTCGGCCGCCTCGTCGCCGTGCGACAACGGCGTGAGCTTCTCGATGAGACTCTTCGCGCTCTCCCGGTTCTGCTCGTCCTCCTCGATGGAGGGCTTCGGGAAGAGCACCTGCTGGCACTGGCGGATGAAGGGGACGATGTAGGGGTAGATCTCGCTGCCGTCGGTGGCGACGAAGAGCGTGCTCAGCAGGTCATCGGGCGCGAACAGCGTGGTCACGCCGTAGATGTAGTAGTCGACCAGGTTCAGCACCTCCGCCAGCGCCAGGTCCGCGCAAAGCGGCAGGTGGATCATCAGGTCCAAGTACTTGCTGACGCTCTTGATGAAGGCGTTGATGCCAACACCCGTCAGGATGAGCGCGTTGTCGATGCTGTTCTTCACGGCGGGGTAGCGCTCGCTGACCAGCTGCAGCTTCTTTCCCTCCTCGAAGCAGTTGCCCTCCTTCTCCCAGTTCATGAATACACTCTCCACGTTGCTGCTGCCGCTCCGCAGGAACATGTTCTCGTCCTCGGGAATCGCCAGCGTGCTCTGCAGCAGACCCGGGAAGCCGTTCATCTCCGCCAATTTCATCGGGAAAGGCTAGCGCGTCACCGTTTGTCTTTTCGCTCACCTGCCATATCTCCGTCTCCAGCGCGTTCTTGAACACCTCCAGCGTGTTGCGGTGCAGCTGTTCGATGTACTTGCTCTGCTTCGCAGCCAGCTTGCTCTTCAGCTCCGCCGACTCGCTGCCGCAGAACACCGTGCCGAGCTGCCTGTGAGCGAGAGCCAGCGACCCACCTTCATGAAGTACATGCAGAGGTCGTTCACCAACACCTGCTTCACCAGATGCGTGTTGCTGTTGTCCAGCTTGCTGCAGTCGATGAAGTCGTTGATCAGACGCTGCGAGTGCTGCCAAATCGACTGCATCACACGCCAATCCCACCTCTACGCGACGAGACACGCGCAGCTGCCGACGGATGAGCAGAAGCGTCGACCCGGAAACGCCCTCCTTGTCTTCCATCTTGTACGCAGTCAGATCCTTCCGTTGAAACGACTCCTCTCACTCACTTTCTCGCTCTCCTCTCCAATCTCCTCCGCCTCCTTCTCCATCACGTTCATCGCGTGCAGCGTCTCCATGTCAAAGCTGCTCTCTTCAAACGGCCGTCGGTGCCACTGACACACCAGATAGTAGTTGTGGAGCACCTCCGTGATGTTCTCCATGATCACGCGGAGACTCTTCGGGTACTGCGTCGAACACACCTCATCGCTCCTACCTCCGGCTGCTTCAGCGACGCACACAACTGCGTGAAGCCCATCTGCTGCACCAGGTCGCGCGGCAGCGACAGCTCCTTGCGCGCCAGGAGGAAGGTCTTCAGTGCCGCCTCGCACTTCTCCGTGATCAGCGCGCACGCACATCTGCGTGAGAGAGGCCTTCCACTCCTACTTCTGGAGCACGTCGACGTAGCTGTCGCGCTTCGCGGGCTTCTTGGCTGCCGGAGCCTTCGCCAGCGCCGCCTCACCTTCCTTCGCGTCCTCCTTCTTGCCGAGACTGCGCGCGCTCGCGCTCTCGTCCAGCGCCTGCTTCTTGAGCTTCTGCGTCTGCATGGCCGTCAGGTGCGCGTCCAGCACGCTGTACGTGCGGAAGATGTTGGAGTAGATGAACGGGTCGAAGTCCGCCAGCTGCTCGCGGATGTTCTGCACCAGCTTCTCCTTCAGCTGCGGCCACAGATCCTCCATGCGCGAACGCATCGAGTCGAGACACGTGTACTGCATGAGACCCTCCGACATAATCATCGACTCCAGCTCCGAGGCGATCTCCACGCCCTTGATGATGTCGCCACCGTCAATCACTTTGTGAAGCGTCGACTCCACCTGGGAGAGGTCCTGGATCGACTCCACGATGCTCTGGACCTGGCGGAGACGCAGCTCGCGACGACGCTGGTGCGTGATCGACAGTCCGGGGTGGGTGAAGGGGACACATGCGAGGGAGTCTCAGGATATGATCGTCACTTGCTTCTTCGACGCCTCCAACATGCGACGCGTGTTCTGCACGAAGATATCCGAGCGGCTCAGATCCAGGTCGATCTCCTGAATCAGCTTGATACCCGTCAAAAAGTCGTTGTAGTTTGCTGACACGGCGCGATTCAAATGGTCGTCCACGATTTCCATCTGGGACTTCAGCAGACCCTCCGTCTTGATCATCCAGAACTCGTTCATATCCTCGTCATTCGGATAATCCTTCTACGAACGTTACGGTAGTAAGCTCCACTCGTACAATCACTTCCGGAACAGGGTCAAAATCATCTGTCATTCTTGAAGGATCCAACTGGACACTCAAAACCTGGTCATCCATCTCCTGCTGCGCCTTCAGTGCCTACAATCAAGCCGCTCCACCCGCTTCCCTACGTCGGTTCGTTTCTTTCGTTGTTCTTTTGTAAAATCAGTTGTATTCAGCTCGTCTGGCAGAATCATCTCGCGGCGGATCACTCCGCAGAGAGGAGTCTCCTTCTCTTGAGGAGCCGCTGTAGTAATCTTGGGCAATCCAAGATTTTCCAGCTTCTTCATACTTGCTCCGGCCTTTCGTAGTCGTTCAAACATTTCTGCGCCGAATAGCGAACAATTCGCTGCGTTCTACTCTATTCACGATGCGCGTTCAGTCGTCTTGCTCATCAAGGGGCACCATTCTGCCTCCCTGAGAAACGGTTCTTCTGCAATACGCGCGCGACAGCATCTCTTCTACTCAGGAACACTTCTTTTTTCGATTCCAATGGAAACTGCTATTAGCGAAGTTAGACTACCAAGGAATGTCGTCCCTGTCTCGTATCCGATTTGTTTGCGTTGTCATTGTAGATACGCCATTCACTACGAAGATATTGATTTGACCAAATGGACGTTCGCCGGCTACATTGACATTGAGCTGAATGTCAAGGAAGATACCGATTTCATCATGCTCAACGCAAAGGAGCTCGCCATTCATGTACGGCCGTGTCGGTCCTCTCCTAATGTGCATAGTCGGCTACTCTCACGGTGAATAAAAAGGTCTCTCCTCTTGAGCGGTTGCGCTTTTCGACTCGTGTCATCTCTAGAATCCTCGTCCTCAAGAAGCAGGAGCGTGTGGCGTTCCCGCTGGAGGAGCCGCTTCGCGTAGGTGCCGCCTCGCTCCACATCGAGTTCAGCGGCGTCCTCAACGACTATCTCCAGGGCTTCTACCGCAGCAAGTATATCGTGGACGGTGTGGAGAAGTACATGGCGACGACCCAGTTCGAGTCTACGGACGCCCGCATGGCGTTCCCCTGCTGGGACGAGCCGGCCCTGAAGGCTCGCTTCCGCGTCTTCCTGACCACGCCCGTCGGCTATACCGCCGTGTCCAACATGCCGGTGGTGAAGAAGATGACCGTGGAGGACCACGGCGTGAAGAAGAACGTACGCACTCCTCTCTCCATTTCTCGTAGCTCTTCGAGTTCGACGAGACGCCCATCATGTCCACGTACCTCGTCGCCTTCGTCGTGGGCGAGTTCGACGTGATCAGCGCCTACAGCAAGAACGGCATTCAGGTGAACTGGTGGGTCTGTCGGTGGCGTCTCATTCCAGCTACACGCCCCTCGGAAAGAGCGAGTGGGGCCACTTCGCGCTGGAGGTCGGTCTTCACGCGATCGCCTTCTACGCCGTTCGTCTTTCGGTGGATGCTGACGCGCTAGGACTTCTTCCACGTGGACTATCCTCTCAAGAAGCTCGACCTGCTTCCGATTCCCGACTTTGCCGCCGGCGCCATGGAGAACTGGGGCTGCGTGACCTTCCGCGAGGTCGATCTGCTGATTGACGAGAAGACGGCGAGCGTCGCAAACAAGAAGCGTGTGTCGCTCGTGGTCTCTCACGAGATTGCCCACATGGTTGGAGAAGAAACGGCGTCTCATCGTAGTGGTTCGGCGACCTGGTGACGATGGAATGGTGGACCCATCTGTGGCTCAACGAGGGCTTCGCCTCCTACATGGAGTACGTGTGCGTGGACGACCTGTACCCATCCTGGGAGATGTTCACGGAGTTCTACAGCGACAGCTTCTGCACGGCCTTCTACGACGACTCGTTCTCGTCGACGCACCCGATCGAGGTGCCGGTGAAGTACCCCGAGGAGATCGACCAGATCTTCGACGGTATCAGCTACAACAAGGGCTCGTCGGTCATCCACATGCTTGTCAGCTTCATCGGAAGAGATGCCTTCCGCAAAGGAATGGAGATTTACCTGAACAAGCACCGCTACGGAAACACGTGCACGGAGGATCTGTGGAGAGCGCTTCACGAGGGAAGCGGCAAGGACTGCGAGGCCATCATGAAGAAGTGGGATCGATTAGACGCGTTCAGATATAGTTGGACGCAGGAGCCCGGATACCCGCTGCTGGTTCTGGAGGAGAAGGACGGTGCCATCGTCTCGCACCAGCAGGTCTTCTTCAGCAACCCCAACGAACCGGAGAAGGCGGGGTACGGTTGTGTGGAGCGTAACAAGAAAGGGAGTGGAAGATCCCTCTGGCCATCGTGACTCCTGGCGGCACGCAGCACGTTCTCTACGAAAACGAGAAGTCGGGCGAGTTCGACGCGCTGATCACGCGTCTGAAGCAGGAGAACAAGTGGGTGAAGATCAACCAGGTTGGTGTGGCATTCTCTCCTCACTCTCAGTACTCGCTCTGCCTGGTGCAGTACCCCGCATCGATGGTTGCTCCGCTTCGTGAGGCGGTGGCCAACTGCGAGCTGGGTGCTCTAGACCGGATTCAGCTTCTACTCGACATGAAGCGTCTCTGCAACGCCCAGCGCGTGACGCCAGCAGCGCTCCTCCAGTTCCTGGACGCCTACAAGGACGAGAAGGACTGGTCTGTCTTGGAGTTCGTGGCGTCGATGGTCATGTCGCTCTACGAGTACGTGGACGAGAAGGACGCGGAGTTGAAGCAGAAATACCAGGCCTTTGCGAATCGCATGTATGTTATGCGAATCGTTGTGACAGCGTAGCCTCTTCCACGCCTTCGAGGCGTGCGGATGGGATCCGATCGAGGGCGAGTCGGTCTACGAAGCGTCTGCGCGTCCCGGCATTCTGGGGTGGGTTTTATATATGTCTCTGATTGTAGAGTGCTTTGCAACGTGTGCAGTAACGAGGAGGTGCGTACGGAGGCGCTGCGTCGCTTCCGTCTGCTCATGAAGGACAACGACGGTAGACGGATGGGTGGCGCGACGATACGTAGAGGAGCTGTGCCACACGGAGATTCGCCAGCTGTGCATGCGCGAGGGCGTGAAGGAGGGCGAGGAGGCGGCGGTGACGCGCACGGTGAACCAGCTGATGGAGAAGTACCAGGAGACCACAGGCGCGGAGAAGCGTCGCATTCTGGCTGCGGTCGGTCAGGCGCAGTTCAAGCCCATCGTGATGCGCATTCTCAACTTCTCGCTGGACGGAACGGTGCGGAAGCAGGACACCTACACGGTCTTCGCAAGCGTGATGCGCAACAAGAAGTTCCACAAGTGCTGCTGGGAGTATCTTCGCGAGAACCTCGGCAACTTGGCGGAGAGTCTGAAGGGCTCGTTCAACATGCTGGGCTACTTCGTGGAGGCGGGTGGCTCGGTGCTCGATGAGCCCGCAGAGCTGGCGGAGTTCCAGGAGTTCATGGCGAAGCCGGAGAACAACATCAAACAAGTGTCCCGATCGATCAGCATCGCGGAGCAGAACATCAAGATGAACATCGTGAAGAAGGAGTACTTCACCAAGTCCATTAAGGAGTTTTTCATGTCATGTGTGTGTTGGCAAACAAGTTGAATAAATGAACGTCTTACGCCTTCTCTCTCTTCTCCTTCTTCTCCTTTTGCATCCGCTCCTTTCGCAGCACCTTCAGCGCCTTGATCTTGCGCACCTGCATCTTGTCGACATCCTGCTTCGTCATGTGCATGCGACCCAGCTTCTCGCCGAATACGTTGTGCGACACGTTCTTCACCTTCTTCACCTTCGCCGCACGCGGCACACGCAGACTCTGCTTCTTCAGGTCACCCGTATTCTCGTGAATGCGGCGGATCTCCAGGTCCAGCGAGGGACCCATCTCCTCGAGGTCCACGCGCGGAATGACGCCACCCACCTTCCTGTAGTTGGTCGCTGCATATTACATTGATTGGGCAAGTTTACCGTAGACACGGAAGTAAATCTTCGGCTTCTCCTCCGTCTCGTCACCCACCGCCGTCACACTGATCACGTAACTGAGACCCGCGAGGTTGATCGTATCCACCTCCGCGCCGCGGAAGAAGTCCAGAATAAAGTTCTTCACCAACATGTGCTTCTCGGAGTACTGCCACAGGTCGCTCTGGAACAGGAACATGGGCTTCTGACCCGTCTGACTCTACCGATGAGCAAACGCGAGGATGATCACCTTCAGCGACTTGAAGGACTCCATGGACTTGTAATCCAACACACCAAACTCCACCATGTCGAGGAGCTGGTAGTTGAAGAAACGACCCATAATGAGGTTCTGGGGACGCTTCTTGGAGTGGCTTCCGACCATAAACAGACTGCAGTCGTTCTTCTGGGAGAGGAACTCGAGCGAATTCAGTTCCTCGAAGGGACGAATGTTGTTCTTCTTTGATAACAGTTTGCAGAAGGGCTTTTTCAGTCTAAACTACGGCAATCAAGAGGATACAGGAAACACGTACCAAGTCCTTCATCACGTCCAGCACCATCTGACTGGCCGTGGTCGAGCGAATGAACATAGCCGCCTTGGGGTTCTCGTTGATCTTGGGCTCCATTCTCTTTAGTGCACGACGCACGTAGCCCTTCTGCTTCTTCTGCTTGGGCACGGGCTGATCCTTCTTGGGGCCCCGAATCTTCTTCGGTTTGATGTCTCCCTTCTTCAGAATAACCATGTAGACGGAGTACCTTCTCTTCCGAGAACAATTGTGGCAAAAGTCATATTTGTTTATTTATCAGCCATGCTTTCCGGAATGAAGAACTTCAACTATGCGAACATCACTCGCATCGTTTTTGGAAAGGGGCAAATTGCCAAGCTCCCCAAGCTCATCCCAAAGAACAAGCAGGTGCTCGTCACCTATGGAGGTGGTAGCATCAAGCGGAACGGCGTGTACAACCAAGTCATGGATGCGCTGAAGGATTATTCGGTGACCGAGTTCGGCGGAATCGAGGCCAACCCCGATTTCGACACGGTGGTGAAGGCGGTGGATGTGGTCAAGAAGATGGGCGTCGACAACACATTCCTGCTTGCCGTCGGAGGAGGCTCTGTGGCGGATGGAACCAAGTTCATTGCGGCAGCGTCCAAGTATACGGCCACTTCCGATCCCTGGGACATGGTTACGTCGGGAGGAAAGGGCATTGTCGGAGCGGTTCCTCTGGGCTGCGTGATGACGCTCCCTGCCGTAGCCATACTATCATGGTGTCATCGTAGACAGGCTCCGAGAGCAACAACGGCGCTGTCCTTTCGCGCCGCAAGCTGAACGTTGCTTTGAGAGACGACTCTTCCCGTAGATGAAGTGCGCCTTCAACTCGCAGTTCCTGTTCCCCCAGTTCTCCATCCTCGACCCCGAGACGACCATGTCTCTTCCGACGAGACAGACGGCGAACGGCGTCGTGGACTCCTTTGTACACGTCTGCGAGCAGTATCTGACGGTCTGTCTGAGTAGTCCTCGTTTCCTCCTGACAGCAAGACGCCGACGTGCAGGACCGCTACTCCGAGGCTCTTCTCAACGTTCTCATCGACAACGTAGGCGCAGCCGCGCAGTCTCACCGCCAGGGCAAGCTGGTGATGTCAAACCCGCACAGCTACGTCGCTCGCAGCAACGTGATGTGGGCAGCGACGCAGGCGCTGAACAAGTGGATCGCGCAGGGAGTGGTGCAGGACTGGGCGACGCACATGATCGGCCACGAGCTGACGGCGTATCTGGGAATGGACCACGCGCGCACGCTGGCGTGCATCCAGGTGGGTGGCGAGGGAGTGGTGAGAGGTAGCCGCGCGTGCTGCGGTTCCAGTTTGAGGACAAGATGCAGAAGCTGGCGCAGATGGGCAATCGCGTATTCGGTCTACCGAGTAGGGGAGACGGGACGATGGAACGTAGTGGGAAACGTCCCCTCGATGGCGATGAAGACGGTGGAGCTGATCGAGGACTTCTACGAGAACACGATGGGAACGCCGACCCATATCTGCCAGTATAAGGTCGGAGACGACAAGAAGTGGATTGAGGAGGTCGTGAAGAAGTGACGCTGGGCGGGGAGGTTGATGCGTAGGTTCACGGATCAGAAGGTTCTTCTGGGAGAGAACAAGAAGATCACTCCGGAGGTCGTCGGACGGATTATTGAGGATAGCTACTGAGTGATCATTCTTTGGTTCGTTTTTGTTTGATGAATGCAGATACGGACAGTGTGATCGATATGAAATCCACTTCTCATGCATAGATCCTGGTTATTCAGGAATTGGCTCAACTCTCCACTTCTCTCCGGGAAGTATGAACAGAGTGTGGAAATGATGATTTCAGACGAGTGAGTACATTGATAAGCTTAATGAGCGAATCAGCGAGCTGAACCAGAGTATGCGGAAGCTGGAGCACTGCTATGTATTTTCTTTCCATTGCATGCATCCGTTCTAGGGAGTCCTCACCCTTCCCTTCCAGTCCTCTGTATACGATTACAATGTGATATTGTGGTGTGAATCGATTCATTCCGTAGATCCAGCAGGGAGATTTGATCAAACGAGGATCGCCCATTCACTAACCCTTCGCTTCTCTTTTCGTGTTCATCGCTTGTGAAGTCTGTATGCTCTCCTTTTATTTCCTCATCTCGCTTTGATTTGTTTGTTTCATCCTCCCTTTTCCTGAACAGTGGGCCATAAACCTAACGCAGACAATAAACTTTCAATTACTGACATTGCCATAACCAACTGTCCATCAGTAGATTTCTTGTTTCGAGAGGACGATGCTTTCCATATCAAATTCCGTGAGAGTGACCACTCGAGCAGTTTCCTTCCAGCGTTCCTTTGCCTCTGTGAAGAGTAATTGGGCTTGAAACAGGGGTTTACTCTTTGTAGAGTCTAAGCCATTCTACCGATATGTTGTGAATTCCACATCGATCGGTTAGTTAATGTCTGTTTGCGCTTTACTTCTAGGCATTGTGGCCATAGGCGGGTTGCTATGGTACGGATACAAGTATCCATGGGATAAGGAGGCGTACATCCAGTCCATGGAGAAACCAACTGCCTATGAACTGGAGACACTAACTCCTAAGCAGGTTTGACTTTGTGGGCCGAATCTCATCCCTCAGATAGCTGCGCACACATTCTTACTGAACCGTTCGGGTAGTCGCTTGCTAGGTCGGCTTATGAACATCACAATGTGGAATTGAATAGAGAACCTTCATCGTAGACCCGTCAGTTGGCGTAAGCCTCTTTATTCCTTTGTTTCAAGGAAGATTGGAATTGACGTTACGGAGTTCAAGTAGGTATGGCGTTGGATTGAGACGGTGCAGAGGAGACTTTGAGGACTACCCGACACCGAATTCCTTTTTCACTCGAGAGCTGAAGGACGGTGTGCGCCACTTCATGAGTGATCCGAACAGTGTTTTTTCCCCGGTCGATGGAACGATTAGTATTATGGACGAAGTAGCCGTGGGTATCGATCTCGACTCTAGCATGTTTCCCCTTCCAGCGACATTCAAGTTCACCAGGTGAAGGGCGTCACCTACTCGCTGAAGGAGTTTTTGGGTGGCAATCTGCATCTCACCGATCCACGCAACAATCTCTACAGCATCGTGATCTACCTCTCTCCCTCGAACTACCACCGCATCATCTCCCCGGCAGACGTCTCCTTCACCGATCGCACACACATCCCCGGTCGTCTCCTTCCCGTGAAGGACTCCTATGCGCAGAAGGTGAAAGGTCTCTTCACGCTCAACGAGCGCGTGGTGCTTCAGGGCTCCTGGGAGCACGGCGCCTTCGCGCTGGGCATGGTGGGCGCCTACAACGTAGGCAGCATCACTGTGAGCCACCCGAGCGACCACGTGACGACGAATCTCCCGCACGATCTGCTCTATTCGCGCAGTCGCCATCACAAGCGCTATCTGGAGCCGTGGGTGACGTGTCCCGGCCGCGAGCTGGGCACCTTCGAGCTGGGCTCCACGGTGGTGATGGTCTTCGAGGCGCCGCAGCTGCAGTGGCTGGTGACCTCGGGACAGAAGGTGAAGGTGGGCCAGCCGATCGCCGTGGTGGGCGACCGCGAGACCAAGGAGCGTGTGGTGGACGCCTACGCGGAGTCCATGAAGCGGGCCATGGAGGCGGTGGAGAAGGTGACCATCGAGACCCCGGAGGAGAAGCGGAGCAGGAGTGAGGGCGAGAGCGAGGGAGCGGAGACGGTCTCGGATGATGTTGATGTCATCGACATGACCGAGGAGGAGATGGAGGGAGAGATGACCGAGCAGGAGGCCGATAACGCCGTCGTGGAGATCGGAGAGGTGGCGGACTGGATGGGTAAGATCGCAGAGGTGAATGAGACCATTTTGGATGTTGTTGTTCCGGAGGACATCAAGGCGGAGGTGATGGATGATAACTGGGTCATTGCTGCGGACGAAAAGGATAAGGAATTCTGGTAATCTTTGTTTGTTCGTTGAATGAGGAACGCTGCTCTTACGGAATCGCTCGGAGCGAAGAAGCCGGAGCCTGTAGAAACGCGGCTGTGCAGTGAACTCTAGATGGACAAGGAAGCGATCAAACGGATTCTGTTTCCGTATAGTACGATGGATCTTCTTTCCGTTTCCCATAGAGTACTCAGATTCTCCCGAGTTGAAGCAAGCACTCGACGCCTACGCTCCGAAACCCATCGGAAACAATTTCTTCAGTCCCAAGACGGGTATAATTATGTATAATTTCCCATCGCAGGAGGACGACTGGGAAATTGCTATTTACTGTGGGGAGATGACTTGAAACACGACTACTTTCCGTTTGTCGCCATCGTGGGACCTGACTGGAAATACACATTTGCTCTCTACCTCGTTCCCGTTATCACGCTTGTGGCGGGTCTGGGAACCATGAAGCTCTACGATACTTGGAAAACCTGGGCAGCGATTCTTGAGGTTGTTCTTTTCGTCCTAACAGAATACTGTATTCTTGTCACAGCAATGAGCAACCCGGGGATCGTGTTCCGAGGGAGCCAGCCAGTCGATCCGGAGAACAGAGTTCCTTGCAGTAGGAATCCATTTCTTGTTTCATTGCCAGTGATGTGTAAGTTCAACAGAACCTGTCCACGAGTCCATCACTGCTACGACTGCGATGTGTGTTGTTATCAGCTGGACCATCACTGTATGTGGATGGGGAAGTGTATCGGGTACAACAACCTCCTCTCGTTCAAGTTCTCTCTGGGAATGATCCTTGCCTCCTTTATCGTGTCTGCGTTCCTTTGCCTGCTTGTTTCATAATCTGAATTTGTTTGTTGGATCATTTGGTTTTCCATCATTCCTCCCATGGACCTTACGGCGATCCGAAATGTATTATCGTCCAAGGATAGCAGCATTTCTCAAATCGAAGACGCTCTACTGGAGCTGATGACGACTCGATTCATGAGTCCCCCCTGTTTGTTCACATTCATTTCGTAGAAGGACAGCAACACGATGCAACGCTTCTCGTTGGCAGCTGCTCCGATTTGTTACTGAAGCCGCAGTACGAGGCGACACGCATGCATACCATCTGCTGTCTGGCGAGACTGGCATCGTTGCGTAATTCTTCCGTTCAAGTGGTCATCTAGATGCGACGATATCCACGGATATGCAATGCTCGTTGCCCTGTATGATTGTCGGACAGTTGAATGCCGAGGCGGAGAAGGGAAACGCCAACGGGGTTCTGATCTGCTTGACGTGTCTTTCGGCCATGTGCGACTACCGTTTGTCTGATGGATTTGTGATAGGTAGCGAGTGCGTGCATGTCTATGTGCAATCAAACGTTCCACATGGATTTGGTGAAGCTGTCCTCGCAGTACATCGACAACAGCTTCATCATGGAGCAGATCTCGTGTATCACAATGTACTTTGCCACGATGCGCACATGGATCACCTTCCCGGAGGTGCTAACGCTGGTCAAGAACCTCATGTCCTACACATACGCCATCTGCGACGACAGGAGCCGGCCCATTGTGGACAGCGAGCTACACCATCGCATCTACCCGATCTTCTCCATCTTCCAGAACATGGCGCAGTTCCGTAGCTCTCTCCTCCCCGACTCACCTGCAGCGAAGGGTCTGCAGCTGCTGAAGCAGATCCACTGCGTGAGTGCGATGCAGACGTACTGGCTTCGCTGCGAAGATGACAAGGACATTGCGGGCGAGTGTTGTCGCGTTCTTCTCCGCTTCGTGATGGACGGTAGCGGTTTCTCGCCTCTCTGATCCTAGCGACGAGTGCGCAGACGATGTATGACGAGAAGGGCATCGACCTTTTATTATCAATCAGCAAGCGGTGCATCGCCAGCGAGGATACGGTTCGCATGACCTGTCAAGTGCTTCGCGTGATCACGGCGGCCAACGGTCTCCTCACAGCTCACTCATCACAACTAGACATCGGAACGACGCTGTTACTGCAGAACGACCGCGTGATCCAGCTGCTGGACTCGGTGTTCATCAGCTACCGCGCGGTCTCCTCGGCCATCATGACGCACTGTCTCCTCATCGCCTTCTATCTCCTCAAACAGAAAGGTGGCGTCGTCTCCCTTCTCTCCCGCAGAGTCCGCGTCGCTTCCCGTGCGTCGCAAGCTGGTCGCCGATTTATTGGACGTGCGAATCATCTCCGCCATTTGCGTCGTCCTCCAGCGCCACCGCGAGCCGCGGCTGCTGCGCGTCGCTTTCGTGCTCCTCTTCTCTCTCGCCTCCTTCTCTGACGCGGAGAATGGCGCGACGCTGCAGCGCGTCCTGCAGGAACTACGTGCGAATGACCTGCTGGCGCTGGTGATGGCGGTGGTTCAGTTCCTGCCCGTGAACTCCGACGCGCTCGTCTCCGCACTGAATCTCCTCATCCTCCTCTGTCGCGACGACGAGGCCAGGAAACGGCTCTACACATGCGACTGCGTGGTCACGCTGCGGAAACTCCTCTACCTGCCCAACACGCCCATCGACACGCAGGAGCTGTGTCTGTCGCTGCTGTCGCGACTCTCGGCGTTGAGTGGGTGAAAGGGAGGGTGGTGACGAACAGAGTTCTGTCGACAGGTCATTCTGGACAACGGACTGCTCCCCGTCATCGTGTCGCTCATCCAGAAGAATCTGGAGGACCCGGGAATGGTGCTCTGTGGACTGGCATGTTTGAACTACCTCGCGTATCACAGTGGGAACTGTCGGACGCTGGGACGTAGACTACGCGGTCTGCAAGAAACTGTGCGAGGGGAACAACTTCTCGCTGATCATCCTCTGCTGCGTCTCCTATGTGGAAAAGAAGGACATCGGCATCGTGACGCAGTCGCTCGGCGTGATCTCCTGCATTCTGGCAATGAGTGTCAAGGACCAGGACAAGGACAGTTAGCTTTTCGGTGTCCATCTTCTTGTAGAGTCGCTGATCATCCCTCTCCTTGCGAATGATATTGTGCCGCTTCTGGACAAGATGATCGTGATCTTCCTCAGGAGTCCAAAGATTATGTTCCAGTGCGTATCATCGATACATATGCTCTCACTGAACGAGGAGGGACTGACCTACCTGAAAAATGTGGATGGGCTGATCGATCATCTAATGGCGGTCCTCGACACGCCGACCAATTTGGAGGCGACGAAGCGCATGACGCTACTCATTCTAAAGCGACTCGGTTGCATTGTGGCTTCATCGATTGTTTATTGTGAGCATTCGTCCAAAAGAGAACATGGTTATTTTAAAAGAGAAGAGGATGGCTCTTCTTCAACGAGGCATTCAAAGAAATCGGAAAAAAAGAAATGCCCCTGCCGTGATTCGAACACGGGTTATCACGGCCACAACGTGATGTACTGACCAACTATACTACAGTGGCACTTATTTTCCTTCCTTTCCTATCACTGTTATTACCTTGGATTGAATGGTTTGTGGATGGGTAAATGGAAAGCGAGTGGAATGATGTGTTGAGCTATGGGAATCACTTGATTTGTTTGTAATTCGAGGATTCTGTTCATCATCGTTATCAGCTATTCTTGTTATCTCCTTATATGTACAATCCTGTGATACAAGTCAAATCTTGGTCATGAGACTGCCAGCCAATAGGATTGCGATGTTTGTTTTCTCGCGTAACCTTTATGATATTGTTATTCTCGCACGTTTCGATGAATCACTCGAATCAGAGCTCTGCTCGTTTGGAAATGGAAAGCGGAAAGGAGAGCGAGACCACTCATTCTCCATCAAGCAGCCACCTCCAAATGTTGGAACTGAGTCATCAGCTGGAGGCAGCGAGTTCGTTTTGTATGGAATCGGTGACTTCCCGTTCCAGTATGACAATGCGCAGTCGTCAGTCGTTCGGTTTTCGCGAGAACAACCGAAACAGCTCTCATATCAGAAGATCTCTCCAGAGCGATGAGCCTAGCTCGCCCATCGAGGAGGTGAATCCCGAAGACGAGTACGTGATGGAGTTTGCGCGTCGATGTGCGGAGTATCCCGGTCGAAAGCCAGTGTTGGCGGACATTCAAAACAGTCTCCCTCCCCAGCAACTGAGCCAGTTGCCGATGATCCTTGTTGGATTGAATCGAAAGCAGTGATGCCGTAGAAGCAGGCATTTGAAAAGCTGAACTGTTTCGACCGGAACGAGCTCTCTCTGTCGCCCGCCCTCTATCACGCCCTGCTCGCCGGCACCTGCAAGAGGATCATTTCTGACTATGGAGCGTTGGGTTGGGTTTTGTATTCGATCTAGTTGTATGGATGCCTCCGCCGTTCAAATTCCAACGATCAGCAAGGACTACAAACAGGGTATCTTATGAGTATGATTATCCCATGCAGACCCCCAGTTTCCGAACTATCTGTCTTCACTTCCGTGCTTTCGCTTTCTCTCTACCTACCAAATCAGTCAGTTAATCAATCTCTTCGAGGAGGTTTCGTTCAATGAACAGGAGTGGATTTCCTGCAGTTGTATCATTGATAGAGTGCTGGTGAAGGAGGACGAGCCCCAAGACAGCATGCTTCTCATTGTCGAGGGAGACATTCAGAAGATCAAGTTCTCTGGAACAGACGCGCACTGTCTCTGCCCCTTTCATTCTTAACCGCAGACTATCCCTACGGAGTCCTCCATCCAGGATCTGTTTTTGGAGAAGACAACTTGGTCACGCCTGCGTACGCGACGTGTTCCTTGTTTTCGATTACATCTGGATTCATGCTGCGCTTGAATCAGGATAGCTATATGTCCGTGATATCATTGGTGGCATTTCGGATAGTTGGTGATCCATAGGGAGAAGAAACCACCAAGGAGGAAGTGGAGAGCAGTGGCGTCTACAGCAGTCTATTGGCTGCAAAGCCGCTGGAAGCTGGAACAGATGCCTTGTATGATGTTCACGTGAACGAGGCGGATGCTACTATGGAAGTCGATCAACTGCTGTCGTTGTACGGTTCTGTTTGCCACCAGGCCTATCAGAATCTGAAGTAGAAGTCATAGGATGGAATAACAGCCAGATTTGATCCATCTCTGTTCAATCTCTTTGAGCGTTTCGCAGATGTGTTGTTTTCATATCAGACGCCGCTGAGTCGAGCTCAGGCACTATGTAACAGGATTCGAGACAGCTACCACTTCCAGTGTGTTTCCATTTATGCAACCAAGGGGAATATGACAGTGGAATTGGCGAAGGGAATGGGAAATGATGAGGAGTCTCCCTTGCAGATGGACACCAACTACTTTACGACCAATAAGTTGTTCTTCACATGGACAGTCATGAGTAGTGGAGTGATTTCTGAACACATGAACTTCGCAATCCAGTCGAACGACCATTGTATCGGATTACTTCACGTGTCGGTCGCAAACAACTCTACTGACGCCTCTGCTATCACGGTAGCTCAGCGGGCTGTACTGACCGAAGTCGGTATCGCTCTTGGATCCTTCATGAATGTACGGTTCCGCACCGTCTCTCATCCTTAGTACATCAATCCTTCGACACCTTGTCAGTCGATTCAGGAGCTCACGACAGACCGGTTTGTCTCGCTCACCATCGATTCAATCACCCTTGACAAAACGTCTCTCAAGTCTCTCTACTACTCCAATGTTGCTGATGGCTTCATCATCCATCGTAGGGTTCCATTCGATTCGCCGCCTTCTACAAGGATCGCTGTTTGACAGATTACAAAACAGTGAGCATCCCAAACTGCGACACTTCAACGATCAATGATGCATTGGCCAGCATGTGTAACAAGCAAATCGCCACCGCGATCCAATTGAATCGCTGCCATGTGACCACTTCTCTGTACCTCAAGATGACGTTGAATTCATCTTCGTTTGTAGGAACGATTCCCCTCTTTTCATCCGATGTATCTCTTCCACCATCATTTCACGTAGGCAACTATCCACTCGGGGAAAAAGGTGATCCGTCTCTATCCAGAAGACCAGGTCCGGTGGGAGACTGCTTCAGGATGGGAGTACGGCGAGAACAGCGTAGGTACGGTCATTCTGACACTGCGCGACGAAGCCTTGCGCTGGGTAGCAACAAAGCCAGATGAGGAGAAACATGACTTCAATGAGGACGAGCTGCGTGTTCAGCATAAGATCTGTTCGGTGACGGAAGGGTGAGAGTTGGAAGCCAGTGATAGGGTAGGTACGCAATGAGCGATGGAGAGCGATGGACGATTATGCGAACGCCCGAACTCCTGAAGAACTGTCCTGCTGGTTCTCTCTTTCTCTGCGAAGCGATGGAAGTGTGGAAGTCTGCTTCCCCTCACTTCTAGTACTCGAGTGAGGCGAACGTCAACCGAGCCTATTCCGTGTTCCAGTCTCTGCTACCTCAAACCGTCCCTACGGATTCGGAGGCGAGTCACGTTTCTGTTCTGGGTCGACTGCTTCTTCTTCTGGGACGCCGCAACCAAGATCCCGTGATGCGTGAGATGGTTTGCGACTATCTTCGAGACCATCTCACGGAGGATGAGTGGATCCTCTTCTGTCCGCAGCTCGTTCAGGCACTGAAGTGGGATCTGCTCCCGAACAACGCTCTAATCCGACATCTTCTGTGTCAGGCTTTGCGCGATCGATCCTTCGCCTACAACCTCTATTGGCAGTTGCAGGTGCGTGGTTGTGGCGAATCCACAGCGTAGTCCAACAGCAGCAACCCCGTGTTCCGTATTCGATTCAGGAGCTATCTCGAGATCCTGCTTCGCATTACCGACACCCTCAAGGTGATCGTTGGAACGGAAGTACCAACTGGGGGGAGAGTGAACGGTAGTACCTGCTCATCCGTCAACTGATGACGATTGCGGAACAGGTAAAGACTGTCTCGACATCAGAGAACCGGAATGTGACCACTTTTCAGTTCTCTTCCGAATAGATTGCCCTGTTGTCACAGCTGAAGGCGATCTCCTTCAATCCCCCCTTCACGCTTCCTCTGTACAGAGAATTCCAGCTCGTTGACGTGAACTGGACCAAATGTCGTGTGATGAACAGCAAGAAGAAGCCTCTGTACCTTTCCTTCGTCCTCAACAAGCACAGTCGGATGAATTCGATTCTGGGAGGTCATCTGTGGGCACGATGTGTGGAGTTCACCGTAGGAACACTGGAAAGGATACGCTGAACATCCTCGTGAAGAAAGGCGACGATCTGCGAAAGGACGAGATCATCTCCGAGATCATTCTGCTGCTGAGTTTCTTGTTGGAAAGCAAGGGCGTGCCGAGCTGCTTCCAGTACTACGCCTGTATGGCAACCAGTGGAGACGAAGGTCTGATTGAAATCGTTGATAATGCCATCACGGTGGGATCCCTCTACGATCAGAGCAACACGATGGACGCCAAAGCAGGTAGAATCGGACAGCAGTATTCAGAGTAGAGAAGCACACGCTACGCAACAAGGTGAGTAGTGCGAAGCGACTGCTGCTCCACACCTTCGCGATTCAAGAGTACCTCATCACCCACTCTTCTCTCAACACGCACTCGCTCATCTCGCGGCGAAATGCGATGGCCGACCAGATTCGACTGAACAACCCGCGAGTCTTGTCGCCGCGGCGCTCCATCGAGGCTTCGCAGCTCCAGCAAGCCAGCTCCGTTGACGCACTGAGTCGCCGTTTCGCAGCGTCACTGGGACAGTATCTGATGTTCATCTATCTCTTCGGTATCGGAGACCGACACAACGACAATGTGATGCTCAACAACCAGGGCTACTTCCACATCGATTTCGGTCATATCCTTGGACACTACAAGCACAAGCTCGGCATCGCGCGTGAGAAGCACGCTTTCCTCTTCACGAAAGCCTACTACAACGTTCTGGGAGGCGAGAACCATCCCTACTTTACCATCTTCATGGAGAACGCAATGGCCTGCTACCGCACAATTCGAGAACATGTTTACCTCTTCTTCGCGTTACTTGAGCTGTTACGCGATTCTGGCATCGACGAAATCGTCGATGATAAGGACACTTCCTTTTTGCTTAATGCATGTCGTCTGGATGGTAGGAGTGGATTTTCTCTTTACAACGAGTCGATGAGAAGGAAGCGGAAGCCATTCTCAAGAGTGAGATCATGCGTTCTGTGAACAGCAAGTTACCGGTCATGAACGATTTCTTCCATGTCTTACGTCATGCCTTTCTTGTTTGTTAGTCCAAAAGACCCTACACAATATGTCCTCTTATGATGCTTCTCGCCCAGTCTGTGGATGCAAGATTTGGGCCCATTCATTTTATTTTGTTTAGTTTATCAAATATAGTTCCTATGGATCCACCACCCTTTTACTTCCAAGGTATCTTGTCAAGCTACAAGGTGGCTCACTTCCCTAAGATCCAAACGAATGGAGAAGCAACCATTCCGTTGGAAGTCAATAATACGTCCGACGGAACGTGTCTGAAGGGAACGGTGAACAACGGGAAACTGAATGGTCGTGCACGTATTGAAGATGCAAAAGGACAGACTCTTTTTGAGTTAAACTTCACTGACAACAAGATATCGGGCCCGTACAAGCAATATGAGAATGGAAAGCTCAAGGCAAGTGGTTCATTCCAAGACTCTTTACGCACTGGAGAGGCCTGGGAGTACGAGAATGGAAACGTTGTGTTTCACGGTTCCTACTTGGGCGATAAGCGTAATGGAAAGGCGGAAGAGTATGACTGGTTTGGATTTCCTCTCTATGATGGCGATTACAAAGACGGTGTGCGGGCGGATTTGGACTACTTGATTGAGTTTGATGGAATCAAGTACAAGTGTCATATCGACAAGGTGTCCCACCATTTGTTCCGTGGAGAGTTTGATTCATCGAATCAGTTCCATGGGAAGTGCATTGAGGTGACCGAACGTAACGATCCGATCCGATTAGTCCAGTACGATCATGGCACGTTGGTGAAGGTATTGCGACTGTACGCGAAGGATATGATGGTTGAGTACAGTGACGGTCGCTGTGTTTTCATCGGAGAGTACGCACACGATCCGGCTCTCTACTATCCTCGTTGTGGTGTCGGAGAGGAGTATTGCGATGCGCGTTGCGTGTTCTCTGGAGAGTATGAGCGAGATGCTCGCAATGGACAAGGAGTTCTTCACTGTTCAGACAACTCTCTGTTCCTTTCGAGAGAGTGGAAGGAAGGAGAGGTAACCAGTCAGGGTGTTTTTATATCGTCGAATGGAGAGCATGCTTGGAAGGGGAATTGGACGGATGTGAAACCGTATGTCTCCGTTGAGCAAATCGATGACGATTATTCGGACAGCGAGTTCACGGTAACGTTTGGGTCCACGGTGGAGAATCTGTCTCGTGATACTTGCGATGTCGGAGTCTTTGAAGAGGAGATTGAAAGGGATGCGGCGAGAATCAAATCATCTGTGGAGAAAGAGCTTATGCTGTTCACTTCTCTGCAGCAGAAGAAAGACTCGTCCGACACGGAGGGTACATTTTGTGAGACTGTTTCATTTGTAGATTCCAGTGATAGCGATCTGCCTGTGGAGAAGCCGGCTCCTTCTGTGCCACCGCGCAAGCCGAAAGAGAGAATTGAGAGTGATGAGAGTTCTTCTCCTGCGCCATCGACGGAGCCAAATGTTCAGCCTTCGGTGCAAGAGAATATGACGTCTCTAACGGAGAACGATGTGTCTTCCGTGAATGAAGCGCAGATACCAGCAACGGAACACTCTACTCCCTCCGAGACTCCTCAGTCTCAATTGAGGGAGGATTCGCCAGCTGCAGTGGAAGAGTCTTCCATCCTTCCCACAGAGGAAGTTTCTTCGCTTCCTCAGGAGAATAATCGCCGTCCTCCTCGCAATCTTCCAGTAGAGTCGGAGGTTCCAGCGGGAATATTGGTGAACCCGGACACAGAAGAGCTGCAGCCTCTGGTGTCTCGGCAGGAAGAGAATCGTGCTTTTCCATCTTCCGCGACGAATTCTCCTGTGGCGTCGCCACAAGGTGTGATCTCTGGATTCCCGAATTCATATCAATCTTTGGTTCCTTCTGAATCTCCAAATCCATATCAACCTCCTGTGGTTTCGTATCATTCTCCACCTACTTCTCAACCTCCTATGGTTCTCTCTACAACAACTCCTGCTTCTCAACCTCCAATGACTCTTCCTACAACAACTCAACCTATGGCTCCTTCTCAACCTCCTAGCCCATATCTACCTCCGATGGTTCCTGTCACAACGACTCCTGCTTCTCAACCTCCAAGTCCATATCAACCTCCGATGGTTCCTGCTGCTTCTCAACTTTCAGTAACGACAACTCAACTACCAGCCTATTCTTCTGACTATCCGGCAATTCCTTCGCAGAATCTACCCTCTCCGCCTCAGAACAGCCGCCAGGTCAGTGAATTCCGTAGGGGTGACTACACGTACAAAGGTGTTATCACGAATGGAGTTCTCAATGGCGAGGGAAGTGTTTACTATGGAAACCAGCTCCTTGTGAAAGGATTCTTCCGGAACACGAAGCTGAATGGTAAAGGCGAGATGTATTATCTCAACAGTGGAGCTCTCCACTACCGTGGCTCCTTTGTGGATGATTATCTGAATGGAAGAGGAGAAGAGTATAACGAACAGGGACAGCTGGTGTATGAAGGCAGTTTTGTGGGTGGAAAGCGAAATGGCAAGGGGGTGTATTATGACTATCAAAGGAATGAACGGAGGGATGGAGTGTTTAAGGACGATGCAATGAATGGAAATGGAGAGATTAAGAGACTTGGGGATAACGCTCTTCTGGCTGATGGTTTCTTCCAGAACGACAGTTTGGTTGAAGGCAGGCGCTATGATCCTGACACTCACCGGATAACGGAAGATGGAACGTTTGACAGGAACATGTTTATTGGGAAGAAGTATAACAGCGACGGTTCATGTTTGTTCTCGACGTTTGGAGAGGGAGTACCAGATGGAATGACAAAGCAGCACTATCCGAATGGAAATGTGGAATGGGAAGGCTGTATCGCGAGGGGATGCTATGAAGGATTGTTCTATTTCTACTACGAGACTGGTGAGAAATGGATGGAGATCACATATGACGCTGGAGTGGAAAAGAAGAAAACGATGTTCTATCGCAGTGGGAGAGTTCAGTGGGAAGGAACCATGAACAATGGAATCTATGAAGGAAAACTGTACGATGAAGACGGTCGTTGCAAGGTGATTGGAACCTTCAATAATGGCAACCCTATGGAAGGGACGGATATAATCTATCAGAAGCGTGGTTCGGAGTCTGTTTGCTATATGCAGAAGATCCGTAACGGAAACTATGATTCGAGTATGTGTGTGTATGCTACAGGAGATCCAAGTGCGGTGGAGTATGATTCAAGTTGGCGTTTGGTTTATGAGGGTGGCTGGACGTGGTCAACGTTGTCACAGTCTGGACAAAGTGAGTCGATTCCTATCATGCATGGAGGCGGTAAATGGTATTTGATGGATGGACGTTGTATCGAAGCACAGTGGAGTCATGGAATTCTAGTTCCGGGAGACAGCACCGTTTATATGGGTACGAGAAAAGGAACGATGCTGCGAATCAGTAGGTATATTGGTTCGATACTTCTGGATACAAGCTATTCTTTCCTATCTCCTGTGTTTGGCTACCATGGAAATGGCATGTTCTTATATGAAGACAACAGCTACTTTGAAGGACGTTGGGAAAATAACAAGTTGGTGGAAGTGAAAACTCCCATTCTCTGGGAGAATGGTACGAAGAAGTATGAAACAACAATCGTACCGGAGCCGCTCAATGGGAAGTACGCGCACGAGTATATGCCATCGGGAAATACTACGTATTGGGTCAACGGCGTAGCTATTTGGGGTACCTTTGTTCCGGAGCTGAATCGTTTCGACGGTGACATCTACTTCAATATAAATGGTGAGTGGCGAGGACCGTATCCTCCGAAGTATCGATTCATGGCTGACAACTACAATTTGGAGTATGGTATCTTGAGTGTTTGTTTGTAAACAGTTCACTATGTTTCTTTCTTAGCAAAGGGATTCCAACTGGGCTTTTTCGCATCGTCCTTCTTTTCTTCCTTCTTGGGTTCTTCCTTCTTCACTTCCTCCTTCTTCTCCTTCTTCGCAAACCAATTCAAAACACCCTTCTTTTCCTCTTCTTTCTTCGGTTCGTCCTTCTTTTCTTCCTTCTTCTCACCCTCCTGTTTCACTTCATCCTTCTTCTCCTCCTTCTTCACCACACTCATCTCGATATCCTTCGTCTCCTCCTTCTTCGGACGACGACAGAAGGACTTCTTCGGAGGAGTGTTGTTCTTGATACACTCCTCCGTAATCTTACGACGGTACTGAATGTACTTGTAGACCGGATTACTCCACAAGAACAGCGTGATCAAGTGACTCACCACAATGGCGACAATCACATGGAAGTTCAAGAAACGGTAAAAGATGCCACACAGCAACGTAAACCATCCCGTGCTACATGTCAGGAGAAAAGCAGTCCTACGAGCAGCCTCCGAGAATCATCGGACCGATGTCTCCGGTCGGCAGCAAGGCAACCTGCGCGAAACTCACGGAGACAATCGAGGAACTGAAAATCGCAGGGAATCCACTGAAAAAATCGAAGATAAGAGGTCCTAGGGAACTCACAACACAACTGCCAATCACGCAGAGCGTGATTGTAATACTACGAGCAATCTTCATACAACACTTCTCCTGGTGCTTCTCTGTTGGAGGAGGAATACGAGTACAGAGCGATGCACCGATGTACACACACGCAGCCATCACAAGGATGGAATACAACCAAACGGGAAAGAGGATCTTACTTAGCAAGACCTCAAGGCCTCCCAGAATAAACGCAGAAACAAACCAAGCCAATAACGATCCAATGACCGTAAATGGCAACGTAAAGAAACCAAGAACCTTTTTCTTCTGACAGAAGGAAGGAATTAGCTTCCACAGCGGAAGGAAACAGATGTTCGTGGCAAACACACCTACCGTGTGAGCACATGACAAGGCATACCAATGGAACTAATAAACACCGAATCCGCACACTCGATGCGCGACTTGTCCTCCTGAGTAAGGAGGACATAGGCGATAGGGACGATGACGGTGGGAATGGAATCTGCGACCTCCGATGCAATCCCTCCGTACTTTTCCACAAGGAACATGACAGCCAGAGCAAAGACCAGGCCTAGACCACCTGTAAAGAAGATTTTCACCCAGTTCATTGTATTCCAGTGGGTTTTCTGTTGAACCGGTAATGAAAAGTGGTTCCTTCCTAATCATGACCCACGTCATTTCTGTCTGTATGCAAGAAACAGGTCACTGAACGTACACTGCCTTGAAAAAATCGATTACGCGATCGCAATCCTCCAGTGTAGTGAGATATCCCAGAGATATCCGCACAGCTCCCGCCATCACGCCATTCACAACCGTCAATGCCGACTGGTGAACACACGACCCCGACAAACAGTTATGATTTCGTATCTGCTTCGCCACCTCTTCCTCCGACATCCCAACCGCCGCATACGCCGCTCCGGGATTGCAATGCCATCCCGCTCGCACCTACTTTTTCACCAATTCTCTTCTCTACGTGGATTTTTCGCTTTGCAGCCTCTACTTCCACCTCCGTGAACGGAACCACCTTTCCCTCTCTCGTCACTGTGTTTCACCCCTCCATTATTCCCCACGCACATTCACCGTCACGATGGGACCCTGTCGCTCCGGTCCACCTTGATGATCTCCGTAGATGATGACTACTGGCTTTCCATTGCTATGTCGTAGCTTCTGAAGACCATGGAACCTGTCTGTCATGTGATCTGTTGAAAACTACAAGTAGCTGCGCACGTGTTCTGTGTGACGCTCAATGGCGGACAGTCCCCCCACCTCGCGCAAGGATTCGAACCCGAAGCGGAGACTGGAGATACCGAGGAAGTTGGGAGTGCCATCTTCGAAGCGACGAGCGAGATCGGAGGGGAGGCGATGATCACCCGTCGAAGTCACCGTCTGCAAAACACTGCCTCCGCCGTAGTAAATCTTGTGCAGAATGGGCGCAGAGGACTTGCGCACCAAGAGGGCTCCCAATCCCGTGGGAAAACCGAATATCTTGTAGAAGGAGAGAACGACGAAATCGGCGGGGAATTCGGAGAGGTTGAGGTCATGCGTTGGCGCGTAGGCGGCTGCGTCCAGCAACACGAACCATCGACCCGAACATGCAAACTTGTTCTTTCCATGGATCTTCGTAATCCACTCCTTCGGGAATATCTTGCCAGAAAAGTTCTCTTCCAAGGGGTAGGCGAAGAGATTGTTGATGGCATCGGAAGAGTCTCCCGAAGAGGACCGACACCCTTCCTCCACATCCGTACTATTCACCACATGGAAGGAGGCCCCATGAGCAAGGGCGATCTCGCGAATTCCCAACACGGAATTGTGGTTCTCACGTAAATAGTAGAAATGAGACCGTTCTGTCCAAGGAAACGTCTCTCCGACCAAATGCAGACTCGCGGTTGCACCTGAAGTGAACACGACGTCGTAGTGATTGCTATCCGTGTGGAACCACTCAAGGATGATTTTACGCGCTTCCTAGGGAACAACAGCTCACCATCCCCACTTCCGTTTTGATCTCGGAATGCTTGCTTGCAGGACTATTGCTATGTGTGTTTCCAAACGGGTTGTTTTTGATCTCCTCGAAGGCTTTCTGGATCTGGGAATCGCGGTACTGACCTGCGCCTACAGATGATACATCGACAGTTCGTGATACCTGTGTAATCCATATAAGCAGAATCCTTGAAACGAGAGAAGTCATTTTCGCGGATCTCATCGAGCAGTCCGTTGTATCCATATCTACGGTTCCATCCACTTCCTCTCCATTACCCATCCACATTCTCTCCAGTATGTCGCAGATACGGATAGGACTTTTTCATTCGCAACGCAGGCTGTTTGCTTTCGTTCCCGTTATTCCAGCGCCTAAAGGACTACGTTTTACGACCCAGCACACAATTCAACGGCAAGTTCACACGCTCCCATTACGAGGATGCAAACCGATAGTATCATGAGCAAACGATACTCCATATCGCGAGTTAACATTTTTAGGTGTACAAAAGTGATTGAGAACAAACAGCCGCTTACACTCGCTTTTCTAATCCCTGAACACGCGTCTCCAACTGCAACAACAAACTATAACACTGCGGAATCTTGCAGCTCTCGATCAGACTCTCGATGGTGCACACGGTCTCGGGATCCGCCGTCCGCAGCGACTGCATCATCACGTTCAGAATCTCCATGATCTCCGAGCGCGCGGTGGCGATGGCCAAATCCATCTCACCGCGCAGCTCCTCGCTCTCCTCGCCCACCTGCTTCTTCACCAGCTCGATCGCCTCCGTCTTCCCGTCCATCGCCGCCTGCAGCCGCCGCTGCACCGCGACGCCCCATTCCTCCACCGCCTTCTGCACGTCCGTCCGCCACAGCTGTGCTCCGCTGCCGCCACAGCCCGCCATCTCCTTGCGCAGCGTCTCCAGCGCCGCCATCTGGCGACTCTCCGCCGCCTTTAGCGCGTCCGCCTGCGCCGAGGCGCCGTCGACCACCTGACAACGCACCGCCTCCATCTGCTTGCGCAGCTGCGCGAAGCGGTCGGCAGTGGACTCCGAGTTCTGGACCACGCGCTCCTTGAGACTCTTCTCGTCCTCGCGCAGCACCTCCAGCGACATGCGCAGCATCTCCATCTCCTCGTCGCTCTTCCCGCGCCGTGACCACTTGCTGGTCTTCTCGTCGGGCCGCTCCGTCAGGTTCGCGAACAGCTCCTTCACCACGCTCAGCTCGCTCAGCAGCGCCTGCTGGCGACTGTCCCAGTCGTCCGTCAGCAGACTCATGCGCGAGCTCACGTCCACCTGCTTCACCGACACCTGGTTCAGGTCGTTTCGCAGCGACACCACCGACTCCTGCAGTGACTGCAGCAGCGTCGCCATCACCGCCTGCTCCTCCGCCAGCGACCGCACCTCGCTCGTCGCGTCGCTCGTCGCCTCCTTCGTCGTCGATCCACCTGTCGTCTCCCGCAGCGACTGCAGGTCCGCCAGCGCCGCCTGTCGCTGGCGCTCCCACGCCTCCTGCAGCTGCTGCTGCGACTGCTGCAGGTCCTGCCGCACCTGCTCCACGAAGCTCCGCACGCTCTCGTCGCCGCGCGTCAGACTCTGCCGCAGCAGTGCCTGCTCCGACACCACGCGCGTCACTGACTCCTGCACGCGCTGGATGGACGCCGTCACAACGTCCAGCTCGCGCTTCGAGGGCGTCGCTGCGGAGTTTGTCGGCGCCGAACGGTGCGCCAACTCCGAGTTCTTCGCCTCGTTCGCCGTCTGCACCGCCAGCATCACGTTGGGACGCAGTGTGTCCAACTCCGCACGCAGAGCAATCGCCGACGCGCTCTGCTCCTTCCGCAGACTCTCCAGGTCCGCGAGCGCGGAACGGAGCTCCGACAGCGGCGCAGCGTCGTTCTGGAGCGCGGAGAGGTCGCTCTGGATCGACTCCACGTCGCTCTCGACGGCGCTCAGCGAGCGGGAGACGGCAGCCACCTCGGATCGCAGCGACTCCAGCGAGTTGAGCGGCACCGACCCGTTCTTCACCGCGTCCACGTCCGTCGTCATCAGATTCATGCGGTCGCGCACCGAGGAGAGGTCGCTCTGGAGGGAGGCGATCGTCGCGTCGGTCGACAGGGCTGTCTCTCGGAGCGAGGAAACGTCCGTCTGGACATCGCCGACCATCTGCTGGGTGGCAGAGAGATCGGAACGCAGAGAATCGGTCGAGCTCTGGATCGTCTCGACGCCGCTGCTCATCGACTTCAAATTCTCCTTCACAGCGTTCAGTTCTTTCTTCGATTCATCGATCAAACTGTGAAGAGAAGCACACTCGTCGTTCATTCCATCCATACGAGCAATCAGAGGATTCAACGAAGAAACAGACACAGAATCGTCCTTCGTTGCATTTTGTGTCAACGCAGTTGCCGTCGCATCGGATACACGCTTTGCGTTGGTTGCCATGTCGTTGGCAGCCTTTGCCAGTGATTCAGTGGATTCTACGGACTGCTGAAGCGAACTCACCTGTTGTTGCAACTCAGTGACGAGCTGAGTCGCCGAATCGACACGAGCTGACAACGAACTCTGCTCCTGCATGGACTGGGCTGCCAGCTTATCGATCGAATCGCTCACAGACTTCACGCGCACCGCAAGATCCTCGGTCTCTTGCTTCAACGCCTCAATAGACTGATTCACACTGCTCTGAAGGGAGGTAACGACCTCTTCCTTCACCGCATTTACGCTTCCCTTCACGGTCTCCAGCGCTTCATTCACGTCTACGAGACTACTCTTCGTCGCAGACACCTCCTCCTGTGCAGTCACCAGCTGGCTCTTCATGCGCGTCATCTCCTCGCTCGCAGCTGCCATCGCATCCTTCGCGGTTGTTATGTCACTCTGCGTTGAAGAAACGTCCTTCTGGACTGAAGCCATATCGTTTTTCACGGAAAGGACGTCACTGTGAGCCTCGTCCACCTTGTCTCTCACTTCTTCAAGCTGACTCTTTGTCGCAACCACGTCGCTCTGAAGCGTTGACACCGAATTGGTCATCGTGGACACACTTTCTCGAACGGAGTTCACATCCGTCCGCAGGGACTCCAAATCAGCAGTCACTCCCTCCAGCTTCTTCTGCGAGCTTGAAAGCTCCTCGACACCGCTCTTCGTCGTCTTCACGTCTTCCTTCACAGACTCCAAGCTCTGCTGGGTGGCAGAGAGATCGGAACGCAGAGAATCTGCCGAACCCTGGACCGTCTCGATACTGCTGCTCACCGAAAGAAGATCACCCTTCATCACGTTCAGATCCTGGTTAAACGAGTTCATATTGTTCCAAACATCGTTGTGACCAGACTGAAGGGTCGATACATCTCCCTGAGTTTGCTCCATGGCACCCTGCACTGACTTCAATTCCTCCTTCACAGCGTTCAGTTCTTTCTTCGATTCATCGATCAAACTGTGAAGAGAAGCACACTCGTCGTTCATTCCATCCATACGAGCAATCAGAGGATTCAACGAAGAAACAGACACAGAATCGTCCTTCGTTGCATTTTGTGTCAACGCAGTTGCCGTCGCATCGGATACACGCTTTGCGTTGGTTGCCATGTCGTTGGCAGCCTTTGCCAGTGATTCAGTGGATTCTACGGACTGCTGAAGCGAACTCACTTGTTGTTGCAACTCAGTGACGAGCTGATGTGTTGAATCGATATGTGTCATCAAGTTGCTGTTGATCGTACTGACATCTACCTGAGTCTGACTGTACTGCGTAGACAACTCGTTGAAGGAATCGTAAATCTTGTCCATATCCTTCGATAACTCGTTCGCCAGTTGTTGGACCGCCTGAATATCGCCATGGAGAGAAACGAGACCTTCCTGAAGGGCACCCGTTTCCTGTCTTGCCGTATCCACGTCGCTCTTTAAGCCATTCACGTCGCGCTCAACGCTTTCCACGTCATTCTTCATGCAAACCACGTCGTTCTTCACGGTGTCCATATCGTTCTTCACCGTATCCACGTCGTTCTTGATCGTGTCCACGGCACTCTTGACTCCATTCACGTCATCCTTAACGCTACTAATATCGCTCTTCATTCCATTCACATCGTTCTTTACGGAGTTTATGTCGTTTTTGGCGGTATCCATGTCGTTCTTGACAGCATCCACGTCCTTCTTCACACCATTCACATCATCTCTAACACTATCCACATTGTTCTTGATTGTTTCCATATCGTTCTTGACTGACTCTATGTCATTCTTGGTGGCATCTGCGCCATTCTTGACACCATCCATGTCGTTCTTGACAGCATCCACGTCACTCTTTACACTATTCATGTCGTTCTTCATACCATTCACATCCTCCTTCACATCATTCACCTCCTCCTTCACACTATTCACATCCTCCTTCACACCACTCACCTCCTCCTTCACACTATTCACCTCCTCCTTCACACCCTTCACATCCTCCTTCACACCACTCACCTCCTCCTTCACACTATTCACCTCCTCCTTCACACCCTTCACATCCTCCTCAATGCCCTTCTTCGCAGCAGCAATCTCCTCATTCACATTCTTCACGCTCTCGGTCACAGTGCCAACCGCACCTTCCAGAGCAACCACCTTGGCCTGTAAATCCAGAACCTCTCCCTTCACAGCAGTCGATTCCTCTCCGACGTGCACCAGACCGCCTTGCAACGCCTTCACGTCTTCGCTCACAGCATCCATGCGACTCTTCATTTCGCTCGCTTCTCCGTCCGACGCCTCCAGACTGCTCTTCAACGCCGCCAGTTGCTGCTTCAGCGCTGCCAACTCGGATGTACCAACAGCCACTTGCTCGCTTCTCACAGCACTCAGGCTATCCTTGGTAACCGCCATGTCGCCCTTCGCCGCCTCCACGTCCTTCTCCAGTTCCTCGACACTTCCTCTCAGCGCGGAAAGATCGCTCTGCACTCGTTCCACCGTTCCCTGCACACTCTCCACCATTGCGGGGACTCCCGTCTGAAGCGAACTCACGTCTCTCTGGACAGCTTCGATGGAACTCCTCATGCTGTCCACATCCTGATGGACGCCCAGCACATCGCTCTTCACAGACATCAGCTCGTTCGACACACCAAGCTCCTCCTCCTTCATCGCCTCCAAATCACTCTTCACGGCCTGCAGTTCCTCCGTCAGAGTGGTCACCTCATTTCTGGAGGAGAGGGCGTCTTCGTAGGATGTAGCCGTGTTGGCCTTCACCGCCTCCAACTCGTTCTGCACGAGCGACAGCGTCTCGCTGAAGGTGTCGATCGTGGTCTTCACGGCATCGTGCTCTCGGAGACTCTCCTTCATCGAATCGACCTCCGCTCGAACAGCTTCCATGGAGTGAAGACCACTGCCGAGAGAGGTTACCTCTTCCTGCAGACTCTTCACATCGCTCGGAATCGACTCCATCTGACTCGCTGTATCCACGACCGTGGTACGGAGTCCATTCACGTCCTCCTTCACCTCGGAAACGCTGATCGCCACTGACGCCACTTCCTCCTTCGTCGCGTTCAGAAGGCCACTCAACTCACCCACATGCGTCTTCAGCTCACCCGCCTCCTGTTGCACCGAGCCCAGCGTCGTCTGCAAAGCGCCAATCTCGGTAACCAAGTTGGCACTCTGTATCTCCGCCACACTGTCCGTGACAGTCTGCAGGTCGCTGCGAAGAGAGTTGCACACCTCATCGACCGTCTGCAAATGTGTCTGAAGAGAGGAGAGGGCAGAGGGCTCCACGCTGACTCCCTGAGTCTCCGAAGCCTGACTCTTCAGAACGTCGAGCTCGCTCTGAATACCCGTCATCTTCTGCGCGAGCAGCGACAAACCGCCGCAAGCCTCCAGCTCTCCCTGAATCGCCTCCACGCTTCCGTGGACGGACGCCACGTCATCCTGCGAGTTGTTGAAATCGCTACGCAGTCCAGTCAGGTCGTCCTGAAGGTCATTCACGTTCTCCTTCACGGAAACCAAGTCGCCGCCCACTGTCGCCACGTCTCGTCGCACATCGTCCATATCCGCCTGCAGCGCCACGAGACTCTCCTTCATCTCGGCTGTGGAAGCAGCGGTGGATTCTTGCAGCGTCACCAGCGAGTTATCCAACGAGTCCTTCAGCGTCGTTGCACTGGCGTCCACCTTGTCCTCCAGCGACGTCATATCGTCCTCCAGATTGTCCATCCGCATTTTCATGTCATTCGTGCTCTTCGTCGTCACCTCCATGCGCAGCTTTAGACTACTCACAGTTTCCTCCATGTGGTTGACACGCGTCGTCACCTCGCTTCCACCCAGCGAAGCTCCGGAAGATCCCTGGAACGTCTTCAAGTTATCCTTGACCGCCTCCATTTCATCCTCCAGATCCTGCAGCCGAGAGAACACCATTCCGTCGTCGCGATCGTCCGCAGTGCTCGCGCCTCTCATCGCACCACTCGTCCGCTTCTGACTCGATTCCAGCTGATCCACTCGATCCGACATGTACTCTTCTTCCTCATGAATCTTCTGCAGATCGCGCTGGACCGTTTTCAGCTTCGTGGACACGGTCAGCACTTGATCAGAAAGAGACACGTCCGAAGGGGGAGTCTGAATACCAACGTAGCGTCGCAGCGTTTCGATCTGCTCCACCATCTGATTCAACTGACGGATATCCACAGTCGCCATCGGCTTCGCCTGACCGAAGTAACGCGTGAGTCTCGGCGACATGGAAGCGGGGTCGTTGGAGTCCAGCGACTGGGTGTCGTCGGACACCTTCACTCTTCCCAGCTCGCCTTGGAGCATCTCCACCTGGCTCTTCAGCATCTGGATCTCCTGCATCATGGACTGCTGCTTCGGAGAAGACGGAACAATCCGATTTGGAGGAGGGGGAGGGGGAGGAAGCAGTTTCAGCGCGTTGATGGGAGTCGGGGGTGCATTCGGGAGACAAGGAGTCACCGAATAAACGCCATGAATCAGAGTGAGAACGTCACTGCTGCCGAGACCCAGTTTCCCAACACTCGAGTAGTTAGAAAGGATGGATTCTCCGAAAGCAAACGCGTAGTGACTCGGATCGCGATCAGTCACCTGACTCTCTTCCTGCTACGAATGAGGGAGGCGGAAGGATCCGACGAGGAAGGTGGTGATGATCTGATGTAAAACGCAATCCTCACAGACGCAGTACTTACGTTCTTTATTCTGATATCGGACCGTAACGATTTGCTGTCGCAGTTTCCTGAACACACAGACGTTCGATTTCGGAGTAATCTTAGCGTCGAGAAATAACATCGACTCCTCCACGACCTGATCGTCAATCGCCACGTACATGTCGATGGGACTGACATGGATATAGTTCTAGACGGGTGAAAAGGACTTCGAGATGATACGGTAAGACCTTGTTTCAATCGCTCGATTCTGTCCGAATCGGCATAGGTTACAGCGTAGTCTTTGTTGTTGTAGTGAACAGTGATCGTCCCTGTAACCATTTTCTGTAGGTAACGGAACAGGTTTCGATAAGCCTTCAAAGGATGGCATTCAAATGAAACGGTTTAGGGGAGTGGTTTGGTTCGATATGGGCCGACTTCGTTGAGTGGGATTCCAAACGCAATCAGAAAGACGCGTAAAACAGTTTTCATTGTTTTGTTCGTTGATACGATATCATCATGCTAAAAATCTCCGTTCTTTCAATATCGTATTCAATCTGAGAACAGAGGGAAAACCGCGGGACTCGCGCTTTGCTTGTCTGTCGACCTAGTAAAACCATTACTCTGGCATTTTTCTATTACATTTGGAAAGCGTCAACCTTTCTTTCGTAGTAGATTTGCTTGCAGTACTGTTTTTTTCTCGAATTGTCGTTTTCTGACTCCAGTTTGTCTTCCGTTGCAGAACTTGTGGGATGAGTGTGTCTCCTATCTACTCTCAACACGATGATCTTTCTGTTGAAAAGAAGCGAAGAATCATGTAAGAACTAACATTCAGTGAATGAGCGTGATAGAACCCTTTCGGATGGTTGTATTCTAATCGAGCAGTTGATGAAGGAGTTTCTGAGGTGTTTAAAGAACAACAACGTCGATACGGATTCGTTTATATATCCTGTGTGGAAATGAACGAAGGAGCCCTTGATCGTTACGTCTCACAAACTGATTCATTATTGTAAGTTGGTATTCCAGAAGTTCTATTCTTCTCACGATTTTCTCCCGTACAGATATACTGTGCATTGTGTTGGAATGTGATGAAGACTAGGACGTTGCTTTGGCCACGTGCTACCTAGTATTGAAGATTCAGGATTCCCCTCGTACTTTGTCTCATCGAGTGGAGAAGTTTCTGAAGGATACGCAGTGCGTGTGGTCCAAGGTTGAGCATACTGTCTCTCCTTTTCCTTTCTTCCATCTGTAGAATCTTGATGAAATGGTGTATCGCCTTCCACGAATGGAGTGCATTCTGTTCGCAGGCATTGATTTTGATTTGCAGTTGGACATCCCTCACAACTATGTGAACCGGATGTGTAAGAAAGCCTTTGGTAGAGCCTGTTGGTGCCTGCCTACCTTTAGACCTACCACCTACGAAAGTAGATGAGATCTTTGAACGAACGAAAAGTACCACAGGGAAATCGCAAAACGTTTCAGAGTGCATTCGCTACTTCTTGTTGTATTGGTAGTTGTCCATCCTCCCTCTAAACCCCAGTCTGAACTCGTCCATGTGCGTGGAGTATAAGCCTGCCCTCCTAGCAGCAGCCGCGCTGCATTATGCGATTCAGGTGACTGGCATGATGTCTGTGAGTGAGTATCACCACGGATGGGAGAAGGAAGTTGGTTTGACCGACGAACTCTTGGCAGGTCGCGGCTGAGGGAGGCGGTCAGTAGTAGAGATTCTTGCACACCGCAAGCTCGTCTCGGACACTGTCCGGGAGCATGAGATGCAGCGGAAGGCGACTCTCCACACGGAAAGCAAGGTGCCGAGGCCTCGCGAGCATCGTTCTTCCTTCGCAGAGCCGAGGGTGACGAGTCCCGTCGGAGCGGAGAGCAGGCGGCCGCTTCGAGCCGGCGAGGCGAAGCGTCCGTTGTCTTCCGAGGCCGTTGCTGGGAAGCGCGTGCGTGTCGGGTCGCCGATGGTTCCGCAGAGTGTGGCGAAGCCTCTTCTCACCGCCTCGGCGTCCCTCACGGAGCCGGCGCCGTTGTCGAGTGTGTCGCAGTCTGCGTGGGTCTCGAAGGAGTCGCGGCCGATTGCGTTGGTGTCGTCATCGATTGCATCGTCTGCACAACCGATTATTGCATCGTCTGCACAACCGATTATTGCATCGTCTACACAACCGATCATTGCATCTACACAGCCAACACCCCTTGTCTCTGGCTCACCTCAGCCAATTCCACTCGTCTCCGGCACGCCTCAGCCAACGCCACTCGTCTTCGAGGGCTCGCAAGCTCCCGTGCCTCTGATGCCGTCCATCGCCAGTCCCGCGCCGCTGGTGTCCACCTCGTCGAGTGCTCCCGGAACCCCGCTCGTTCGCGTGACGAGCAACCCGGGAACCCCGCTGGTTCGCCCGCAGGAGTTCTCCATGTCACACGCAGACCCCTTGATTTCAACGCCCTTTGGCTTGCATGAGAGTGGAACGGTGCATGGAAAGCTGTAGCCTCACGCCTCGACGGTAACGTTTAGGGACCGGAGAAATGGGGAGAAACGGTTCTTTGACTCGTATGAGCGAGAAGTGCGCGACCAAGAGTTGTATGTGTCCGCCATGTAATGAATTATACAATATCTCTATTGTACTGTAAAATATCGATTTCTGTTTGTTGGAGCTTGCCAATGCCACATCTTTTCCAATTCAACCCCCAAACGATGAGCGTCTCTCGCGTCTACGCCGATGTCATCGAAAAGATGCCTCCGGATTATTCCGACTACGACACCGTGTCCATTGACTGGTTGTAGGACTGGACCACACGAATACCCCGTAGAAAGCCGGAACGATACCAGATCATCAAGAAGGTCGGGAGAGGCAAATACAGCGAAGTGTTCAAAGGGGTTGATATGACGACGAACGAATTCGTCGGAATAAAGTACCTGAAGCCAGTGCGGCCAAAGAAGATATCACGGTGTCCATGCAAACGAGTTCTCATTCATAGAGAGGTCAAGATCATGATGCAGCTTCGGGGGGGTCCCTCCATTCTTCCCGTAGGCTTTCTATCGATCGCTTCACAGATAGCTTCTTGGATGCGTGAGGAATCCGATTACACGCGCTCCCAGTATCATTACGAAATGGGTGGAATCGAAAGATTTTAAGGTGGTCTCTGTGAATTCCTCTTCCTCTAGACGTTTTACGCGGGTTTGTCCGATTATGAGCTGCGCTATTACTTCTACAAAATCCTCCTCGTACTTATCTTGCTTCGGTGGTGACGTAGGGGTTGGACTACGCCCACAGTCGTGGAATCATTCATCGCGACATCAAACCGCAGAACATCCTGATTAACGGTGAGACGAAGGAGGTGTATATTATTGACTGGGGTCTTGCAGATTACTACAAGCCAAGTGAGTGGAGAGTATGTTTCCTGATTCGCAGAGACGAAGTTGGTGGTTCGCGTGAGTACACGCAATTACAAAGGTCCGGAGCTACTTACAAATGACTATGTGGGAGATGCCTCTTTTCTGTCATGCTAGTACTATGACTATTCACTCGACATCTGGTCGCTGTCGTGTATGCTGGCGGCCATCGTGTTCAACCGAACACCGTTCTTTAGAGGAAAAGACAACTTTGAACAGTTGCACAAGATTGAAGAGGTTCTCGGAAGTGAGGACCTTCGCAAGTACATCGCGAAGTATAACCTTCGCGTCCCCGAGGAAGCGGCGAGACTGCTTTCAGACTGTAAGAGACAGCCCTGGAGCGTGTTTGCGACGCATGGGCTGAAGAAATTCCTAAACGACGACCTGTATGACTTTCTGGACAAGACACTGGTGTACGACCACATGGTGGGTGAGGAGGAGGGGAGTGACGGGTAGAAACGTTTGACTGCCAAGGAGGCGATGAACCACAAGTATTTCGATCCTGTCCGCGACGACATTGAAAAGGAGCTGGGAGAACTCCCGCAGCAGGAGTCGAAACGACGAAAAACAGAATGGAGTGTTTGTTACAAACAGATCGACACTAATTGCGTTATAAACAGACATTTAATGACCTCCAGAGGAAGGATATCCGCAGAAAGTCTTCCAGGAGTCATAAATCCACCACTGCAGACCCGTAAGAGTACCGATCATCAGAATACGCGTAGCCAGACCGTTCCAGCATCCCTTCCATCCGAGGAGCTTCATAGCCTGGATCATCGAGATCTTCTCAGTCGAGTTGTTCATCTTCGACACGCATGAGTCGAAAGGATGCGACACCACAGCGCAGAAGATACCGGCAATGTAACCCGAAGCGAAGGTGATCGTCAGCTGCATGGCCTTGCTGTAGGACTCGCGAGGCTTCGTGAACATGTACTTGTAGAACATGGCGACGATGTTCTCGAACGTAGCGAACTTCACCATCGTGTAGGGGATCTGACGGCACCACAGAGGAACCACACCCTTCCACAGCGATTTCACACCTCCCTCCTTGGTGAACTCCTTGATGGCGGGACCCAGCTTCGTAGGGAAGTTGGCCTCCACGGGCGTCGTCTGGATACGGACCTTGGTGGCCTCCATAGGGCACAGGAAGATATCGGCGAAGAACTCGGCCGACGCGGAAGCAGCCAGGTAAATGGTGTTCTTGTAGTTCTTGGCTCTGTCGGCACCCATCAGGTTGATGTACAGGTCCTTGAACAGCTCGTATCCTCCGAACTTGAAGAATCCCTGCATAGCATAACCGCACATCGTGGGCTGCCATCCTCTGTACAGTCCGTTACGGTTCCAACCCGTCTTCGCGGTCTTCTTCAGACCATCCCACAGAGACGAGTACATTCCGGGATTCGTCTGACGACGGCACTTCACCAGATCCAGGGGAGTGATGAACGTGTGGGTGGTTCCGCAAGAGAGAACACCTCCCATGAAGCAGGTCGAATAGAAACGAGCGTCGTGCTTGGGAGCATCCGTAGCCTTCAGAGTCTCGAGAGAACGAGTACTGAGCATTGCCAATAAAACAATGAAGGGGGATGGAAGGGGATTCAGTCCGGTTCCACACGGGAGAATTCCAGGCATAATGTCAGACATCCGAAATCCACCAATCAGAAACCGCCATTCCGCCGCAACCAAGAAAAAGGAATCTCCGAAGCGGGGAATCGAACCCCGGTCGTCCGCGTGACAGGCGGAAATACTAAACCACTATACTACTTCGGACCTGAAAAGGCTCGAATTGTATGGCTGAAGTGACTTGGATGAAAGAGGAATGAACTCGTCAACGACAGTCCACTGCTCCCTTTCATCGACTGGAACGAGACCGCAACCCACGCAAAGTCCATTCGTTTCTTATCTCATCCATCCAGTGGGAGTTGCCGAGCATACTACTAAGCGTGTAGTGTACAACGGATCGAGTCTTCTCGAACAGCGTCGTTATGCGGAGAATCTGGAGAGCATCGAGTCGAAGCTCCGGAAGAAGACGATTTTCGTTCCGACGATGGACGAGGAAGTGAAGTTGCAGGTACCTTTCGCTGGTTCGTTGTTCATCCCCTTCTAGCTTCGAGCTTGCGGAGAACCAATCTGCTTGTTCGGAGAAGGTCCTGCGGATCGCCGAGAGCGATTGCGCAATGTGCTGGACAGCAAGTCATTTTCCGAAGAAGACATCTCGCTCCAGAGAGAGATTCTGGGACTCAAGAAGTCAGACAGGGACGAAGACAGTGGGAACAAGGAAACCGTATACACACGCGCGTCTCCGGCATTGATCGAGGCGCGAAAGAAGATCTACGCCTTTTCGCTCGAGCGGTATTCGCTTGCTCTGTCTGTGATGATGCAGTTGCAAAGAGCGTTTGCAGAAACAGCAGGAGGAGGAGAGTGACATGCAGAAACTGGCGGAGCACGAGATCCAGATCAAGGGTCTCTGGGACCAATACAGCGTCCGCCTCCTTGTCTTCTTTTCCGTAGAACCTCTTCGTGGAGAGCTCCCAGTTCGGTTCAGAGCGCCCCATCTCCTGCTGCCGCGTCAACTCGACGAACCCCTCGCAGCCCTCGAGCATCCTCGCGACCGGCTGCTTCGGCGGCGAGCTGCGGCTGTGGGACCTGGCTCAGAGTCTGCAGCTGCGCAGTTGGAAGGCACATTCCGACCGCATCTGCAGCATTGCCTGGAGTCCGCTGAGTTCCCTCGCCTGCGCGGAGGGTTTGCTCCAGGGCCAGAGCCACACCGCCGCCTTCGCAACGGCTTCCTCCGACAGTGCGCCTTCTTCGCCTCGCTGACGACCAGAGACGGCGAAAATCTGGGGGATTCAGAACGACGCGCCGGTCCTCCTACAAACGCTGTCGGGACACCTGAGTCGCGTATCGGCGGTGGCGTTTCACCCGAGTGGTAGATGTCGACTCGGCAGGTGATTCGCAGGTCTGTTCTGCGGCACGGTGAGTTTCGACGCGTCGTTCCGACTGTGGGACGTGGAGAGGGGCGAGGAGCTGCTGCTGCAGGACGGGCACGCGCGTGAGGTGATGGGGCTGGATTTCCAATGCGACGGGAGCGTGGCGGCGACGTGCGACCAGTCGGGCGTCTGTCGCATCTGGGACTTGCGGAGCGGACGCAACGTGTCGACGCTGCAGGTGGGCGCGAGGGGGCGGTGAGACGCAGGGACATGTGAAGGGAATGCTTAGCTGCTGCTTCTCGCCGAATGGGTTCCAGGTGGGGGAAAGGAGCAGGCGAGACGTAGTTTGCGACCACCGGAGATGATAACACGATCAAGATATGGGATCTGAGGAAGCAGAAGTCGACGTATACGATTCCTGCGCATAACAGCGTGATTCCCGACGCGCGATATGACCCGACGGGAGAGTTCTTAGTGTCTTGCTCCTTTGACAAGACCGTTAAGGGTTCAGAAAGGAAGTGGAACTCATGAATAGTGTGGTCGACGCGAAACTACCGGTGTCTGCGCGTCCTCGAGGGTCATGACAGTCGTGTGTCGGGAGTGGACATCCTGACGAATAAAATTGGAGTCGTTTCGTGCTCGCACGACAAGACGTGGAAGCTGTGGTCGTATTCGGAGATGTCGTGTGTTTGTTTCAATATCTCTTTATCCACGATTCAAGAATCCAATTTTCATCAGGAAAGGGATACGCGAAAGACCCGACCACCCAAACGACATGTACTAGTTGAGGGGAACGAATGATGTCCAGGTCGGCATCTCCGAAGTCGGTAACGTATTCAAAGAGAAGAGGGAACGATTGCAGTCGATTTTCGATAGCAGAATGTTCCAAGAAGCCCAAGTTTCCCAATTGCCCTTCATATCTTCCTGTCCCTATGTTAATGCGACTCCTACCGTTGATGTCTCAACCTTTTATCATTATTTTCCGCCTTTAGTGTCCTATCCTATTGGTTTAGGAAGTCAGCCGAATCTTTTCAGCTGTTATGGGGGAATCTATAGCGCGTTCCATTCTGCACCTACTTCCGCAATCATTCCTTGTAAGGACGACTGGAATCAGCTTCATGCAAATTGTGTTCCTCTTGACAGGGGAAGCGTAGCTGCTATGAAACAGATGATCCCTCCGCCTCCCGTGTTGCCAATCATAAATCCGATTGTCTATAGCAACAATCATGACCTTGGAACAAGAGATTTGGAATATATCGCTGCGGAAGACCTGCCCGTTTTGAATTCGCATGCCCCTCGATCCATTAGTATTCCCCGGCCTTCCGTCCCCTTGTTCCCCGTGTCTCCCCAGTTGTTGATACCGTCACTGTTGCAATCTCCATCCCCATCCTTTGATAACCAAAAGGACAAGCCCTGTCACTTGAATTCGCCGTCATCTGTGTACTCCCCTCCGGGAAGTGAAACGCCAATGAACAGCAACAAGTTGCATGTCATTGGCTTCTCCTGGAAGCCGGACGCGCCCCGAACGGTGTCCCAAAATGATATTTGGGTCAAACCATGCTTACAGTGATATCTGTATTATATATGGCGTGTTATCGTTTTTGTTTCGTTGGCATAAAACAGTTCATTTAGGTCAACTAGAATCTTCAAGTATACTATAGAGAAAGCTTAATAGAGTATCGCTTAGCCATGTACTCGATTGTGACTCCTTACCAACCACATAATGATCGTTGGGATTGCGACTGGTGACCGCTCGGCAGACGGTCGCTGCGACCAGCTGCGGGTCCGACAGTATTTGGTCGCTCTGAAAGCGCTTCACTCTCTCGGCAACACTCTCCGACATTCTTGCATACGGACCGGTGATGGGTGCCTTTGCCAGAATACCCGCCAAGATCTTCTCCCACTCCTCCTTGATATCTCCTGGATCGATCACCATCACATCGATCCCAAACGACTCCAATTCCAGGCGCAGACAGTCGAAGAAGCCGTCAACGGCGTGTTTCAGAGAGTGGTACCACACACCCATCTCCGTCCACACCGTCCCGTTCATGAAAGAAACGTTCACTATCTTGCCAGAACGCTTGAACCGCATCTCTGGAGTCACCAGTTGGATGACTCGAGCCGTCCCAAACAGATTGATATCAAACTGACGGCGCGCCTCTTCAATGGGAAAATGCTCTACTGCCCCTAAGGGACCATAACTGACATTGTTGACAAGGACATCAATGGATCCCGACTCCGAAAGAATTTGATTTATGCACTGTTGAATAGAATCCTCTTTTGTAAGATCCATGGAGAGAGGAATGACCCCATTGGCTTTCAAGTCTTCCACACGATCGACCTGTTTGGCAGCTGCAAACACCTTGAATCCAGATACCTTCAATTTCCGTGCAACTTGTTTGCCAAAGAGTGAAGAAGCTCCTGTGACCAATGCCACTTTGTTCATTGCGGTATCCTCGTATGCGAAGAAATGAAAGAGCAGACACTCGGTATCGAATGAAATGAAAAATGACATCTCCCCGAATAACGGAGTTAGGCAGTTTCGTTGGAAACTAACATATGAGTCGGATTACGCAAAGAGCGTATGCTTGTTTCCAATGAAATACCTTGAAACCAACTGCACTCAACTCTAGAGCCATCATCTTATCCATTCCCGAAGATGCTCCGGTAACCAATGCCACTTTACTCATCACAAAATAAAGGCATTCTGGTAAAGAAGAGAAGGGGGTCAATTATATCAACACGACCTTTCTGCAGATGAAGTCTCACTAATCAATTCAGCACTTATTCTCTCCCTTGCACGCGTGCAATGAGCAGATGAAACAATCACGGGAATTTCCATTTTCACTCACCCGCGGTTATTCATCGGTGAATGGTTGACTATAAAACCTTCATCCGAAGCAGATATGTTCAGTCTTTTGAAGTCGACGACTACTGTGGTCCCTGTAATCGATTGAACGCATTTCGGTGACTCCTAGAAGACCGCGTACTTCATGCGTTCCGTGTACACGGGAACCGTGAAATGGTTCAACAACAAGAAGGGGTTGGTTGTGTGAATAAGGAATAATCAACTAGATACGGATTTATTATTCCCGATCCCAATCCCGATGTTACTACGGATGGTAGGTCATTTGTATCTATTGTTATGGTCAGTGTTCGTCCATCAGACGGCCATCAAGTCCACGGGATTCAGATTCCTGAAGGAGGGAGAGAAGGTGATGCGTTACATGATTTGCTGATTTTCTAGGTGGAATTTGATATCACCGATGGTGTGAAGGGAAAGGTGGCGAAGGATGTTTGCGCTCCTGGTGGTCTGCCCATTAACCGTGTCCTGGTTTAATTCATTTACATTCATCCTGTGCACTGATTTCCTCCTTGTTTGAGAACAAACAAAGCACGAAAAGTCTATGGTACAGAAATGATGATCGAAACGGATCACTGACAACGCTTCTTCACAAGCAGCGGAGGAAGAGACAATGGAGATGCTGCTTCGGAAGAAACGATAATCGTATCCTCTTCCTTGTTCACGAACACAAGCGGCTCCACTTCCACTTTGGAACGCTTACTCCGGTAGGAGATCTCCGGATAGACGGCAGACGCGATGGACTCACGAATTCCCACCTGAATTGCATTCTTCACTTCCCTCTGAATCTCACTGCCGATGGATCGTGTTTCCCTGGGCTTTGGTGGAACTGAACTGGGTTCATCGCTCGCAACAGGAATTTCGATTCTCCTTGTCAAGACGTCGTTGATCCGTTGAAGGGACGCCACATCGTCAGCGTCGCCCAACCGAATGACGCGGTCGCGATAATACTTGCAAACGTGTAACAGCTCCGATACGTTTAGTGACTCCAAGCGGTTTAAATCGTATTTCCCTACATCCACCTCCATCGTGTTCTCGCCTTGGGTGAATGAAGGTCGAAATCCTTTCGTATTCCCCGTACTATCCGTCACATTTCCCATTGAGGAGTTCTCTGTAATGTGTTTCATCTCAATATCTGCAATAATCTATCCATCATTTCGTTTCCCTAAGACTACAGTCATCGATTGATTTAACGTGTCCTCCAAAAGGGACGTCTCCTGGTCCAAACCCTCTCTTGTTTCCTTTCGTGTCGATATACTCTTTCCGTTGTCCACCAATTTCACAGAATCTGTTGAAAGCTCTTGAATCGCTCCATGGATCATGGCTTCACCACAACCCAGCCCACCGTCTTTGCTTTTCATTAGATATGCCTACAGAATCAGGTGCTTGAAAGAACCCAACCGTGGTCTTCCCTTGATTTGGATTTGAATCACTCTCGCAATCGTGTGCTCTGCCATGCTTGGAATCGTCTGCAGTCTCCTTCATCGAGCACAGAACGCGAAACAGAAGAAGGGGAAAGATTGAATGAAACAACTATATACTCGCGTAACGGGTTGCAGTAAGGAAGGACACTCGTTTACCGAACCATTCCATGTCATCATCACCGCATTACCAACTATACCCATGATCACCCATTTTCATCACCCATACATCCACCATCATTTCCTCAACTCAGTTGCCAAGAAGCCGATAGAATGCGACGAAACCGGTTATTTCCGTGTTCCGGCGGCAGGGGTATTCTCCAAGCGAAAAGACAGATTACCACCCAATGGCTTTGAATATCGAATCAGTTGTTGGAGAAAAGGCTCCGTTCCTGACAAAGGAGGAGACGAGCGTACTGAACGACATGTCGGCGATTGTCCTGATTGACGGCATCGCCGTGGTCGACGAGGAGAAGGCGAAGAAGCTGAAGCTATTTTTGATGAAGCGCATTCTTCCCTTCGGTTCTGTCGTTCATAACGACGTGTTTATTCCCATGAATCCCGAAACGAAGATGAGTCTGGGGTAGGTTGCCAAAGGGATTGGTTGGGGAGCAAACTCACGCTGTGTGTAGAATGGCGATTGTGGAGATGAAGACGGCCAAGGAGGCGCAGAAACTGATCGAGGGACTGAACAACACACCCATGGACAAATCACACACGTTCCACCTGTACAAGTATTCGGAGGTGGTGAACTGCCTGCAGAACGAGGACGACGAGCTCCCCACGAAGGAGTCGTACGCGCCGTTGGCGAAGGCGCTCGTGGAAGTGTAGTCGTTTTCGGGCTGCCTAACCGTAGGAAGGACCTGCACAACTGGATGCACGATGCGCAGCAGCGCGACCAGTTCCTGATCCGCCACCAGAACGTGACGGAGATCTACTGGAACGATTCTCCTCGTCCGGTGTGCGTGAACGACGGAAAGAGCGACGAGATCTCCAGTTCGCTGGACACGGTGACGTGGACGCCTCTGGGCAGCTATCTAGTGACGATGCACGGTCGCGGTCTCATTCTCCGCGGCGGCGACAATTTTAACCAGATCTCCCGTCTCCCTCACCAGAACGTGTGTGCGTTCAGCTTCAGTTCGGGAGAGCGGTACGCAGTGACCTGGAACGGTCAGATGGGGGTGACCAACCGAGACGCCGTCTGCGTCTGGGAGACGGAAACAAGCCAGCTTTTGCGCAAATTCCCGTGCACGGAGCCGGTGTGGCCCTCATTCGCCTTCTCGGCCGACGAGCGTTTCCTCGCCTCCAAGGGCACCAATGGCATCGGAATGTAACGCCCGCACCGAATCTTTAGTCACAGTTTCGCTCTTCCCTCCATGCAGATGCTGTCACGTGCCTGCTTCGGCCTCCCGCACGTGCGCGAGTTCCAGTGGTCTCCCGCGGGAAGCGTCCTCGCCTACGTGATTCCCGAAATCGGGGGAAAACCCGCCACGGTGGTTTTATTGGACGTTTCGACCGATCGACGCGTGCAGAGCGTTTCATTCACCAACGTCGAGGATGTAGGGGAGTTTCATCGATGAAACGCCAGTTGTCGTTGCGCTGGTCGCCTGACGGGCGTTTCCTCGCCATTCTCTCTGCGCGCTATGCCAAAAAGAAGGGGAAAAACGTGTCCTATCAGGTGAGTGTGGTTCGTGTATGTGAGCGAAACGCCCCTGTGGAGGTAGAAATGGGGATCCCATGGCATGTAGACGATGGGAGTTTCGGAGATGACGCACGTGCTTGCGTGGGAGCCGCAAGGAAGCCGTTTCGCTTTGTTGACGAGCAAGGAGGGAATTCGCAACGTGCATTTTTACGGGGTATTTTCGGAGAAGAATGGGGCGACGGTGAACGAGACGAGTTTGTTGTGTAGGTTCCGAGCGTTTCATCGAGGATAGATTCGGTGACGAACAAGCCATGTAACCGTCTGTGTTGGAGTCCGTCGGGGCGTTACATCGTGTTTGCGGGCATTGGAGTGATGGAATGTTCTATTTCTCAGGAGTAGAGTGCGTGGAAGGGTCGTTTGGAGTTCTGGGACGCGTCGACGGCGAGTTCGCTGCGGGTGTGTGAGTACTTCACGTAGCGAGAGAGAGAGAGGAATGAGCGCTAGCTGTACGGACGTGACGTGGTCGCCCAACGGCCACTTCTGCGTGGGCAGCTCGTGCTACAGCGAGACCTCCAAGCAGGACGTGGGTGTGATGAGGGGGTGAGAGGTAGTACGAGAACGGATACACCGTCTGGGACAACCGCGGCGAGAAGGTCTTCGAGCAGCGATATCCTCGCTTCACCAGCTTCCAGTTCCGGCCCTGGACGCTGCGTTGCGTCACCGAGGAGATGCGCAAGGTGGGTGTGGAAGATCGTCTGTGAGGACAGGAGACCAAGAAGAACCTCCACGCCATCGGTGAACGCTACCGCAAGGAGAACGAGCGGCTGGAGTCGCTGAAGCACATCGGCGAGATCGAGAAGAAGATCCGGTTCATCGACCAGTACCGGCAGCGTCGTCAGGAAATGCTCCGGAAGAAGCAGGAGGTTGATCGCGAGCGCAGCCAGCTGTATCCGCAGAACGCGGAAAGGGTCGTCGAGTGAGTGAGTGGGAAGGGAGTGATGGAAAGGGTCTCCTACGTCGAGAAGGCGGTTCTGGAGGAGAGCGAGGTTGTTGTTTAATAGGTTTAAGGGTGGTGTGTTTGTTGGATGAATGGAATGAGGGGAAAGGTGGTTGTGACGTGGTATGAAGAGAGAATACGCTATGATACGACCACCAGCACGCCACGCACTCCACCCGAAGTCATTACCACAACACCCAACCCATGGAATCCAAACCAAAACGAATTATCGGACTGGTTGGAGGCATCTGCAGTAAGAGAAACCGTGGTCGATGAAGGGAAAGGCGGAAAGAGTACCGTGTCGGCTATTCTGAAGGACTGCGGCTGCTTCTGCCTGGACTGCGACAAGCTGGGACATCGAGTGTACATATCCCCCTCCATCTCTCCCGGATGATTTAACGCTCACGAACCGAATACTGACGGATTCAGGAGGATCGTGGAAACGTTTGGAAAGGAAGTGGTGGGAGAAGATGGCACCATCAACCGCAGAGTCCTTGGGTCGATCGTTTTCTCGGATCCAGGTAGAGTCCATCGGAAACTGTCACGTTGCAGAAAAGATGAAGCAACTCACCGCCATTTCGTGGCCTCTCATCCATGACATGGCAAGGGAGGAGATTGAAAAGTCGTTGTGACAGTAGTGTATCATCCCTCAGATGTCACGAGTCGATCATCGTCGTGGAGGCAGCTGTTCTCCTCGAAGCGAAGTGGAACGACTTGGTGGACGAAGTATTACTTTTTGCCGTCAACTATTCATAGATCTGGGTTGTGGAGGTGGATCACGACACAGCGGTGAAACGACTGCAGAGCCGGAATCACTTCACCACCGAAGAGTGCGAAAAGCGGATCCGAAACCAGTGGAGCAACGAGCAGCGGGAAGCCTTCGCCGACGTGATCATCCACAACAACGGGAGCTACGAAGACCTTGTTCACAAGGTGAAAGAAGCTCTTCATTCTCCTGTTTGTAACAAACAAGCCACTTCTTCTTGTACAGGAGCTTGTCCATGAGATTCAGCGAATGCGTGTCGGGATATAGGGACAGAATCTCGCCGTTCGCCGCTTCCGCCTGCAGCATTCCCGTGTGGCAGTCAATTCCACGGATGATCGCATTCGTCCGAACCGACTCGTCGTCATCGGAAATCACCGTGATCTCTTCGTCCGAGTGCATCCACGTGTTCAGATAGTCCTTCATGAAGGGCTCGAAGCCGTACACACGGAAGGTGTTGATGGCCTCGGTGAACCGGTTACAGAAGGACGCCAGGACCGTCGATCGGCCCAGCGCCACCTCCTTCTTCTGGAGCTTCGACGCGATCTCGTCCATGCAGATCGTCGGCTTCTTGTTGGAGATGTTGATTCCAATTCCGATCGTCACGTCGAACGCGCGACCGTTGTAGTGCGACTGGCAGATAATGCCTCCCACTTTCTTGTTGCGGTGGTGGTAGATGTCGTTCGGCCACTTAATGGAAATGTCCATGTCCTAGGAGAGCAGTCACTCCGATCGCCTACGCCCGTGTTGTAAATGTCCTCCAGCGAGTTGCACATGACAAGCGTGGTCAGGTACTGCAGCATCGGAAGGTCGCGTCCGTTCGTGATGTACGTCTTGAAACTGAACATCAGGCACCCGTAGGGCGAGTCCCATTTGTTGCTGGAACGACCTCGCCCTGCGTTCTGCTTGTCGGCAATGCATACCAAGCCAGACTGATAGTCCTTGAAGTTGTCGCTGAGGATCGTCTGCGTGCTCGTCAGCTCGTGACCATACAGCAGCGTCCGGCCCATGTACTTGGAGTGGAGGTGTTTGTAAAAGTTCTCGATATTCATGGGAGGCTCCTAGACGTGTAAGCATCGTCTTTGCACCTACTCCCTGAGGAGTGTTGATTTGGGGAGGATTGTCAAGGTACCTAGACGTGATGCTCCACAACCAAACTCACTCTCCAACGGTCATGATGGAAGGAGGACATTGGGGGTACCCGGCTCTCCAGACCTTTCGGACATGTTCCTCCAGCTTCTCCTTCTGATACTCGTTTGTGCATATCTATCTCTTACGAATCGGCTGCTGCCTACTCCAATGAAGGGATATTTATTCTCTGCGGATGCTCCCGATACCGTCCTACACAATCAATGGGAGGAACTGACCATTACGAGAAAGTGGCCATTCTGCGGGAAGCAGAGAGGAGTGGATTCCTCGAGATGGTAGAAATCGTTTGGATTGATCGAATTGCACTCTTTGATAACATGATTCTGTTCAGTGTTTTCCCTATCTGACTCGATCCTATCACAGTCTTTGTATTTCTTTCTACATTCGCTGAATGGAAGACCATGCAATTCCTTCCATAGGAATCGTACAACACAGAATCGATTCAATTCTGCAGAATCGTGTTCCCTTCGGTCCGCTCTCTCCCCTCCAACACGAATATCGTCCCCAGTATCTGTGTTACACGAAGTTATCTGTCGTGTTTCTTCCGTACCCCTCACTTTTTTATTATGGAGAAGAATACGATTATTGCTTGTATCTCTCCTTTCCAGTCAATCAACACTAGGTCTTATGAATCTGCTCGGAGGTGCGATTATTGGATACAACTCGGGAATTGTATCTGGAATGTCTCACCCTTTCATTGCCTGCACTCTGTTTGAAGATGCGTCCACTATCAACGTGTCCCTCCTCCAGGGTTTCTTCACGGCATCCATCCTTGTTGGTGCTGCCATCGGTTCGCCCCTGGGAGTGGCTATTCAGAAGAAGTGGGGAATGAAGCTGGTGAGGGATCCCATTCACTCTGATCCGATAGGCACTCTATGTCATGGGAGCGATCGCACTTGTCTTCCCTATCCTCATGATTCTCTACAAGAACTACTACTACATTACCATCATGCGAGGATTCCTCGGACTGAGCGTTGGTTTTTCCTCAGCTCTCTGCAGTCTCTATGCGAATTCCCTTGTACGGGACGAAATCAAGGGCCGCATCGGTTCCATCTTCCAGCTGTCGGTGACCCTCTTCATCTTCCTGGCGCAGTTGATGAACTACTTCTTTGTGGACGAGTTCGATGTTACCAACTGCAAGCCTCTGACCGACCTGAGCTGGAAGATCCAGCTGGGACTCTCGTCGATCATCGGTCTCGCAGTCATCATCACGATGATCTTCGCTCCGGAAATGAGACCTGTCGTGGAGAAGAGAGGAACGGCTTCATCGCGAACTTCCGAGAGTCTCTTCTCCAAGAAGAACGCACGCTGGGTCTTCTTCGCTCTCATGCTGGCTGTCATGAATCAGCTGACCGGCATCAATGGCGTGATGTACTACGCTGCGCAGATTCTCGCCAGCGCTGGAATCCAGAACGTGCTGCTAACGCAGCTGCTTGTCGTGGGCCTGTGGAACATGCTGACGGTCTTCATCTTCATGGCGATCGTGGACAAGATGTCGCGTAAGAGGATTTTCACCATCGCTCTGGCAATCATGATCGCGGGAACCATTGCATTGATCATCAGGTCCACTTGACTCGACAGCATCATCTCTAGTTTCATGGTCCAGGGACTGTCCGTTGTGGCCATGGCTGGAATGATCTTCTATCTGCTCGGCTTCGAAACCGGACCCGGACCTCTGTTCTACGTGATGGCGACGCAGGACTTCCCTCCCCATCTCGTCAACCAGGGTCTCTCTCTCTCGAACATTTTGCTGTATGTACTGAATATCGCTCTTTCGCTCTCCTTCCCCATGATCACGGAAGCCATTGGAGCGGGATTCACTTTTGTTATCCTCTGTGGATTTGAGGTCGTTTGCTTGCTGTACTTTGGATTCTACTCCACAGAAAAGTAGGATTCCCAACTGTCCACTCCCTTCTAGGAAATCGATCCCTGTTCAGGGAAAACCATCTGTACCATCGCCTATTGCGACATCTGTTACCATCTAATCAGCTTCTGTTTGTTCCATAAAACTATATTCAGTCAACTGAAATAGAATCTGTTATCGTAATCAATAGCAAATTTAATCACTTCAACACCTCCTCAGAATCACATTAGGAAATCAATAGGAAGTGTTCTTCTAGGAAAGTTCTTTCTATATGTATTCATCGTTCCAGGCGTCTCCTGAGTCCAGTTTTGGTTCGGGAAATCAAATGGATGCTCTTCTTTCCTATCTAGCCGCAGCACTGGAGGCTAATTTACACAGTGAAGCGGGCAGGCTGAGAATGCTTTTGCAGAGTAGGTGTTGCTCGGAGGGTAATATACAGACCTCTCTCCCCTGAATTTTGGGAAAGAACTCCTTTCTATGATGATCAGTGAGCCTATCGCTGATACAATCGATGACCTTGATAGTCTTTCCTATACAGTTGTTCTAACTGTACATTCTTGTGGAATTCTTCCCTGCTTTTTCAAGAACAATTTGTTTTGGAAACTGGATCGTGAGTACCAGAAGTGGATTGTGGGGATTCTGTTCTTCGTCTGTAGAGACAGGTACGTTTCACGACGGAAAGAGTTCATCGTGTAGCATTGAAAACTGCAATCGGTTGGTGATTACGTGGAATGAAGATGAGCGACTTGCGGGTCTTACGGAAAATTGTAACCTCATCGATAACCTCCTTGTGTTGCTGAGCAACTGCCTTGATCAGATGAGTCGGTTGTCGTACCACGCACCAACCATTGCCACGGACGATTTCGGTCTTTCGGACGATGACTCCAGCGATCCCCTCCCTTCCCTCTACTCCGAGCTCTGTGATCTTTTTGTTTTAGTCGCTCGCAACGGCCTGTCAAAAGCCAGTGTGGATTCTTTCCTTCATCTTCTCGTCACCCACGCGGCGTATCGTCACTCTCTCTTCCGTCGCTTTTCCTCTCCTCTCTCACGTAGATGTCCTCCTGTCGCTCCTCCAGCCCGACTACTCGGACATCCAGCCCTACAGATACATCGACTTCCGCGGCGGGGACGGACTTGGTCTCTCGACCTTCACAGCCCCCTCTAACTCCACCTCGTTGCCATACCGGGCTTCCTTGACCGTAGATTGGCGTTGGGCGGCTGGGTTCGCTTCGACGGGTCGCTGTCTCCCTATGCGGAGGTTCTGAAGCTGACGGACGGGGCGGGCGCGTCGTACTGTCTCTTTATCGAGCGGAACACGTTGCGCTGCCTTCAGGAGTACCAGCGAAAGCAGTCGGTGGTGAACGTGCCGATCAAGCTGCAGCGGCGCGTGTGGTATCATCTGTTGCTCCACGTGTCGAAGTGAGTGTGGTGGCGGACTGAGAACGCAGAGCAAAGTGGATGGACGTAGACGCGGATCTGTACATCAACGGCGAGAGAGTTCATTCGTTCAAGTCCTTCCTCCCTTCGTTCAAACAAGGTTGCAACGCAGATAATGAATCATCTCTAGCATTCACGCTGATGATTGGAAAGCAGTTCATCGGAGCCATGCGGGACGTTTTCGTTGTTCGTAACGTGACCGTTGCGGATACGTTGATCAAGAACACGTACAGCGACGTGAATGTGATGGGGCTTCCTTGGGACGTTCTTCACGAGATGAACTACCTGAACAAGTACGTTCTTGGGAAACGTCTCACGTAGAATCCTGTTCTACGTCAATGCGACTCGCTTTTCCAACAACCGCTTCTTCAACCCTTACACTGATTTTAATACCATCTACTCGAATGGGACGAGTGTTTATTCGTTGCCCCTTCCCTCCGAAGTACTGTTGCGAATGGGAGGAACCATGTTTCTCCTCCCGTTCATCCCCTCGTGCGTTCAGAAGGCGAGTGACGAAGAGCTCCTCGACGTCCTTTCGCTCCTTCTCTCCTATCTCCGACTGTCTGTGGAGATCCAAATCAAGGCGATTGAGGAGAATCTGATTATCGCTCTGAGTAATCTCCTGAGAGGTCTTCCCGTGCCGATGATCTCCGTACCTGTGAAATGGGCTCTCGATTCTAGGAAAAGCTGATTCGCCTCCTCGCAGAGATGGCGAGGTCGCTGCGGTTCGTGGAGTTGCGGCGCGATGTTCTCCGCCTTCTCTGCAACTCCGATATCTGGGTCAACGAGTCTGAAGCGCTGATGCTTACGCGTCTCCAGGAGGTCCATGCCGCCCTGCTGGATGACCCCTCGGTGTTTGAGATTTCGCACGTGTCGCTGTCGTCGCTGTTACAGCGTCTGGGAGAGGAGAAGGTCTCTGCGGAGAACGGAGGCGATGGGCAGAACGAGATCTTCGGCGCCCTTCCCGGTCGCTACGACTCCCGGTCTTCAAGCTACTCGGAGCTCAGCGGCGAGAACCCAACGGTGTACCACCCAACGAAGTGTCTCCAAGTGCTGATTCAGCAGGAGAAGATTCTGGAAACGAACGAGGTCCTGTGTGTCAGGGAAACGACGTCACAACAGCGGACGGTGTTTGCACTCGATTGCTACACCTCCCTTCTCCTCCAGTTTGAGAAGGTCATGTTGAAGTATTCGCAGATGAATCCGCTGTTGGAGGAGTTTCACCAGCTACTGTGGGTGTTCAAGGACTATCAGATGGCTCCAGTGGCTGTGCGAATGACGATTGGGATCGCGTTACAGGGACGAAGCACCGAGACCATTCTCACGCTTCTCTCGCTTGCCATCGCTTTTTGGCACAATGATTTGGTTATCCACTACGACAGTGGAAGTATTGATCAAGACAATGCCCTCTTTTCGTCGCTCCCCGACATAGTTCCATTGTTCCTCAGCCTTCTTTCTCTTCACTCGGATCAGATCACCTACCAGATTGTTCATATTCTCCTCATGGTGTCGATAGAGTCGTTTCTGTTCACGTGCAACAACCACTACTCCATCACGAAGGTCCAGAACTACCTCTTCTCCCTTCCTCTGAGTGCGCCATTGTTTTGCTTCCTGGATGCAGCATTCCAAGCAAATGAATTCACTCCTGCTCTCTTCAGTGCAACTCTTGAATTGGCTTTTTCGCATACGAATTACCTTCAGTTCCTCACGCAGACTGCGCTCTCGCGACAATCCTTACCTGTGCGTCTATCTCAGAAGATCCTCTCGGAGGGCGTCAATCATGATGTCTCCAGACTCCATATCGACATGCAGCAGGATGCCTCGATTCAAATCCCCTCGATTCTGAACTTCCTCTGCAAACACATTTCCCAGTTGACTCCGGAGATGAGTGCTTGTTTTCTCAACTGTATCTCTTCGTGTTCTCCCTCGGTCCAGATGTTGAAACTCGCCCACGCGGTGTCTGGATGGTATTCCTTCATGTTCCGCTGCTTATCCACCATCTTGCCTCCCAACCGAAGTCTGCAGCTGCTCTTCTTTGTCATGCACATCGACAAGTCACTCTCGAACGCGTCTCCCTACATTACGCAAGAATTGTCGCTACTTCTCCACGAGTGGGAGGAAGAGAACGGCATACCTCTCTCGAAGCTCTCTGGCGATGAACTGACTGCCCGGATCGCTCAGATTCTGGATCAGGAAATCAGAGGGAGCAAGGATCTCCTCCTCATTCTCATGTCGCTCCTGGAAACTACCATCAGCAGCATCGTTTTATATTCGGAGGACTCGTCTTCCGAATTGCTTGAGTTGATGAAAATCGGCCTGCTGGAGTCGCCCTCCTCGGATTTGATGGGCTACCTTGTCTTTTTGGGACTCATCAAGGTGGTCTCCCAGTACCACGACTATCAGGTGAAGACAAAGAACGACGCTGTTAAGTACGTTCTGTTTCTCTCTCTCATGTAGACTCCTTCCACTCTTTCAGTCGTATCGTCATCTCCTTCCCTACCGGTCTCTGCTTCCCTTTCTCAAGCTGTTGCCACACCAGTTGTCCATTCCACGTCTCTATATCGCTGCCTTCCCGTTTATGTCCCAGGCGGACAATTCCAAATTCGAGCTGATCGCTGAGCTGCAGAAGGAATTCGATATCTATTATCGCATCCTGATGAATCTGACGGGAAAAACCGTCGAGAGAGTGCCTGTTGTGGAGAAGTATTCGTTGTGTTACTTGGGATGCGAGTGCAACTCGGGAATTCATCACGCGTTTTCGCCCAACCCGAAACACAGTTACATTTGTCAGATGTGCGGTCATATACACATCCCCGAACAGTTGTCCGTCAGTGCTGTTCACGTGATTTCCCCTCGCACCTACGGTGGTCTCCTTCACTTTTTGGTTTGGATTCACATTTTTGAAGTGTTTCGGGATCCCTTCTGTCAGAGTCTGGAGTATTCGCAGGTATTCGATTGGATGTGGCGGGAGGAGGAGAAGGGAGGCTTTCTGGAAATGATCGTGGTGGAGCTGCTGCTTCTGGTGCGAGTGTGTGACATCCAGGACCCGAGAATGCCTTCTCTGGTGAATACGATTCATCTCATCATGAGCAAACTGATCGACAAGTTCGTCATTTGTCTGAAGAAGGCGTCCAAGCACACGAAGGCTCACATGGACTACATGTCGGGTCTCATCGTTACCTGCATTTTCACACTGCACGGATTGTTGATGAAGGCACGTCAGCACTTCCAGTCGCATTTTGAAACGGTCCAATTAAGTGATCCGCTCTTCCCTCTTTCCGATTTGATTCTCGACACGCTCGTACATCTCATGAAGGGAGCAATTAAGGCTCCCGTAATAGCAGATCTGCTCGACATGGACCAGGCTCTCCGAATCGTTACTCGGAAGGAGCATTGTGAACGAGCGCGGAGGTCCCACGTACAGTTTGTGCTGACGGACCACTGGCTCTTTGACGAGTAGTCTTTCGACCGTTCACTCCCGTTTAGTTGGTTCATCATTCCGCTCATGACGCCGGCGCTCGAAGCAGTCGTGTCGCCGATTGACGAATTCAAGGCGGTGTCGCTCCTGATTTCGCTCGTACGATTGCCGCATTCTGCTTACGTGTAGCGCAGCTTTATTCAGCTGTTTCACACCGAGGATTCTCATCCGTCTCCTCTGCCCCGAGGCGTTTTGGACATTCTGAAGCAGAAATCAGCTTCGTCCGATGAGCCTGTGCTGGTCACCAAGATGCCATCTGCGAATTCTCTCAGTATCCATTCTCGTCGAAGTAGCACTCTAGGTCTGCGGAAATCATCGCGTCCGCCTACTCCGGCAGCTCCAGTTGATCGGAGTAAGCTGCTGCAGACAATCCGTGTGTTGACGGATAAGGAGTATCGGTGCCCTTTGCTTGGTTACGTAGACGGAATATGATTCGGTCCATGTTGTGGACGAAAATGGATTTGGGGTGGGTGCAGTGGTCCTGGAAGAGAAGAGCGCTGCCTCTGGCAATTCCAGGATTGAGCACAAGCACGCCTTCGAGTCAACTGTCAGTGATGAACCGCGTGGACCAGTGGGGCTGCCGTAATCGGTGGTTGCGCGTCGTGCCAGAGGACCGGTCTCCCGCTGCTACCTACTACTCGAACCATTTGATGAATCGGCTGCAGCTGGAGTTCAAGACGAAGTATCCGTTTTCGATTCTGTAGTCTCGTTCCCTGTCATCGAGTGTAGCTTTCGTGGAGACGCGGTGAAACTCTGTGGTGTGGACTACGAGTCCACGGGAACGCTGTTGATCACGAACACGCACCTCGTGTTCATGAGCGACGTGAGCCACAGCTTCTTCGTTCCGCATCTACTCTTCCGACATTGCTACAGACGCTTCTACTACGGTAGCAACCGGGCGCTGGAGTGCTTTTTCGCAAACGGATGCATTTTGTATTTTGTCCTCCACGACATCAGCGAGTGTGTGATTGTGGGAATGGGATCCGCCGGTGACGCGTAGTGTGAGCGACTGCTGTGCACCAAATGCCCTTCATCTCCATCTCTCCAACTGAATCCGCTTTCTGGGATTAGTTCCATGGAGATGTGGAAGCACCGTCTGATCTCCAATTTCGACTACCTCATGATCCTGAACAAGGAGGCGGGACGCAGTCTCATCAACCTATCCGAGTATTACGTGTTCCCGTGGGTTCTTTCCGACTACACCTCCTCATCGATCGATCTGAATTCTCCTGCGGTGTATCGAGACCTCTCGAAGCCGATGGGGTACTTGAATGAAGAGCGCTGGAAGGAGGTGGATCTGGTTCCTTCGGTTAACTGTAGATCGAGGAGAGGTGGTCAGCGATGACTCCCGAAGACAATCCGTTCATGTACGGCTCGCTGTACTCTACAGCGGGCATCGTCCTTTACTATCTGATTCGCGTGATGCCATTCACTCAGGTCGCTGCAACGGAGGGGACTGAGAAATAGGTGAATCGGGAGTACCAAGGAGGTCACTTCGACCGTCCGGAACGTCTCTTCTCTTCTCTGGCGGAAGCGTATTCGAGCTCGTGCACGAGCTCCACCGATTTCAAGGAGTGCATCCCGGAGATGTACTACATGGAAGACATGTATCTGAACCGAAACGCGCTGGACCTGGGGAAGGTGAAGGATTGTCAGATATCGGACGTGGCGCTGCCTCCCTGGGCCAAGGGAAGTGTGGAGAAGTTTGTCTCGACGATGCGTGCCGCTCTGGAGAGCGATTATGTGAGCGAGCACTTGCACGAGTGGATCGACCTGATCTTCGGCTACAAGCAGCGTGGTCAGGAGGCCGTCGAGAGTCACAACGTCTTCTACTACCTAACGTACCAAGTGGGGCTATGGGGGAGCGGTGAGCGATAGGAGGCCGACAGGAAGGAGAGTGTGCTGACGGCGGAGGAGCAGCAGATTTGGAAGGAGCAGATCCACCACTTCGGACACGTTCCCGTGCAGTTGTTCTCGACGCCCCATCCGAAGCGAGACACATCGCAGTCGACGGACTCCGAGAGCGTCGTCTCCAGCAGTCAGCTGCGGAAGCGGACAGGAGTGTGTTTTCTCCTCGGTGTGGACGTAGGGATTCCAGTTCGACGTGTCGAGCGACCTGGAGCCTCTCTGGCTCAAGACGAGCATGGAGCTGGGCGGTTCTGTCGGTGTGAAAAATGTGTTTCACGCATAGAACGAGAAGACGAACTGTCAGGTGATCCAGGTGGTGGACGACCTGCTGTTTGTGTTGCGAATCGACCACTGCGTGAGCATCTCCCAGCTGCTTCCGGACTACCGCTGTCGCCGCCTCATCATCTACCAGCTGGAGGACTTCGTACTGTCTGTTCTCCATGGCGACGCGTAGATGCCGCGCTCGGGGTCCTTCTCCGGCACACTTCCCTTCTTCACCGTGCTACCTCGTGACAGCAAGACGCGTCGCTACACGCTCGTGTACGGGAGCGTCACCATACCGTTCCTCCGCTCGCGCGACATCGTGCTCTCTCCCGAGCTGTTCGCAGATCGCTCTTCTTTCCTATGGTCGCTAGCGACGACCTCAACGCCCACGGTCACCTACGCGAAGCGAGCCTCCATTCTCCCGTTTCCGTACCTGCCGCTAACATGCATGCACCGGGGAGACGACAAGATCACGGTGGCAGCGGGCACCTCGGAGGGCATTCTGCTGGTCGGTACCCTTCAGGAGATCACGTATCCCAAGGACCTGTTCCCCTTCGGCTCCTTCTACGTCAGCAATGTACGTCTGGTGCGAAAGAGTGAGCTGCAGATTGACAAGGACCTGGAGTCCAACTTTCAGTGCATCTACGTCGGTATCGGGCTGCAGAGTGACATATAGGCGGAGTATGTGGGCTTGGGCGAGATCACGGCGGTGTGTGTGGACAATTCCAACGGAGCGGTGATCGCTGTGGATCGGCAAGGTAGGCTTGGAGGGCGTTTGCGACGCAGGTGCGGTGGCGATCGTGGACATCAGCGAGCGATCCCTTATGACGCGCTTTTCCATCTCTGCGGAGGGCAAGTCGAGCATTCACCTCGTTGCGGCATCCAGTTCAAGTGAGAATGAGGGATGGATGTGAAAGTAGAGTTCCTAGCCTTTGCCGACTCGCGATCGCGTCGAGTGTACGTGTGTGATTTCCGAGGCAACAAGGTGTGTTCTTCGCGAAGCCCCTCGCAGCTTCGTAGCTTGGCGTTTACTCCGTCGTATATGGTGCTCGTGGGATGTGGAGACGACGGGTCTCTCTTTTTCCTGGACATTGCGAGCAATCAGGATCGCGTCTATCGGATGAAGGAAGACGATTTTTGTTGTATGTTTGTAGACCATGAGAAGATGTGCCTCTTTGCAGTCACTTCAAGAGGACGGTATCTCATGCTCATGTGACCTGTTTGTTGTGTGAGAAACAAACACGCTCTCTTCTACCAACCAACCGTCTGCTTAGATCATTCTCTGGACGAGCTTTCCAATCAGAACCTCATGGTTACCGTAATCACCACCCTCGTTGAAGTGGAGCAGCTTCTTGCTGAATCCTCCGTTGGGGCTGGACAGCTTGAAGGGCCACAGGAAGTTGGCGCACTCCTTGAAGTGGGGTCCCACGGTGTAGATCTCGTGGATCAGGTCGTCCACGCTCAGGATGCCGAACTTGCCCAGCACCTGCTCCACCTGCTCGTTCTGCATCAGAGGCACACGCTGCTTGTTCAGCTTCGCGTAGCCACGCTTGTACACCAGCATACGCACCGTCTTCAGGTTGGGGTATCCGTAGGCAATGTAGGGCTCCACCAGACGCAGCATCTCCTCCGTGGCCTTGTTCAGACGCACGAACACGGCGTTGTGGATCTGGCGCAGACGCAGCAGCTGCAGCGTCTTTCTCACCTTAGGAGAGGTCTGGTTGATACCGCGAATACGGACCACGATGGCCAGACGACCCTCGCCCTCAGCGAACAGGTTGCCCTGAGCGTGAGCCTCTCTTCTCTTGGCGATCAGATCAGCCTCCATCTAGCCATCACAACCATGCTCCTCGCCCACCTGAGCGTACTCCTTCTCGTACTTCTCGCTGCGCTTGATCATCTCCTCTCTCTTGGTCTTGGTGGCAGCAGCCATATCAGCGGCAATCTTCTCAGCGGCAGCCTTCAGCTCCGCATCGCGGCGCTGCTTCAGAATAATAGACTGGGGACTAGAGAAGAGTTAGACGCGTTCGACATCGCATCCGGCATCGCAACGAGAAGTTCACGATTGGACAGTCGAAGCAATCACAACAACGGGGAGACGTCTTTCGATCCTCCCCACTCCCTCCAAAGGACTAGACCGAGGTCTATCCAGATGGAGGATTCAAACATATCCAGAAATGGGCATAAAGTGGAGCTGTCACCTACACAGGCATTGTATAGAAGAGAACAGACAAATCGCGTAGAAATGAGTGAACAAACGGGAAGGGTGGATGGGAGGGGGATTGCTGTATTGGAGTCCTGCTTATTTGAATGTACCCCAATCAGATTGGGGAGAAACCGTGAATGCGTGGGAGAGAGGCAGAGGGAGTAGAGGAGGAGAGTGGAGGTCGTGTACCAAGGAAATAGGAGGAGGTTTGGGATGATGGGTATTACTGTAGGTTTGAGTTTTCCATGACGATGGATTCTCATCACATCACAAAATGACACTCCCCAAGCCAATGCACGGTGTGATCGGGGTTTTGCATCGAGGCGAACTCAGCATAGAATCACTCTGCATCTGAATTGGGAGAGCACAATGACTGGAGGTGGCAAACGAAAGAGTGTGGCCCAAAAAGTAGGTGATTTGGAGGAGGTGAAATGGTGTAGATGCGGACTGGGAAGAAGGTGTCGGAGAGTGACGTTCGAAAGCGGTAGCTAGGTAGTTGGGGAATGTAAGCCAATAGCATTGAGACGAATCCGTTTGAAGTGCGCAAGAACAAGAGTCCTCACGCCGCGTTTGCATAGATGGATTGTTCGCTGATAGTTAGGATTATTGGGCGGAGCGTAAAGGGAAATAATCGCAACATCATCGTGTCGAACGAAAAGGTAGGGGCTTTGGTGGAGGTGAGTGTCTAATTCGTAGGCGATGACACAGAGACAGCGTGCGGTCGGAGACGATTATGAAAAGACTAACAAAAAGAACGTGTTTAAAGATCGGTCCGTTTGGATCGTTGGGGGTGATGTCTAGTCGTTTTGGCGCTGCAGACACGTTGAAATCGGTAACTGAGGAGGAGAAAATGCTGAAGAAACTGGAGATCCAGCGAAAGAAGCAGCTGAAGAAGCAGCGGTTCGCCCTTGCCGATGAGAACGAGGAGGACACGCTCACCCACGGCGGAAAGGAGTTGGATCGTGTGTTTGTTTTGTGTGTTTCACCTTCAGTCACGCAGGCGTTTAAGGACCTGCATGGTGCCCTCGATGATGACGAGTTGGGAGACATCGACCCCGATTTGTTGATGCGCACGGATCTGAGCAAAGAGAGTGACGGAAACCGCGACAAACCGCGCACGCAGCGCGAAATCATGATGGAGATTATCGAGAAGAACAAGAGCTACCGCGATGAGCGGCGGCGCGAGGCGGAGGCGATGACGACGCAGATTGAGGACGTGGACGCGATGATGGACGACCTGCAAGGTCTCCTCCACTTCCGGAAGGCATGCATGCATTGCATCTCCCACCATAGGACGAGAAAGCATCTCTGCCGGCTCCCATGCAATCAGCGAAGGACACAGGTAGGTTTGCGGGCGATCCCCCCGATCCCAAGAATTCGACAAGCTGGCGTCGGAGATGAGCGTGGCATTGAAGGGCAAGGCGACCGACCGACAGAAGAGCCAAGAGGAGTGTGGGCGTTTCATCCTACTATGAGGTAGTGGACCAGGAGGAGAAGGAGAAACTGGAGAAACTGGAGAAGGAACGGGAGCGTCGCATGCAGGGCGTTTCGCCGTCGGAATCGCGGGATACGGGCGATATGCAGGAAGAAGATGTGCGAGTGGGCGTTTCACGGGCGTTTCATCGCAGAAGGGACCTTCGATGGAAGAGAAGGTTCTAGAAGCCGTGGAAGATTCCATGGCGGTTTCTCCCGCGGGAAGTGACGATGACGATTATGAGTTGTTATTCGGTCACAAACGTGCAGCCGAAACGCCGGTTCCCGAATCCAAGCGAAATCGCGTCGAGGTAAAAATCGGGGGTTTTTTCGACACAGACAATTCGTCGTGAGAAAGCAGAGCGAGCAGCGATGATGACGCAGGCGCGGAGTGAGATTCCGTTCGTGCTTCCGATTCCCCGCGGGTATGCTTAATGAATTGTTAACAAAAGTTTACCTGAGTTGGGGGAGTTGTTGTCTCGGTACGTGTCGGTGGAGGACAGCGTGCACGTGATTCTGGAGCGGATCATCAAATCGAACAATCCGAACGTATCTCCCGAGCAAAAGAACGACTTCGTGAATGCATGATGATGATGATGATGATGATGATGGTAGTTGTATCGCAACCTGACGGCGCTGGTGGAGCCATACTGCGCTCAATGCAGCGTGAGTCTCTACGTGATGGACTCGCTGCAGCAGGCGTTACACACCATGGCGCGATATATTCCCGCCAACGCCGCCGCCATCTGGCGGGACCTGCTTTCCCGCCTCCATTCCCGCCTCACCAAGGTTTCCACGGTTTCTCCCTCCCATCTAGACCCCGGGTCTCCCGCGGTTTTCCGATATTCTGCTGTTGCGTCTGGCGCTGGGATTATTCGCGGAAACGGACTTCCGCCATGGGATTGTTTCCCCCGCGGTGCTGCTGTTGGGGCGTGCGGCGGGGGAGACGCGGGCGAAGAGCGCGGGGGAGGTGGGTCGCGCGGTATTTTTGGCGGGGACGGCGGTGGAGTATATGGAGAATAGCGGGAGAATGGTTCCGGAGACGTTCGGACTGCTGGGGAGACTGGCGCGGACGCTGTAGGGATGGAGGGGAGTGTGGAGGGAAGATTGGCGGGAGAGGAGGATGAGGAGGGTAGCAAGGATGAGAAAGAGAAGAAGGGTGTGAAGGATGTGAAGAAGGATATCAAAGATACCAAAGATATCAAAGATATCAAAGATATCACGAGAGATATCAAAGATATCAAAGATACCAAAGATATCAAAGATACCAAAGATACCAAAGATATCAAAGATACCAAAGATATCAAAGATATCAAAGATATCACGAGAGATATCAAAGATATCAAAGATACCAAAGATATCAAAGATACCAAAGATACCAAAGATATCAAAGATACCAAAGATATCAAAGATATCAAAGATATCACGAGAGATATCAAAGATATCAAAGATACAAAAGATATCAAAGATACCAAAGATATCAAAGATATCACGAGAGATATCAAAGATATCAAAGATATCAAAGATACCAAAGATATCAAAGATATCACCAAAGATATCAAAGATATCAAAGATATCACCACCCCACACAGCACGCAGATCCCACTAGAACACCTCTGCGAGGGCTACGAAGGTCCCATCGATCGCAGCCAGCTGCAGCGCGCGCTGTAGCCACAGAGAGGCCTCACGAGGTAGACTGGACCTGCTGGCGGCCGCGGGCCGCGTGAACCGCGCCAACCCCGCCGCGGCGGTGTATCTGCGCGACCTGTGTGCGATCCTGCAGAATGCGAAGAGCGACGACGCGGAGGTGAAGAAACGCTGCAGAGAGGTGCAGGGTGCGTCAGCATCCTCGAAATGACACACAGACTTCCTGGTGGCGACGATGACGGAGATGCTGAACCATCGAACGCATCTGGGGCTGCAGGACGCTGCGCTGAAGCCGCAGTTCGTCTCGCTCGCGCCCGCCTACGAGGCCGAGTTCACGCCCGGCAAGATGCTCCACCCCAACAAGGAGCACGTGCGGCAGCGCGAACTGCGCAACCAGGTGAAGCGTGAGAAGAGGGGCGTCGAGCGCGAGATGCGGCGCGAGGCAGAGGTCATCAGCAATGTGGGTGCGATCGACGATGGTGATGGACAGATCCGCGACGGCGAGCGCCGTGAGGTGGAGGAGCAGCAGACGCGGAAGCTGAAGGAGGTGATGGGCTGGCTGGAGGAGGATCAGGCGTCATTTAACAAGGCTGTCAAAAAGGGAAAGCTCACGGGCGGAGGCAGCCGCATTGGAAGCAATCTGAAGTGCTCTGTTTGTTCCATACGTCCAAAAAGAAAACAAAAATGCGTCAACCGGGAATTGAACCCGGACCTCTACCTTGGAAGGGTAGAATCCTAACCATTAGACCATTGACGCTTGAAGAAGGGTGAGCGAATCGACATGATGATGCTCCACATGACGCAATGATGGAGGCAGAAAAAACGAAATGAAGTTCTTTGATATGCTTGAGGCCCGCATCAAGAAGAGCCACTCTCTTCTCTGCGTTGGTCTGGATCCCCACGGTGTCGAGTTGACCGAGCATACGCCTGCCGGTCTGAAGGCGTTCTGCGCCCGTCTCATTGAGGCGACGAAGGATATTGCGTGCTGCTACAAGCCCAACTCCGCCTTCTTTGAGGCCATTCCCGGAGGAGTCGAGGCCCTCGCTGAGGTAGCGTAGCGTGAACGTCCCTCACCCTCTAGATTGTGAAGACCATTCCCGAGGACATTCCCGTTCTGCTGGATGTGAAGCGTGGCGATATCTCGACCACGGCTCAGGCGTACGCCACTGCCGCGAAGCAGGTCGGCGCCCACGGAGTCACTCTGAATGCCTACATGGGATACGACGCCATCAAGCCCTTCCTCGAGGAGGACTGGGGCGGCTGCTTCATTCTCTGCAAGACTTCGAACCCGTCCTCGAACGAGTTCCAGATTCTGCGCACGCGCGACACCGACGGCGAGGAGCGCTTCCTCTACGAGGTCTTCGCACGCAAGGCGGAGGAGTGGGGAACCGGTGTTGTGGTGGGTGCGACCGATGGTGTTGTAGGAGTGCGATGACAACATAACCCCTAGGCCCTGCGTCACGTGCGTTCCCTGTGTCCGAACGTGTGGATCCTGGCCCCCGGCGTGGGTGCTCAGGGAGGTGATCTGGATGACACGATCCGTGCTGCCATCCGCAACGACGGCATGGGTATCGTGATTCCCATCTCGCGCGGTATCTCGCGCGCGGAGGACCCGCACGAGGCTGCGCTGAAGTACCGCGACCAGATCAACGCGTCTGTGGAGCGCGTTCTGGCGGAGCGCGCAGCCTCTCCCGCTGTCGCACTGAACGAGACGCAGACGAAGTTCATCGACGCGGCCATCCGCGCGCTGGTGCTGCGCTTTGGCGAGTTCAAGCTGAAGAGCGGCCGCCTGTCGCCCTACTTCTTCAACATGGGCAACTTCAAGACGGGCCGCGACCTGCAGGAAGTGGCCGCCTGCTACGCGCGCACGATCATCGATTCCGGCATCGAGTTCGACGTCCTCTTCGGACCCGCCTACAAGGGCATTCCGCTGGCGGCGACGGTGGCTGCGGAGCTGGCTGTGCGCGGCCGCAACGTGGAGTTCGCATACAACCGCAAGGAGGCGAAGGACCACGGCGAGGGCGGCTGCATCGTCGGCAGCGCGCTGAAGGACAAGCGCGTGCTGGTGATCGACGACGTGATCACGGCGGGCACGGCGACGCGCGAGTCGGTGTCGATCATCGAGAAGGAGGGCGGAAAGGTGACGGGACTGGTGATCGCTCTGGACCGTCAGGAGAAGGGCAACGACTGCGACGTCTCGGCGGTGCAGCAGATCGTGAAGGACTACGGCTTCCCTGTGGTGAGCATTGTGAACCTGGAGGCGCTGATCAACTACCTCAACAGAGGAGGCGAGCTGAGCAGCCACCTGGAGGCCATCAAGAAGTACAGAGAGATGTATGGAGCGTTGCTTGTTTGTTACAAACACGAGAATGCGGGGAAAGCGTGGGAGTGGAGAGAGTGATGTGGGACAGAGGAGTGTAGGCTGTCGCTCGAAGACGGTTCTGGAAGACCTTCCGGTTCTGCTGCAGCGCTGCGTTTCCGGGGTACTTGTGAAGACACCGCTCTGTGGCTTCGAGTCCGAGTGTCTCTTCGCCCTTCAGGTGAGAGCAAATGTGCGAGACCAGCTCGGGGATGCTAGGGAGAATAGGTTCTGAGACACTACTAGAACTCGTAGATGTCGGGGTTGATGAACAGACGCACCTGCGTGGGAAAGGGAATGTGGTAGGCGCGGGAGGCGAATAGCAGCGCCACTTCGTACTGCTTGGCGTCGTACCAGTGACGGGCGATGCGATAGAGGGGCTCCGCACGGATCGGATAGAAGGCAAACGCCTCCAAATACTTGGCTTCCGCCAGTCCCCACTCGTAGCCCATGCGTTCCAGCAGTCCCGCCATGCGAGAAAGCGCCTCGTAGCGTTCCTCGACCCACCCGCCCATTTCAAAGCGGAGGTGGTAGTACTTGTAGGCGTTCGGAAGATCGTCCAGACAGTCGTACGACTAGTCCTCAGCGCGTCCATGCTCCGAGACTTGCGCGAGGTAGAACACGGTTCGCGTGTTCTTCGGGTTCTTCTCCAGATCGGCTAGGAGGAGATCGCGGTCGAGTCGCCAGCGCTGCATCTTCGAGGTCACGTTGCTGTGTTCAAGCGGACAGACAGACTTACAACGAGGACAGGTCATGGAGGATGAATGGGTCCGTGGGGTTCCGATAGGGGTAGATGGGTGTTCTGGTGTTGGGCGTTCGTGACATCACATATCGAGTATGAAACAGCAGGACCAGTCCTACTCGTGGGTGACTCCCACGTACGTCCAGTTGTAGTCTGTGTTGCACACGCGAATGCTGTTGTAAGCGGTCTGACCGTATTTCACTTTCAACTCCACTCCTCCCACCCTCTGGTGGGTCAGATACTTGACGAGCGTTGGGTGAAGGGACTGCTTGTGAATGGATGAAGGATATTTGTCTCCGTTGTGGAGGTACTCATCACCACTGAGCATCAGAGTGTACTGGCATTCGTTGCCGGCAAGCTCAAGAACGCGGTTTCGCGTCGTTGCAAAGTCAACAAACGGCTCCTGAACAACCTTCGGTAGGAGGAGGCAAATGAACCCACGCGTCCGGGCGTCGTACCGAAAGCACTCTGAATCAACGATACAGTGTTGTCTGTTGAGCCGGTGTCGAGAATACAGTAGCGATCCACCGATCCCTTGACACTCTGAATGGTCCCCACAATGGAGGAGGCTTCGTTTTTGACGATCATGACCAGCTCAAGGAGACAATGCTTTGGAGTCGCGATGGGGGCAGATTGAATCAACACTCCCAGAAACTAGGAAGAAGGAAAGGGAACGGAGTACGACAAGAAGAGCAAGTCGGTTCATTCGGAAAAGTGGCGCGAAGCTGTCAATCTTGAGTCGAACAAACAAGCCACAAGGCGCATTCCACAAATTAAACAACAATATCCTGCTCGTCCTCGATAACGTAGTCCAGAAGAATGTTGTCCCGATTCTCCTTGTCCTCTTCACATTCCTCGAATTCCTCGTCAATAGGCTCCGTCACAGTCTTCTCAAGGGCAGCCTTCTTCTTCTTCACCTCCAGGACCTTCTTCAGTCTGAAAATATCCTCTCTCTCCAGCTCGTCCAGCTCCGTCTCAATGTAAGCGATCGTTTTCTGCACTCCGGGAATGACCACATTGTCCAGAGCGTTCACACGACGATTTGTAACCTTGATGGCCTCATCGAGCGAGATGAAGGCGGTTTGCAGAGAAGACAGACGAATGATCACCTGAAGAAGCTCCGCCCAGATCTTTGCGCACTTTTCAATCTGACTACCTCCACGGACAAGGGTGATCTCATCTACGGGTAACTCGAGAACACGACTCCCACCGCTCTCAACGTCACGATGCTTTGATTTGAAGATGGGCAGTTTCACACCACCAACATTATCGATGTGTACCTCCACAACCTCCGCCGCCTGGTTCACATTGTCGCGAACCTTACGGCTAGCCCGTTACGTCCCACCCCTCTCTCCTACGCAATGTCGCCAGCAGCCCAATTGGCCTCCGCCAGCGAAATCGAAGCCTCCTTTGACATTTCCGCCACTTCTTTCTTTGTCTAATCGTCGTACAAACGCGAAAACCGCCGTACCTCCATGATTTCCTTAAGGAGCTTTCTGAAACGAACGGTCAGGGCATCCGACTTCTTCTTGAGCAGTTCGTAACCTAGAAATCAGAAAAGAAATATCATTGGAAACCCTTGTTGGCAGAAACGAGCTTTCCCTTAAAGCTCTGCAAAACCCTAAAGATCACCAAAGGCACGTCGAAAGTACATTCGAGTAGGAAGGGCCTTCTGGTCAGACATCTTGTATCAGCTTCAATTGACTTGAAATGTGGAAGGTTCCCCTTTTGGGCGTTTCACTCCTCTCTGTTTTCGCGCGCACTTTGGTTCATTTCTCTGTTCAAAGACGAAGGAAAGGAGTGGTGGCACCAAGGGCTCATGTAGCATGCGATTTGTAGATTCATCCCATGATGAAATCGTATTATGGAGTTCTATTGCTTGGATTCGTCTCTCCTTGCAATCCAACTACTCTACAAGAAGCGATCACGAAGATACGAAAGGTCCCTCAGGATGCGTGAAAAACCGTAATCCTCGGCTTTCTCCTCCGTCTTAAAGATACAAATGCTCACACGACGAGGGAAGATCTTTTTGCTGGTGACTCTCATCCTGATGGTCCTCTTGGCTTCCCAAGTGTTCATTTCTTCAAAGCTTGATATCTCTGCGATTACTCAGTTTGTATCCGTTGCATATTATCCATGAGACGTAGACAGGGAGGGCTAGCTATGAGGGAACGCAGACGCGATTTGGTTTTCCCGTGGTCCTTTTTTATTCCATTCATTTGTAGGATTCGTCGTCAACCCATCTGCGAGCTGTATCTTCTGAAAGGGGAGAGTAATGGATCGTAGAGTGATGTTTCTGCGTCTCCCACCGCTCAAACTCCGAACCGGAACCTGTTTTCGGATGCAGACTTTTTGGCTGCATGCGGAATCACGGAAGTCAACACCAGCAGTCTTGAAGAGAGTCCGTACTCGAATCCCTTTTTTGCGCGTTTCTCAAAGAGTGGCCAGGAGAGTCGGAAGAGTTTTGTTATGAACACGGCGGATGACGCGGGAATGGTGTTGGTGGGAGGCCGTCGAACGGCGTTCGTGGTGCTCACCTACAACCGCGCCCAGTACCTGCTTCAGACGATGACGCGTGTTACTAATGTGCTTCAATCGCACAAATATCGGGTGGACGTGTTCGTGGCGATTGACGGTGACGACGAGGTCACGAACAACATGGTGTCTTCGATCAAGAGCCGTATGACGCAGTCGCTTCCGAATTACGTGTTTAATGTGATTCAGAATAAGCGTGTTCTGAAGGAGGGAGACACCGATTACAATGCGATTGCCCGCAACATTCGCAACGTCTTTGAAGCGATCACTCGGAGCAACGAGTACGACCAGGTGATTATAATGGACGTACCGTTGCTTTTGGTGGTTCCTCTTCTAGGATGACATGATGATCGCTTCCGATTTCTTCGACTATTTCAGTGCGATGAGTTTCCTCCTATACGAGGATCCATCCGTGTACGCGATCAGCGCCTACAACGACAATGGTCAGGATGATTTCGTGATGGACCCAAGTACGGTTTTTTCTCTCCCTGAACCATAGCGATGGTGTTCCGAAGCGATTCGTTCCTCGGAGGTGCATGGATGATCACCATCGCAGAATGGAACAATCTGCGCAATGCGTGGCCCGACAGCTACTGGATGGACTGGATGCGTCAGACGCCCTTGCTGAAGGGCCGCGTGTGCATTCGTCCGGAGATGTCGCGTGTGGTGACATTCGGTGTGACCGGCGTGAACCCGCATCCGTAACTGTGTGGGCTGCTTGACATGGTAGCTTCTTCCTGAAGCAACAGCTGGGAGTGAAGTTGAACAATCGCGATGTTGACTTCATGGAGTACGATTACGGATATCTTATGAAGGTGATTGTGTGGTAACAATGTGATACGTAGGATAACTATAATCGTATTTGGGCGGACTTGGTGGACAACGCTTTTCCGATCGATTCCATTGCCGATCTGGTGACCGTTCCTTTGAACAAGGAGGCGAAGATTCTCTATTCGTAGGGTATTGCGACCTGTTCCACGTAGTCTTACGCCGGGAGTTCGCAGTTTCAGTGCTATTGCGGACGAAGTGGGAATCATGAGTGATGAACTGAACAAAGTTCCGAGAACGGCGTACATGGGTGTAGTTACGGTTGGATATAAGGGATACCGTGTCTATCTCGTTCCCGAAAGGGGTCTACTCTTAGACTATTAGTCGTGTGAAACCATGTGAATGTGTTTGTGTGAAGAATTGTATGTAAACAAGGACAATCAAGCTACAAAGAGTGAGACATGTTCATGTAAGATATTAGTGAGTAGCCGATCGACCAGCCATCACAGTGAGATACAGGAGTACTTTCTCCATCTACTATCACACCAACGCCATGAGAGAGACGTTACTGCGCTAAAAATGGAAATCTGTATCCAAACCGCACATCCACTTACCTCTTCCAACCAGACGACAAGGAAAAACTGACCATTCGTTTGGAGGAAAGAGAGGACGTTGGAATCCTCCGATAACCGCGGGCACCAATCAAATGCGAATACCCACTATTGAAGACCACAGAGAAGGCGTACATATTCAATCTGTGCGTTACGGGTAGAATGAGACTGACATCGGACATTATCACACAAGCACGAGCGTTTTACAATCCTCTGAAGCAGCGCGAGCTCGACATCCGTGGCCTCAAGATTCCAGTGATGGAAAACCTCGGAGCGGCAGAAAACCAGTTTGACGTGATCGATCTGTCCGATAATTCGATTGCGTGCATCGAAAATATACCCAAGTTCCCTCGTCTTCACACGCTTCTTCTAAATAACAATCTGGTGTCACAGATTACGAAGGGACTGGGATCCAACGTTCCGAACTGCGCCTGTCTTATTCATATCCTTGCGTCGCTGCTGGTGGTGGATTTCTTAATGCGAACTGACAAACAACCGCATTGGGAGCTTTTCGGAGCTGGAGAATTTGAAGGATTGGACAAATTTGAGTAGAGAGCTGGTTTTGAGCGTAATGCTTAGCGAACCTGTCATTGGTGGATAATCCGATTGCAAATGAAAAGGACTTCCGCATCCGCGTCGTGAGCATTCTCCCGCAGCTGCGCGTGCTAAATTTCCAGAAGGTGACGATGAAGGTGATGGTGGGATCGGCGTCTCATCGTTAGGAACGCGAAGAGGCCCGAAAACTGGAGGAGGCGAAGCAGGAATGATAGTACCTTTATGATAGGCTGTTTCTTGAGACGATTCTTTTGTTCGAAGGGGATCCCCTCTTTTTGCAACTGTGCAACAATTCATCTTGCCATAGAATTGATAAACAATGGCGGAAAACGGATTTACAAATCTTGGAGACAACTTTGATAAGGAAAAGAATGAGGGTGTGGAGACTACGGTCGCTCCCGCTCCTCAGGGTAGGTGGGAGTTGGAGTGTGTTTATTCGGTAGAGCAAACGACGGAGGGAGGAATCCGCACGGACGAGAACGGTATTACTTGTAGGAATGGAATGGAAGGATCACGGATAGATGTGGACGGTCTGTGTATGAACTGCGGGGAGCAGGGACACAACAAGCTGATGATGACCCGCATCCCCAACTTCCGAGAGATCATCATCGTCGCGTTTGAGTGTAGGAGTGTGTCCCCGCTGAGACGCAGGCCCGCATTGCGGATTTAAGAACAACGAAGTCCAAAGTGGAGCGACGATTCAGGAGCGCGGCGTGCGCTACCAGTTGACCGTTACGGACAAGACAGTCGCTTTTCCACAATAGGTTAATGAATAGGACCTGAATCGTCAGGTGATCAAGGGCGACAACTGCACGATCAGCATTCCCGAGATCCAGCTGGACATTCCCGCCTCCACGCAGCGCGGAGACCTCAACACGGTGGAGGGCGTGATCAGCCGTGTGGCCGATCAGCTGCGCCAGGAGCAGCCGTACCGCAAGGAGACGTGTCCCGAGGTGTACGAGCAGATCGAAGCCTTCTGTAAGCGTCTGGACGCGCTGTCCTCGGGTGCCGAACTTCCCTTCACGCTGATCGTGGACGACCCTTCGGGCAACAGCTTCGTGGAGAACCCGTACCTTCCGAAGAAGGACCCTCACTGCCGCGTGTTCCACTACTACCGTACGAAGGAGCAGCACCTGGTAGGGATGATGAATGGAGATGAGTCAAGGCGCTGGGTCTGGCTTTGCCGGACGACGAGTCGAGCATGCAGTGGGGGAAGGAGGGCGAGCTGGAGGAGGAGAAGGAAGAGAAGGAAGGTGGTCAGCTGCACATCGAGTCAAAGTACCAGCACTTCGACAGCAGTGCGGTGGACGCGGACAAGGAGATGATGGTGATGCCGTGTCCCTGTCACGCCTGCGGACACATGGGCGAGTCGCGCATGTGCGTGACGGACATCCCCTACTTCAAGGAGGTGATCATCATGTCCTTCGTCTGCGACTACTGCGGCTTCCGCACCAACGAGGTTTGTTCGTCTCTCTTATGTGATGGTAGATCAAGGCGGGCGGCAGCATCCCCAAGCAGGGCCAGCGCCTCATTCTGCGCACCGACAAGCAGCATCTCGGCGAGGACCTGCGTCGCGACCTGCTGAAGTCCGACACCGCCGCCGTCTACGTGGACGTTTCCGCATGGAGATGAAATATAGATTCCGGAGATCAATCTGGAGCTGGAGGCGGGCACGCTGGGCGGCCTCTACACGACGGTGGAGGGCCTGCTGACGCAGATCATCGACGGGATGAACGACGGGAACCCGTTGTTCATGGGCGACTCGGCGGTGGAGAAGAAGAAGGAGGAGTATGACGAGTTCATGGAGACGCTGAAGGCCATGCGCGACGGCAAGACACCCTTCACGCTGGATATCGTCGACCCCATGGCCAACTCGTGGATCTACTCCGACTATGCGCCCAACCCCGACCCGCGACTGGAGGTCGTGGACTACACGCGCACGTTCGAGGAGGACGAGGCGCTTGGACTCCACGATATGGTCGTGAATGACGATGAGGTCATTCGGAGGAACAAGGAGGAACAGAAGGAGAAGCTGGAGGAGGAGGCGAAGAAGGTCGTGGAGGAGGAGAAGGAGAAGCGCATGACCGAGCAGGAGCGCGAGATGCACGAGGTGGCGGAAAAGGTCGTAGAGGAGGAGAAGGAACAGACCGAGGAGAAGATCCACGTCGAGGATCTGATCAAGGGACTGAAGAAAGAGGAGGAGATTGTGAAAGAGAAGTAATTTAGTGGGTTGTTTGTGTGATGAAGTGGATTCTGGGAGAAAGAAAGAAGGTACAGTAAATGCATTCCTGGAAGAGGGATCAAGGGAATCATAAAGAAATCGAATCGAAAAAGCGCCGAGAAGGTGGATCGAACACCTGACCTTATGATCTTCAGTCATACGCTCTCCCAACTGAGCTATCTTGGCTCCTGTTTCACTTCCTCTCCTGCCCCCTATTATCCCCAGAAGCCAAAGCCATTTCTATTCCAACAAACACGCCATCCATCCAACTCCTCCGTCCAATCGAACTTTCTCCACACCTTCAAAAATCGCTTCAACTACAGTTCTCCATAATGGAAACACCCTACCACACCCGCCACGTCCTCCGAGCTGCGTCGCAACATCTCGCTCGTCGGCAGATCCAGCATACCCGCCAAAACGTCCTGTGCGAAATTCCGCTTGAAGTTCTTCTCGTCCTCGATCATGTGGACCATGCTTCCCGCCGGCCCCGTGATATTGGACCACTCCACGTAGCAGTACGCGAATCCCTTCGGCACCGAGCGCAGCAGCCCCTTCTCTGACGTGTCCATGCACTTGCGGTTGCTCGCCTGCCACACATCGTCGCACTGCGTGCCAAACACGAAGATCGCCTACCTCCAGCATGGCCTTGCGGAAGTAGATCGGCGCATCCATCTCCACCTCCTTCGGAACCATCACGCACTCCACCACGCAGTGCTGCCGGTTGCGCGGCAGATGCACCTCCTCGAAGCAGATGAGTCCTTTGCCCTGCGTCGCAACAACCTATGAGACCTACGAGACTCTTCGCCATCGCCGCGAGCGACTGCTTGAATCGACCGATCTCGTTGGTCACCTCCTCGTCGCAGTCCGTTTGCGCCCACACGTGCTGCAGCGGACAGATCTGTACGTGCCAGTCGTTCAGACGCATCTTGCTGCACATGGTCAGGTAGGTGTGGTCGCCCAGAGCGCTACGAGTGAGAAGAAAACGACGCTCCCACATCAGGTTCTCCTTTGGCATCGTCTCCGAACCGTAGCAGTAGAAGCAGTTCGCTGTAATGTTCTCCCAGAGCTTGTGCGCGCGGACTGCCTCCTTCATCTCCATCTCCTGACGCTTCTGCTCCGTCATGGAGTCTTCCTTTCCCTTGTATTGGCGAACGTCGATCTCCTCCTCCTCGTCAAAACCCGTCGTACTGCTTCCCAACTAGGATGATGAATTAAAAGAATGTGCACTGGCTGGTAGTGACTTCCCTGCTTCATGATTGTGTGGATCATCATTTCGTCGATCGATTTCTCTTCGTGTGTGAGAATCGCCCGTTGCATTTCTGAAATGGATGGGTCGTTCTCCTCTTTCTTGACTCCTCTCCGCCCTCCCGAATAGCGATCTTCCGGCTCGGGAGCAACATTCTTGAAATAAAGAATACCGAATTAAACAAACTCGCTTTAGCAGTGCAGAGAGAATGTTACCGTTCTCGTCCAACGGAGTCACGATTTCAACTTGTCCCGGCTCTACCGGTTCTTCTTCTATTCTAAATTAGAAGTAATACCATTACGTTTCCTGTCGCGTTTTCGCTTTCCACTTCTCATTTCATCCAACTCCTTCTCGTATTGACTCGCCATTCGCTTGTCACCGTTCATACGCGCTTTGAACGCCTTTGCGGCTAGCAGATTCCGTTCATCCTGCTCCATCGTGGAAAGAATGCGTCTTTTGCGAAAACGGGGTTTCGGCTTCTCATCATACTACAGAAGGAACAGTGCTCATGGCCGAAGAATTACAGAAGATGATGAACCGTTGGGGGAGAGAATCCATGTCTGATCCGTAGAGAAAGTGGTTGTCTTGGCGAACGATGGGCGGTTGTTTTTGGTCATGATATCGTCACTTTTTCATCCGTAGGGGATGTTGCGCGGAGTCGACCAGGTCACGAACATCATTCTGGAGGATGTGGAGGAGCGCGTGTTCTCGAAAGATCAGGAGATGGTGGTCGATAAATCGGATGTGAACCTCTTTCGCGGAGATGATATGTCGCCATCTTCTTCCGCACTCATCTGTAGATCGTTAGTTGCTTTATACAATGAGGAGAAGGATAAGGAGACTGATTGGAGCAAAGTGCGAGCCAATCCAGTCACGCCTGTGTGCCATTCCCATGTTTCTTACAAACACGATCTAAATCAACTGGAATACTTATTGTTCAAAAGGAGAATCAGTGAAGCCAGCGCGTTCTGCACCTCCTCATTCTTGACCGACTTCTTCATATCCTCTAAAAGAACGACATCGCGACGCGTGAGGCCATTCTCGTACTGACCGAGGAGTTCGATGTACCGCTTTGCACAACACAGCTTCCCATATGACAGCATCATCTCCAATGGAATGAGTCCTAGCGCCACCACATATCCGCCACGATCGAGAGAGCAAATACATTCGCAGAAACGATCCATCTCCGCATCCTTCACGGGCTCGTTTTCTTCCTTCAGCAAGGTCAGCAATTCGCACACTTCCTTGAAGGACACCGACGTCACCTTCACGTTCTGATCGAGCGTCTTCTCCACAAACTTCATCGCCATCATTCCATCGCCGTCTTCCACATAGAAGTGGATGATCGCATTCATCAATGTCGCCGATTTCTACTCGTTACAATCCTCAACCAACGCAACTGGCTGTGACTCAACGCACCGATCAAAGAGCTCAACAAACGGCCTGTAGCGCAATGCGTTGGAGATGATGTAATCGGTGAACACAACGGGAATACGCCAGGAACGCTTGATATGCTGAAGGAAAAACACAACCAAGTCGTCGCGACCCTCGGCGATGAAGGCAGTCAATGCGCTCTGACTCGAGTGGTTGTTGAAAGAGGGAAGAAGCTGGCCGTTGTCGAGCAGAACCTATCCGTGAAAACAAGCAAATACACCCACATGCATGGAATCAAAGATATGGCACAGAGAAGAGTATGCATCGAACGAGAATAGACTGTCGACGACAACATCATTCAGAAATGAATTGTTCACATACACTTCCTCCTCGCAAATGGAGGTGTAAAAGCGTTCGATCAGTTCTGCATCCTGCAGCTCGCACGCAACACGGATCAGACACCGAAACGTTAGAGCATGTTTGCGCGTCAACTTCATCTTCTGGATCTTCATGAACGCATTCTCCATATCCGGAACGCCGCAGTGTTTCCCCAACTGCTCCATCAAACCACACACGATCCGAAAGTCACTTCGGGGCAAAAACAGGGGTAGCTCGCTGTAAGCCCGCAGTCCAGCTTTCAGATCATTGTTCATCACGAAGCGCGACAATGTAACAATCCGTTGGTCCTCCGTCGAAAACGGGATGTCTTCCAAACTCTGATAGTCTTGTGAACGGGACGGAGCAAACCGGTTTGTGATGAATCGGAAGGGGACCGAATCGCCATTATAAGATCCCAGCGGACTTATCACAGAGCGGATTCCCGAGCTTCTAAGCGTATTTTGAATCGCTCTACGTAGCTGCATCCACTACAGAGAATGCCGGAGAATGAAAATGAACTCTCTGCAGCGGAAGTTCCCGATACGGAAAACTCGGTTATGGAGGACGATGAGCGTACCCGATGCATCGCAATCACGAAGATCATGATGAAGGATGATAATGCGTGGCCTTTTCTAAAGCCGGTGGATCCGATCCGGGATGGATGTCCGACCTATTACGATGTCATTGAGAACCCGATGGACCTGGGAACCGTCTTGGTGGGAAACGGACTCCCTCCTCATTGATAGCAGAAACTAAAGGACGGACAGTACAGTCAGTTTAGTGATTATGAAGATGACGTAGTGCTTTTTCCACTGTGTGATGGTAGATGAAACTCATCTTTTCCAACTGTCTGCTCTTCAACAAGGGTCAGCGGTCTCGTCGGATTCGGAAAATGGCGACATCGCTCCGTTCCCTCTTCGAAGATCTCTGTGCTTCCCAAAAGGAGTTGGTCTACGAGGACTCCGACGACCCGGGAGAGGAGATATGGAGGCAGTGCAACCGTTGTCTGAAGTGGCGTCGCATCACGACAACCGACACGGATCCCTGTTGCTGGAGATGCGGCGACAACGGTGACGACGTCACTTGCGACACCCCCGAGGTATTTTCTCCCTCCCTCCCCACTCTCAGGAACCTCGTCCCCTCGGGAAGCTGAGCAACGACGGCAACTCCTTCCAGACAGTCATCGACGCGATCGCCATCCGAAACAGCAAATTTAGCTCCGCCGAGCTTTCCGTCGACACGGGTAGTTTTCTCTCCTCTCCCTCACCCCAGACGACATCGAACGCGACAACTTTACACGTTTCCTTCAAACCTGCTGGGCGTGTTCCCCGCGGTTACGCGACTCCCTCGAACCCATCGCCGCCACCGTCAACACGCTCCCGCTTTCCCTTCTCCAGTTGCACCGTGTCGTTCTCTCCACCAAAAAGGTCCGGATTTCTGGCTTCGCTCACGGACAGGAGTGGCAGCTCATTGCGGAGGCGCTTCATACGGATGACGCGTCGGCCAAAAGACTGATAGACATTTACGAGAAGTACGTGGAGCCGTTCGAGGCGGGGTGGCAACGGTTGACTGCGACGAGAAAACGGGGGATCCCCTCGATGGAGGAGTTGTACGGGGAGACGAGGAAAAAAGGGAGGAAAAGTGATTCTGATGAGAAATGTTGTGCGTTGTGCGGAGGATATGTGAAGAAGGGAAATGTGTGTGGTCAATGTCATGAGGTGTTGCATCCGTCGTGGGAGGAGATTTACGGATGTGTTGCGTGTGGACTTCCGATTAAGGAAAACGAGGCGGAGGTCCAATGCTGGAGATGTAGCCAATGTCAGGGACTCTTCCACAAGTGCTGCGTGAAGACGCAGGTAAATGACATGAGGAAATGGGTGTGCGACGAATGCAAGGAATTGCCCGAGGAAGTGAGTGAGACTGTCCCCTGTCCCCTTGTGGATCCGACATCGCGGCTTTTATTTTGTTACTATCCGTAGTTGCAATGGGTGTTTGTCTGTGTTTGTTTGATGGATACCACAGATTTGTTCGATTCCCGCGGTATTCCAATGGGGTGACGAAAACAGTCGTCAAATCGGTCTCCATTCTCCAACCTCCAGTCTCAGCCACTGTGCTTTCTTCTTCTTTCCCCCATATTATCGTGTAATGGCGGAACACAAGGAGGAAGAGCAGTCTTCATTCATCGTGCGCTTGATTCTGGAGCTTCTGAGTCCCGGAGGTGGGATTGAGGAGGAAGAATGAGGACCTAGCCAACAAAGCCTCCATGATTCTGCTGAACGGAACCCTGATTCTCATCTGGATTCTGATTCTCATCAGCATCTGGTACCGTTACTTCAATCTTCATGTGTACGCGATCTTTTTCTGTCCCTAAGCGTATAGATATATTATCGGCTTTTTGACGACGTGTCTGGTCATCTTCGTTGATATGTATTCTCATCGCTCTCTTTTCATATAGTTTCTCCGTGAAGATCAACAGCGTCATCCCTAAGGAAGAGGATAAGAAGGAGGATTCCATTGTTTTCTCAACAAACTCGATGCTAAACGACTTATATGGGTTTTCCATTCTCATCTCTCTGAATCGGAGCGTACGTCTCCTTCGTCTTTCCAGCTCCAGCCTCCGCCTCCTGCTGCGTATACTGTTCCTCGTTGGCCTTTTTGACGCTACATATCAGTGAACGCAATCACATGTACTTCTTCTTATGGATCTTCGACAGAACATGCTGGTCGAGAATGTCCTTCGACATGAAGTGCTTGTCGCAGTACAGACAGTAGAACTGTCCTCCACTATACGTTCGAGTCAAATACGAAATAATACCCGGGCAAGTCCTCGTCGTAGGGAATCACGCGCTTCTCCGGATCCAGTTTGAGTTCGTCCTACCAAATCAGCACTTCCCGCTACCATTCACCTGAATCTGGTCAAGGTCCTTCATGCGATTCTTGATAGCACGCATACGCTTCCACTCCCTCTTGCTCGAATGAGCCTGGCGCTTGCCCTTGGTTTTGCCTCCACTACCCATGTCAACCGAGTATTGATGGCAAGTGGTTTTCGGTCGTCCATGGGAGTCTGAAAAACCGAATGGACAGCTCCCTTTCAGAGCGCTATTGGTGTAGTGGTTAGCATTTACGCTTCCCAAGCGTGAGACCCGAGTTCGAATCCCGGATGGCGCACATTTTTGACTCTCTTTTCTCTCCCATTTTCTTTTTCCCCATGAGTTCCGACGGTGAATCTGGTTCCGACAAAGGATACGACCCCAACGAGCCGGGTTATGATGTTGGAGTTTGTTTTGGGAATGCTCATGAAGTAGCCGACGATGGAGGACGACGAGGAGTTCAAGGCGCTCGAGCAATATGATATCATGACTCAGATCCCGGGTATGACGGAGGAGAAGTGGGAATCGCTGCCGGAGCTCGAAAGGGAGGAGCTAATCAACGAGTACAACAGCCAACGGGAGAAGGAGAAGGAACTGATGCGTCTCCGAGACAGGAAGAAGTCGATGGTGGTTTTGATGAATCATGGAATAGGGGAAAGAAGCGAAAGGGAGAGGGAAACGAAAAGGAAGAGTCGTCGCCGTTGTTTTCCGTGATGTCTAGAGGCAGCGCTTCAAAGAGGGCGAAATCGAGTGCGAAACATCCCACTCAGCAGCCCGCATATGAATACTATGACGATGACAGCTTTATCGACGAGTACTCTTTGGTCGTATCGATCACGCATAGTGAGGAAGACGACTACTACGGAGAGAAGCCGAAGCGGAAGAAGGACAAGACGAAAGCTCCCAAGAAGCCGAAGAGTCGGTTTGCGGAGTGGACTCCATCGTAGAGACGGTCGATCGCATCGAGCTGGAGGACCTGATGACCATCTGTCTCACGCGAAAGAAAATCCTCTCGCTCCTCGGCAACGCCTTCTTCGACGACATCCTGCGCAACGCCTATATTCTCCACCGCGAGACGATCGATCACGTAGTAGCAGGAGACGGCTGACAGCCAGATGCACGTGTACCTGATCCGCAAAGTGGTCTCGGTGAAGGAGTGCAACCAGGACTACGTGGTGGACGGTGTGCCGTGCAACAAGGTACGGTCGCAAGGGTCCTGTGACGCAGATCCTCGTCATCACCTACGGCGACGACACGAAGGAGATCGACCTGAACTCCGTGAGCAACAGCGAGCTGAAGCCGGAGGACTTCCAAGCCTTCGTCGACGAGCGGACGCACCATGGTGAGAAGCTGATGACGAAGAACGTGGTCTCTCTCTCCCCCTTTCACTCTCAGGAGTGCAAGAAGCACTGCGAGCACATGAAGGAGCTGGAGACGAAGACGCCGACGGAGAAGGACATGATGGCTCTGCTGGCGCGTCGCCAGCTGACGGTAGGTGTCTCGGCGACGACTCACGCAGTCGGACGTCCACAAGATCAACACGGTGCGGCTGCAGGGCGACCTGCGGATCAAGAAGGACAAGCTGGAGACCGAGCTGAAGCTTCTCCAGGGCGACCTGGCGCGCGCGCACAGTCGCGCGTACGCGGAGCTGGACAGTCGGCGCGAGGCGCTGGAGAAGGAACTGACGGAGGTGAATCAGCGGCTGGAGGAGCTGGCGGAGGAGGAGGTGAATCGCGTGCGACTGCTGCAGGAGCGTGACGTAACGCTGCGGACCATCGCCGCACGCCACCAGAAGCTCAATCAGGAGCTGATGAAGAACGCGGACAAGAACAAGGTGGGCGAGGGAGAGCGGTGAGACGTAGAAGGAGAACTTCATGTCGCGCCGACCGACGATGCCTTCGGTGTCGTGGTCCACGGGAACGGTGAAGGAGGAGGAGGAGGTGAAGGAGGAGGAAAAGAAGGAGGAAAAGAAGGAAGAGAAGAAGAAGGAGTCCGCTCACGCTACGATTGAGGACTACCATGCCTTCAAGCTGAATCTGGATGCCATACAGAAGCCGGAGGAGAAGAAGGAGGTGATACCGGAGGCCAACCGTCATCGATCAGGAATGTCGCTGGCGGAGTACAGAAAACGATATGGTTCGAGTGTTTGTTAGAAAACAAGGTCAAGTCTTCTTGGACGCCAGCTTTGTGAGTCGGTGTCCCCGCGTCTTCACGGGATGTCGCACCGTTGTGAAGTCGAGAGACGAGGAAAGCAGAGAGCTTCCCTGAATAGTCTTGCGAATTGCTTCCACTCGCTTCTGCTCCTTCTGCAGCCGCAAGTCTTTGCGTGATGTTGGTTCTCGCCTCTCCACTTCCTTCCGTTTCACCGACATCCGCGCCTTTGGAGGAATCGGCATGGGAGGAGTGGGTTCTCTCTCTTGGTTCTGCGCAGTGGATAGAGGACACACGATCTCCAGCGCCTCGTAGATCGCTGTTACCGTCTGCGGATTGCTCTCTCCGAACCAGCGACAGAGAACTCTCTACGCGTCATTTGTCTCCGAAAGCGTCACGTCGCAGTACTGCTGCGTTCCGTCAAGAAGGTCCAGCGCGTAGGTGACCTGCTTCAACAGCGAAATCGCATCTCGCAGAACGGACTTCGGAAGAGGGTCGCTAGGTCGCATCAGCAAGATACGCTTACGTCGATTCGGTCTGCGTCGTTGCGTCCGGAGTGTTCTGGTAGACGTCTTTCATTAGTCTCGCCACCCAAACTCACAGAGTCGAAGCAGCACTTGAAGGATGTACTCGCGAAAGCGGACTTGCGCGACGTTGCCGTTCAGTCTGCTCGAAACGTCCTCTGCAAACCTACCGAACTCCGTATTTCGACCGCAGCTCCTCCTTCGTCAACACGAGTCCCTGAACAGACTCCACAACCCGCTCTCGCAGCGTGACCTCGTCGACCTCTCCTCTGTATTCCTCGCGGAGCTCCTCCACCTTCTCCAGAAACATGTCCACATCTCGCTGCATTTGTCCCAGCGCCGCGCGGTATCTATGGCTGACGCGTCTCCTTCACCTCTACGCCTCCTCCAGCTGAGCGCGCAGGAGAACCTTCAAGTCGCCGACGTGAAGCAACCCTTCCGCCTTCGACGCCTTCTCCAGGTCCGCCATCTCCAGCTTCTCGCGCAGCTCTGCAATGAAAGGATCCTCCTCCTGCTTCCTTTCTTCTGGCTGCGCCTTCCGCAGAGAGTTGTACGCCAAGAGGTCTCCGGGCAACACTTGCGGCGTTCCACTCTTTTCAAGGGCCTGCGTCCACCAGTAGACGAGGTCGGTGCTTCCTTGAGCGTCGCACGTCGCTTCGGTGAAGCCGGAGAGGTTGCCAGCTCCGTTGGGCAGGAAGAGGTAGGCTGTGGTGTTGGTGAAGGGAAAGAGGAGGAAGGTGAGGGGTTTGGGAGGGGTTTGTGTTGTGTTTGTTGGCTGGTTGGTATGTGTGTCATTTTCATTTTCATTATTTGTATTCGCATGATTTGCGTCTGTATCATCATTTGCATGATTTGCGTCTGTATCATCATTTGCATGATTTGCGTCTGCATCATCATTTGCATGATTTGCATCTCCACCCACTACACTATCATCCTTCGTATCAACTCTCTCTCCCTCATTCTCCACCACTCCGAAAGCCAGACGATGATCCATCACCAACGACCGCATGAACTGCGTGAACGCGGGCGCCTTTGCCACAAGGACCATGAATGGCGTGCGCAGCAGCGTATCGCAGATCATCTCGTGACAGTCGATCAGCATCTCCACGCGAAGCCGTATCGCAGGCTTCTCCGCCTTCGTCACCGGCACCGATGACACTGTTTCCAAATACACCATTCGCACGCCCTCTCTCGAACGCACCAGCTGCTCCTTTGGACGCTCGACCGGCTTCTCAGCCGCCTCCTCTGCTGGAGACTGCTTCGCGAGTCGCTGAAGATCGATGCAGACGCCCTCCGCGAGCGTTGTCTCCTCTAGCGTGATTACGGCGGGCCGCTGTGGCAGCGACGGCACGGACGGCGGAGGAAGCGTGAGCGGTCTCGGGAGAAGCCACGAGAGCAGTGGCAGCGAGTGGGGAACAATTGTCCAGTGGAGCGGCGATGCGTGCGGCGGCGACGTCACGAAGTCAGTCTGTGTGACCGGAAACACGCCGAGGTTGATGAGGAACACGTTCTGCGCCGCTTGGGGAGGTTGCTCGGGAGGAGGAGGAAGCGACACGTCGGTCAGGTCTGCGAGGAAGAGGATGTTGTCCGTAGAGCAAGCGGAAACACCGGTTGACTGAAGTGCTTCTTGGAGAGAACTCGTGAGAAGAGAGAGAACGAAACGTACTCGGTCCAGACTTGAAGCGTTGGTCGCGTCGGATGCAAGCTGCCCTCACACTACGGTGAAGGAAAGGGAAAGAAACAACGAAGAAGGAATTCTCCTCCAGAATGGAAGCTTCGCGTCTGATTTGTGACTGGAGAGAAGCCTCTCGCTCGCCTGATGCAGATTCCAGTTCCTTCTGAAGACGCTCCAGACGACCGCGTTGCTCCTCGCACGCTTGGTGAAGCTTCTTGCTACGATCAACGCCTCTCTTGAATTACACCTCTTTGCCAGCTTCTTTCCCATTGATAGAACGTCGAGGAGCTGTGTGATGCACTGCTTCCATTTTTGAAAACTGGACTCGTTGACCATCTAACTATTGTTTTGATGAAACGACTACTTCGAGAGAGAAATCGGACACCGGAATGGAGAGGTAGTGCTCCTTGTCCAGGAGCGACACGAATCTGTTTAGCTCTGAAGGCGTTTTTCCAAGTGACTCTCGCGAATCGAAAAAGCGACAACTGAATGACACCATTATCCCAAAACTCACTTCCAATAACACGAGGACAACGACTCTTGGTAGCTGACCAACAGATTCAACACGATAAGGTGGAGCTGATTCATCATCTTCGGCAACTACAAATCAACCAAAACGAATGATCTACCTTATCGGAAGGGAGAGAGGAGAGATATCCAATGTCAACAAAAAAGGAAAGCGTGGATGACCTATCCATCAGTCGCAGCAACACTTCCCCACAGACTGCTTATCGACAGATCCATCCCTGCTATTCAAAATGATGAAAACCGCTTCCGAGAATCAGTCAATGAAGATCAAATAGTTTTTCCTTCGGTGCCTTCTCTCTTTCAATTGAATGCAACTGAAGAGAGCTGTGGTCTGTGCCGCGCTGATACTGTTTTTCGCAGTTTCCTTTGTGTCAGTCCAATTCATTCTATCAGAACGGATATTTGACAGTATTTATGTGTCTTCCGAAATCCAAACGTATTATGCTACAACGGATAACCTTCCTCTCGAACCGATTGGTTCAACTCCGTCTGTGAATGTCTCGAAGAGCGATATAATGGATGAATCTGGAAAAGTGGACATTGACAATTCTGGAAAAGAGGAAATCCGTGAATCGGAAAACCATGAATCTCCGAAGGAGCCAAACACGCCATCGCTGCCATTTCATCCCGTAGGTATTCCATTCAATCGCAGCAACTGGTATCGACTGTTCAAACACTATCAAGATGTTCAGTATAATGCGTCTATGTATTCGTCGCAGGGAAGTTTAGATAGTGCAATGCAATCGGACGCTCCGTGGAGTGTTTTGAGTGAACGAATGATGTACATCAAGGAGGGCTGCATCGACATCCGTCACCATCGCCTTCTCGTTATGAACAGTTCTTCCGTCAACACGCTCCAGCATTTCAATCTGCGAACTCCCGAAGCGAACCAGACGTTCCTCCCCATGGCTTCCTTTCCTCACTACCACTTCTATCAGGTGGACGCCAGTTCCCGCCTCCCTCCCTCCTCCGATCTCACCTGGGTGTTCTCGACACCTCCTCGTTCCTCCTCCGAGTGCATCGATTCCTTTCGAACGTACTTTCCTCTCTTCATCGAGTCCATCGAGTTTTCGTTGCAGAAAGAAGTACGCGCGTCCTCTCCCTTCTCCGTAGCCCTCCACCGTCGCTCTTCCCTTCTTCCCCGTCAGTCGGCGCAGCATGTGCTCGAAACTCCTCTTCGAAGCCGCTCACGCTGCCTTGCGAACCAGTCCGACTCTTCTTTACGGGAAATCGCTGCGACAGCAGTTCGGAGCGCGCGGCCTCTTCTGCTATCGCAATATCGTAGAAATAAGTGATGGCTGAAACCGAGATCGTGTTTTCACCGCTTTCGAAAATGACGCAGGCACTTTCGTATTCGATCGAATATGACTGCTTTCGAGCGGCGACGTATCGACTGTTCGGCGTCCAACCGAAAATGAATCTTCGTGTTGCCAACAATACTGCAGGAAATCTGTTGGTTACGTACTTGTACAAGAAGGACGATGTGGTTCGTTCGATGAAAGAGATGGTGAAGCGATTGTGGGGTGATGGGATGGTGAAGGGGAAGTCGTTCTCGCTGGATGAACGGAGTGCGCGCGAGGTCGTCCTTCTCTACGCCAATTCGGACGTGGTTCTTCGTCAATGGAATGGCATCGGTGATGACTACTTTTCTTTTTTTCTGCTTCCGCGGAATGGATATCTTCAGGTACAGAATAGCACAGTTGGCGAACCCAGTTGGGCCGAATCGAACAAGGAGGGATTGCGCATTCTCTTTGATCGTTCCGATCTGGACGAGTCCAATGTCGCAGACCATCTTCACTCGTTGGTGCAAAAGGTGGCGCGGAAGAAGTATGGGTTTTCTTTATCGGGGTCCCCTGTTTGTTGATATGGATATTGCGCAAGCGAAGAATTCAAAGATTGCAGAGATTGAGAGTGTTCGGAGGCAATTCAAGGACAGTTACCTCCGCCTGATCCGCGCACTGAAAGTGGTTCTATTATCACGCTTCTATCTCTAGGTCGATGTCAAGTCAACGGGAACCACACCTGAAACTGAATTGCGGCGGCTGAATGTAACGACAGCTACAAATGGAATCGTAGTTCGTGAAGGGTTGTATCCACATAGGTTGACGCCGCCAATTCGGCTCTCAACATCATCAACGGTATTCGGCTATCGCTCGCGTTAAGCGACTCTCGGCTTTCCTCCAAGTAATCTCCTGTGTTTGTTCGGACACATCCCATTCTCCCTATCCCTGAAATCTCTTGGATCACCTATCCCGCCTCTCCTCTCTCCATTCCACTCCTTTTCCTTCCCGAGTTCTCTCATCGTACTCACATCGGCACAATTCCAAAATAACCGTTTTCCCCGCCTCGCGTTTTCCTTTCCGTTTGCAGTATTGCGTCCAATTCGTGACCCTTCTTTTTTACTGTACGTGCTTTCTCATCAATTTCGAATTGTAGACCGTAGTTTGACTCGGTTTTCGGAGTGACTTGAATCCATGTCGTGGTCAATTGGAAGCGTTGTGGGAGGATCGCTCATCGATGCGGTTCCCGTATTTAGTAAAGACGAAAGGTTTGTCCTTTGCGCTATTCTGTCTCATGTCCTAGGAGTCTGTTTGTATGTCACGGAACGAATATCCGAATGTATGACGTGAATAGCTGTCAATTGAAAAAGACATTGGTGGGAGGTGGACAGTCAAGTCGCTCATTCCTAGATTGGACACAAGTCTCGCATCCTCGGATGCTTCCTCAATCCCTTTTCTGAGTATCAGCTTTACTCGTACTCCTTCGATGGCGAGATTCGCCTCTGGGACACCGAGGACGGCGGCTGCTTGAAGGTCGTTACGATTGAGGGCTACCAAGCGTTCTGTCAGGTGGTTGCCGACCCGACCTCTCCCGACACTCTCTTCATCGCAGCCGTCTACAAGGAAGACATTCGTCGCTTCTTGTTTCGTTCCTCACTCGTAGAAACCCGCTTCTGGCGCGTCTTCAGCTACAATATCCGGTAGGGATGGTCTCTCCCCCTCACTCGCAGCACGAAGCGAATCACCCGCAAGATCATCATCGGCATGAACGGCGTGGTCCACCTGGCCTCTCGTGCGATCGACCCTTCGTACACACGTCCGTTCCCTCTCCTCCCTCAACCGCAGCGGAGACGTGGAGCGACAAGCGCTACAGCTGCGGGAGCTTCCTGGCCATCACCCACGGCCATCGTCTCCTCATCTACAACACGATCACCGACATCGTCACGGTGTTCAACCACGTAAGCTCGCAACTTTTCTCTGACGCAGGCTTACGACTTCTACGGGTTGACGATCCATCCGCAGCGCGCGCTGGTGCTGACGTCCGACAGCAAGGGCAGCATGCAGCAGTGGTTCGTGCTGCAGAAGACGGGGACGCCCGCGGACCTGCAGGAGCAGCTGGCGCAGGCGAATCTGCAGGGGACGGAGGTGGCGTGGCTGCGACGCTCAGCGGAGCTTCCTCCGACGATCGTCAGCGACAGTCATCCAGTAGCTGCGATCTCCACGATCGACCGTAGACGATGGGCGTGTCGCTGCACTGGCATCCACATCCCTTCACGAGCATCCTGGCGCCGGCACACAGCGATCTGGTGCTGACGGGCGGCGAGGAGGGCGTGGTGGTGCTCTGGTACCCCAACAGCCAGCAGCCCGGCTTCATTCCGCGCGTGGCGCCCGCCATCACCCACATGGCGGTCTCCGCGGACGGTGTGCGTCTGGTGGTCTGCGGAAACGACAATGCTCTCCGCTTCGTGGAGGTGTCGCAGAAGAAGGTCCGCGTGGCCATCACCGGTCTCGGACTGGGCGCTCTGCCCTCCACGGCGCCTATCGCGCGTATTGCTCGCGCAGGTCTCGCATTTGACCAGCGGTCGCAGGAGCTGCTGGTGGCGATGCCGGGAAACTCCGCGTTATTGCAGCGCTACGACGCCGTACGCGACCGGCAGTGCGGTGTGGTGGGCGAGGTGCGTGTGGAGACCGCGCGCACGCGTCATCACGACGCGCGCGGCTTCCGACGCGTGGACCTGCAGGCGCTGAGCATGAACTACGACTGGCTGTTCACGCTGGAGCGCTGGGCGACACCTTCCGGTCCGCACCAGCTGACGCTGAAGAGCTACCGCCGCGGCGGCGACGGCGGGTGGAGTCTGTTTGCGGAGGTGAGAATGATGCTTGGCTGTGAGGTAGATCGCGAACCCGCACCGCGACCGCATTCTGTGTCTGGCGGTGCATCCCTGCAAGAACGAGGTAATCACGACCGACGGCGCGGGACTGGTGAAGGTGTGGCGCCTGGTGGAGAAGACGAGTCCGCTGAACAACAACGAGGCAGTCAGTTTCGACGCCACGCACACGTGGACCTGCGGCGTCTCCTTCGTCCCCAGCGAGGAGCCTTGTGCCGGCATCTCCTTCAGCGCTGACGGCTCCGTCTACGCGCTGGCGCACCCTCGCTCCGTCTCGCTGTGGACTGCTGATTCGCACCGTCTGCTGCGCGTGCTGCCCTCGCCGCCGCCCTTCGGACTCGTAGTTGTATCATCAACTGATCATCCAGCTGCGGGGCATCGCCTTCCTGCGGAACGGCGCGGAGCTGCTGGTGGCGACGGAGCACGCGCTGTTCCTCTGGGACGTGATCACCGGACAGACGCTGTGGCTGCTGCACGCGGAGATCCACGCGATCGCCAGCTCGCAGTACAACCCGCTGGACGAACCGCTGATCGTGGCGGCGGTGCAGAGTGGGGATGGGAGAGAGGTGTCAGGTAGACGAGGAAAGGCCGGAGAGCGACTCGCTGCTCTTCTTCCGGCCGGAGAGTGCGACGCCGGTCGCGTCGGTCACGCTGAACACGAAGGTGTGGGCGCTGGCCTACGGACGCGAGGGCGCAAGACAGGGACGGCGTCGGTGCGTGTTCGCGATGACGGAGAAGAAGGAGATCGTGAAGGTGGTCGAGGGGGAGGTCAAAGAAACTACGGAGGCTACAGAGGAAGAAATGACCATTTCCGCCTTCGATGAAGTGTTTGACGTGGACCAGGTGGAGAAGGAGGCTGAAAACCTCCGGAAGGGAAGGGATTATAGTAGGAGAGGTGGGAAGGTGAGACGTAGACGATCTGCTGAAGACGAAGGACTTTTATGCCATGCTAAACGGACCGACCCACATGCTGCCTCCGCCCTCGGTCCTCTTCCAGTCCTTCTTCGACAAAGCGGCCACCAAGTAGTCCTGTTATTTAGTAACTGTTTGTTCACACTTATCGTGTTGATGCGAGAGCAAGTGTAGGCGGACGTGCCAAACGATGTGGGACGTAATCGCTATTCTGGGTGCAACGGCCTTGGTGTTGTTTGCTCAGCTGGATGTGTTTTCCCTGTACGACGGAATGATCACCGTGGAAGGAGATACGGGGAAAGAGAACTACGGCATTCTGCAGGAATACCCCGAAGTCACCGACTTCGTCTGTCCGACATGTCGACGACACTTTTCATCCTACGACCACTGCCACCGACACGCCGAACTCCGAAACCATAACCGATCTTCCATATTCTGTGAGTACTCACTTCATGGGTTACCAAAGTGCGAACGATCTGCTCGGTTGGTATTTGAGTGGTTCTGTTGACGTTATAGTCCGTTGGAGGAAGATTACGCGTTTGGAAGTTGTTGCTTTTCGGGAAGGAAGCGAACGATGGAGGTAGGGATGAATGGATTGTATGATGGCAGGACATTCACTGGGTCTCCTCGTACGACATCACTCCGAAGGAAACCGTCTCATCTCCGGTGATCTACGGTCTCTGTGACGGTCATCTCGGGACGAATGCCGCGCGTTTCCTGGCGTCGCAGCTTGAAACAGTTCCTTTGGATGGATGAAATGAGACGTAGTTCCTCCTCATGCGGAATCATGACCGACTTCCCACGCCGAATGATCTGCGAAACGCCTTTCGGAGTGCGCGCGATTCCTATCTGCACGACTACTGTTACTCGGGAGACATCAGTGGGAGCACAAGCACCATTCTCATCAAGTCGGCTCTTTCCTCCTCTACCATCCAGAAACCAAAACGAATTGATTATCGCGAACATTGGCGACAGTAGTGCGTATGTGTGTTGTGATGTACTTCTCTCTTCTCCCAACGATCCCTAGGAAAATGGAAACCCGATTCCTGTAACGTACAGTCATCGTGTGAGCAACGCGGTTGAGAAGCAACGTGTGCTGGCATCGGGAGCACGCATCAAGGATGAGCGTCTCTTCGGCCAGCTTGCGTTGTCGCGATCGTTCGGAGACTGTCCATTCAGTTCCTTCTTGTCGGTGGAGCCTTTCATCTACACGCTCAAGCGGGATGGAGCGCTTCATCGCTATGTCATTCTGGCATCCGATGGCGTGTGGGACTTTGTACTATCGTAGATGGATTATGACCTAGCTATCAATCCAAGAAGCAACGGATATTGTGAATCATGTCCTGAATGAAAAGATATCCTTGTTTACCGACCATTTCGTTCCGTTAACACCGCACATTCTAAAACGAGTGACAGCGAAGGGGCTACGCAAGCTTCTGGATCGTGCGTCCATGCTGATCTCATACGAAGCGTACGCTAGAGGTAGCAACGACAACATTTGTACCATGGTGATTTCTTTACGGGGTGAATAGAAAAGACTGTTTGTTTGGAACCACGGGAATTGGATGAAAATGGCGGGAGGAAAGGGGTCGATTGGAAGCTGAATTATCTTGATAGTAGGAAAGAATGTTCAGTCGCGCTTGCTCGCAGGCCACTCGCATGACGTCCCGCGTCATTCGAAGCAACGGAATGAAGAACGTGATTAAGAGACACAGTCATGACCACGCCGGAACTCCTCCTCCTCCCTACGTGCAGAGAAAAGCCCCTACGAAATCGGTAGCTAATTGAAATCGCGGGTTTGCTCATCACTAGCTATCGGAGCATGCGGAGCTCATTTGGGAAGACGGTGTTGCTCCTGAGACGGCCATCGATTTCGATGCTCTGAACGTGAGTACCGGTCGTGCGTTCCTGTGGTGGGCTAGTGGAATGGGTCTCTTCTTCCTCCTGTGGGAGGGAGTGAAACTGTACGACCCAAAGCATCTCGCTCGCTTCGTGAGACGTTTTCTGTGGACGTAACGTGTAGACTCCTCGCGAGAATCCCAAGACTATGCAGTAAACGATCTTTTGTTGACAGTATTTGACCGTCTTTGTTCTGAACAAACACACAACGATCTTAGACGTAGAACATCTTCTCCTTCAGAAGAGGATCGAAATCGAAGTTGCGGACGGCCGTTCGCGAGGCATTTGAGGACGTGCTGGACGTGTCATCTCCGTCGCTCATCTTGAGGATATCGCGCGTGTGGAAACACAGGAGATGGGCATAACGAGCCGGAGCAACGATACCGATGGAGCGCATGCAGCGCGTGAACAGGTGGCTGAGACTGAAGGTGAGATTCTCCAGATCTCCGAGGCTAATGTTGTTGTCGTCGACGAGCACGGTGTATCTGCAGGGACGTCCGGTGCCGTTGATCGTCGCATGCGACTGCAGATAGAACTCCGTGGTCTCCTTGTTGACGATGTCCTTGTCCACGACGAGTCCGGGGTTCACGTTGCCGTTGCGGTCGCTGTCCTTCGCCTCGGGGAAGAACTTGACGGAGTGGCGCTTCTGGCAGATGAGGAAGGTCACCTTCAGCTCCTTCGGGTACGTGGGGAAGCAGCGGTGGAAGGCGATGTAGATCTTCGGGATCTCTTCGCGGAGCACCAGGTTGAACATGGTGTCGCCGACGCCGTCGCGGAAGAAGAGGAGCGACTGCGGCACCTTGTTGTTCTTGCGGTAGTAGTTGTTGAAGAGTCCCTCCATCATGCCGACCATGTCCGTGATCACCTCCTTTCTCGACTCCTGCACGCGCGCCTCCCCCGCGTACTGCATGAAGTCCTTGTCGTAGGTGCCCACGATGCTCGCGATGGACATCGACTTCTCGCCGGGCATCGGGTGCGTCACGTCTGCGCCGCAGATCATCACGTCCGCCAGCTTCGTGGGCGGAGACGCGCACACCTGGTTGACGCCTCCCAGCTTCGCGTTGATCTTCTGCGCGATGTTGCTGAAGTAGCCCTTCTTTCCCATCTTGTTCATCGTGGAGGTGACGATGCACTGCGACGGCAGCTTCAGCTTGTCCGTCACGCGCTTGATTTCCTTGTACTCGCTGGGGTCGCGACCGCTGATGAACACGAACACGATGTCGTAGCGGATGTTCGAGCGGCGGCCCGCCGTCACCGCGTTCGTCAGATCCACCTCCAGACGATTCGCCGAGGACGGCACCATCTTCACGTCTGCGAGACGCGGCATCGGAATGATGCGCTGCAGGCCGAAGCTCAGCGACTTCCACGCCTCCATCAAATTCGCATTCCTGTCCAGGTTCACTGCGATGCAGTTCCGCACGCTCTTCCCCACCTGGAACTTGTCGTTGTGGCGCCAGGCGCCTCGCACTGGCTGGCAGACGTTGCCACGACCGCACAGCAGAAAGGGCGGCTCGCACATGTGCGCCTCCACCTTCTCAAGCTCCTTGTTCAGCGATATGTCGAAGCTCCGCAGCAGCTGGAAGTCCGATTTGTCTGAACGAAGGTAGTTGGCGATCAGCGCCTTGTTCTTGATGGGAGGCGACGCAGCCGCACGGATCATCGTGGAAGTCTGCTGCGGTGACAACAGACGGCCGTAACGCTGTCCCGGCTTCACGAACAGCAGCTCGATCGGCAAGTACGTCTTGCGCGGCGTTTCCACCACGGGTGCCTTCGAGTACTGCAGACGAATGTGGTAGACCTCGTTGAAGTATTGCGTGAGCGAGGTCATGACGGGCTCGCTGTCCTCGGTCTTCTTCCATGGGAAAATGCAAGTGTCCGCAGTCTTCGAAATCACCTTCATGACCGTGTACTGATGATTGTACCCCTGGTACTTCGTGTACACGCGCGTGCCGCTCAGGACGTGCGTCAGCTACACTTCACCTCCCTACACACAGCTACGTCCTTCAGCGACCGCGGACCCACCTCGCCTGTCTGGGGATTGAAGTTGTGTCCGCAGATGGCGCGCACCGTGCTCAGCAGCGGACCAGCAAGCAGGAACGCGGAGGCGGCCTTGTCCATGGACATCAGCAGTCCGCGCTCCGTCATACGGATGTTGTACTGGATGCCCTGGTGCACCTCCAGAATCTCGTCCAGCTTCATCACGTCGCCCACGAAGATGCGGGAGCCGCTCGTGCTCAGGTTCCTGGAGTGAAAGGATCAACAAACGAATACTTCTTAATCGCCGACTCGTAGATGATGATGTTGGAGAAGGCCTGGACGAAGCGCTCGTCGCAGTCTGGGAATGAGAGAGAGAAGGAAAGCTCACCCGTATTCACATCCGCAACCGTAATCGTTTCGGTGGGTGTGATAACCACATCCACCTCACGATTCTCGTCCAGAGGAACGCGGTAGGTGGTCGGAGGGATGCTGTACTTCGAGTAGAACAGCGCCTTCATGTCCGACCAGAAGATGTTCTTCAGCGTATCGGCGCACTCCTTGTTCTTGTACAAGTTCATCAGCACGGTGATCATCTCTTCCTTGTTCAGGTTTCCAGACTTCTCTACACCGTCGCGGAAGATCTTCAGTTGCAGATCGTACTTGTAGAACGTGAACGGCTCCTTCGCCATAAAGTTGACCTTCACGAGACTCGTCGTCACCATGAACCCTCTGTATTTCGGAATAGGCTTCTTGGGAGCCAGAGTCAGAATGCGCTCCTCCACCTTTACATGCGACTCCTGAGGCTCGTTTACATTCTCTCCGTGTGCAGCATTTTCAAGTTCAGGTCTCGGCTGAGCGATCGGAGCAGTGTTCGGAGGAGCTATTCCAGAATTGTTCAGAGGAGGACGGTAGTTCGAAGGCGCTGCAGGGGCGGGAGTTGCAACGGGAGCAGATGGAGCTGCCGCAGGTTTCTTACCCCAAGCGGCGCCCGGTTTGTTTCCCCAAGGACCAGGGGGCTTGGCTCCTCCCAGAGCAGGAAGATTGTTAACAGGAAGACCGGGAGGTTTGTTTCCTCCCAAAGGAGGGAGATTGTTGGCTCCAAGAGCGGGCCCGTTGGTTCCAAGGGCGGGTATATTCTGACCCCATGGGCCACCAGGCTTCTTTCCCCAAGGATTCTGTTCTAGGAAACTCATATCAGTACGATTACAGTCTACGATTACGATTTCCAGTATTACTCATAGTCGATTAAGAATAATCTGATGTCGTGTTTTCTTCGCAAGTACTGAACGCTCTTCTCTTTCGAGTTCCTTACTCTTCAGCTGCAAAATACTCCGCGATCCCTTCCTTTCTTGTTCCCTCCATTCTACATCGCGATTGACAAATCGGGGGATGCATGGGGTATATCAAAAGATAAACCGCGGGAGTGCTGGATTCGATTACTGAAACCAGACACGGTGTTTCTTTTTGACGACAACACGAATATGCAGTGTGACCTTCTTTACTATACAAAAAGAAATGACTTTTGTCATGGATATTCGAATCAACGTTCTTGATGGAGACCCCTTTTCCCTGTCGATCGCTTCTGACGCATCTGTTGGACAACTGAAAACAGCCATTCACGAGAGAACGGGAATTGACGGAGACCAACAGATCCTCCTTTATCTGGGTCACGTATTAGAGCAAGAAAAGCGCCTATCCGACTACGATATCCATTCGGGGGTGTGTATACAGCTAGTCAAACAACAAGTATCGTCCCTATCCATTTCTCTTGTAGACACCTCAGGAGCCGCCGCCGCAAGAAGAACCGGCTGAATCGGAAGCCACGTTCCGAACGTCCTACGTTGTCTACCTGCCCTTTCGTGTCACCGAAACGGCCCACATCCCTCTGCCTGCAAATCCCTCGGAGCTCGATAGAGAGGTGATATCTTCAGAACACAACACGCCTCCTCTGCAGGGTGCGCCCCCCGTTCCCCCAACAGAAGAAACAGACCTGGATCATCCACAGGAACTCCGGCGAATTCTTCGCTTCTCGGTTCCGCAAACTGTACGTGTGTCACGACTGCGATCGCTCTCCGACCAACTGGCTGAAGACACCCATCAGCTAGAGGAGGTTGGGTTTCGGTTGTGTAAGTCATTGTAGTCAACGAGTGAGCTCGCGATTGGACAGTCGACGCTCCACGCACTCGTGCATACTTGCGACCGCCTCATCACGTCCATTGGCGATGTCTATCATGCCATCTACAATCGCCATGCGGATGCATCGGACGAAGAAGAAGCCAAGGAGGCTTTGAAAGAAGCCTTCGCCACACTCGAGAGAGTTAGTTCTGTTATCATACAACGCATGTCGTAATAAACACAACAACTATTGCGAACATACTCCTTGTTCACATAACACAACTCTTGGTAGCCACGGAAGCGGGAGATATGGAGATCTGACAGTACGATTGTTCGATTGGCAAAATCACACGGCGTTTCTAACCATCAATTCCGAGAAAGAGTCGAACGAGACTTCACCGACGGCGAAGAGTCCTCGCGATCGCTCATCTCCTCCTCCCACTTCTGGAGAACTCGCATTGCCTGTTCCTCGGTCGCGAACTGAACAAGGAACGAAAAGTCGTCGAGCCATTCAATTCCGATCTTGTCGTTCGTTCCAAGGAGCTTCTTGAAGAACTTGTTGAACTGGCTCGTCTTCAACCACTACGTCCCATTCCTCGTTTAATCATACAGGATCCACGTCGCGAACGAGGAGAACGCGACTCCTATCGTGCAACTCGGGATGGGAGTTGATCAGGTTGTTGTACGCGTCTTGTCGGAGTGGAAGGTCATACGTCATCTTGTACATGCTGATCTGATTTAGTGCTCCAACAAATGCTTGTTTGTCTCCTTCCAACCCTTCAGAATTCCAATCATCCGCGAAATCTCCCAGTTTCTCCACATCTTCTTCACATCCTCATCGTCAATTCTACGAGAACGAGCGAACCCAAAGCGGTAGAAGAGCTTGAGGAAGACTTCTCCTGTCATAAACGCGTCATACGCTGTGATTCACCATCGTCACTCATTTTCACCTGCGTCGTGCGCCGCTCCACCCTCCTTGGCGAGTTCCGACACGATGGACGGCTCTCCGCAATCCATTTCCTTCAACCTTCCAAACGCCTCGCTAAGACTCTTCTGCTTCAGATTCAGGTCCTGAAGACACTCCAGTCCGAGAATCGTCTTTAAATCGACCAACACGTGCAACTCCTTCATCAGCGCGAAAAAGCCCTCCAAGCGACGCGGCAGCGCCTTGTAGATGCTTCCGATCATGAAGGCGAGATCGCCCATGGTCTGGAAGCCCACCAGCGGCTTGCGACTCTGAAGAATCGCTTCGACGACCGTGCGAACACCCGCGTGGGAACAAATCTCGGGAAGCTGCTTCTCCAGCGGCAAGTTGGACGTCCGCGTGAGGGTGATACGCGAGATCCTCGTTCCGCTGCTACGGAGATCCTGCATCTCATCACGCGTGAATGGTTACGAAGTTGTCTTCGATCGTCTCCTTGATGGACAGCATGGGATACGACTTCGCAATCTCTTGACGAACCAGCTTGCGCATATGAGGATCCATCGCCTGGAGAGGCACGGAGAAGGTTACTGGAATGTTTGTCTCGCGAAGAATTGTCGTAGAGCTCGCAATCATGGTACGGAACCAGTGATCAATCTAGTGAGCATGGGGAGAGAATCATACCTTTGCTACGATGGCCTGGAAGTGCTCCTTCTCCTCGTCGCTTTTGAAGTCGTAGCGGTCTTCGCTCATGTGTTGAAGGTTGAGGAGACGCTCCTCATCGGTTTTCCGAAGCGTTGGAATGCCGTCCGAGAAGAGATGTCCGAATTTGAAATCGTTTGCACGAAGGAAGTCAAGCGTGGATGCCTACTCTCGATGTCATCACAAATACCCACTTTGATGCACATCGTTGGATCACACTTCTTCCCTGGAGTGTACGGTGTGATAAAGAAGTTGAACGGGCGATACTGATACCTACTCATCACTGTACAGTCGAGAATCTACTTCTCCAATTCCTCGTTCCATGTAAAGCAGCAGATTCCCAACTATGGATTAAGGGTTCTCCACTCATCGACTTCGATGGGATAAAAGTTCTCGGAACTAAGCGTAATCGAAATTCAAATAAACCTACTCGACTCTGTACTTCGCATAACGCGTTTCGTACTATGTGTGAACAACTCCTTCCAAAGAAACCGTATCCAGGGATACAGATCGGAAATACGATTTGTATCCGGATCCGCTGAATTCCAGATCGAAGGCAATGAAGTCACAATTTGCGATGTGCTTCAGCACGTCCGGAAGGACGCTCTCGAAGTTACTCTGAGTCACATCGACAGTAGCGTCACTCTTTGAAAAGGTTTCGGTTTGACTCTCCATTGTTAATGACTGCATCTTTCAACCTCGGAGTGACCCTCTTCCCAGAACGCTTAAACTTGCAACAAACAGAGTCGATACCCATAGTAAACAGATTATTTGAACTTCAGAGCGAAAAAGAGGATGACTGCAATCAGTGCCGCAAGAATAGAAATCATTTGAGTGGACTTGATCTGAACGGGTCCAACCATCGCCTTCACCTCAGAGTCCGTAGCCGGCTCCTTCTCGCGGAGCGTCTTCGCCTTGCGCATCAGGTTGCAGCAGGAACAATTGTTCTACACATAACTCATTCTCTCCATCCTTACCTCTTCGGTGAGCGTCTTCGCGATCGAGCACTTGCACTTCGGGCACTTGCACTTCTCCATGTCCTCTCCCTTAGACACTCTGTCCACCAGGTTCATGATCTCCTTCAACGTAGCGCACGTAGTATCCTGGTTCGCCTTCAGCTCCTTCACATGCTCCGCCTGCTCCTTCTCCAGCTTCTCCTCCAGCTCGGTGATGCGCTTCTCCAGAGCCGTCTTCTCCTCCAGAGTCTTCTTGCTCTTCTCCGTCTCCGTCTTCAGCTCCTTGCTCCGCTTCGCCGCCTCCTCCGTCGACTTCTTCTCGACGTCAGTGATCTTCTTGGTGGCTTCGGTGACCTTCTTTTCGGCGTCGGCAATCTTCTTCTCGGCATCCGCAGCCTTCTTGGTGGCTTCCGTAGCCTTCTTCTCAGCGTCTGTGATCTTCTTCTCGGCATCGGTAGCCTTCTTGGTAGCCTCAGCCAGCTTCTTCTCAGCATCCGCAGCCTTCTTGGTGGCCTCGGTGACCTTCTTCTCCGTCTCACCGACCTTCTTCTCCGCCTCAGCAGCCTTCTTCTCAGACTCCGCCAGCTTCTGCTCAAGACGTCTCTTCTCATCCTCCACCATCGCCATGTCTCCTCCCAGCTTCTCCTTCATCGCCTTCTCGGAGGCAACCATCTTCTCCTCCATCTCACCGACCTTCTTAGCGAAATCCACCTCCATTGCCTTCTTCTCCGCCTCCAGCTTGGCAATGGCCTTCTCGTCCTCCGTCGCGCTCGCAGCCTTTTTCTTCTCGGCCTCCACGGCTCTCTTCTCCATCGCCTTCTTTTCCACCTCCACCTTTGCGAGCTCCGCCTCCAACTTGTCACGAACCGCCTTCTCGGAAGTGACCATCTTCTGCTCCATCTCGCCAATCTTCTTTGCACAGTCCACCTCCATCTCCTTTTTCTCCGCCTCCACCTTCGCAAGCTTCGCTTCGGCGTCAGTGGCCTTCTTGTTGGCCTCGGCAGTCTTTTGCTCGGCTTCAGCGACTCTCTTCTCAGCCTCAACAGCCTTCTTCTCGGCTTCAGCAACTCTCTTCTCAGCATCAGCAGCCTTCTTGTTGGCCTCGGCAGTCTTTTGCTCGGCTTCAGCGACTCTCTTCTCAGCATCAGCAACTCTCTTTTCAGACTCAGCGACTCTCTTCTCAGCATCAGCAGCCTTCTTCTCAGACTCAGCAGCCTTCTTCTCAGACTCACCAATCTTCTTCTTCTCCACCTCCAGATCCACCACTCTCTTCTCGGCAGCCTGACGAGCAGACACCGCCTCCTTCACCTTCTCCTCCAAGTCCTTACCGGCCTCCACTGCATCCATCGCCTTCTTCTCCGACTCCTTCGCCTTCGCAAGCAGCTCCTTCGCCTCCGTTGCCTTCTTCTGGTAGGCAGCGTGAGTGACCTCCACCTCCTTCGTCTTCTTGGCAACCTCCTTCTCCTTCTCGGCGAGCTTCTTCTCCGCCTCCTCCACAGACTTCGCAGACGCCTTCAGCTGCTCCGTCAGCTCGTTCACCTTCTTGCTGGCCTCCTCCGCCTTCTTCCTCATCTCCTCGTTGCCGTCGCGAAGACGCTGCATCTGGTCGTTGGAAGTGCGCAGCTCCTTCAGCTCCGTCTCACTCTTGGTCAGGTGCTGCTTGGACTCCTCCAGCAGACGCTCCTTCTCGGAGCACTTCTCCTTCAGCAACGAAACAGTCTCGCGCATGTCGTCAATCTCTCTCACCTTCTTCTGCATGGTCTCCAGCTCCGACTTCAGACCCTCCTTGCTCTGCTTCTCCTTCTCCAGCGACGACTCGTAGGCAACGATGTCCTGACGCAGCTTCACCGCCTCCTCCTCCATCTGCGTAATCACCTCCTGGGACTTCTGGAGCTTCTTCACCTCTTCCTCCAGACTCGAAATGCGGACCTTCTCCTCCTCAATGCTCTTCTCCTTTCCCTGGATCATCTTGTGAAGGTTCTCCTCCTCCGCCTCCAGGCTCTTTGATTTGTCTTGCTCCGCCTTCAGACGGGTCATCAGTCCCTTATTGAACTCTTGGAGCTTCTGGTATTTCTTCTCCCAGTCGTCTGCCGACGACTGCTTTCTCGCCTCCATCGCCTGCATCGTCATTTTGGCATTGATGAGTCCGAGAGCCTTGCTTACGGCCTCACGCTCCTTGGGATTTGACACCTTGCTCAGAACGTTCTCATAGAGGTCGTTCACATTGCTCCCTTCTTCCGCGGGCTTCTACGTCCTAACCACCTTTCAACCATCCACCTACCGTTCCATTGACCTGGCTCTGACGCGTCATGGCTCCCGATCCAGACGTACTGGCGGAAGACAGATCAGTTGCCAGTCCAACACTCGAGTGATTATCCGGCTTTCTAATGCTCTTTGAACTCATTCTGAATGACAACCCTAAACAAACAACAAATACTGCTTCCACAGGTTTTGTTCGGATGAAACGCCCACAGAGAAGGGTACAATCGAAACGATTGTTTCAATGCTCGGTCGCATTGTCCGGTCGTTCAGTAGAGCGCCCCTCGCCTCGATGGCAGTAAGGAACGCATCTGCCATTCGGAGTCCTCGGAGCTATTCTCTCAACAGCCCGATTTCCGATGAGGAATTTGCGGAGATGATGAAACAGATACAGATGGATCCGGTGGGCGAATGAGGACAGGGTAATGGCTTAGAATCAATCGAAAAAGCTCATCGTGGCACTCTCCGGTGGGCCGGACAGTATGGCGCTTTTGTACCTGATGAAAGCTTGGACAAAACCATCTCGCTTGGTAGCAGTGACCGTAGATCATGGGTTTCGAGAGGGCATGTCGTTGTTTCGAATGTGATATAGATAGAAAGTGCGAGAGAGGCCAATCAAGTCCATGAGTGGGTTTCTTCCATCAACGTGACTCACGTCACAAAGAAGATTGACTGGGTAATCCATTCATCGGTAGAGTGATTCCTAGAAGGGTCTTTCCGGTAGCAAACCCTCGCAAACACAACTCGAAAATCAGGGAAGAGAGCAACGCTACCGACTGTTGCATGAGGTCTGCGAAACCTATCACACAAAGGAGATTGTTGTTGCTCACCACGGAGACGACCAGATTGAGACATTCCTCATGCGTCTGTATCGTGGAAGTGGAGTTTCTGGATTGGCATGTATGCGATCCATCCAAGAGATGGAAGACGGAACCTATCGCATCCGTCCCCTCCTCCAGGTGTCGAAGCAGCGTCTTCTCGAAACCTGCAAGGCGCGCTCGATCCCCTTCGTCACCGATCCCTCCAACACCGATCTTCAGTACGATCGGAACCGAGTTCGTCACGGCATCTCGCTTCTTCGAGAGCAAAACGCGATGGATGTCGGGAGCATTCTTCACGCCATCCACTTCTTTCAAGACATGCGCGACGCGATGGACACAGAATCGGCGAACGCTCTCCGTCAGTGCTGCCAATACAACTCCCGACTGGGCATCTGTCGTCTGAATGCCACCGCTCTCTCACAGATCCCCTCCTTCATCGTCGCCAGCGTACTTCGGAAGGTGTGTTTCGGTATCAGCGGAGTCACTGCGCCGAGCGAGAAGGCGGTCCACCGCATCTCCCAGATGCTTCGGACGGGCCACATTCCCAAGCCGGTTCAGGTGGGTGGCTGCGTGGTAGGCGTTTGTTTGCGATTTCACCGGAGCTGTCGGAGCAGAAGCCTGGGTCCTCCGTGTACATGAAGAAGAGGAAGGGAGATGTGTGGGTGGCAGTGTGTATGGATCGCAACCAGCTACCCCAGCGAGCGATCGACAGGTATCGTTGGGGAGGTCTGGCGAATAGTCGCGCCGTTCCGCTGCCGCTGGGAGAACGCGTGGTCTTTGCGAACCAGTACGAAGTGAAGGCGGTGGAGAAGAAGATACAGCTGCATTCTCTGACGACGGTGAAGTCGCTCGGTTTCATTCCTTCTCTGGACACGAAGGTTGCACCGCTGTCGGTTTCGTTTCTCTCGGATCCAGTAGGAGACGCGATGAATGTATTAGACAGACGCTGCAGGGCATTCTCTGCTCGAATAGAGGACTGCTGACGCGGCAGAACCTAAGCGAGTCCATTGCTCGGTCAATTCCTGCGGTGTTTGCTAGCATGTTGAGGTTGCGGGGAGGAGTGATAGGTAGAAACGGGAAGCGCGAACTCGTCTACTCTCCCGTGCTGAAGGTCAACAGGGTCGCCAACATCGAGTTTTCCTTCCGCTCGCTGCCAAAGAGAGTGTTTTCAAACATAGACGAATGGGTCATTTATTATACTGTTTGTTACGACGCACTTCGTCGGGCTTGGAGCGCCTCCAGCCGTCTCTGTCTCTCTTCCTCAGCAGTGAGCTTCACGGGAGCTGACTCTCTATCCGTCACACAGAGAAACAAGACGAACATGTCGCTTGTCCGTCCGGAGGCAGGCAACGGCGCTTCCTCCTACAGTTCAGGATGGAAAGAGAAAGGACCTGGATGACAGGAGGGAAGATGGAGTCGAAGATGAACTTCAGGAAAGAGATGAAAAACAGCAGACACATCTTGACAAGCGAATAGAGTCCGGTTCCCGCCTGGTACGCCATTGTTGAGAACGACATACACGAACCCAACGCCTGGTGGAGTTCCGGAATGGAAATCTGGGTGAAAGACAGCTACGGGACCTACGAAGGCACTCGATTTCTTGAAGAGAGTGCCGACCGGTCCCTTCTCCAACCAGAGGAGACACCGCATGGGGACCAGACAGTTCAGATATCCCGTCGCAAAGAAGAAGCCGGTGATCACGCCACAGAGGTGGCCAATGAAGCTGACTCCCGGGACAAGTACCTTCCGTTGAGATACGAAAAGACATGTACAGACATCAAGATGAGGTACACGACGGCATACCACTTGCGCGGGACGTTCACAATTCCAAAGATCCTACAAGATAACGGGTGACAGAAACGACAACGGAATGGTTTCCAACTCGCTCTCATAGGACTGCCAAGTGAGCAAGGAGAAGATGACTCCGGAGAAGCCAGCTGCCATGACGTAGTTTGCACTCGGGATAAAAAGCCTAGGATGATAGCGAAGAACGATGAGAACCAAGCGATCAACTTGTAGATTGCGACATAGAGGATTCCGTTGAGGATTACAAAGAGCAAGATGGTATAAAACATGAAAATGGATCCATGACGTCTTTCAAGAGAAGAATCTCCCTGTGAAGGCTGAAATATACCTACTTATACTGAAGAATGAAAGTAAGTTGAATGTGATGTGAAGAAGACCAAGATGGGTAAACGCAGATGTGATGATTCTCTAGAAATGAGGCGCTGGATTCACTCGAACATAAATCTCGAGCCTGTCAATCACATAATATGCACTGATTGCGCAAGAAGAGGATCCTCCAAAGATGAGTTGAATGAGGAAAACGATAATGCAGATGGAAGAATACAGGATTGTACTTGGTGGAACCGAGCGAAATGCGTCTTGTAATCGTGTTGTCATGATAATGAATGGGTGTGTTGTTTTGGCGAAATCGGTACCTGATGGGAAAGAGTGATGAAAAATGCAAAACTGTAACAACACACCACTTCAATGAGGTTGAAATCCTTTTCTCACAATATTGATTGTTTGATATGCCCACACTTGTTGCATGGGTTCCAAAGGGGAAAGGATGAGAAGAAGAAGAAAATGAACCGACGAACACTTTGACACATTCATGCAAAACAGCCATCATTTCCCTTGCCCTCATTCCCTCTCACGACTCTACGCGAATCATATGATACTATCCGAAGAGAATCTGAGGGGCGAACACGGATTGGCGGAACGAAAAAAACTGGTGCGCAGGTGGTCAATTGGACAATCTTTGATTAGCAAATCAACAATGAGTGAAATTACGAGTAGGGCTGCTTCCACGGAGTGTGACACGTAGATTGTGGACTTCACAACGTGACTGCTGCACCGATGCTTGATTCCTTTACGGATGTCATCTATGTAGCGAGTGCCGTTCTGTTCATCTTTTCCATTCTTGGTCTAAGCCAGCAGGAGAGTGCGAGAGCTGGCAATTGGTACAATTGGGCGGATTTCGTGATCTAGGTTCGGAATCATCGGTATGGTGGCGTGTGTCCTGATGCAGTACCTTCGTACGGGTATCATTTCCATGAATGCCGATTGGATGGGTCTTAAGAATCTGAGCCAAGCTTGGTGGCTGCCTCCTGTCGTCCTGATTATCGGCTGCCTGATCGGTGTCGTACGTGATTGGTTGATAGTGTAAGGAGTAGTGGATGGCTCACTCGGTTGCCATGACGGGTATGCCCCAGATGGTTGGTCTTCTGAACGCCTTCGGAGGTCTGGCTGCCGCGTTGGAGAGTATTGCCCTGTTCTTCTCTCCCAAGTGGCTACTTTAGTCTCTTTTCACGGGTAGTGCGCTCACATTCCTCAACGAGACTTACTGGAAGAAGGAGTCAGTCACGCAGATCGTGTTCATGGTGATCGGCATCTTCATCGGAATGGTCACCTTCATCGGATCCATCATCGCCTGCGTCAAGCTGAACGGAAAGAAGCTGCACGTTCCTTCCCACCCCGCTCTGACCAACGCCATCCTTCTCGTCATCTGCCTCATCCTCATGGTGCTCTCCGGACTCAGCTCCTACTATGACAGCTGCGTGCGTACCATCGAGCCGGGTGTTCTCCCCTTCGGCAAGTGGGGCTGGATCTTCATCCTCCTTCTCGTCGTCTTCTCCTCCATCTACGGCGTCTACTTCGTGCTGCCCATCGGCGGCGCCGACATGCCCGTCGTGATTTCCGTTCTGAACGCCTTCTCTGGACTCAGCGGCTGCACCGCCGGTTTCATGCTGCGGAACAGCATGCTGATCATCACCGGCGCCATCGTCGCCTCCAGTGGCTGCATTCTCTCCTACATCATGTGTCTCTCCATGAACCGCTCCCTCGTCAGCGTCCTCGCCGGAGGCTTCGGCGAGGGCTCCTCCAAGAAGGCCGGAAAGAAAGAGGCGCAGCCGGAGAAGCCGCACTTCCCCATCGAGCCAGCGGCGGTCGCCGAGCTGCTCCTCGACGCCAACAAGGTGCTGATCGTCCCCGGCTACGGAATGGCCGTGGCGCACGCGCAGCACGCGGTGTCGGAGATGACGTCGATTCTCACCGGAATCGGAAAGAAGGTCGCCTTCGGCATCCACCCCGTCGCCGGCCGTCTTCCCGGACACATGAACGTCCTTCTGGCGGAGGCGAACGTCCCCTACAACATCGTCTACGAGATGGACGAAGTGAACCCCACAATGAGTGAGAACGACGTGTGTTTGGTGGTGGGCGCCAACGACACGGTGAACCCTGCTGCTGAGAACGATCCCGATTCCCCGATCGCCGGCATGCCGGTGATTCGTGTGTGGGAGTCGAAGCGCGTGGTCGTGTTCAAGCGATCGATGAACCGCGGCTACGCCGACGTGGAGAACCCTCTCTTCTTCTTCGAGAACACCAACATGTGCTTCGGAGACGCCAAGAACACAATGGAATCCATCGTCGCCGTGCTGCGTGAGAAGGCGAAGAGTCTGGAGAAGCACCAGGTCGGCAGCACGCTGGCGGCCGCGAAGCAGCAGGAGGAGTTCGACTACGCTGCCATCGAAACGTTCATGACGGTGGGCGTTCCCAAGGAGACGGGCGAGGAGGAGACGCGCGTCGCCATGACACCAGAGGCTGCAAAGAAGATCCGCAAGCTGGGTTTCCAGGTGCTGCTGGAGAAGGGCGCCGGAGACGCGGCCAAGTTCTCGGAGGAGGAGTACACGAAGGCGGGCGTGAAGCTGGTGTCGCACGAGGAGGCGTTCACCGACGCGGATATCGTGCTGAAGCTGAACGAGCCGCTGGAGGAGGAGGTGGCGCTGCTGCGCGAGGGACAGCTGCTTGTCTCCTACGCGTCGCCCGCGCAGAACTCGAAGCTGCTGGCGGCGGTAGCTGCGCAGGGAGCGAAGTGGCTGGCGATGGACAACGTGCCGCGCACCACAATCGCGCAGAAGCTGGACTCGCTGTCGTCGATGGGCAAGATCTCGGGCTACCGCGCCGTCATCGAGGCATGCAACGCCTACGAGGGCTTCTTCGGCCCGCAGATCACGGCGGCCGGCAAGTATCCTCCCTGCAAGATGCTGATCATCGGCGGAGGCGTGGCGGGACTGGAGGCGATCGGCGCTGCGAAGTGTCTCGGCGCGGACGTGCGTTGCTTCGACACGCGTTCGGTGTGTCGCGAGCAGGTGGAGTCGATGGGCGGCACGTTCCTCGACCTTCGTGTGCCGTCGAAGGAGAACGGCGAAGGCGCCGGCGGCTATGCGAAGACCATGTCGCCCGAGTACATCGCTGCGGAGATGGATCTGTTCATGGCGCAGGCGCGTGAGTGCAACGTCATCATCAGCACGGCCGCCATTCCCGGCAAGCGTGCGCCCATCTTGCTGACGAAGGAGCACGTGGAGGCGATGCAGACCGGCTCGGTTATCGTGGACCTGGCGGCCCGCACCGGCGGCAACTGCGCGCTGACGCAGCCCGGCAAGGTGATCGTCCACAAGGGCGTCACTATCATCGGCTACCGCCAGCTGCCCTGCCGCATGGCGCGTATCGCCTCGGAGATGTACGCGAACAATCTCTTCCGCCTGCTGGAGCACATGCACGGCGCGAAGGAGTTCACGGTGGATGCCTCCGACGACATCATCCGCAACATGCTGGTGTGCAACGAGCGCCAGGTGACCTATCCTCCGAAGACCATCCTGCAGCCGGCACCCGTCAAGCCAGTGGTGAAGAAGACCACAAAGTCGATCCACGAGACCCAGGGAATGAACAGCGACGCGCAGCGCGCGCTGGCGGTGGTGGCGCTGTTCGTGGTCGCGGTGGTGATCGGATTCTTCCTGCCGCCCACGTTCACCTCGCAGCTGATGATCTTCGCCCTCTCCGTGATCGTGGGATACAACTCGATCTGGAACGTGGCGCCCTCGCTGCATACGCCGCTCATGTCGGTCACGAATGCTATCTCGGGAGTGGTTATTCTGGGAGCCCTCTTCCAAGCCATCGACCCGTTCGACAGCATCTCCTTCTGGGTGTCGATGCTTGCCATCGTGTTTGCCTCCATCAACATCGGTGGTGGTTTCTACGTCACCAGACGTATGCTTGATATGTTTAAGAAGATGTACTGTGTTTGTGACAAACAACCAACAACTTGCTTCCTAGCTTGATGAAGCTGGGAAGGAAGCTACTTACGTTCTCCTGCTTTACGGACTGTGATGTCTTGGTGTCTGCATCATCATCCAACCCCTTTCTTACGTGAATAGATATGCTTGTAGGGACAGTGGGATCCCTCCGCGCAATATCCGGCACTGAAGTTGCGACAGAGAGGAACGCCATCGGGAACCTACCTCCGATTTTGACATTTCCGCTTACATGTTCGTGTCTAAAGTTACAATGATCGTTGGAACACTGTCCCTCCAAATAGAAGGAACACAGCGGGAGCAATTCCGGGTTCATTACGTGACTGAGAGTGCAGGACTCGTTCTGACAACATCCCTATATCATATATAACACGAATGAGGACTCGGAGAAAAGCGGGACAGATGCGAACCAACGACGGATCGTGAACATTGGGGCACTCTGGATTCTTACAGAAGCCGTGCTTACAGAATTGCAGACACACAGCGTTCGTTTTCCTTCTCGGCCTGGAAACGTGTCCCGATTCGGACACTTTATTCATTTCCATTCCCTTCAGAACGTATTTGTCTCCATTGACCATCACAATCTCTGGCTTCTTCTCCTTTGCAAGTGCGTCAATCGACACCTTCTGTTCCTTCAGCAGAGAGAGCTGTTTCTCGAGCGTATCTAGACTGGGGTTGATATACCTAGTTTTCACAGATGCTTCTTCCTGCTGCTTCTTTCGCATATACACTAGGGAAAAACTCTCCTTCATGATTACCATCCGGATTGAACGGCACTCGCGACGATTGCTTTCGAATCTTCTTCGTGTGCTTTGACTATGGATTGTCTTTCGCGATGGTTGAGTTTCCTACCATGGATCGGGGTGAGTACGATTTCATGGCTCTGCCACTCCGTTTTCAAGGCGCAAAGAAGCGGGTATCGTCGGTTCGTCCAACAAACAGAACAAACACTGTTCATTTGTTTTCCCGAGTTCGCTAAGTGCGAAATCATTGTGTCACAAAACGTGATTACACTGCTCAAAACGGTGGCGTATCGCAAATCGTCCTCTTCGCTGAAGAGGTTCGGCGCAAGGACTCTCGCCAAATTGGATGAATTCATCTTATTCTCGTCGCAGTGCTGGGCCACATCCGCAAACAGCGACAGCACCCACATCAACAATTCACGCGGCTTCTGCTGGAGAAGCGACAACACGTTGTAGCACTCCTGCACATCACTCCACTTCCAGTTTCCCACAGTGAGGTCGTTGCACTTCTGGATCTCATTTCGATCGACGCCATTCAAAATCGGCATGGGGAGATCTCTGTAGTACGCCTAGATGACAGTGAAAGAATACATCCACCTTTATCACGGAAGCTACCACATTCACTTGATCACTTGGAATGTCCTGCTCGCTTCGGATCTTATCTCCATGGTCGTCCAGATAATCGATCAGCTGCTCGACTTCGCCGGTGGAGCCGGAAAGACGGAAGATTCCCTCCTGAACATTACATCTGCATCACAACTCCACCTCTCGAAGTCCTCCCAACGCGAACAGCTTCTGTTTCAGAGCAACCAAAACGCCTGGAACAGAGAAGCTGTAATCCAGCGCCATTGGAAGAAGAGAGGAATCGACACCGAACACCTTCTGCTGAGATGTCGCCGATATGTTAATGAAATCACGCGTGTCTTCCGAGGAGAAGAGAATGAGTTTCGATAGCTGAATGGAGCGTTTGGTGAATGCGATCTGCATCGAGAGGTCGACGCTTCGGCCTCGCTTGAGTGTTACAACGGTTTCAGAAAGGGTGAGATCGATGTTCACATCCTGGACACTGGGAACAGGTTCGATGGTGATCGTCTGGGTGGTTGTGCTACGATTGGTGATTGTAAAATGGAACGAGTAAGGAGTGTTGATGTCGAATTTGTTTCCTGCAAAGAGTAGACAGCGAGGGGAAACGTCGAATTGAGGCGTCTAGGAACGAACACCCGTCCACGAGTACGTCTTCATTCTTCTGGCGAACATACGACATGTACGCATTGCAGATACGTTCGGGACGCATATAGAGAAACCGCTCCAGCAGATGGGTGATGCGACTGTTCACAAGACTGTCCACCGATTGTTGTCCATAAAGAACCCTAGGTGAGAAGAAAAAGAGGAGATAGACTCTTCATAGAAATAAACCGTATTGCTCTCGCAAAGAAGAATCGGCGGAACATCAACCGCGCGAGCAAACGTGCCAGAGGCACTTTGGTTCATAGGAGGAATGGGCGTTTCCGAGAGAAGACGATCGACATCTTTGACGAAATCCTCGTTTGAGAGAGAATCCGATGATCGGTCTGAGTGTTGAATTCATTCCACTCATTCTACCGTTTGAATTCATCGTAGAGGATAATGACCGCGTTAGTTCTTGGTAATATGCAGAGGAAAGCGCTATTGGTGAAAGCGTACCTTCGTTCCTACTAATGCGAAGCGAATTCAAGGATTGATACGAATCCGCCAACTGAGGCAACGTTACATCCTGGTTGACCCTCCGCGAGTAGTAGGGAGCCAACTGTCTAAAAGCGGATCCTGGATCAGCCATTCGGACTTTTATCTGTTTCTTCGTATCCGAGTTTTTTCTCTCTACTCTGGTTCTATGGAGTGGAAGAGTGTCAGTCCGGAGAGGATTCGTCACAGTATAGGTATCCCCGCTTTTCATTCCCTTCTCCTCTAGAACATGTCTGCAGAGAGGTGGGCCCTGAGGAGAGTCAAGCCAACACGGAAAGTGACCCCTATTCCATCACTCTTCCCAATGGGGAACAGTTGCACATGGTTCCTGTTCCCATGGATCTGGAAGTAGGTTCTGTGAAAGGAATGAACGGATAGGTTGCTCTACTGAATGAAGCGGTTCCAACAGAGGACGATTTGATAATACCGCATCCGTCTTTCCACATCAACGACCTAATCCATTTGGAGGTGATCGATTCACTTCAAACCAACCCAAAGCGGGTTCCCTCTTCCGAGGAAGAAACTCTCGACGATGTTATGTTTGCAGACATGGAACAAGCGATTCTATCCTTCATCAGAACGGGTCGTCCTCTCTCTCATTTTTACACAATCTTGTTACCTGTACGCTCTTTCGCTATTCCTCCCCTAGAAACTGAGCGAGACGCAGTGGACTTCCATCGTTCAGAGCCCCTCTCTCCCCCACTCCCTGTCAACCGTCCAGTCCTTCGCGTCCCTCTGCAGCTCACACTCTTGTTGTCGCGCGCTACTGAAACACTTCTATCCTCTTCTCGCTACAAACCTTTCGGCACAGAGTCTTCTGAAGACTCTTTTCGATTGCTCAGAGCTGCGCCACGCGTCCAACGATGACCTTCGTCGTCTCCACGCGTCGCTCCTTCAAATGTGGAACGATGTCTCCCTTGTCAACCAGTTTCTTCTCACTCTCTATTCCTCTCTTGTTTCCTGAACAAACACGAAAGCAGAAGGTAAGAGGATTGTTACAAAACACGACCACTTGGGCATCCGCGTTGCCCGAGTTCTTCAGTCCACATGCAATGAAATAGTAGCCAGGATTCACCTGGAGACTCATAAACGTCGACGAGCCGTCCTCGTTCCGCGGAGACGTTGCGATCGCATCCTTCAACATCATCGAAGCCGGAAGCTGCCCGTTGGCTGCTTGGAACACGCCGATCACGGGAACGCTGTCGACAGACACCGCCATCTTCACCGTCACAAGCGAAGGACTTGCCACATAGACGCGATACCTTCCATGTCACCAAAAAATCAAACCCACTTCTCCGCCAGCGCGAAGCCGCGAACGCCGAGCACCGAATATCCCGTCGAATTCTCGTAGAGAACCCGAATAAAGGTATAGTTGAGCCGCAACTCCGCTCCCAGCTCGGGCAGCGGGATCGAATGCGTCTGCGTCTCGCTCAGAATCAGCGGATGCGACGAGCGGACGGAGAGCGTGTACTGCACCGCATTCTTCTTGATGTACTGACTGGCGATCAGCACGTAGGCTCCCGGCGGCAGCTCCTTCTCGAGCACGCAGGCTCCTCGCATGAACCCGTCGGACTCTGCAATCGCCGACGCGGCGGACAGTCGCTTCTCGGCAACGGAGTCTTCGGAGAGGAGCCGCAGATACACCGCCGCGTCGGCGTTCTCCAGTGTCTCCATCCGCGCGTTGAGGAAGGTGGGACGATCGAGACGGAAGTGGTACATGGGGTTGGTGGCGTAGGTGATTTCCGACGGTCGGCCGCCGTTATTGTCGCTCTTCCACTCGCCTGCCACGCGCGTGAGGAAATGGTACTTCGGGAAGTCGCTGATGGGCTTCACGGAGCCGTGGACGTCGTTGTGGAAGCGGACTTGGATCGAGAAGTTGAAGGTCTTCAGGTTGCGCGGCTCCTCCTTGCAGGACATCACGATGACACTGTAGGTGAAGTGGCCCGGCGGCAGCATGAAGCGACAGAGCGTGTAGGGAGCGTTGGTAAAGCTGATGCTCTTCGTGATCACCTCCGCGGCGTCTCGCTCCTTGACGAGGTATCGTGGTCCCTCGGTGCGGTAGATCTGGAGACTGATGAGGATGTACGTCTGGTCGTTGCCTAGCATGTCGTCGTAGTTGAGATAGTGCCGGCTGAGCATGATGTAGACGGGGTTCTCGTAGCGAGCGGTGTTGGTCAGGTCCAGAACGAACTGCGGACAGTTGCTGAGGTTCATCACGTCCTTCGTATAGCCGTTGAAGACGTTCGTGTAGCAGTCGTGGTAGGTGACGGAGGTGTTAAGCAGCTCGGGCGACCAGTTCACGTTGCTACGGTCAATTCGTCCCCTCACGCCAACAAGTTCTTGAAGTACTTCTGGAAGTCCTCGTAGCTCATCCAGAAGAGACCGTCGTCGAACGAAGGGTTCTGCAGCCTTCGCTGGAAATCGGGACACAGCTTCTGCGCATGAGTTGCAGGCGTCGCTCTCACCATTTGCATGGTCGGCGACCAGCTGGACGCATCCTGGTAGCTGAAGCGGCCCTTCCACGTCAGTCGTCCCCAGGGATTGCGCAGCTGCAGCAGTCGGTGACCCTCGATCTCCACGAGCTGCGTGTCACGCTCTCCTCTCCCCTACCTGCGTCACACAGTAGCAATGGCCCGACGCCAGTCCCAGCCGCTCCTCGCAGTCGCTTCCCAGGTCGCTCCGCGTGCCGGAGGTCAGCAGACAGTCGCCGGCGCTATTCGTCGCCTTCCTCGCCCACACCTACTTGAAGGCTCCGTGAAGACGTCTCCAGAGTCGGTCGGGGTCGTCGAAGTAGCTGATCTCCGGCAGCCAGCCGGTCAGACTGTAGGTGTCCTGGCCGCCGTTGCCGCCGTTGAAGGAGTAGCCACCGTGGACCTTCAGGAAGGCCTTCTCGATGATAACGGGCCACAGCTCGCCGTTATTGCGGCTGGAGACGGTGACGGGGTTCTGGCTCCGGTTGACGAGAATGCGGTGGTCGACGACCACTTTGCGCGGAATGCCGTTGAAGGTCAGCTTCACGATGTACTTGCCGGCGGGGTTGAACACGGGGCGTCCGCTCTTCTGCGGGAACAGAATGCCGGAAATCAGCGGCTTCTTGAAGCGTTTCTCGTGGTTGGCGCAGCTGATCATCGAGGAGACGATCGTGCAGTCTCCCACTTGGTGCTGGCAGACAGCAAAGGGGTCCAGAGGCCACTTGATGAGCACCGGATCGACGTACAGCTGCGTGGGGGAGATGAAACGCACAGAGGTGTGGAAGAGACTCTCGGAAATGTGGTAGTCGAACGAATCGGTGAAGGATACGTAACTGAAGTCATGCTCGTCCGAGTCGAACCAGGGAAGAAACACGTTTCCGTTGATGGTGGAGGTCTGGGAGAGGATTCGTCGCTCTCGCGAACTCAATGGACGGTCGATATAGGATTGGTGACTTCGACTGTCTTGCAACGCTTGGGGAGAAGGAGGTGTGCTGGGAGAATAGTAGGGTTCCTGAACCACACATGCCGATGAGGATACCGGCGACGGCATCGGAAGGGCATAGAGGGGCGGCTGGGGAGCAACACCCTGAGGTTGACACACATATCGGTTTTGCATCTGTACTAACTGAGTTTGTAACTGCATCTGTATTTCTAGAGGACGTCGGATCATCGAAGAGTAGCTCTGCTTCCTAGAAAGGAACAACTCTCTTCATCCCATACTTCTCTCCGACAGAAGTGATGATCGCATTTTGTAGAATGGAGACAACATAGCTGATTTCCATGTACTGCGCGTTCAGATCATTTTTCGCCTTCGCTGATTCGTACTAGAAGTGGTTTCGATGGCCCAAAAGTACTAAATTGAGGTGGTTATTGATATCGGCAATAATCTGCGACTGGTCCATGAAAAAGAAATCTATCTGACTGGGCGTAAACTGAATTCGCTCAACAGTCGTCCTTGATTTGTATGCTTCCATATCACTGCACGCACAACGTCCTTGTTCTTTCATTTCCATCCATTTTCATTGATAGATTAGATGAATCCACTTCCATTCCCTGAAACATGCGAATCCTTTAATTTTGCACTCAAAAGAACCGATTCTCCACGAAAGGCATATACTTCATTCCTATTGAGATGGTTTTCGACAGAATTGCCTTTCAGTGATTGGTTTTTCCAACGGACGATGACGAAAAGAAATGCCATTCACTCAACACGGCGGCTCGTTCCGATAACACACTCACAAACACCCCAAACACGCATCTTGCAAATCCAACAGGAGGAACACCATTCATTTTTACCTACAATGGAAAACGGGGAGGTCGCTGTCGCCGAAAAGGAGCACCCATTCTACAGATACTATGGGCAGCTCTCTCACCAGCAGAATATGCTGCAGGATTCCATCCGAACAGGCACCTACTACAATGCAGTGTCCTACAACGTTTCTGATTTTGAAGGAAAGGTAGTGCTCGATGTGGGCACTGGATCGGGCATATTGTCTCTGTTTGCGGCGCAAGCTGGAGCAAAGAAGGTGTACGCTGTGGAGTGCAGTGGTATGGTTCGCTACGCCCGTCGTCTGGTGAAAGCAAACGGCTTTGACGGAGTTATCCAGGTGATTTTGGGTAAGGTGGAGGAAGTGACGATTCCGGAGAAAGTGGACATCATTATCTCGGAGCCGATGGGATTCTTCCTCGTCCACGAGCGTATGCTGGAGAGTTACATGATTGCTCGTGATCGTTTTTTGAAGCCCGAGGGCAAGATGTTCCCCACGACAGGAACGATGTTTGTTTCGGTGTTTTCGGACGACAGCCTCTACAAGGAGTTGAAGAGTCGTTCCAAGTTCTGGAAGCAGAAGGACTTCTACGGATTCAACATCAGCTGTCTGAAGGACGACGCGCAGCGCGAGGTGTTCAATCAGCCTGTCGTTGGTTACATTCCGACAAACACACTCATCACGGCTACGACGGCTACACATGTTATTAACTTTGAGAAAGATACTGTGGACTCGCTGAAACACTTCCAGATCCCCTTCAGCTTCATCATCACATCTACTTGTAGGATTCCTAGCATATTTTAATCACTAGCTCTTCTCCACGGCCTTGCGTGCTGGTTCGACGTGAATTTTGTGGGGTCCTCTTCGGAGGTTGTTCTCTCCACCGCTCCGTATTCTTCGGGAACGCACTGGTATCAGTGCCGCTTCTGCCTCGAGAACCCGATCGCCGTGAACATGGGACAGAGTGTGAGTGGAGTGTTGGATATGAAGGTGAACGACGACAAGAGCTACGATGTCACGCTGAACAGTAGGATTGGAAGAGAAGTGTCACGTAGTTTCCCTCGACGGAACGCTCATCAAGTCTTCTGGGTTTTACCATCTTCAGGACCAGACGTACTATGTAGGCGTTTTGGAGGGGAGTGATGGCAGTATGGAAATCAGGAGGAGTATTAAATTGGAGTATTCGCTATATGTGTTTGTTGAACAATCCCTTTTCGCGGGGGACGAAACGATGATTTGCATTGTTGTGTTGTGAAACAACCCGTGTATCTACACTGTTATTTGCGCTGCAATGTGGAAGAAATTTGACTTCTTTACATCGGAGTTGCTTCAATCGGAGAGTCCATCGAGCAGTCTATTCACTCTTCAGGTATTGGATTTCTGGCAACATGCTAACGTCCAGGCGATGGATATCACGTGCGTAACGGGAGGCTTGGGCCAGTTAGTGTTTGGAGACTCGGAGGGAGGTGTCACTATATCAAACCAGAACTACTCGCTGAGTCGGTTCAAGGCGCACGACGGATGCATAAACGGTGCTGTCTTGGTAGGCTTTGTGTTTTCTCGCTGAAAGTTAGCTAAAGTCGTCGAACACGCTCCTGACGATCGCATCCAACGAGGATATCCGCAGCGAGGAGGAGATCCGTTGTTCGCAGGAAGTGTCCAACAAGATCCGCTCGTCGCTCTACGCCAACCCGACCTACGACTGGATGGTGAAAGATTTGGGACTGTCTCCCGCTGTGTCTCCGGCAGGCGAATTGAGTGCGACGGAGATGAAGCTATGGCGCATGAGCAGCACGACGGAGAACGGTATCCCCGAGCCCATCCGCACATTCCAGCTGTTTTCCACCCCGAGCAATGAGATCGTCACTTGCATCAGCGTGAATGAGGAAAACGACCTGGTGGTGCTGGGCTGCAAGAGTGGATCCATCTACTACATCCAGGAGAACCTCCTCGTCCGTCGCCACTGTTCCCCCGTGCGCTTCTCGACCTCTCTCGACGGTCCGGTGACCGGTCTCCATCTTCTTCTCGCCGACGACAAGTCGAGCTTCTTCCTCTATGCGCTTACCGCCTCCTCCACGTCCTGCTTCCTCTTCCCCCGCCGTGTTCAAGCCTCAGCGACCTGCCACATCCTCGACCGCTCGAACGGGTGTCGTCGCCGCTGCAGCTGCGTCACCGACCAGAACGAATGCATCGTCGCGCGCGACAACGGCCTCTTCCGCTTCCGTGGCCTCGAAAGCATCGGTTGTTACGCCTTCGACGGCGTGAAGCAGACCATCGGGAGTTACAAGGACTGCATGCTGGTCTGCTGCGAGCGCGAGGGCGTGCAGCTGGTCACCATTTACAACCTGAAAGCCCACTTCATCGAATATCAGGGACAGATGCGACGGTAGAGGTTTCGTTCCCTTCTGATGCATAGCGACGGCGCGGTGGAGGCGGCAGTGGCCTCCTTCTGCGAGTGGGGAGACATCTTCATCCTGACGCGGCGGCACGCGATCTTCTGCTACCATCGTCTGGACCTGCAGTCGAAGCTGAAGGTCCTCTACGACCACAAGCTGTTCGAGCTGGCGCTGACGGTCGCTCACAGCAACGACCTCTACTACGGAAGCATCGTGGAGATCCACAAGCTGTGGCGATGGTGAGGGGCCTCCAGCGTAGCTACGGCGATTATCTCTACCAGAAGGGCGCGTTCGACGAGGCGGTGGCGGAGTATATCAAGACGATCGGCACCATCGAGCCTTCCTACGTCATCCGTCGCTTCCTCGACGCACACCAGCTGCCGAACCTCACGCAGTACCTGGAGGCGATCCACGTGCAGGGCGTCGCCAACAAGGACCACACGACGCTGCTGCTGAAGTGCTACGCGCGGATGCGTCAGGACGCGAAGCTGCGCGCGTTCGTCCACGGAGACAAGGAGATGCAGTTCGACGTGCCGACGGCCATCCACGTGTTGCGCGATTGCAACTGTGTGGAGGAGGCGAAGGAGCTGGCGCTACGCAACCGGCTGCACATCAGCTACGTGGACATTCTCCTCAACGACACCAAGGAGTTCGAGGCAGCCGTGCGCTACCTCTACCGGCTCTCCTTCACCGACGCCGACGCCATCGTGCAGGCGGACGGCCGTCTGTTGCTTGAGAATGCGGGCGACAGCGTTACCGAGCTCATCATCTCGCTCTGCATGGGCTTCACGCCCGTCGTCGACGCCAGCGACGCGGAGGAAGCCACTTCGTCTCTCCGCGCCAACGTGCGGCGGAACATCGACGGGAAGACCGCCATGGACTCCTCGCAGATGGCTGCAGCGGCGCCCGCGCTGCTGGCGACGCTGGGAGAGCGCGTGCTGGAGCCGGTGTTTGGGAACCCGTCGTCGTACATCTACCTGTTCGCGTCGCGACAGGACTTGCTGCTGCGCTTCCTTGCAAAGGTGGTGTCGCGTGAGAAGGAGTGTGACGCGTCTACGTGGAACACGCTGCTGGAGATGCTGCTGCGGCGCGAGAAGGAGAGTGTAGGCGATGGTGTGGGTGTTTTATCTACGCAGAAGGGTGATTCAGACGAGCAAAAGGGTGATTCAGTTAATCAGAAGGGTGAATCATCTACTCAAAAGAACACCAATTCAACTCCTAATAACACCAATTCATCCCCCTCGCTCTCCCACGAAGCCACCGATCTGACGGTGATGAAGGTCCTGGAGGACCCGCAGGCGCGCTACGACAAGGAAGAAGCCCTCGTTCTCGTACAGACCTACAACCACACCGACGGCATCGTCTACCTCTACCAGAAGAACGGACTCTTCTCGCTCCTCCTCCAGCACTACCTCCAGCATAACGACTGCAAAGCAGCCATCGAGCTCTGCAAGGCGCACGGCAGCGACCAGAGCTCGCTGTGGGTGCAGCTGATCGTCATCCTGGCGCAGCAGGAGCCCGTGAACGTCTCGCTGCTGCAGCAGACGCTCGACTACGTGGAGAAGAGCCAGGTGCTGCCGCTGCTGTACGTGCTGCAGCTCCTCTCCCAGAACGAACACGTCCAGGTGGGCATGGTCCGCAAGTACATTCTGCATCTGCTGCAGCGCCAGCGCGGACTCATCCACTCGGTAGCCTTTAACCTCTGACTCCACCGCAGGACCACGAGCGCATCGATGAGGTGACCGAGAACAACCAGGGTCTCCGCGAGGAAATCAACGAGCTCGTCAGCGGCGCCCGGCTCTTCCAGGCAGCCAAGTGTAGCAACTGCAACCTGCCGCTGGAGCTGCCCGTCGTGCACTTCGTTTGCGGCCACAGCTACCACAAGGCGTGTCTCGCCGGCGACGGCGACGGCTGTCCGCGCTGCGCGTACAAGTTTAAGTAGGTGTGGTCGCGAGACGTGAAAACAGACCGTATCTGACGCTGCCACCCGCTCCCACCACAGAGGAGTTCTTCAACGCGGTCGGGGCGGAGAGGGGGTGTGATGGGTAGTTGAAGATGGGACACGACGGATTCGGCGTCGCTGCGGAGTTCTTCGGAAAGCGGATGTTCTCGAGCATGGAGGGGAAGAAGGAAAAGGCGGGCGTGGAGGGTCTCGATGAGATCGACAAGATCCCAATCATGAAATTGTCGCTGAATGAGTGGTGCTGTTTGTTCATACGATCATTCGATGGAGATGTATGTTGGAGAGTAACACTGTGATTGTGTAGTTCGAAGGAGATTAAGCTCATCACCAACGTGGAAGTGTATGCGGCGCTTAATGAGGTGGAGAACGAAAGCCAGCTTTCCAACAGTGGGGAGTATCCGTGGACGCGGTCGACCGTTTTGAAATACTTATCGATGACTCCGGCGAGTCATCTTTCCGACAGCAAGTGGGTTTAGAGTTTCTTTCTCAGAAATAGAGTGCGGCGGTTTTTGGCAGCGCTGGAGCAATTCGAGGAGAAGTACAGCATTCGGTTTATGCCGAATGAGAAGATGCAGATGATCAACATCATTCCTTTACAGCCCGTCGACGTCCACATCGTACGAGTGTTTGAAATTGGTAATGACATAGATTGTGGAGGAGTGTCCTGAGAGAATGACGGACGACATGGTAGATGAACTAGTTTCCTTGGTTACTTCCAATCTCTTGTACGATTGAGTTGTTTGTCTCAAACAGTCGCAATGATACATATAAAGGAGTTGGTAGCACGAAGAACCTGCGTATACGGTGGACAGGGGAGTAACGGTTTCAGAGGGATGGTGATTCAGTACAGGGATGGGATCGGGGGACTATCGATGAAAGGCGAAAAATACAACACACCGACGAGCAGCAATTCCACCCAGGAATCTCCGGTGCCGATGCGTCCTCCATGACAACGACCTCTGCTGACAGCGTCGCATTCGCTAGGGGAGATAGCAAACAGGAATGATACATGGCAGTGACTCCCCATGAAGCGTCGACGTCAGGGAGAAGAGAGAATTCCGTAGGGACGACTCCAGCTGGAAGAGTAATGACGCAGTTAATATCCTACTCGCTTGTAGTCGATAAAAGAGGAATTGCTGAGCTGCGAAACGGAATGACATAGGACGATGGAAGTAACGTCTTTTCCCTCAACGGTCCGGATTGAAACAACCAAACCACGGAACTCTCCCTATTCGAAAAAACTTCTGACAAGGCAGTACACGGATCATCCAAGGCTGTACACTCTTCACAAGCTCCTTCACATAAAGAATGACCTCAGGGACGCGGTTCATGTAGAGAGTCACGCCATACTTGGTCGTTCTGTCAAAGGTCACTACTCATTATGAAGGAAACCATCCTCAACAGCTGTCATAGTAGGTTGTGTAGTAAAGGAATTGATGAATCACCACCTCAAAGTACTCCATCATGATATCCACGATTGCTACCTCTCAGTGTGTCTCCTTTCACATACACTCGCTGAAGATAGAGACATCTGACATAAACAAACAACTGGCAAAAGACTAAATGACATCGTCGTCCCACGCAAAGAAGTTGCACCGTGCCTTTGGATCGTTGCTGAACCCCATCGGAAGTGGACATGCATAGAAGAACCGTCCCTTGTTCTTCCCCTCCTTGCTCACTACATCGCAATGACACGCCATCGCTACCTTGACGACGAACGCACGGAAGGTGATGTCCGCTGCACAACGGAACCCTCTTCATCGGTCGTTTCCCTCCAAACAATCGGTCGATCCGATCGTCGTTTCTGTTTCGCTCTCGTTTTCTTCGTTTCGCGCCACACATCTCGCATTTGGTATTCGTGTCCTCGTTGCGGAAGGTGCACAATTCGCACGTCCAGTGACCCGATTCTTCCGTTTCCTTCGGCTGCGTCACCTTCGTTTTCACGATGGACTTTGTGGAGAAGAAGGTGGAGATTTTCTGCTGTTTTCCGACTATCTTTCGGATTCCTGGAACGTTCGTTCCGTTAGAAGCCAGTTCGATGGTGATGTCTACGATCGCCATCATCACACACGTCCCAACCTGCAACGACCGGAAGGTGATCGCTTCCCTTTATTTCCGATAAGATGGTACAATCCTTGATACACTCCTTCAGAGAAGCATCACAAAGGATGTAATCGATGCGTGTTCCAAAGTTGGTCTGACGGGCTCCCAGCTGGGTGTTGAAACACGTGAAGGCCTTGCGCAATGTGGGATGCACCACACGGAAGGCATCGACCATCCCCAATCCCCCTTCGCTAATCGTTCTTCACATCAATAACTCATACGACGTTGGGAGAAGCAATCCGTCCAGCCACTCGCTCATCGCACGAAAGCGATCCACAAAGCCATTCGTAACGAAGTCGTTCTCCAGATAGGCAGAATCCAACACACCACTCGCCGTATTCAAATCGCCCAGAAGGAAAAGATGGGCTTTGTGTTTCATGAGTCTCGCCATGAAATCACGAATGAGGTTGTAGAATTGCACCCGAAACTCCTGCCGATCCTCGGAATCACTACTTCTCACATGGAATGAACACCACTCACTCTGTTCCTGCAGGGAAGTAAACGTTCAAAAGGAACACATTCTCATATTCCAGAAGAATCACACGTCCCTCCTCATCACACTCCAGGATGAACAGCGAATCATACTCCTTTTCGATGCTCTCGCGTTCGTCAACAGACAACAATTCCATGACCCTAGTACTCATGCCAATTCACAAAGTTCACTCCTTGATTCGCAAACACACCTTGTTTGGAAGAAGCGAGTCCCGAACATACACACACACACCTGCATATCCTGGATTCCGTGTACAGGAAGTCAAGAACAGATCATATCCCTCTGGGATCAACGCAGCATACACTTCGCTCAGCGCAATCCGACTCTCCTATCGTGGGACATCCTGCGGTTCACTCTACCTGAAAGCACACGACATCACCCTTGAGTTGGGCAAACACGCGTTCAATGGACTGAGAATCTTTGACGAGTGACCGGATCCCATTCACATTCCATGTCACAATTCGCATGGACGATTCACTCTGTGTATTTCCTCAATCCAGTTGATATTGTGACAAACAAACACAAGCACTAAACCACTCACCACGCCTTCTTTCTCGGCTCCTCCTCCGTCTCCGTCTCCTCCTCCCGCTGCATCGTCTGCCGAAGCAGATGACTCATCAGCACGTCGTCGCGCTCCGTCGGGAACTTGAGCTCGGGGTCGATCTCCGAGAAGTCGAAGAACTTGTTTCCCAGCTTCTTCCGCACCTCCCGCGCCAGCTGGTCCTGTCCCTTCAGCTCGTACAGATGCTCCTGCTCCTTCTCTCCCTCGCGCACCTCCGTCGGCATTGTCCGATACTCCTTCGCCAGCGCGTCGTGTAGCGTCTGCAGCTGTTCCAGCGACACCTTCAGATGTCCCTTCTCGTCGAACACCTTCTCGTGCGGCACCTTCATCAGACCTTCGCCGTCCCGCATCGCGTTCCAGTCGATCACCGTGGCGTTCTCGCCCTTCGGCGCCTCGCCCAGCCACTCCTTCATCAGCGGCACCTCGTACCAGTTGTAGTTCGTGTACGCCTCCGTCAGCGTCTCCGGCAGCGTCGGGTAGAACGCCAGCGCCGTCATCTCCTCCAGCGGCTCCTTCTCCGGCATCGCATCGGGACTCGGCAGGAAACGTCGCAGCTCCGCGTCGCTGGTATGGTCGAACTCCTTCTTGTGCGTGTAGCCGAAGGAGTCGAAGCCGTCGTTCATCTCTCCGTGCGTGAAGCGGTCGCGACCGTAGTAGTCGTCGCTCGGGAGCGAATCCAAATCGTCGTCGCTGTGACGCGAACTGGCGTCGCTCACGTGGTAGAGCGCGTAGATCTGCGCGTTGGTGGCGTCGCTGTCCAGAATCGTCTCCAGCATGCTCTGGCGCAGCGACCGCGCCACCAACGCAAACTCGCGCGAGGGATCGATCTCCGGCAGCAGTCGGAACACGTGGATGATGTCGTCCCAGCGCTGCTGGCGCTCGTACACTTCCTCCGCCGCCGTCAGGTAGAGATACGGATCAGCAGGGTCCAATGCGATGGCGTTCTCCAACAGCTCTTCCGCGTAGTCGAAGTGCTGGCGACGCGCGGCGATGCTGTGTGGGAGAGAGAGAGGAGAGCTACACGGCCTTGTCGGCGAGGAGACGAGGCATCATGTGCGTGGCGGTCGCGTGGAAGTCCATCGCGTGGGGATCGAACGTCTCCTCGTCCTCCATGCGGCGCAGCTGCTCGTTCTCGTCGGCGAACACCAGCTGTCCGTTGCGAGTGACCACTTCCGACTGATACTCATCTGCGTCACATCCTCTCAACCTCTCTCACCGATCAACACGTCGAGAATGGCGGAGGCTTCATCCAAGTCGCCACACTCCACACTCATCTACGTCTCTCGCTCTCAGCAACCCCACTCGCACGATCGACCGAGCGAGGTCGTCGGTGGGCGCGATCGCGTAGGCGCGGCGGAAGACCTCGCAGGCGGCCTCGTACTCGTTCATCTCCTCCAGGAACTCGCCGTACTGCGTCAGCAGCAGCGCGTTGTCGGTCACGTTCTGCATCGCCTGGAAATACACGTAGTTGAGCACGCGCGGGTCGCAGCCGTCGCACGCCGACAGAAGGTACTCGTATGTGAACACCGACTGCGGCTGCTTCGCGATCGCCTCGTTGATCGCCGCGAAGGCTGCATGATACCCTTCTCTCATCGCTACCGCCCTTGTAGTCCTTCTTCCGCAGCAGCGCGCCCACGAGATGCGACGCCACCGCGCGCGACGCGGGGAACTTGGCGACCGCCTCCGCCGCCACCTTCTGGTAGAGGTCGTTCAGTCCGCGCGCGCGCAGGAAATCGAGGTAATACTGCGTGAGAGAGGACGACAAACCCAACCAGCCAGGTCTGCGCGTCGCTCGCTTCGTTGTCCACGACGTACTGGAAGAGCTCCAGTCCCGCGTCGCGTCCGTCGCGCAGCTCGCTCATCTCCGCCAGCAGTCGCACCGCCTGCGGACGACTCGCGGGGTCCTTCATCGCCTGCTTCATCGCCGCCGTGCTCTGCGGGATGTCGTTCAGGAACTGCATGGGAGAGAGAGACGGCGACTACGTAGAAGAACTTCGCCAGCTCCAGCTGCAGCGGTCCGGCGGCGGCGGGGGAGTCGGCGCTCTTCAGCGCGGTGGTCAATCTGGGATGAGTCTCCTCTCTCTTTCCCACATCTGAATGGCCTTGTCGATGTATCCGTCATTGGCCTCGCGGCGCGCCCACTCCTGGCGTCAGGGGGAGAGGAAACGGCTACGATGAGGACGGAGGGACGGGAGCCCGCCTGACGGACGGCGTTGGCGTAACTCTCACGCATGGCTGCTCGTTCCTCGCGCGGGTCCAGATAGGTCACTTCGTCCCACTGGAGAGGCGGCGAGGACGTAGAGGGCGAGGAATGAGGACGCGTTTCTGTTTCCATTGCCGCCATGCGGTTACGGAGACGGTACAGGAGACGCATGTACTTGAACAGCGCCTTGGAGTCGCCCTAGAGTTGAAGGGACGAGGAGAGACGACAGCTCGCTCTTCCACCAGACACAGGTCCGACACGATGGAGATCTCGCAGGGGTACATGCGGTAGACTAGAGTGAAGGGAGGGGAGGAAACGGACGTTCCTTCAGCATGGTGCGCGCCTCTTCGTAGTGCTTCGCTTTCATCTCCAAGTACGCACACGCACGCAGATGGGCGAGGTCGGCCTTGGTCTAGTTGTTACTGGATGAATGAATGCGAACGGCCGTTCGGACGTACTTGCGCGCCAAGTTCACATCGTTTCGGAACTCGCCCGACGCGATGCTTCGCGATCTACACGTCCCAATCACCCACACGATGAATACTCATCCATTCGGTCTGCTACATGCAACCTCTTCTCCTCTCTGGGAACAGCCTTCATGGAGTAGATGTTCTCAACCGCTTCCGTCTCCGAAACGGGAGTCTCCTTCTCTCCGAGATGCGAAGACAGTGGAGACGCTATTCTTGATTCCCATCAACACAACACACTTGCCGTTGAGGGAGACGTCATGCGACTCCGTTCTCCACCCATTGCACTATTTGTTGCCTCGGTGGAGAAGAAGCGCTTTTCCCATCTCCAATTCGATTTCATGGAAAGCACGGGAATCGCATCTAGAGTTTACCGCAATGCGATTTACACGATTACTCGTCGACTGGGTGATGGCTCGGATGGAGTGGACCAGGCGATGCGACTTTCGAAGAGACTGAAGTCCTGGCATGTGTTTGATAAGAACGCAATAGGAAAAGCGGAAGAATCAAACGAATTCTGAGAGTGAGCCGTCGGAACCGAGGGTCTGTGTGGGAGTGGGATAAATGGGAAAACGAGATTCCGCCGTGTCCTCCATTGTTGTTTGAGTCAAATTGTGCCATTCGTAGTATCAAATACTAATGCCTGTAAGTATGTGATGAGAAGTGTGGTTTTGGAAGTAGCGATTCTCACCTTTATATAGATTCACTACTATCACGTTGTTGGTCGTAGACTTCCTACGGAGAACGATCCCGAGCCCGAGATCTACAGAATGAGACTGTTCGCTCCTAACGCTGTGACTGCCAAGTCCCGCTACTGGTACTTCATGCACAGACTGGAGAAGATGAAGAACGGAACCGGAGAGATTCTGGCTGTGAACGAGGTGCGTGTGTGGAGCGTGTGTGAGGGGTAGATCCACGAGACGGGAACGGAGGTGAAGAACTTCGGTATTTGGCTGCGTTACAACTCGCGCTCTGGAACCCACAACATGTACAAGGAGTACCGTGATGTGACCCTTCTGGGCGCCGTGAAGCAGTGCTACCAGGAGATGGCTGGAACGCACCGTGCTCGTGACCGTTCGATCCAGATCATCAAGACGGCTGTGGTGGACGACAAGCACCTGAAGAGACACCAGAACGTGATGTACACGCACAAGAACCTGAAGTTCGCTCTGCCCCACCGCCAGTACCGTGCTGAGTCGAAGAAGTTCAGAAGCACCTTCCTCGCCACGAAGCCGTGCACGTTCCGTGGATAAGCGTGATCTGCTGGGTGTGATAGCGTATTATAATGATATAACGAATCTAAAGTCCTGTTTCTTGCGCTACACGTAACACAAATCGGATGTTCATTTCCCCGTTTCCCCGATTCTCATTATTGAGAATGCTTGCGCGTGTGTGTCGTGTACGTGTGTGTCGCGCCGTAGTTAGGGAGTAGCCTATCATTGCAAGATCCTTTTCGTGTGCTCCAGGAAGCAATCGTCTGAACGATCTTCGTGTCTCTTCATTGCGATATGGATTATGAGTAGAAGGAGCTGAAGGATGGCCCGGATCTCGGAGATTTCATCGACAAGGACAAAGTCAATCCAGCGTCCGTGACGACTCCCGATCCGAAGAAGAAGCAGGTGCGGAAGAGACTGCCTCCCTGGCTGAAGGCGGAGTTGCCATCGGGAGAGAACTACGAGCACCTGTTGAAAACGGTGCGTAAACTGAAGCTGGCAACGGTCTGCGAAGAAGCCAAGTGTCCGAATATCGGAGAGTGCTGGGGAGGCAAGGATGGCATTGCCACCGCGACCATTATGCTGATGGGAGACACGTGTACGCGTGGCTGCAAGTTCTGCAACACGAAAACGTGCGCAATGCCGGCTCCTCTCGATCCCAACGTTTATTCTGTTGCTCCCAGTGACAAATAGGAACCGGAGAACGTGGCGAAGGCGATTGCCGAGTGGGGATTGGACTATGTGGTGCTAACGTCGGTGGATCGCGATGATATCCCCGATTACGGTGCTTCGCATATTGCGAAGACGATTTCGACCCTGCGCACTCTCTCCAAGAAGAAGATCATCATCGAGTGTCTGACTCCTGACTTCAATGGCAATCGCGACTCCATCCAGAAGGTCGCTAATAGTGGTCTCAACGTGTTCGCACACAACGTGGAGACGGTGGAACGTCTCACCGTACATGTCTGTTCCTTGTTCAACCTAGCCCTTCGTGCGTGATCCTCGCGCGCATTACCGTCAGTCGCTGATGGTTCTGGAGCTGGCGAAGGCCTTCAACCCGATGCTGCTGACAAAGACGTCGCTGATGCTGGGACTGGGAGAGACCAAGGAGGAGGTCGTTTCATGAGGGGAGTTTGAGAGTAGATCATACAGAGTCTGCGAGACATGCGTGTGAGTGGCGTGGACATCGTCACGTTCGGACAGTATCTGCGTCCTACGAAGAACCACCTGCCGGTGAAGCGATATGTGGAGCCGAAGGAATTTGACGAGTGGAAGAAGATTGGAGAGGATATGGGTTTCAAGTATGTGGCCAGTGGGCCGATGATTCGCAGCAGCTATCGCGCTGGAGGTGGAAATGTGGGGTGCGAATCACTTATAGAGTTCTATTTGAAGAGTCTCGTTGATGAAAAGGAGAAGCACCATTGCTAAGTTCCTGTTTGTATATCTTTGTGGGTATTCGTATCGAAGTGTTTGTTGGTTGTTCACGTCTTTCGGATGAAAAGGAGTGGGGATTGGTTATCAAGGATGACTGAACGCGTTAGGGTTTCGTTTGATAGATCTCGTTTTCTTCGACGTTTTCCGAAGAGATTGATATGTAGGAGGAATGGAGGAGAGACGATAATTGCATAGAATGAACGCAAATCTGAATCAAGCCATTGTCATTGACTGCGGAACTGGGTATCTTCTCTTCGGATGAACTCACCGTGCAGATACACAAAAGTCGGATACGCTGGGAATCCCATTCCTTCCGCCGTCTTTCCAACTGCTATTGCGTACCGTTCCAACGTAGGCGTGGAGAAGGTGAGTCAGAGAAAGAAGCGGAACGACGGACTGTATAAAAGCGTTGAGGACTTGGATTACCTCGTCGGAGAGAACGCGTTTGGTCACAACAATTACATTCCAACGTGTCCGATCCAGCACGGAATTATTCAGGACTGGAACAGCATGGAGAAGATCTTCGACTACTCTCTGTATCAGGAGCTCCGCTGCAACCCGGAGGAACACTACTTTCTGATCACGGAGCCGTTCAACAACACGCCGGTGAGTATCGTCATTCCCCTTCACTCGCAGGAGAACCGCGAATACACCGCAGAGGTGCTCTTTGAGACGTTCAACGCTCCCGGCATGTACATCGCGACACAGGCGGTTCTCTGTTTGTACGCGAGCGAGCTGTCGAGCAACCGCACGCAGCCAGTACTCCTTCTCCCCTATTATTCCCCAGATGGACTCTGCGGTGTCGGGCGTGGTGGTGGACGCGGGCGAGGGCGGGACCTCGATCATCCCCGTGGTAGTGCTTCTCGTTCTCTGCGATGTAGTCGGAGGGCTACGTGTTGGGAACGGCGGTGAAGACGCTGCCGCTGGGCGGTCGCGACATCTCCGAGTTCATTCTGCGTCGTCTGCGCGAGCGCGGCGAGCCGGTGCCCTCGGAGGCGATGATGGAGACAGTGCGGTTCATCAAGGAGAATCTGTGCTACTGCTGCGGCAACCTGATGAAGGAATTCACAGCCTTCGACGCGGACCGCAGTCGGTTCCAGCGCCATGGCGGCACGACGAGTCGAGGACAGGTAGGTGTGACGGGCGGCTGTGAGACAGACGTGGGAGATCGACGTGGGCTACGAGCAGTTCCTGGGTCCTGAGCTCTTCTTCAACCCGGAGATCCTGAACCCCGAGTACACGACGCCGCTGGCGAGTCTGGTCGACCAGACGATCATGCACTGTCCTGTGGACACGCGGCGCGGACTGTTCTCGAACATCGTGGTGGCGGGAGGGTCCACCAAGTTCAAAGGCTTCGACAAGCGACTGCAGCGGGATCTGAACCGACTGGTGAAGAGTCGGTACGAGGCGAACCTCCTGGCGGTGAAGGCGAAGCTGAACGGAAATGTGGAGGTGCAGGGAAAACAGATGGAGGTGCATGTGAGCGGGTCGAAGAAGCGTGAAATTGCGAGCTGGCTGGGAGGAAGCTATGTGGCGTCACAGGTGGAGGTGGAGAGAGGGGATGATGGGTAGAATGAGTTCTATTCCGCATGTGTGACGCGAGCGGAGTACGAGGAGAAGGGAGCGAAGGTGGCTCGGAAGAATGCCCTCGTGAAGGTAGATTATTAGTATATGCTTCTTGTGATCTATGGACCTGTTTGTTTGATGAGTTCCTTCTCACTCAGATTCGTTGTGACGACTGGTATGGACCAGGAGCTCAATTCTATGATTCTTCTCCATCCCATTCCCTTTCCATGCGTAGAATGTCAAACCCTTTCAAATCAAGCCGCTCCGACCACTGAACGTGTGTTCCGATTTGGCAGAAACCGATTCTTGCTATCGCTTGTAGTTTGATTTTCGAATAATGGGTAAGAATGTTTTGACTATTGCATGTGAACAATTTCTAACGCATGTGTAGGTATTTGCCGTGATTCCCGTCATAAGCGCCGCCTGACCGGAGGAAAGGTGGTGATCAACATCAAGAAGAGAAAGTTCGAGATGGGTCGTCAGCCTGCCATGACCAAGCTCGGAGCCAAGAGAATCTACCTCGTCCGCTGCCGTGGTGGAAACCTGAAGCACCGTGCCATCCGTCTGGATACCGGTACCTTCTCGTGGCCTGGTGAAGGTTGTTGTTGTTTTCGTCTATCACTCCTAGCCTTCTCCGCCAAGACTAAGATCCTGAACATTGTGTACAACGCTTCCAACAACGAGCTGGTGCGTACGAACACGATTGTGAAGGGCTGCATTGTGTCGATCGATGCCACGCCGTTCAAGGCCTGGTTCGAGAAGCACTACGCTTGCAAGATCGGTGCCAAGGGAGACGTGACCCTGGAGGATCTGTCGAAGGTGGAGGGAAGAAAGCCCGAGGTGATCGACAAGGTGCAGAAGAGACAGGCGTCGATCGTGGAGCAGAAGGAGGTGATCGAGCAGCTGGCGTCTGGCAAGATCCTGGCTCGCATCAGCTCGCGTCCCGGTCAGAGCGGACGTGCTGATGGTTACATTCTGGAGGACGAGGAGCTGAGCTTCTACCACAAGAAGATCAACCAGAAGAAGAAGTAAGGCGTGTATTATACAACACAAGCGATTGGGGGTTGTTTGTTCGATTGAACTGAAGGGCGTTTCATCGTGATGAAACGCCTCCTAGTGTTTTTCGTTTCATAGATCAGAATGGAAGAAGGTGGAGTGTGGGGGAGAGTGGGTCATCGAGTAGAAGTTCATCAACGAAGGGAGGAAACGGAAGTGGAGAAGACAGATTCTGTATGGAGCGTCTTTTTGGATGACACGGTGTAGGTTGAGGAAACAAAGGAGATTATGGAGCATCCGTACAACATTGAGGAAGATCCGGAATGTAATGGGTGGTTTGGTGTTTATAATCTATACAGACAAGTACATTTTTGTAGCGGTGAAGGTTGCGCTGGTTTGTTTGGCCTATCTGAGTTTCCACATGGTTTCTCTTGTCGGAAGAAGCTAATTCCTAGTTTTTCAATCTTTTTATCCGTCCCCTCTTCATTTCGCTAGAGGAGCGAATTGGCATGGTGATTGCGGCTTTACAGGATCAGTGGTGCCATCCGGAGGGATGCACCCCGGAGGACGAGGAGACGATTCAGGCGATTATCAAGAATATCAAGGAGAGTGGTCGTCGGTTTTGGTAATGTGTGTTTATGTACTCTGTTCTGTTTGTTGTGTATCTTTCCATGAATTTGTTAACACATCTCCATGAACTTGTTAACACATCTCCATGAACTAATTGCCATATCTCTCCATGAACTCCCTCTTCAAACAAACACCGCACAAGAACTATTTCTGGTTTGGTTGTTTTTCATATCCACGTCCGCGCGCCCGTCGCCTGCGGCAGCGCGGCGTATCCTGTCTCCACGCCCATCGGCACATAGGGAACGAAGTCCGTCGTCCGGAACGCGGGGAGTCCTCCCGCACGCTCGCCCATCGCCTGTCCCGCCGCGAAGGGGTTAGTGGTCTGGCTGGTGAGTTCTCCGTAGGCGTTTTCGAGACATCTCCGCACGTCCTCGTAGGTGCACACGAGAATGGTCTTTCCGTCGGGCGAACACAGCGGAATGGCCTCCGCGTCGCCCACGTCCAGCTTCACCAGCGCGTCGATCACGTGTCCCAGGTCCGTCACGTTCTGTCCCTGCGCGTCCTTCTGGTGAAACACGAAGTCGCGGAAGAGTCGCAGAATGTACCGATCGCCCGTGTCGCTCCAGGAAAGACTGCCGTTGTCGTCCGGCCGCTCGTTGACCATCGCCAGCTTCACCAGCAGCCGCATGAACCTTCCATTCGCATATTCCAATCCCTATATCTCACTCGATTCATAACTCTCACCAATGCATCATAGTAATAATCGCTCGTCGACAGCGCGCTGTTCATCGTCTTCATCAGCTCCGGCGCACACTGCTCCAGCAGCGCCGCGGCCCCGAACTGTCCCTGCAGCAGCAGTCGCACCACCGTCACCAGCCGCTCGCTGTATCGCACCGCCAGCGACGCCAGCTCCGTCGCCGCGCAGCCGCGCGAGCCCAGCAGCACCAGCACGCAGCCCAGCTGCCGCAGGTCCTGGCTCTGCAGCTCCCCCACGTTGCTCCGCGGCTCCAGCACGTCCATCACGCCCACGCTGCCCACGCGGAAGCGGTTGCGCGCGGTCTCCAGCACGTGTTTGCAGTCGAGCGAGCGACAGGCGAGGCCGTACGAATGGATCGCCTGCAACGCCGACAGCAGCTGGATGATCACGCTCCAGAGAATGTCCTCTGCGACCGGCGCACAGCCTTGTGGCGCGTTCTGGTGATCAGAAAGGGCGAAAACATGCCTTTAGAAAGCGGTCGAAGAGAGAAACTGCTGATGGGTAGAAATCGTGTACGAAGAAAACCGCGCCGTTGCTTAGGAAACAGTCGCGCAACGACACCACGCTCGGGTGCTGCAGCTTGCTCCACCGGTTGCGAACCGAAATCTGGGGTTATTTGGACATGCGAGACGTACCACAACCTCGTTGTTCGTCCGCACACGCTCCACGCGACGCAGCGCGTAGCTCACGCCGTCCGTCGCGTCCACCACCTTGTACAGAGACGACAGATAGCCGAAGGAACCCGTCACCAGCTCGCTTCCCGAGGCGTCTAGTACTCTGCCATCACATGATGTCATCGGGGGTACTTCATCGAGTGGTAGCGCTGCGGGATCTGCTTGTAGTGCGGGTCGTTCGGAGCTTCCTGCGCCAGCGAGACGCGAGCCTACGGGAAAAACGCCAATGCACCTCCACTTCACGCTCGAAGAGCTGGTACAGCTGTGGGTGCACGAAGATGGTGTGCATTGTTCGGTGACGCGGAACCGTCGTCAAGAAGGGGACATCACTGAGCGCGGGTGGAAGCGGAGCGATTGTCTTTCGCTCGATGGAATCAGCAGAAGATACCTGATTCGGCGTGCTGGTCGAAAAGGCTTCGCCGTGTTGTGGAGTCTACAATCGAGAATCCGGTGCAAATCTACGTTGTACAATCCATTCGTGGGATAATTGACAGAAAACGCTACAGATGAGGAGGATTCGTCGCATCCACCTGGAGTGGTCTTCGGTGGAGCGGGTGTCTACGCATGAGAAACCGGATGACTAAACGAATACGCTTGAAATTGTCGGGGGAATGAAGGGGGTGGCTTCGGATGTGAGCGTTTTCTTTTGCCCCTGAGGTAGAAATGGATTCGCGGATTTCGCTTTCTATTGATCAGAGGATCCCTCAATCGAACTCACGCTGAAGGAGAATTCGGAGGAAGCGTTTGTTGGGGTCGGTAATGTACTCTTTTCAGACTTGGTTGGTTCTTTAGCAATATTCATAAGAATCGATGTCTGAATCCTCAAGCATAGCCACGAAATGGACAATTTTCAAATCGGAGCGAGGCGAGAAAACGGTTATTCGGAGATAGCAAGGCGTCTGCGAGGATTCTTCGACGGGATATGGATCGAGAGAGAGTTCCTTTGTGGAATGGGATTTGAACTGTCCATTCAAACCATCGGTCGGTGGATAATCTCACTCGATCACAGATCGTCATTCACAAACAAACACACCACTCGTCATCGACCTCAATCTTTGCCAAACTGACTCTTCCCTGACGTTGCTTCTCCTCATCGTCGCCATCCTCCCAAATGCCCGACGACCCGCGACGGCCCATGACATGGCGACTATCCGGGAAGATATCTACACCTCACTCCCAACATCCACTCCAACCCTCCAGGTCACACGTGGTGATCGGAGCGAAAATGAGATCCGGGTCCAAATCCTACATCCAACGCCTCTCCCAAACCTACATGCTGTCGCTTGAAGTACTGATCCAGCAGCGGTGGCTCGAACCACAACTCCGTCCTACCTGTCACTCTCTTCTCTCTCCCTCACGTCTCTAGCTGTGGAGGCTCCACCGCCACCGGTCTTCTCGGGGACGCCGCTCGCGGCGACGCCGCCTGAGGCCTCGGAGGCATCACCTGCGCCGCCGGCGACAACTTTGGCGGCAACGCTCCCACTGACTGCGTCGCCGGCGTCGGAAGCCCCGCCTTCACCGCGGGAATGTCGTTCTGCGTCACCGGCTTCGATACGGTGGGTGCCGGAGATCCCCGCGGGACCCACTTGTGCGGAGAGGTGGGAGCGGCTTGGGAGCCCGACTGGAAGAGACGCATGCGTTCCTGGAAGCCGGGAGACCGCGGGGATCCCGGAACAACGGGCGGCTTCACGGGAGAGGCAACACGACGATGTGTGGGCGATTTGGCCGTTTCGACCTCGTGGGTGGGTTCTTTGGGTGGTTCTTCGGGAGACTGTGGAGTAGTTTTCGGAAGAGGCTTGATGGAGGAGGATTGGACATCGGCAGTGGAGGAAGCAAAAGGTGGCTTTTTGTAAGAAGGAACGGGTTTCGAAAGGGTCGGAGGTGTCGTTTGCGTGTTTGCGCCATTTGCGCCATTGTCGCATTTCGTGTCGAAATTGATGAGGCGGAGAATGAGTTCGTGTTTGGAGCCCATGGAGGGGAGCTGGCGCCGAGTGCATTCCGCCTTCAGCTGAACGAAGCTCTGCGCGTTGTAGCGAGCGTAGACATCATCACGATGTGAAGAAGTGGGGGCAGTGGGGGCTGGAGTGGGAGAGACCGGTCGGTAGACTCGGGGGGAAGAGGGGGCGGTGGATTTGATGGCGGAAGAAGGGCTTGGTTTGGGAGGGGAGGTGAGGATGGATTTGGAGGGTAATTGGGGACTGGCGCGCGGGGAGGCGGGGTTGGGGTAGTGCGAGGAGACGTAGGGAGTTTGTCTGCCGGGAGGCATGTTGCGGACGGTAGATGGCGGCTCGTGGACGGCGTTGGAAGAGTTGGCTGCCTTGATAACCGATGGAATATCCATTCGGGAAGTGGGTGCGGCACTCTGCGACGTGACCGACTTTGGCATCGGCGAAGCGACCTTTTGAGAAGCAGCCGTTCGGGAAGCAGATGACACGTCCATGGGAGAACTGACCATCTTGGAGGCGGAAATAGGTCCACGCGAGATGGCACTCAGATCGGCATTACGCGGCTTGAAGACAGGACTTCCAATCACTTCTTCCTTGATGGGGCTCAATCCAGACATCTAGCGTGTGAATTTTCTAGCACAACTACTGTTCCAGCGTTGTCACTAATTGAATCGAAAGAATAACACGTGTGATCATTGATCTACGGGTAACGCCGAATCATGCAACGGATACACACTTCGTTAGCCATTCGTTGATTTTCGAGTAGCTGTTATCGCAATCCTTTCGAAAGCTCTGAAAATCAACCTACCTCGAACTAGAACCATGTTTCTTACGTCCAACGAGTTAATCATTCCACTGACAGCCCTGCGTACTTGTTCCTGCATTCTCCTTGAAAAAAATATGAGTAACGTGTTTTCTCCTAACAAATAGAGTCACACTTAGACAACCACATATTCCTCGTTCTCTTCGTTCATCCTGTTACCACCCAGTCTGACGAAACGAAGATCCGACTCGGCGCTACGGAGATCGCAGTCCACCATCTCCTCCACCAACTGCTGGAAGTCCACCTTCTTCTCCCATCCCAGCTCCTTCTTCGCCTTCGAGCAATCACCGATCAGCAGATCCACTTCCGAGGGACGGAAGTACTTGGGGTCGATACGGACAATCACATGATCAGGATTCGCCTTATCCACTCCGTATTCCTCCACGGTTCCCTTCTCTCCACGCCACTCGACTTCAATGCCCACACGGTTGAACGCCTTCTCACAGAACTCACGCACCGTGTGACCCTCTCCAGTCGACAGCACGTAGTCATCGGGCTTGTCTTGCTACAATTCAATCAACATGACCACTGTTACCTGAAGAATCAGCCACATACCGTACACATAATCACGAGCATGACCCCAGTCACGAATGGAGTTCAGGTTTCCCAGATACAGACAGTCCTGGACGCCCAGCTTGATACGCGCGACGGCACGCGTGATCTTGCGAGTGACGAAGGTGGGACCACGACGAGGAGACTCGTGGTTGAACAAAATACCATTTGACAAGAACATTCCATAGGCCTCGCGGTAGTTCTTGATGATCCAGAAGGCAAACTGCTTGGCAACTCCGTAGGGGGAACGAGGATAGAAAGGAGTCGTTTCTCGCTGAGGAATCTCCTGGACCTTTCCGTACAGTTCACTGGTGGAAGCCTGATAGAGACGCGTCTTATCGGCCAATCCACAGGTGCGAATAGCATTGAGAAGGCGCAGAGTACCAATGCCATCCACTTCAGCAGAGTACTCAGACAGATCGAATGAAACCTTCACGTGACTCTGAGCTCCCAAATTGTAAATCTCATCAGGTTGAATCTTTGCCATCAGACCGCAAAGATTGGAGGAATCAGTCAAATCGCCATAGTGAAGGAAAAAATGAACATCCTTTCCATGAGGGTCCTTGTAAAGATGGTTGATTCTTCCAGTGTTGAAAGACGAAGATCGGCGAATGATACCGTGGACCTCATAGCCCTAGAAAGTGATCTTCGGCATCCGAGATCCATACCTTAGAAAGCAGAAGCTCTGCGAGATAGGAACCATCCTGACCCGTGATACCAGTGATCAGGGCAACCTTCTTCTTGGCAGTAGCACACTCAGCACAATCTGACATACTATCCTAAACAATTAATAATTGGAGAAAATGACTGTTTCTACGATGAAACGGTTGGGAGATGACAGACGACTGATTCGTTGATTGGGAAATTGCGGGGATCCCCGCGATTCACGGAATCAGTGTATATTCTTCATCGTTTTTGTGATGCATAGTTGAAAGGTGACGTTGTTGAGAGTGATCTACGAAGAATGCAGGACATTATGGACCTGTAGATAGGGTGCGAGAGGCGATGGCGTGTTTCGAGATATCACTCTATGGAATGGAATAAGCATGTAATAGAGGAACGATTTGTCAAGAAGGACGAATCGGGTGATGTCGTTGTCGATAATATGTATACTGGTTCATAGAGATGCAATGATTGCACTGCGTTCATCATTGGATACTAGAGAGGATCATCTCAGTTAATTAGGTTGTTTATCTATTTATTGCTACAACGAGGTTTCTGTAATCGATTTATGAGCATCAAGGCAGTATCGACACGATGGTTGAGAGTTCGCATCCATCACCATCAATACCACGTTTGTCCCAGATTGAACTTATTCACGCTCCAAACTCATTTCATGCATTTAGAGAGGACTCCATCCATTTGTCATGATTCCCGCGGTTCTCCAGTATGTGGTCGCCTTTCCAATCCATTGGTTGAAGTCAAATACCATTCATGTACTTTGTCTGTACAAAGTGCCATCGACTCTTCCGTGACGTTAACGCAAGCAAGCATGGGAACAAGTGTCGTGGAACGACTTTTCGATGCGTTGACTGTGACGAAGAGTTCTGTGTGCAGGATATCCCGCAACATACGGACTGTCCGAAGGCGATGAAGTCGCTGGTTCCTCCTCTCTACAATCCGAAATCGGTACGAAATAGATACTGATGTTCATATAGGTTTCAACAAACAGTGGAGTGTCAACACTCCGTATCATCGATCGCATGGTGTATGAGAACAAGGACGAATCGCTGAAGCCCGTGTTTGACATTCTCGCGAAAACAGATAACATTCCGACAAAGGAGAAGGGATTCGTGACGTTTATGCAACAGACCTGTCATGCAGACGAAGAAACGGGAAAGAAACTGTATATGGAGATGCAGGAGTGGAGAAAGAAGGAGGCTGCGGAAGTACGCAATTACCGTCACCACAGAGTTGGATTCATGTGTCATTTCATTCCCGTAGAAGGAAGTTTCCTCCGTGATGAAGAAGGAAGCCAAGAAGGTGGATCGGCAACGAAAAACACAGCAGATGAAGGAGGAAAAGAAGTCGGAAGAAGCGCAGCCACCGAAGGAGAAGAAGGACACACTGGAGAAGAAAAGCGAGGTGAATCCCCCACTCGAAACAACTCCCAACAAATACGAGAAGCAGGTTGCAAAGCTGATCCGACAGAATATGGATGTGGTTGTTTGGTGATCTTCTCAGCCATAGAACTACAAACAGAGAGATGCGCTTCTCAAAGCAGTGATTGATATTATCCACGAAAAGGAGGACTCAGCGGACGTCCAACTGATTACCGAGGCGTTTGATAAGAAAGTGGGGAATCGATCTGCATGTCATCTGTAGTACGCGACTGTGAAACACTAGTTTGGTTATTTCAACTGTTTGTTTAATTGCGCTATTCCATCATGATTTCCCTTTTAATTGTGTTCCCAATGAGGAATCCGCAGAGTTTCTTTTATGACGTCCTATTCGTAATGACAATGAGAATCGGTACGTTGATGATCATGTCAATCACCCAAAGCCTTTATTACTCTCCTCTTTACATATATGCGGGCTTCAAGTACATGTACTATATCCCTTTGATTATAGACTCCGTCATTGATCTCCTGACACGCATCTGGATCGAAGACATGACTGGAGAAGTTGTTTCGTCAATCAAGTTAATTCCCAACATCACCATGGATTCACTTGTCTGCAAGTCGGATGGAGCGAAAGTAACCTTCAGCGTCGAAGGAAAACTTCCTACGGGTTTGAACATGGGATCTCTGTCGGGGTTGATTTCGGGTATGCCGACGAAGGAGTTGCAGCCGACCGTATTTACAATCACAACACCCGGCTCCTATCGCTTCTATCTGAGTCCTCTTCCGACTTTTCGGTGACGGACGCCCGCTTCTACAGCTGCTCCGGCAGTCAATGTAAGAAGAAGCAAGGCTACGAGGCTGCGCGCGGAGGAATCACGCGCTACGGCAAGTGTCCACTGTTTACTGTCGGAACGAAACAGATGCACTGCGTGGAGGGTGACAACGTCGTGGAGTGGGTTGAGGACTGCAGCATGTGTTTGAAGAAGATGCCGTCGAAGCAGACGGCGTTTGTGGACTGGTCGTTCGACCTGACGGATGTGGCGATGAATCAGTGGGAGTCCTCTGTTAAGGCAGACCTTGTAACGATTCTAATTAGCAACATGCGTGTGATGGAGCGGGAAATCAACTCTGTGTTGGCTCGCGATATCACGGACGAAGAACTGAAGCTCAATGTATGTTATCGAATCACTCTGGAGGTGGCTATATTGCCAAGAACTTCAGACTGTTCGAATCGCAGTTGAATGAGGAATTGAAGAAGGTGATGAAAGACGTGTCCATCAAAACGCTCAGCAATGATCTGCGAGAGCCTGTTGATGTGGTTTCCATAATCCAAATCAGTGTTACGACGGTTGTTGTATTGTTTGTAGTTGCGTGTATCTACTTCATTCGTCTCCGTATGCGTTCTTCTAGTAGGAAAACATTGAAGCACGGAGAGGGAGAGACTCTGTTAACAGGATCGGTTTGATGCATTTGTTTGTTCACATCTATGGGTTCTCCTTTATGAGAATTTCCTATACTCATCCCCATTCACTCCAATGAAACCAGTACAAAAGAAGTATCACGGCGGAATCTGAGGGTTGGCAACTGACTGTTCCGAAGACTGTTCTTCGATTCCACCTGAACGGTCGTGATCCCCCTCCCCTCATTCATATTCATCCTTCGTATTTCAATTTGTTACCATGAGCGAACTGCAACTGTACAGAAGATCATATATTCCCCCTCTCCCAACGATTCTCACAAAGGACGTTACCATCAAGAACTGCGAAGCTCTTGGAGCCGCCGGTGATCACGGTACGCCCTGCGTGGATCGGAGCTAATGCGGTAGAGAAAATCCAGGCCCTTTTTCCCCATACCTATGGTTTGCCCCGTGTTGAGTATGAACCTTGTGAAAACAAAGTGTGGAGACCCCTGAACATTGGTGTGGTGCTGTCGGGAGGTCAGGCTCCGGGAGGTCACAATGTGATTGCTGGAATCTACGATTTCGTGAAGAAGGTCGGCGGAAACATGTACGGCTTCCGCTACGGTCCCCGTGGCGTGTTTACGGGAAAGTACGTGAAGATCACTGACAAGTTCATGGATCAATACCGCAACATGGGCGGTTTCGACATGATTGGATCGGGCCGTGACAAGATCAAGGGCGACGACCAGGTAGGGGTTCAACCCATTGATCACATCTAGTTCGAGGCGTCCGCGAAGGTGTGCAACGACCTGGAGCTGGACGGTCTGATCATCATCGGCGGCGACGACTCGAACACGAACGCGGCAGTGCTGGCGGAGTACTTCAAGAGCATCAACCACCGCACCCACGTGATCGGCTGTCCGAAGACAATCGACGGGGACCTGAAGAACGAGTACATTCCCATCTCCTTCGGCTTCGACACGGCCTGCAAGATCTACTCGGAGCTGATCGGCAACATCTGCGTGGACGCGCTCTCCGCGCAGAAGTACTACCACTTCGTGCGTCTGATGGGCCGCTCGGCCTCACACATCACGATGGAGTGTGCGTTCGAGACGCACCCCAACTACACCTTCATCGGCGAGGAGATCTCCGCCGCACGCAAGTCGGTGAAGCAGATCACGCAGGAGGTGGTGGAGCTGGTGGTGGAGCGGGCGCGCGTGGGGAAGAACTACGGCGTGATTCTGCTGCCGGAGGGACTCATCGAGTTCATTCCCGAGATGGGCGCGCTGATCGCTGAGATCAACGACGCCATCGCCGCCGGACACACGGAGCAGAGCGACATCGCCGCGCATCTGCAGCCCGCCTCGCGCGAGCTGTTCGAGTACCTCCCGCAGACGCTGCGTGATCAGCTGACGCTGGACCGCGATTCCCATGGCAATGTGAAGGTGTCGCAGATCGAGACGGAGAAGTTCATCGTGAGCTGCGTGGAGAAGGAGCTGGCGGAGCTGAAGCGACAGGGCAAGTATGACGGCTCCTTCAACACGCTCTGTCACTTCTTCGGATACGAGGGACGCTGCGGACTGCCCTCCTGCTTCGACACCAACTACTGCTACGCGCTGGGGTACAACGCGGGAATCCTGATCCATGAGGGTCTGAATGGTAGGAGAGAGAGGGAGAAGTGAGACGCAGGAATGATGTCCACCATCAGCAACCTCGACATGCCCGTGGAGCAGTGGACTGCGGGCGGCGTGCCGATCACGATGATGATGAACATCGAGCGCCGCAACGGAAAGGACGAGCCGGTGATTCGCAAGGCGCTGGTGGAGCTGGACGGATATCCCTACAAGCAGTTCCTGGAGCAGTCGAAGGAGTGGCGTCTGAATGATTGCTACAGCTTCCCGGGTCCGATCCAGTTCACGGGTCCCGCCGCGAACATCATCAACCAGACGCTGGCGTACGAAATCAAGGAGCGGAAGATGAAGCAGGCTCACTAACTCATTTACTCTTTCCTTCGCTGTTTGTTCAATCATCCCAAAACCGCGGGGATCCCAAACAGATGACCTCCGTTGGACAGTATCCTCTTGACAGTGTCCAAAAAATGCCTATTGGTGATAAGATTTACCTGTTTACGCGCAAGCAGATTGGCGACGATAACGAGCTGGGTCACAAGCTGATTCGCGGATTCTTGATGAACCTGTCGAAGCAGGAAATCCTCCCCAAACTTCTGTTCTTCATGAACGAGGGAACTTTCCTGTGCTACACGCAGGATGAGACGCTTCTGGGACCTCTGCGCACCCTGGCTGACAAGGGAGTCGATATTGCCATCTGCAAGACCTGTCTGGATGTCTACAACATTAAGCCCGAGGATATGCCCGTGGGTCGTGTGGGCACTTCTCCGGAGTTCGTAAAGCTGACCACGGAGTTCCCTGTGATGACGGTGACATAATGTTCTTCTTGATCTGTTTGTTTTGAGACCAACCGAGTTTACGACAATCGTTTTCATCGTGATGTCGGGTTTCCCTTTTTCTTTCAGTTGACGCTCTAGGACTCACCGTCTCTCTATTGCAACGTCAGTTTCAAGGTAAGCGAGGGAGTGGCAGTTCATCGAATAGAACTGACTCTGAATCCCCCGGAAGGCATCTCTGTGGGTCTGAAAGATGATATCAACCTGTTTGAATGGACCATTGTGATGGAAGGACCCGTGGATACTCCCTAGTGACTATTTCTCGTTGCATTAAACTGTAGTGAGGGAGGTGTTTTTAAAGCAGAACTAATATTCCCGTTTGATTTCCCAAACAAGCCGCCCACCATGCGGTTTATCAGCCCCATGTGGCACCCAAATAGTACGTCTCTGCGATGGTTGCAAGTTAGTATTCTCGAACGGTTGCGTTTGCATATCGATTCTTCATCCCCCCGGTCGCGACGAAACAAATGCCCAGGTGTGTTCCCTATTATACGGTAACTCATAGGAGCGCGACGACGAAAAGTGGCGTCCCATCATCAGTGTTGAAGCGATCCTACTATCTGTTCAGAATATGTTGAGCGATCCCAACGAGAACTCGCCGGCAAACATTGACGCTGCCGTAGGGATTTCCCTCTCTCCCCAGCCTAGAGACAATGGAAGTCAGATAAAAAGGCGTTCCGTAAACGCGTCAGGCAAACGGTAGTATTGTCCTTATCGGAGTGAGAGTGTTTGTTACGTCATTTCGTTGTTGATGCTAAAGCAGTTCGATTCATTTGGACGTGGAATCTCTTCTGGAAGCAAACTCCCTTCCGTTGCCACTCTGCTGTCGGATATCAATCGCATCTGGGATGCTTCACTGAAGAGCAAGGATCTAGTTGTATTGGAGACTTCTTCTACCTACATCAAAGAGAAAGGAATGAACGTAGGATCTGTTCAAACACTCCATCCTCTGTAGTTCCTTGTTCGGCTTCTCAAGAGCGATGGATTGAAAAAGAAGGGATCGAACATCAAATCTCCACAGGCAGCGATCGCTGATCCATTTGATTATGCAACCTTGAATCGCAATCTTCTCGTGCACACGTTTGAAAACCATGTCTTGCTGCTCAACAAATTCCCTGTGATGAAGAATCACGTAGGAGGAGAAGTGTTGATTCCAAAGTAGTGTGTTCTCGTAACGAAATCGTTCAAAAGTCAGTGTTCTCCTCTGACGCAAGATGATTTTGAGGCAGTCACCTCCATCCTCTCTCAGATTCCTTCCCTCGTGTTCTACAATTGTGGAGTGGATTCGGGAGCCAGTCAGTCACATAAGCACATCCAAGTAATTGTTGGAGATGGATGCGATGGTAGCTCATTCCTTACGACTCCTTTGAAAACGGGCAGACTCCATTTGACGAATTCATGGAGGGAAAGCCTGTTCCAAGTAACGCGATGTGCCAGTGTCCTTTGTATTTATTCGATCACGTCCTGTATCCCATTTCGTCCTCCTCCGATCCTCGTACAGTTGTATCACTTCTCTCATGTAGATGAACTCTATCAACACTATTCCGAGATGGTTGAGCATATGACCAAGGTACGCCAATCAGAAGGAAAGAAAATGGAATCCTACAACTTCCTATTGTTCAAGAAGTGGTTGATGCTGGTGCCCCGCACACGCGTAGGTTTGCTCATAGTGAGTGAGTTGTTAGGAGACGTGGAATTCAATCAATGTTAATAGTCTTGGCTTTACGGGCTCCTTCTTAGTCAAGAAGGAGGGTGGGATTGACTGATATCGTTCACCACTAGAAACACTAGAAGCACTCAAGAAGACAGGTCTCCTCTATGTATTGAATCATGTCGTGGATTGACCATTGTTTGTTATGAAGAGTAATATCTTCAAGAAGTGGGGAGATACCATAAAGGCAACGCTGCAGAAGCGAAAACAGGGTTTGAAAAAGGTGGAGATCAAAGAGGACTCGCAAGGACCTGAAATCTCAAACGCCGACGTCACCATCGCAAAAATCAAGAGTCAAAAGCGTAAAATCAACGACATGATCAAGAAGGTTGATGTTGACTGGAAGGTTGAGCATGTAGAGTCGCTGTGAATGCACTACATACAGGGCTCTTGCAAAGGAAGAGCTGGAGAAGGGAGATCGTGTAGGTTGAATCCAATCCCTCCCACGCTAGGATTCCGCAAAGGACCACATGCGGGCGTTTGAGAAGATACAGGACCGCATTCAGACGCTAGAGAGAAGTTTGCTTAGTTTAGATGAGGAGGTAAGTCAGTGAACTGCCGTTCTCTGTAGCTGGACGCCATCACCCAAGCACAGGAAGTGAAGGATATGACAGACATCTTGAGACAATCGACTACGTGTCTGGATGGAATCAGAAAGGTAGTAGTCGATCTGTTAGTTTAACGATAGGACATGGGCTCGGTGGAGGAGATCCGACAGTTACTCGAGAAATCGCAGAATCTGGAAGATTACATCGTGGTATGAGTTTTCGCACGCTCTTATAGTCCAGGAAGTTGATTCCATTGTTGCCGCGCACGATGATGGAGAAGACGACGTGGACGATTTGCTTAACGAGCTGGACGGAGAGCTGGCGAAGGAAACCCAAGCCGATCTTCCGGAAGTTCCCACTTCCATTCCCACAACCACTCCTGTGAAGGACGTTAGTTGCACTTCCGAAAAGGAGGTTGAGGTAGCTGAATAGTCATTCTTTGTTTGCAGTAAAGATGAGTCTCATCACTGTCATCGAAAACAAGCTAGTTTCTCTGTCTCGGTTCATCAAGCTAAGACGGGTGAAGTTCCTCGAAGGAGGTCAGGAACGGACCTGGGATTACATCACCGTCTCCTTCGGCGAAGCGAGTAATGACGTAGAGCATGGACGCAGTTTCTGCACTTCTTTTCGACAAGTCACGTTCGATGAGGGATTTCACGTAGAGTAAACAGGAACTTCATTTGTATCCGTCAGTTTCGTCCGCCTCTCCGATTTGGCGCGAGCGATTTGACAATCAAATCGACTCCTCCACAAGATCTTGGTTTCTGGTTTCGGTCCTCTTTGCGCTCAATACTGTAGTTACGAGCTGTGTGCTGGTTTGATGGACGTTCAGGGAAGGAGCAAGGAACAGGCGATTGTGGATGAGATCAGGGAGGAACTCGGCTACGAGGTCCCCATCGACAGTCTGGAGTTCATTACGCGAAGTACGTTCGACGAGAGTATCTCCCGTAGCTGTTGGCAACGTGGGTTTGACGGGAGCACGCGGTTACATGTATTACGTGGAGGTGACACCAGAGCAGAAGGTGCCTCTCGTGTTCCTCGTTCATTCTAGAAGTATCCCGGAGGAGGACTGAAATCGGAGGGAGAGCAGATTGAAGTCGTGAATATTCACGAGTCGGAAATGGACTCCTTCCTGCTGGACGACACGAAGGAGAAGTCGGCGGGATTCTACATCGCCCTCTACTGGCTCAAGCACTTGCGACATCGTGACTAATCAACAAACATGTTTATTACTAATATACAAATACACTAAAACTTAGGCGTCAAGGCAAGCCATGTTCCTAATATTGACCTTATCGTTCGCCGACATCGTCTTCGGGAACCGAATATTGAACTTGATTTTCAAGTCTCCAAACGTGTTGGGCTCCTTCGGGTTCGGCATTCCCAACTCAGGATACGTGATCTCCGTCTCCGGATTGATCACAGCGGGAGCCACCACATGGATCTTCTTTCCGTTCAGATGTGTATATACGAAATCCGTTCCACACAGCGCCTCCTTCAGCGAAATCTCCTTCTTGTAGATAAGCGTATTGCCATCACGCGAGTACTCCGGGTCGGGCTTGTCCTTCAGGACGAACACGATATCCGAAGCGATATGTCCAGGGCGCTGATCTCCGTGCTTGCGGAACGTGATCTTCGTTCCAGCCTTCCAGCCAGGCTTGATGTCCACCGTCACGATCTTGTCCACAGCCTCCACCGAGCCGTTCTCATCGTACACCTTCTTCGTGATCTTCAGTTTCTTCGTCACACCATTGTAGATGTCACGAATCGACACCGGAAGATCGCGCTCGATTGCCGGGTCCTGAACAAGCTCACGTCGCGTGGATCCTCTCTCCGATCCCGTCGTGTGCGGCTCTCCCGGGAATCCTCCCTGTGAGAAACCGCCCATACCGGGGAATCCCCCTTGCGAAAAGCCACCCATGCCAGGGAATCCGCTTCCTCCGCGCGTTGAGAAGGTTCGACCGCCCATACCAGGAGAACCACCGAAGCTCACATGAACGCCGCGTGGCAATCCGCCGAATCCCTCATCGTTTCCGTATTGGTCATACGCCTCCTGCGCATTCGCAGTTCCAAAGAACTGACGGAAAAGATCAGAGGGATCAAAACCACTGAAGAAGCTGCTGTAGTTACCGCCTCCAGCACCACCGGGCGCAGAACCAGGCGTCGCTCCCATGTTCAATCCCTCTTCGCCATACTGATCATACACTTGTCTCTTCTCCTTATCGCTGAGGACCTCATACGCCTGGCTGATCTCCTTGAACTTCTCCTCAGCCTCCTTCTTGTTATCCTTGTTGCGGTCAGGATGCCATTTCAATGCCAGCTTTCTGTAAGCCTTCTTCAACTCCTCATCCGTTGCATTACGGCTCACTCCAAGAATACTGTAATAGTCCTTACCCATCGATTAAAGAAAAAATGACAGAGAAAAGAACGCAACCGCTTTCTAGAACGTTCTAGAAGTCGTTGCGTCGTCTGCTCCTCTCGAGACGAAAGGAGAAAAGAAATCTGGAGCGTTGAACTCTTTGTGCAAAGGATATGGATCATCGATTCCCCGCCGAAACATGTCGAACTGCTTTCCATTCATTGTCCGAGTGGATTTCCATAGAATCCATAGAATAATGAGGGAAGAGAGAGCATGTTTGATGGATCACCGACTCCCAAAGGATAGTAGAAACGAGTTGAGGGCAAAGACTCTCCCTCACCTGTCATAGAGATGTTGACGCGATCGATTCGAGTGACTGGGTGTGGCAGAGTGGGACGACTCGTCGCGAAGAAATCCTTCTCGATGGTGGTTCCCGCTGTATGTGCGCGATTCCATCAGGGGTCTATTCCTCTCCGCCGCCCGTTTCTCTCTTCTCCTCTGCTGATGCAACAACGTTCCTTCGCAGAATCAGCAACAATGGAAACCAATCCGCTCCTACAGAAGTTGGACGTCGTTTCATCGTTTGAAAAAGCGATTGATCTTATCGATGTGAGGAGTGTTTTCATTTCCGTAAAGGACAGGGATACCAAACGCGATCTCTTGAAGACAACCTCCGGGTACTGAAGGCATGCGGACGCTACTCGCCAGGAACCGTTCTATGCAGAAATCACCCGCTGTTCTCCCAGGTTGATGCCTTCGTCAAGTACCTTAATTCGATTCCGAATGAGGCGTTTGACAGCGATGTACTCGTTCGATTGCATTGTGACTTGCAGAAAATCGGGCCCGTCCTCATCATTCGTTCCATCTGGGCGCTCTCGCGACTCGGCTACGCGCCGTCCACCTCGACGCCCTCTCATTTAGTCAACGCGCTGATCCAGCACTGCATTGTAAGAGAACCCCTCCCTCTCAACGACAGCCCCTATTCCCTCAGCTGTCTCCTAGCGAGATGAGTCTCCTTCTCAAGTCGCTCGGGAAGATGAAGCTCTCCATTCCAGAAAAGGACTACGCCGTCTTCATCCACGCGGTCTACAACGACCGCAACGAGTTCAGTCTCACGGAGCTCATCGACGCCATCTGGGGCATATCCCGCATGGGCGAAGAAAACAGCAGCACATGGAAGCTCATGGACTCTCCCGTCAGCCAAGAGATCGACACGCTCTTCCGTATCACGGAAGGTTGTTCCCTTCGTTGTTTCACAGACAGATCTCGTCACACTCAACCCCACGCTCGTGAAGTCGCTGCGAGCGTACGCTTTCTCTCCTCCTTACAACTAGCTCCTACCTCGTCAACCTGATCTACAGTTTCTCGTATCTCCACCACCCCGACACCAAGGAACTGTCCGTTTTTCTCTTTCTCCGACAGCTAGAATGAGCCAGTTGCTCGACGCCGTCTGCTCGAGAATGTCCAAATACACCCCGCTCGAACTCTCCATCCTCTACCGAGCCTACGTGGAGGTCGGAACCGTCTCGCGCGACCTCGATCGTGCCGTCGTCAAGTTTGTCCAGAAGCGGTAGCGATTCTCGTTCCTCTCGAACCCAGCCACGAGGAGATGAACTCCTCCGTCGCGCTGTCGCTGCTCTACTCGTACTCCAGGTACCACCGCAGCTCGCAGCGACCGGCCGACAAGGACCTGGTGGCCAGTCTGCTGGACATCATCCACTCGCACCTCGACGGGTTGGCTCGCGCGACATCTCACACGCAGATGCTCGCTCAACGACCAGGTCTATCTCCTCTGCTGCTACAACAACCTGAACCTCTTCCCCGCCAGCAGTCTCCAGATGCTCTTCGAGCGCATGGCTCCGCGCGTTGCGCAGATGGACGACATGCAAGCCTTCTACACCCTGATGGCCATCGCGAAGGCCAAGTGCGTTTTCCAGCGTGGTCTGACCGTAGAGTCGACTCCGACGCCGAGCGTACGATCACCGACGCACTCCAGCGACGCTACCTCGCCAGTGGAGACACCTCCTCCAGAACGGTCGGCATCGACTGCATGCTGCTCCGCATCGACGCCTCCGTGAGTCTCCTCTTCGCCACTCACCCAGAGAGATCGCGATACGAAGCCCGTCGTCGACCATCTCCTCGTCCTCTATCGATCGAACCCACAGGCCTTCAGCGCGCGAGCCATCTGCCAGGTCCTCTTCAACACCAACCGGAAGCGTGGTCTCTCGTCCCCTCCTCGAGCGTAGAAGACCTGGATGCTCCGACCGTCGTATCGCTGGTGAAGCGGTTCGCCGCTCTCTGCGCGGAGAAGAAGGCGGTGACGCCGCAGGACATCGCCTACACGGTAGGCGTGGCGAAGAGACTCGACGCCAGCTCTCCTCCGTGCAGCCGTACCTGCGTCGCGACCGCTCCTTCCTCCTCCCCATGACGCTATCGATGGGTGTGGCGGCGTGGTGTCAGCAGAACCCGGCGGCAGTCAGTCCCGACTTCATCAGCGACGTCCTGATGAACCTGGCGAAGATGCGCATGAAGCCGACCGTCCTCCTGCGGCTCTTCGAGGACAAGTTCGCAGACAACCTCTCCGTCTTCTCCGATGAGGTGGGAGAGAGGGGCTGGATTCACGGTAGAACAAGCTGAAACTGCTGAAGGCCTTCGCCATGACGCGGTACCAGAACCAGGTTGTGATCAACTTCCTTCTGGAGCAGCTGGCGCTCGTCGTGCCCACCATGTCCAACAAGGTAGCAGCTAGGAAGAGACGAGACGTAGGATGCCCTCTCGTTGCTGTGGTGTGTATCCCAAATCGCGCCCTCGCGATCGTTGCTGTTGGGATGCGAAGTGACGTGTAGTGAGGTGGTGAGTCGCATCGTTTCGGAGATGGATGGACGGGCTCTGACTGAATCGGAGAAGAAGAACATGAACAACATCCGCAGCGTGTTGGGGAGTTCATAGTGTCGTTTATGGATGTGTTTGTTGATCAAACAATGGGACGATGAGAGTTCGCTCCTTTCCTTTTACAACGACGTTCATAACGTTCATCGTGGTGTGCTGGTTCCCGCTTCTTGAGTTCGATATCAACTGGAATTACAAAGATTGGGACCAGACCATTTCGAACCGGACGGGCACCGTCATTCTGGACGAGACAAAGAAACTCAACTTCCAGCGCGTTCCGGGTATCAATCCGGGATGGAAGCGGGCGAAGTCGGTCGTGGAAAAGATGCTCAACTCGGTCAACGATGCCAAGCTTCCGGAGTATCAGTACGAGTGGAAGTATGTCTCGATGAATCGCGTGAGCGCGAGCGAGCAGGAATTCCATGTCAACGCGAACATTGGAGGCTACGTAGCCAAGCTGTACCCTCGATCACTGAATTTGACCGACCATCACAGAGGCATTTGTTTGATCTCCAATATGGACAGTGTGTATGGAAGTAATGGATTCAGCTCCAACGCAGTTAGCGTTACCCAGGCGATATTAGCCATGGAAGAACTGTCCCAACATCCCGGGCTGGTCACACCCGTGATTGCCGTCATTTCAGACACCCACGAGAACGGCTCCAACGTTCTCATGAACCTCCTCACGACCGAAGACCTGAAGCGCTGTCTGTACTCGATCATCCTGGATTCCCAGGGAATCGCACAGACCGTACCGGAAGTTCTCTACGATAAGAAGGTCCACGTGAAGGGCTCGGCTCCCCTCTTCTCCGGTCGTCACTTTCGAGTGTCCAACTACGTCCTCGACAGTTCTCCCGCCTTGCAGCTGCTCTCGACCAGCGAGCTGCAGATGATTTACCGTCAGACAGAAGGTCCCAGCTTCATCAAGCTCATGTACGTCGACATGCCCTTCTACCACCACACGCCCAGCGACCAGCCGCTGATGGCGAAGGCGGCGGCGGTGAAGGCGCGCTACGACAGTCTCGTGCAGATCGTGGGCTTTCTCAGCCGAGTGGCCCCCGATACGCTGCAGAAGCCCCGTTTCGGCGACTTCGACTCCTTCATCAGCGTATTCGGCGTGACGAAGCGCGTTTCGTCCCTGACGCAGCTCGTTCTGGTCGTGATCGGAATCACCTTCTCCGTGCTTTTCCTGACCGTCGGCAACATGGGTCAGACGCAGGCAGTGCAGTCGGGTCAGCGACACGCGCTGGTGGTGTTTGCGCTGCAGGTGGTTGTGTACTGCGTGACGGTGGTGGTGGTTCTGATGTGGCTTTCGCTGGAGCCGCTGACGGTCCACCAGCTGAACGCCTACCTGGTCTCGCTGATCCTCTGCATGCTGCTGATGAGCATGACGCTGGGGACGCTGCAGATCCAGTACTACATCCAGTACTTCATGCGCGACTACGCGGGCGCAGCCATGTCGATGTGCTCGATCATCTACGGAGTGATCGGCCTCCTCCTACTCGGCGCCGAGCAGCACATGGCGCTGAACTTCGTCATCCCCTGCGTCTGCTTCGGACTGACCAACCTGCCGCTGTTCCTCCGGAAGATCCATCTGGGCGACCGGTATCGGTGGAAGAAGGCGACCTACGCCGTGTGTTTGGTTCTCTGCGGCTGTGTGTGTTATTTCGTGAACATGGGCTCGGCGTGCGCCACGCTGCACGTGACCTACTGGGGAATGAACACGGAGGACCTAACGGTGTGCGTGATCGTGGTGTTTAGCTTCTGGGCGGCGCTATTTCCGATGCTCTTCTGCATGTCCTGTCTGAAGGTGATCTACATGGTGGACGAGCAGGTGGAACAGAAGCCGTCCGTGCTGTCCGTGTCGATGCTGGACGATTTGCTGGAGGAGATGCAGCCGTCGGTGGAGGAGGAGGAGACGGAGGAGAAGAAGGAGAAGATTGTGTATCGTCGCTTTATGAACGAAGTCAGTATCTCTGTTTTCGTATTGCTAGTTGTCATCATGGTCAGCACGCACAGTTTGCCTGCATGGAACAGTGACAAACCGGTTCACGTATATGCTGGCCTCTCCCATGTGAATTCTGTGTATGACGACAAGCCGAATGATACCGTGGAGGGTCATTTGATGATTGGAGGTCACGAGCGTGTTCAGAGGCAGATAGAGAAGGTGTTGAAACGCGTGCGACTTCAGAAGGGGTATAGCGTGGAATCGATCACGCGGGATTGGTGCTATTTGGAAGACCACATCAAACGTCCGTGTCTGGATGTGGAGATGGCGAGGAACGGCGTTCCGATTCGATTCAACACGAGTGCCGCCGAATTCGGAGCGAGTCAGCTGGAGGAGATCAGCCTGCCAGAGGCCACGAACATTACGATGGTGACGAAGCGCTTCCGTGTGACTGTTCCCTGGCGCAACCACACCGACGTCTTCGGGTATCCTGTCATGCTGTTCCGCATCTACACTACCAACATCGAGGACAAGGACTCCAAGGTCTACAGCAATCCGATTGAGGTGATGATTGAGTACGGCGGCGTCCAAGAGGAACAGAAGGGTTTTGTGATCCAAGGAACGGTGATGACCAATCTTCAACACGACATGTCGATGAACGTTACCATTCGCAGTCGAACAGGGTCACAGGTCGTCTTCCGTATGACGGATGTGGGTCACTCGGAGCCCTCCGAGTTGATGGCGTTGGGTGAGGGGCTGGGCACGGGTTTTGTGTACAGCGGCATGTCGTCGCTGTCCTTCCTCAGCTACACGGTGAATTACTTTATTTCCTTTTGGAATGTTTGTTGGAGTAAAATAGCAATATGTTCCTAACAAACAATACAAAACGAGGATTACATCAAGTCAGCCTCGGTGGCAATGACCATCGTGCACACGCCGAGCAAGGCGAGAATGATATCTCGGACCTGCTTGGCCTTGGTCTGCGGCACCAGAACGTAATGGATCAGAGGAGGGAAGATAAACGTAACGAAGGAGATGGTGAGGCATCCGATCAGTGACACAACACCCTTGAAGTTCGGGAAGACGATGGAAATGAACGTCACCAGCAGCGTCATGAAGATACGGAGAGCGATGCGCTTCTTGTTCTTCACAAAATAGCCCTCACCTTCCTCCGCTATGCTCACACGCCTCCCTCTCTCCTACACTCCTTGATGCCGCTCTCGAGCGCCAGAATGCCGGGGAACACGGCAACAGGGTACGAGAAGTAGGCGACGAAACAGATGCCGATGCAGCAGATGTAGTAGACGGGGTGGTTCGAAGGGATGTTGTTGATGACCAGCGGGTCGATCTGGTGCGGGTCGTTGCTGTAGGAGAGGGCGCCCAAGACTCCCAGCGACATGTAGACGAGCACGGCAATGATCACGGAGGAGATCAGGGCCTTCGTGTACTCCTCGGGCTTCTTCATCGTGTTCTACGTGGGAATGGGAGAGAAGTCGTACGTAGGAGGTGGGTCCGATGACGGCGATACCGAGGGAGTAGCAGACGACGCCAAACAACTTGGCGAGATCGAGAGGACTCGACCACATCAGGTGGCTCGAGTCGATGTGCAGACCATACTTCCAGATTCCGTAGCTAGGGGAGAGTGGAGGAGAACGGTCTTACATAATGACAATCAAGGAAACGGAAATGATGAAGATGTTACCCATCTGCGACGGCTTTGCGAGCGCGCGCAGGTCCTTCAGGAGAGCAAGAAAACACGCGAGGAAGAAATACACGACACCCCAGAACCACTTCTGCGAGAAGAAGGGAAGACCCCATTCCTTCCACTGAAGACCCGAAAGGAGGACGTTCCAGGTGATCTACTGGTAAGCTGTAGCTAACAAGACTCACTTCATACGCAACGGCAATTCCATACACCGTGATAACAAAACTGCACTGCAAAAGGAAAACTCCAAACTTTCCGAACGCCTGGAGATAATGATTATTCAGGAAACCAACCTTCTCAGCTAAAAGAACGTAAGGATCCTCATCCGCCTTCGGTTTCGTATCAAACGCGCAGAAACAGTCGGTGATGAGCTTCGTACAGTAGACAATCCAGGAAGGAACGATGATCAGAATGAGAACGGCGGGAATCAGTCCACCCTTCGTATTAGAATCACCGAGAATACCCACCAGATACACAGTATTGGGAAGAGCAAGCATTCCGGTACCGATACACGTCTTTACCAGGTTCGCAATGACCTAGCGAGTCAATCCAGAACACTAGAGTGACATTCGCAGTAGTAGCAGACATTCTTCGTTCCTTATTTCTGCATATTCAGGAAGCACAATTCCGATCGGGTCCTTTCCGTCCATAACTCAGATTCTGGGACAGTTCACGATACCCGCGGTTATTCGCTCACTCCTGCGTGAACAGTAGGATTAACGCAAGCGCAAGGATGGGTTGTTCATGTTCCAAAGTTCGTGACGATGATGTCTTCCGTGGAGATTCCATGCAGGGCCTCGTACACTACCGCGAGAAGAATGAGATTGCGAATGCATCATTTGGAGACAACAAACAGAGTGAGAGCTATGACGTACTTAGTCTGAATTTCAAATTTCTATTTAGATCTGCATCCGTTTGGAGAACATGATCGTCCAGAGCCGAGATAACATGATTGACGCTAGTTGCTTCGTCGCCGTTTATGAAAGTCGACGAATTGGTACAAGCAGAAAGCAGGAATATGTGCTTGTTGGCACGACCGACGTGATTGTACAGGAGCCGAAGTAGGCTTCATTCTGTTCACTGAGTCATAGTCCCGAGTTCATTGAGCGCTTTATCATATACGACAAGAAACAGAGTCTCAAATTCGAAGTGTATGATACGAACGGAGATAAAACGCCGAACATATCCCTATCTCTTCTAATGAACGACGCTCCTTTACGGTAGTTGGAGAAGCACACAATGATTGGCACCTTCCAGTGTCCGTTCAAGACGCTCATCGACTGTCCCAACTACTACACGACTTGTCTGAATCCTGTGAACTCTTCCATTTTCGGCTCTATTCAAGTGTATCTGCCTGTCCCCTATTCCCTAGGTGTTTGCGGAGAAGCGATCAGAAGAGCGTAACACGACCACTGTGGACCTTTCCTTCTCTCCCGACTCGGTCTCCCTTTCCCACCCCTACATCCAGGTCTTCCGTCTCTGTGACAACGGTGTCCGTGTTCCCGTTTACCGCAGTCGCAAGTCCGACAAGTCGTCGACCATCCAGGTGGAAGAAGAAGCTGAAGGAGAGTCGGAGAAGGGAACGCTGAGCGAACAAATCTCCTCCCACCGTCTCTTCAAGAAAAACACCAACAGCAAGCTGCACGCCTTCTCCTTCGGCCCGCTGCAGCTCGCGAACGAGCATCTGGTTAACGGGAATAAACACGCCGTCATCTTCTTCGAGATCTATGAGTCAGTCTCGCGCGGTCGCGATCGCTACGTCGGCCACTGCGAAGTACGTGGCATTTCGTGGTCACCAGCAGATTCCCGCGACGGTGCTGCTGACGACGGCGAAGGGAACGCGCTTCGACGTGCAGAGCAACGCGGAACGCATCACGCAGCTGCGCCAGGAGGACGCGACCATCGCCAAGGGCAACGCGGAGCGAGTGGAGTCGCTGAAGCAGCTGGTGAATGGAGCGGTGAGCAGCTTTTCCGCCTCCTCGCTGAACGTGCTCCTGCTGAACCAGGAGAACTTGGAGGAGAACTGCAATGTTGTGGTTTCGACGCTGATTCCGACGGTGACCAACCAGGGGTAGTCGAGAGGTTGCGACGTGAGGCGTAGCGATGACGTCGGCCTTCTGATTCTGTCCGATATGGAGTCCGAGTACAAGTACACGTTCTTCGACTACCGAAACGTGACGGACATGGATTTCCTCATCGCGGTGGATATGAGTTCGAGCGTGAAGCAGGCTTGTTCGTCCACTCATCGGAACCCTTAGTAGGCGAGGAGGAATGTGTTAATGGATAGTTATGAAGAGGCGTTGCTGGACGTCGGTACTGTCCTTTCTCGCTATGACGAGGATAACAACTATGCGGTGTATGGATTTGGCGGAGAGCCGATTCGTCGTTTCTACGCGAATCACCCTTCTTCTTCGGACGACAAGTCGCCACTTCCCTCTCTCTCACGTATGACGTCGGTGGTAGCGCAGGTTCAGAGCGAGTCGAAGGAGGCGGAGGCTCCTGCGTCGACGACGCCCACCGACAAGGTGAAGGAGACGATGCAGGCTGCAACGGAGGTTCTGGAGGCGGTGGAGGCGGCGGAGGCTGAGGAGGCGAAGGCTGCGGTTGAGGGTGCGGCTGTGAATACTCCTGTTGCCGAGAGCACTCCTGTTGCTGAGAATGCTCTTGCTACTTCTTCCGAGGCAACGGAACAGAAGACGGAAGAGACGACTGTTGCCGTTCCCACCGGATCTGTGGAGCATCCCAAGGAACCTGAGAATGGAAGTGACATGGCTACGATCTCGGCGGCTGATTCTTCGGATTCCGAGTCGCAGTATGCTTCTGCGGAGTCGTCCACGGAAGAGGAGGAAGAAGCGAAGGAAGCGAAGGCGGTCGATGAGGGCGTGAAGGTGGTTGACGAGAGTGTTACCCCTATTGAAGAGGTTGCTAAGCCCGTTGAAGAGGTTGCTAAGCCCGTTGAAGAGGTTGCTAAGCCCGTTGAAGAGGTTGCTAAGCCCATTGAAGAGACGGTCAAGCCTGCTAACGATACCACCAAACCTTCCGAAGACACTGCCGTTTCCACTCCAGAGCCTCCCAAACCCGTCGAAAACAACACAAAACCTATCTCTCTCCAGGAAGATCCCAATCCCACGGACTCCGCCAAGGAGTCTCCTTCCAGTGAAACTCCCGTGGAGGTGAAGGAGAAGAAGGCGCTCGAGGCAACCCTCAACGCCCAGCTTGCCTACTTGAAGGGACAGTCATCCTTCTCCAACAGCACTCGTGACTTTGAGAGCAAGGAGCTGTCGCTGGAGCTGTTCCCGCTGAACGGCAACCAGAACAATCCCTACATCCATGGAGTGAATGGAGTTCTGAAGGCCTACCGTTCCATGGTGAAGAACCTCCTTCCCTCTTACCCGACGTACTTCCAACACATTCTGAAGGAAGGAATCCGACGTGCCAAGAAGGCTGAGGAAACGCACGGAAAGGAGTACGTTGTCCTCATTCTAATCAGCGATTGCTGCATTGTAGACCAAGTGGAGACGCTACGTCTTGTGGTCGAGGCGTCGCGCCTTCCCATGTCACTTATCATTCTCGGCATGGGAGACAACGACTTCCACTTTATGGATGTGCTTGACGGTGATGACGAAATGCCTTCTCTAGACGGACAAACTCCTGCCCGCGATGTAACTGTTTCTGGAAGTGCTTTATGCGTAGATGGTGCAATTTGTGAAATTCGAGGAGCTGCGAAACAAATCCTGTGAAGAGATCATCGAGAACCTCCTCTTTGAACTGCCCAAGCAATTCATGGATTACATGAATGCCAATGGCTACACGCCGGAGACGATTTCCCAGCAGGATATGTAGACACTTTCTATCTCTTTGTTGTGGTTTGTTTCAGCGAACATGGAAGTAACCAAAGAAATAACACAGCGAGTTAGCGCTATTTGATTTCCACACGGCTGTCGAGTGGAGGCGCTCTATGTTTAGGTATCTCTTCAGAATGCGTGAGACAGGTGTCATCGAGTCGCCTTCGCACTCCTTCAGACCCTTTAGGAAGAATGTTGTGAAACGATCTTCTGTTGGGAGACCATACGGTGTCAGATAATTCAGTCCGTTCCTACCATCGAGTCAAAACCATAACTGTAGCTCTCCTCTCCCAAACTGCTGCTTGCTAGAAAGGAAGAGTGGGGAGGAAGGCGTTTGGGAATCAGAGTAGCTGCCTGACAGGTGTCGATCATCACAAGCACTCTCTGATAGCGCCGCATTTGGTACATTCGAGAGAGGAGATTTGATAAAATATGGTCGTTGAGTTCTTCTCTCCCCTAAGGTATAAGAGTCTGATGATCGTTCACTTGAAACTTGAAGAAATGGTCTCCGCCATGTCCGTTTAGAAAGAGCAGGAGTTGACTCATGTGGTTCGTTCGGAGTCGTCGTGGGTTCGATACGGAAGGGGGTAACTGATCTAATAACAGACGGATAAACGCAGAAAGCGATGCATCTTCGCCTGAATATGCGACAGTAGTATTCTCTGCTCTATGTATGAATGATGGAAATGGACAACAAGTCACACAGCGAGTGTTCGGAACGAATTTCTCCATAGTGGGGGTTCCGTGCATTGCACTGAACGTCTCCTGCCATCATGAGCACAATCTAGTTCATTTCTCAGCAAAAATCCAAGCGTTTGCTTCAGGGACTCCTCTGCTGATCAGGTACTGGCGTAATCGAAGAGTGTTCACAGAATGACGATAATTCCGAAACGAATAAGATGATTCGACCTTTCCATTCATTTCAAGAGATATGTGTACGAGAACTGCATAATGATCTCTGTACATGGCCTGAACGCTCACAAGCAGCAGCAAACAGTTTATCAGTAAACGGAATTGGCCATTCTATTATCAGGTTAGCTTGTCAACCTTTCTTGGGAGAATGACAAATCCAATAATCTTTCGTCTTGAAATTCGTGGACCTCACTCCCTTACCATCGAGGTGATGAAGAATCTGGATATGTCAAGTCTTCGTTTTCATGTGCTTCGCGCTGTCGATCCTTAGTAATCATTACTAGATCGTTGCTGTTCTTTGGATTTCATTCTAGATATGGAGACAAGTCTTTACCCTTATCACTGTGTATCTGCTTCTTATCACATTCAATTATAGAAATGTGTGTTATCTGTGTTTCCTGAGATGCGTAGATGCTGAGCAGAACGAATGGCATCCATACCTAGACTCATCTATTTCGCATAAAAAGGGACGGTATGTGAATGAGAACGACTCCCAAATACCTTTCCGCTACTTATCTACGATGGACTGGCCCTCCTCCTATGATCAGTCCACGTTAAGGGAAGAACATTCGGAGTTTCACCGTTCTCTATTGGGTACCCAGTCTAACCTATTCGATCGGCCCATTTCCGTGACCTCTTCTCTCGGTTGTATGAAAACAGTTGCATTTCTTCAGTGAATGAACTGTAGACTGGAAGCCGATACGAATCACTCCTCTCTGTGAGTGTGACTGTGGATGGTTATTGTAACTCCTAGAAACAGTACTATCTCTTTGAGATTCAATTCAAACGCTCCTCTCGACTGTGCATGGGATCGGAAGAAGATGCCGTGATTGACATTGGAGACTATGTATATGTGACAGGTGACCGAGGCGTTGACCTCGGACACGTTATTAACCGAAAAACCTGTCTGTCCCGTTTCCTTTTGTTTCCTCATTGATATGCAGCTCCTTCTCATCAACCAATGCCCCTTGTTTTGAACAAAGCGAGTCCATTAGAAGTGAGTCTATTGAAGGATCAAGTATGGGTTGGTTGACGTGACAAGTCGTAGAGAAGAGAGGAAATGTATGTCCTTCGCCTCTGTTGTCAGAAGGCGCAGCAGCAGAACTTGGGGATCGTGATTGTGGATGTAGAGTTCCAGTATGATCGAAAGAAGCTCACGGTGTATTATTATTGCAATGGTCGTATCGACTTTCGCGGTTTCGTGAAGGAGCTATACTCTATCTTCTACGCCCGAATATGGATGGAGAATATCAAGAATAGAGGGATTGGAGATAAGGGATGGTGTGTTTGCAACAAACACGAGACTAAACATAGAATCAAACACCACAAAGCTGTTTTGATAACTCATAGATACAGTAGGATAAGGCACATTTGGGGATCGTTTTAAGATACTGTGGGAGAAGACCGGAATAGAAACCACGAATACCACTCTTTGTATAAATGAATCGAGTGCATTCCCATGCATTCTTGTACTTCATCACATCTTTCCCCATTCCTGCCACCTGCAAGTTTCTCTGAACTAGATGGAGTGGGAAGGTAATTGTATTTGCAATACACCCACTCAACGCACCTGAAATCATGCTCACCCAAATAATAGCCAGTGATGTGTTGTCGCGGAGCCACTTTCGGATATACTCATAGGAAGTAAAACTGAGTGCCATATTAGGAATGACAGAGAGAAGATTCACACACAAACCCTTGTATAGGGTTCGGAAGCCGACATTCGTAACACCTTTATATAGCGACTTGAGGACAGAGTCAGTTGTTCCCATCTGACTGATATAGACGCGTGTTTTCAAAATGTCAAAGGGATAGGTAAAAATGACTGCACTCATTCCCGCAACGCCTCCAGATACAAGATGCTGTATGGTAGGATGGCTTTTATCCAAGGCATTCAAACGGACAGATACCAATTCATATACACCATAGTTGATGGCTGAATATGGAATAGACCGAAAGATATCCACCAAGTTACCCCTAAATAAACCGATGATTCCTAGAATTCAGAGCCATTCTTCGATCCGATACCATCTTTCTGATAAATGCTCTTCAGCGTATGATAGATATTGTTTTTTTCAGCAACGATCAGATTCGACGAGGCTTGTACAGAAACCCTCGTTTCTTGGAGAACAGATAGACGGGAAAAGGGAGCACATACCGTTCGCGAAATGACTCCTGACATTCCTCCCGAGAGGAACTTCATCAAAATCGAGTCTAACAATTCAGGGGATCATGACGACTCCTACATGCTTTTTTACCATTCGAAGGAACTGAGTACAGAGATTCATTGCTAGATTTTGGCATTTACAGCAATTCCTATGGCAAGAATTGGGTTATAAATAAAGGGGAAACGGAGAAACGGGGATGGTTCAGTGATAGGGTTGGAACAAACACGACCATCCAGATATCATTAACCACACTATCTACATTCCGGGAGGAGGGACAACTCCGTTCGAAGTCTTTGCAACATTGTTACCGTACTTCTGTGCCAATTCCTGTCCCCTCACTCCAATCCCCATTACCTACCGGATTTCCAACCGTCGTAATAAACCCATCAGGCTTCGCTCGGACTCTGCGAACACTACTAATAAGGCATCGATCCAAGGCGCACGGTTTCGCCGGTTTGGGTTTAACTAGTGGCTTCTCTCCAGGAGGAGGCACCAGCTGGGAGGGCAAGGTCGGCTGCGGTCCCGCAGTCTCCGCTGAGTGCTGCAAGGCCATATGGGCAAACGCAGGCGGAATGGTGTGTGAGGTCTCGGGCGTCGATTGTGTGGGAACGGGGGTGGCTGCAGGTGTGGTGAGTGTGATGGGTGTCGGCAGAGCCGCTGCAGGAGTGGCAGGGGCCGTAGCAGGAGCCGTAGCAGGGGCCGTAGCAGGAGCCGTAGCAGGAGCCGTAGCAGGAGCGGGAGGCGAATACTTGGCGATGCGAGGCGCAGCGGGACGCGAGACGCCGGCCACGACGCGAGGACCCTTGCCTGCCAGACCGAAGGACCGAACGGGCGCGGGCTCGGGATGCGGCTGCGCAGGAGCCGTAGCAGGAGCCGCAGGAGAAGCTATAGGAGCCATAGGAGCCATAGGAACCATGGGAGCCATGGGAGCCGCTGAGTCGGAAGCCATACCGGGGAGCGGCGTGGGAGCGTACTGCGCGAGTGGCCGTGCGTGCGAGCGGTTCAGCGAGGGGTGGCGGAAGGCCTGCATGACGGAGGCCGTAGCATCGGACGCCGGAGGAGCCGTGGGAGCCGCTGCGGGTGTGATGGAGGCGGAGATGGCGGGAGGCGGAGCCGAGACAGTCTCCGGAGCCGCTGAGGTCTCCTGGTCGTTTGTTGCCTTCATGTAGAGCGGAAGGAGCTTCTGACGGAGGGTCAGGTTTCTGCACATGTCGTAGGGGGTTCGTCCCTCGTTGTTCTTCTGAACCAGACTGCAGCCGTTGTCTGCGTGAGAGGAATCCAACAGACGTACTAATCAGATACATAATACAGTTCTCGTGGTTGTTATAGCAGGCGTAGTGCAACGGGGTGTTTCCATCGCGACCCAGCTGATTCACATAACAGCCTAGATGAAAGCAAACTGAAGTTTTTACCCTGCGTCAACAGTCGCTGAAGAATTTGCAGTTGACCGTGGTAACTTGCCAGATGAATGAGGCCATTACCCTGCTCCACATAATTCACTACATCGAATCCATTTCGAATTGCATCGTCAAGACCCGCAACGTCTCCGGAGGACACTGCATTCTACTGATTGTACACACAAGGAATTGGGACTTGCACTTTGTCACAGAGCGTTTCCTCTTTCGGAGCGATCACATTCCCAATTGTTCCATCGTATAGCCACTGAAACATCCTAGTTTTCATCCGATCCACATCCTTCCATTACCTCTATTCTATTGTGTTTCTCGAAACAACAAAATGGAACTTGTAGGACGAATAATAGGGAAAAACCATGACACGAAATGACAAAATAACCGCGGAACTGTTCAGTCACAGAGAGATCGTGTTGTTGAATATGTAAAGCATAAGGAAAGGGTAGATGGAAGAAAAAGGAACAAACAACAATAAAACGAAATGACCATTACTGTTCCTCCTCAGGCTTCGTGGCACCAAACTCATCCGTGTACTGCAGATCGGGGTTCTTAATAAATTCGCCCAGTTCACCATCCGGATGCAACTTGGTGAGACACTCCTATCGCTATTACGTCCACGTGAAGTGCATACCATAACACACTTCTTGTATGGGTCAAAATACTCCTTGCAACCCACTTCCTTCGCATTTCCTTTTACGAACTCGGTATCGTACCTATAGGCTTCTAGTCATACGGTATTTCTACCAGTTGATGAAACATGCTTCGTATTTGCGGCGGAGATTCTCACACTCTTCGCATTCTAGCTATTGCAAATACAGTTCAAGAGTACCGTTATTCATGGAAACAAAGAAAAAAAGAAAGAAGTAAAAGGATAGTAAGATGGAGAATTACTTGATGTCGTGGATAAAATGAAGTTGCGGCACTCTCTATACATGACAAATACGACAATAACCAACTTTCATCTGGAGCTTCTTTCCCAGCGCAAAGCGAATCGCCTTCTGACTCCTATTCACGCTATCGATCACACGCACTGTCTCCAGCGAAAGAGGATAGTAACGATAGCGACTCATTTTCTGCAGTCGTTCACGCTCTCTCTACTCCTCATCCACCTCTTCTGAATAGACTTCCAATTCACGAATGTTGGGAGACCGCACTTTCCGGTATGACTGACCCACGTACCGCTGGTTTTCTATTTCTAGTGATGATACAGCGCTAACACGACGACTCATATCATAGAACAGAGAATCGATATCCATATCTTCTCTGAACCCTGCTGTCCGAGAGGCACCTGGGGGAGAATCCCGAACCAATCGATAGTGGACGTTGATATCTCGTCCGTCTTCGCTCATTTCCATGCGGCCAATCGAAATACACTTCATCGTTGACGGAGGGAGATAACCCCCATTCTCGATGATGCTACCGAGAGCATCCAACACTCTGCTTTCCACCTAGACAGAATCCATAGCCACCAGTCCTACATATCCATACTTCATAACGACCGTCTCTGTGGGGACATGCGAGAGGAGTTCTTGTCTTTTGGGGAGGTTGGATGCCTTGCCCGCAACTCCCAAATCATCTAATCCAGACGATTTCAAAGACTTCCAGTCGATGGTTTCTGTTTTCGGCAACTCGCTTTGTGACTCCAGGACGGTTGTACGATATTCTCCAGGTTGGGCAACACTGCATTGGGTTTTCTGAGGAACCACATCTGATGCCTCTTTCTCGACAGGGACATCCGGCTCGATTTCGTCATCCACTATCTCTAAAGGGAGTTATCATTCCGTGACACTACCACTGACTGAGCGTTTCCTTCCGAAGAAGCGGTTGAATTGAGCAAAAAGAGGGATCGAACGCTGCTTGCACAAAGAAGTAGCGATCCGGATCATAGAAAACAATAGAGTAAAAAAGCGCCGGGGCGGGATTGAACCGTCGACCTCTCAATCTGCAATCGAATGCTCTACCACTGAGCTACCGGCGCACCTGCCCCTTTTTCTTCCGTAGGCTCCTTGAATGAAACCTTTCTCCATCCACATATATGAAACAAACACCTTAACTACTTAATCGTGTAACCTACCACATCGTACGAAAACCGCTTGAGACAATGAGGCGGTTTTGCGATGCGAATGAGCATCGGAGGCGATTCCGGTAAAGGAGGAATGAGATCCGTATCCTTGAATGCTTTGGCTAGAAAAATCTGGAATGAGGAAATGCAGAAATGAATACCGTATTACCCTGAACACTCGTTGTGGCATTGGACGTGCATTCGTAGTGATAGATCGGTCCATTCTTGAACTCGTTTCGCAGCTGCTCAGGCGATCGCTCATCGTAGAGGATTTGCTACGTGATATCCTCCAATCAAACGAACATGCGCTTTGAATTTGAAGTTGATACTATGTTGGAAACCGTATGAACACAAATCGTTCCACGCGCATAAGGTACATCGTGTGAGATTGTAGTTCGGAGGACACTGAAGTGCAGGCATGATGAGCGTCCGACCGAAGGCCTTCACCAAATGAGTCAGTTGACGCAACCCCTCAAACAGAGGATTCGAGTAGCGCTTCGAATAAGGGAGAGTCCAATCGATGTCATCAACGAGGATGTATCCTTCCGGACTCGCACGATAATAGCCGTTATCGTCCTTGAGGAAACCTTGCTCTCTCCACCGATACATCTTGTTACTTTCGTGAATGATGTAGTTGTTATGGTACATCACGATATCTTTGTCGATATCTACTCGTTACGAAGGGAACGAAAAACCACCTGTGTGATCCCAGAAGAACTGGTGGGACATGGAAAAGAGATTACCGTTCTCGAACAGATCCGACGGGAGATACGCAAAGGAGGAGGAATCCGTTGCGTTGACGACGATGGTAAGCGCGTCCTGGTCCATGATACCTCGTCGGTACATCTCCATGACGGACAGGAAGAAGTTTCGCTTCGACACGGTCGTGGGTTGAATATACATGAAGCCAGCACATAGGGTCTCGTCACGCTGAGCAACCATATCCAAGTGCTCATATTGACGAAGATATGGGAAGGGATCCTTGAACAGAAGAATATCACAATCCATATACAAAACACGGAGATTGAGGGAGAGCAGATCACGAACAATAACCAGTTTCAGCACCATTTTCACAAATGCACTCGTTGTCCACATTCGAGTGCTTGTTGAGGAGAATTGAACAGAAAGAATGTCGTTCTTGTAGTAGAATGCAGGATACCCTTCATCTCGAAGAATCTACGCTTGACATAAAAGCAGAACGATTACCTTATACCCCTGTTTATCCAGAACAACAACAACAAAGTTCTTGTATTGATCCATCTTGTTGACACGATAGAAAAGACGAAACACATTCAAGTAGCCCTTATCACAAACAGTCACCATGATCCTGTTATCGAGGGCTCGGGGAAGGAAAAACTGCTTCAGCTCATCCTTTGTAATGCGGTTCGAATAACGCTCGTCCGTTTGGAGAGCACCCATTACACAAGTCGTTTTGACCATTTTCATTCCATTGACAATCATTAAGGAATACTGTGAATTGTTGTATCTTCTAGTTGGTTACCATTTCCACTTCTACTCATACGGTAAATCAACTTGACTGCTTGTTATTACAGGATAGTGTTGCACTTCCGTTCGTTTCCATGCTTTTATTAACGATAGAGACGAATTGAAGCACTATACTCACACGGAACAAAAAAAGGATACGAATGAATGATACAGATATAGAATGAAATACGTGAGAATAAAACAAGGAACGATGAGTCGTTTGATCATCACTCTACAAATCTCAACTCCATGACCATATCATACGATGACTAGCAGCTCTCAAGGATATCTTCCTTACAACTCCAATACGATCACAATTGATTTGGCTGGATAGTGTATAGTGTGGGCGGGTTTGATTATCAAAGATTCCTGCCACGCTCTCTATTGCTTCCTATTCCATTGCTTATCACAGTGTATCGTAGCTTTCTTGGAAAGAGCTAATCAGGATGAATCCAGTGGATAGAGTTATGTTATCATGATGAGCTGTTTTCATTCTATTGTTTCACTTGGACGTAACATAACAGAACCCACATAGCCAAACTCAATTGGATTGAATCAGACGAGAATTCATCGAATCCACTCGATCTATGATTAGGAAGCAACCACTGTACACGCGCGTTCTCCTTTCCATGTAGAAAACCGTAAGATGCAAAGGGCGTATCCCGTTTTCAGAAGAGCGTTTGCCTCTGTAGGAGATTGCGGAATTGCATGACTCATTTCCTAGGTGAAAGACTCAAAGGCTTATCAAGCTGTAGACTGTAACGTTATTTGTTCTCACAACTAGGCTAAGGAGTTTTTGACCATTCATGAGACGTATGTGCAACATACTAGATATGCTCCCGAGGGATCAACCACTCCAGGTTACAGATACCCCGCTCCTGGGTACGGAGCAGTCTCCTTTTCTGACCATGTAGTTCCCACAACATTCCCGTGATTCCTACGACTGAGAACACGGATCGTTACTTTAAGACCGATTTGATTCAGCACGATACGAGACAGTTGGAGCGCGACATCCATGTCGTTCTTAGCAAGGGAATGAAGTCTCTTCCGAGAGATATCCAGATGGACTACATCAAGGAGTACAGCCTTTCTGGAGACAACGCGAAGGTGTTCGAACATCCTGTAGGAGTGCAATAACGGTACTATATAGAATGTGGAGACGAAGCCTGGCGATCTGGATCTCTGGACGACCGAGACGAACGATAAAGTAGAGGCGAAGCTGTACGAGAGCTACCCTACTCAGGTCCCTCATCCTGTATCGTTTTTTTGGGGAATTGACTCTAGTTCTGGGAGAACGACGCTGGAAAGATTGTGGAGGACTACGAGTCGAAGGGACTGCCTCCTTGCCCTGGAAAGATGTACCAGTGGGAGTGCCCGAAGGAGATGGAAGATGGTCTGTGGTAAGACTGCCAATTGTTTAACGCTAATGTCTAATATCTCTGCGTGTTTGGTTAACAAACAGTCGACTGTGCTTGTTGCGGAGCAACGAGCTCTCCCATATTCGTTACATTCGCCTGCTGGGCATCGGGAACAGGATTTGCCGGCACCTGTTCCATGGCAGGAACGGGGTTCTCTTGAGGCTGCACATTCTGCACACTTTCACTATTCTGCACATTCTGAGCAGGGACATTGTTGGAATAGTATGCGTCCAGATCTTCGTCCAACTTCTGCTTCAGAACCGTCTCGTCCTTGACCGTTACCTCTGCTCAGAGTACTCTACCTGGTTGAAATATGGATTGTTTGTCTGGGATTGTTCTGGTTTCTTGGTATCCTTCTTAGTTCGATTTCTCCGTCTGCGTCCACTTCGGCTCTTCTTACCTTTCGTAAGACTTGCCGACGCCAGACCAATACGCTTCAGAATGCTGTCCATATTCACTTTAGGCGTGGAACGGTTCTGCTTCTGCGACAGTTTGGTGGGCTGCGGCTGCTTTACACTGACAACCCTACGTCAATCACTTGATTCACAACAACAGTACGATTGTGTTTTGGGTTGAATCTTCGCCCGCTTCGAATTTGTCTTCTTTGAACGTCTCGACGATTTGGTACTGTGGGAACGCACAGACACCTTTACATTCTGGAAACGGTCTACCTGGATACGGGATGTGCCCGATTGTCTCAAAGGATGCGCTCTAGGTATCGAATCGAAATCAAGACTCATCTGTAACAAGAATGAATTGTTGATGAAAAGCGAGACCCGCGGAACATTTCCCATTCCAGCCATCATTATCCACCACAATGATATCGTCGCAAAGAAACAATTACAATCGATAATTCATTACATGGTCTTGGAATGGTCCAAACTGAAGGCATTACAGAGAACAGTCTACTCGGAAAGGAAACAACAAGCGTTTACTTTACTCCACCGAAAGCTACGAATTCTCGGCTTCTCTGAGAGGGAAGGAATCCGATTCACCTCCTTTCCCTAGAGAATCGATTCACCTCCATGGTTGTACCTTCCTAAATGCAATGAACACTGGTATTTCACCAGCATATCCATCTATGTTGATGGCTAAGTCACGGGCGAGTGATGGATACGAGGACAAGTCCACATGAATAAACACCGTTGTATCTGTTGTGTATCTATCGTAACAAGAAAATCAAAGAGATACTTGAGTGACAATTCTGCAAAGATGGCTTTCACGTATTCAATTCCCGTTGCCCATCTGGCATCGAACATAACAATGTAGTCAGTGTTTGTAGGATCGTCCATTACAATCGAACGGAAGGACGATTCGGAGTAGGTGAGCACATTTGTTAGTCCGTTGAATCGAGGAGATGGAAGCAGCAAGAATATGACTGAGGTTCATGAGGGGATCAATTCCAACAGGTGTATAGCACAACGTAAACGACAGCCACTGTTTTGTCCATCTGAAACACTAGGGAAAGGATCGCGAGCTTCAGTCCCCAAAGGAGGGAATCGATCGTGACCTAGTTTACTCAGATAGAACAAAGCGATACGTCAAGACGACGTTGTCTGATAATACTCTTCAGCTGGATAACGGAGAACAGAAGGAAGATCTCAACTTCGCGTGTTAATCCAACCCAGGACTTTTCCCGAGAAAGCAGCGGACTGCTGGGAGTGATATAGTAGGATCGTGTGACGAAGTACGACAGAATGACCTACGGGTGAGTTGATTACGGCAGATAAACTAGGTAGTTGGCGACATAATGAGGATCCAAATATCGAAATTTGAAAGGCAGCATGGACAATCAATGAAAACAAACAGGCGTCACTCAAAGTACTTGAAAATTAGTCACTCTTCACTTTCTCGGAAGCTTTTTGAGAAAAGAACGCCTCTGCATCCACGGAGGTTTCGGTCGCTGGAGTATCCTTGGAATCCACTTCCATCGCCACAGATTCCCCGGATGTCTTTGGAGGAATCGAATTGGTCTCTTCAGGGTTCTGCGAGGAGACCTGACTCGCTGCCACTTCCTGCGAAGGAGCCACTGAATCAGCCTCGTTTCCAGGGTGGGGAGACGTGCTCTCCGAAACCGGAGTCATGGAGCTCCGCACCAACTCCTCCATCATCTTCTTCTCCTCCTGAAGCTCGTTCACCATCACCTGGAGATCGTCCTAGAATTCACTTTGCATCTCAAGAACCTACCCGGTTTGTCCGAACACGGTCCAGTTCTGCCCGGAGAGAGGCGATCTCCTCCTTGTTGCGTTGCCGACTAGTCAGCTGGGTCAGCTCCTGCTTCGCCGATTCCAACTCCTCTTCCACCACACTGTAGTCACTCTTCAGAACGCTCACTCGCTTCTCACTCTGCTGCAGAGCCGACTGCGTTGTTCCCAGCTCCTGCTTGTAATGCGCCAGCTGCTCCTCCAGCTCTGCACAGTGCTCTCTGTAACTGGTCTGATTCTTCTGCAACTCTGCGCGCAGCTCCTGAATGACCGCTTCGAGATCCGCAACCGACCCATCCATCACGTGAATCGCGTCCTCCTTCTTCTTCAGGGATGCCATCATGGAAGTCATCTCCTCTTTGTGGCTCGCCTGCTCCCTTTCCATCGTCTCCGACATCGCCTGCTGCTCGTTTTCCAGCTCACTAACGCGCTTTTCTAGTGCCTCCTTTTCCTGCTGGAGTGTCTTCTTCTCCTCTCCAGCGCAATACTCCAGCTGCTCGTACGCCTCATCCTTCTCTCGCAGCGCCTGCTCCTTGGTCGAGAACCGGTTCTTCCAGTCAAACACTTCCTGCTCGAGGTCCTGGAGACGGCGGTTCGCCTGCTCCAGTTCGCCCATCTTCGTCTCGTACTGTTCCGCCAGCTCGATGCTCGCGCCGTCGCCTCCCATCAGCTTCATCGTGCGATAATCCTGATCTTGCACACGAATCAGCTCCTTGTAGTTGTCGATCACCATTTGGGAGTCGCTCTCGAACTCCGTAGGAAGATTCACGTAGAACGAAAACAGTGTAGTATGGAAGCGGTCGAAAACGCCAGAAATGATCTCGAGCACTCGGGAGTCCAGACTACGTAACATCCTCTTCCTGTTCCTACCCCATCATACTGATATCATTCTTCTTCGGCTCACGGAACAACAACCGAATCTTGGAGAGATAGAAGAAGCGAAGACCTAGATTGCATAGTCTAGTGAGCAGAAACTCCCCAGTCGTACGTTTCGAGTCCCATCTTCTGACGAAGGAACTCAATGTACTGGTGGCAGTACTTGCTGTTTGTGTGAAGGAGAGCCAAGCAGGTAAACAGTCGCAGGTAACACGGAAGTTGAACGCCTACACTTCAACGAGAAACGAAAAGACGACTGAACTGCTTGTCCATAAAGTGGCTCATCTCTTGATCACTACAGACAGCTGCGAACAGATCCGAAATCACTGGGAGACCGTCAAACAGGGGATCCACAGAATCCGCATGAAGGAAGCAGGCGAGCAGAAGAGACGCCACTTGTGTTTGGAGACTTGGGTCGACAGGAGCACTTAAAACGTGAAGGAGGAGCAGAGAGAGGTAAGTGCCTGGCTTCTTCTCCGTGATGTCAAAGGACTGGTTAGAAGGGGTTTCCACAGGAGCAGTGATGGGTGCGGTTTCGTGGGTAGCTTCAGAAGTAGTTTCATTTGTAACCGGCTCTGGCGCAACTTCCTTTGTGTTTTCTGGCACAGCTTCATCCGCAGCGTGTTCTGGAGCAGTTTCATTTGCAACATGTTCTGCCATAGCTTCATCCGCCGTGTGTTCTGGAGCAGCTTCATCTGCAACATGTTCTGCCATAACATTATCCACAGCGTGTTCTGGCACAGCTTCATCCACAACCTGTTCAGATCTCTCCTCCTTTGCAGATTCGGCTCTAACATCCGCTACCACACTCTTTTCTCCCTCCCCTCCGTCAGCTACACACTTTTCCTCCTTCAAACGCTTCAATGCAGCAAAGACCATGCTGGCTTGCTCATCGGTAGCGAACAGCTTTAAAAAGCAATCACAGTCAGACTCGCAACAACGACAATACACTGACGATGTCAGCAAGAAGCGACTCTTCGCCTCCTCTTCCTTCCGAAGTACACCCGCCAGACTGCTCACAAACGCCTACACATGAAAACAATGCAACAAACGAACAGCTTTAAGAACCTCGCCACACCCGCTCTCAGGACTGATGAGATAATGACGAAGCTCCGGGTCTCCGTCGAAGAGAATCGAGAAGAGACGCACGTACACACTGCTACTCTTGTAAAGGCCCGCCTCCGCCACCGAGTTCACGTTCGTTTCCAAAAAGCCATCCGTAAGGAGGGAAAGCAGATCGTGGCATCCGTCCATATCCATGACGTCGATTTGAAGTAGCTCCTTCAGAAGATGAACGTCCGCTATCAGTAACATAACATACAGAAACTCACTCGCCACACGGAAACACTGCGCCAAAAGCACTTCGCAGCGTGAACTGAGATCGTTCAGGTCGTCAATGTTATGGCGTCGCTGCTCGCGCTCCTCATCCGTCTCTCCCTCCGCGGTCTCTCGCGACTGTCGCAGCTGGTAGAGCGTGAAATAGAGCATATTGAACACGTAGTCCGGATTCTACAATCGCAGTATCCATACTACAATACCGCATGGAGCACCGCGCAATTCGCACGAATGATGGGCTGCGCGATCTGCAGCTTCTCCTCATTCCCCTCGTAAATGGACTCCTCCATCACCAGTTCCAAAATCTATTATCAAACCACATAAAAGCAAATACCGATACAGTTAGCTGGTAGCACTGAATGTCTACGTTCTGCACGTGCTCCAAGTCTCCATAGCGAGTCAGGTCGATCAATCGGTCACCCATCGGCTCGTGGATCACTTGCATCGCATCTGCTTCATCCAGATCAGTAGGAGAAGCAGCAGTCACAGGAGACGATCGCAGAGAAGACGACGGAGAGACATGCTCCGAAATGGAGAGAATCGACACCACTTCGAGAAGCAGCTTTCCTACGTATCAACGCACTAACTCTCTGATACGCTGCGAAAACAACTTCAGCGTCAGCACACTGTTGGCGATCATATTGTAGATGATGTGAAGACAGTCGCGAGCGACCAGTCCCTCCTCCGACTTCAGGATGGAAATGAGAACGTCGAATCCGTCCTGGAACGCAATGTACTTGCAAATCTCCTCGTTACGACGAGTCAAAAAGCGAAGAAGAACCAGCATTTCGTTGCGAACCTCTTCTCGCTTGTCCCGCAGAACATCCATCAGCGTCTGGAGTCCCATAGGGCAGCCGAGAATGGACTTTTCCACAATACTCTGGATGATACGCATTCCGCTGCACTACCTGATTCACGTTTATACAGTTCTTTAGAATCTGAATGGCGTCCAAACGCACCCACACCTCCGGACTGTCGAACAGTCTCAGAAGATTCTCCACATCCGTGTTCTCCTATTCCGTTGAATCTTTTCAGAACTTGCTACACAAAGAAGCGTAGAGACGTTTTCAATCAGCAGCGCATCGTTGTTCTGAACTTGCTTCAACTCTGTCAAAAAGATCAAAATCTCCAAACACTTTTGAAGAATGTCATCATCGTCAATTCCGCTTCCAATTACACCAAGAATGCGGGGAATCACGGATGATGGAACGGCATCAGGAGCTGCTTTGATTTCATCCTACATAATCACTCAATGCCTCACGGTACAGCCAGATCCGAGGCAGACTGACGTTTATCCATTAGCTGTGGCATTGATTCCAACTGTGTTAGATAGAGGTCCATGGAACGTCCCGAATTGTTCGGAGTGGATACTCCTGCAACCCAAGAAAGAAACGACATCGTCTACAAGTATTCTATACACATCAAACACGGGAACAACAATAGTATAACAGAAAACTAACAGCAGCACTTCTTGGACTTCGGTTCTTCCGCAACTAACAAAGGAGCGGTAATGGAGTACGGATCCGCATTCGCCTCCAGATGCGATCGGTTCACCAGCTCTGCGTGTCAAAGCGTCCTTTCATACTCACCTTGCGCAACCGTCCTCAACAGAAGATCCAAGTTTGCTCCTGTTTTCGCAGAGGTTTCGATGTACTCTCCGTGAATGCTCTTTGCAAACTGCTCCGCCTCTTCATTGGAGATCGACTGAACGAGGTCCATTTTGTTGCCGGCGATTACATATACAAGGTCCTTCTCGCAGATGGAAGAGATTTCCTGAACCCACAACTTCACCTACAGATGACGCACTTTTCTGACGTTCACCATCTCAAAAGTCTCCTTCATGGTCACATCAAATACCAATATGGCAGCATCTTTCGTTTACGATCAGAAAGTGTTTCCTACCTGCGTCACGATAGTACACAGGTCCTAACCCATGGTACTGCTCCTGTCCAGCTGTATCCCAAATATCGAGAACGACGCTCTATTCTCACACTACCGAAACACCAGTACCTGGTTATCCAGCTTGACAGTCTTCTGGTTGTGGGAAGCTTGGGTAGTTGACACTTCGTTCTCCGTAAAGCTCTTCTTCATGATCTGTTTCACCATCGACGTTTTCCCCACACGACCTAGACATAGGAGTGTACCAAGCGATTTCTACCTTCTCCCAATAGAACAACCTTATACATGGTAGACAGTAAGAATAGTATGAGCGATGGAGATGATAAAAAGGATGGATTGGATTTGTTTAGGTGAGTCAGTAGTTCATAGTGAAATATCCAGAAAGGAGATGAACAATGTTACAATCATCGCATTTGTTCCAATTCTACTGCTTTCGGTCATGAACAGCAACTCTCTTCCTTTTGTGAACTTATTCAACTGTCCTATTCACTTTGATCCATTTCTTTCCCATTGTGTTCACTTTTCATATATGATACTTCATTGATAGTGGAATTGCTTCCGTTGCGATGATGATGGAACATCATCGACGGCTGTGATATCAGAAACGCCTGCTCTTCACCAAACAATCTCTCTTTTTATTGTATGGACGTTTCTGTTTTCCCACCAAATAGTATTGATCATTCATAGGAATACCATTGGCTCCATTTGGTATCAGCTAATCAAAGGAGATGCAGTCGAAACAAAAGAGAACGGAATCGGAGCCAGCTATGGAGCCACTCTCTTCTGAACAGAATGCATCCATGAATTCTCTTCGTACAGAGCTTTCCTGCAACAAGTGGTATGCGTAGTAGTCCTTTTGTCACTTCTAGCCACCAATTGCCAACCCAAGCCTATCGACTTCCGTGCAAACACTTTTTATGCGAGTGGGAGAAGCGATTGCTCGTGAATAGTAGACAGTGCGTGTCTCCCATCCTGAGAAAAGGAGGGAAGTGTCCTCTGTGTGAGCAGCGAATTAAGAAAAAGGAGGCAATGATCGACCCTCTTTATGTGCGTATTAGAGAAGGAGTTCATCTCTAGTCATCGCTCGCGGAGGAGCTTCGGAGAATTGACAAGGCTGCACAGAGCCGAAAGACGTCGAAGAAGCGGTCTAGTTCTACGCGTTCGCAGTCTGTGACGGAGCCTTCATCCAAAACCCCCAAACCCTCCAGTTGTGAGACGAAGCGCAGTATTCCTTCCGAATCCATTCGCATGAGTGACGGGCGGATGATGGAGATTGTGAGCGACAGCAGCAACGACGCGTTCACCTATCTGTGCAGTCACCGTGACATTTCATGCAAGTTCGAGATATCGGTGCAGCAGTCGACTCTACCCCAACCTACTGCGTCATCGACGCAGATTGTGTCAAAGGAGTCACAGCAGCAACCACAGTTACTATCCCTTCCGCAATCTCCACCAAAGCAACTACAGCAACCACAGTTACTATCCCTTCCGCAATCTCCACCAAAGCAACTACAGCAACCACAGTTACTATCCCTTCCGCAATCTCCACCAAAGCAACTACAGCAACCACAGTTACTATCCCTTCCGCAATCTCCACCAAAGCAACCACAGCAACCACAGTTACTATCCCTTCCGCTATCTCCACCAAAGCAACCACAGCAACCACAACAGCCACCACAATCACAATCCCTTCCGCAATCACCATCACAGCAACGATCATCACAATCACAATCCCAATTGACTCCCCCGCCACCACAACAACCACAGCAGCAACTACAACAACCACCTCTCCTCCTCCCCTCCTCCCCACTCACCCACTGCGGCAACTTCACCATCTCCGATTACATCATCGTCACCTCCTCTCTCTCCGCAGCCTGCCTGGATCGCATCCGCACCTTCGCCTCGCGCTTCAGCGTTCTCTGGATGCAGGACTTCCCCCACCAGACTTCCCTCGTGGACGCTACCAACCCGGGGACGAGCATTCCTCTCCCCGTAACCCAACCGACGCGTGGACGCAGCCGCCGCAAGGAGAGCCAGCGGTTCATCCTGGTGATCCGGTCAAAAGACGGGTGGTGCAAACGGACGGTGAAGTATCTCTACGGACTGGCGTAGTAGGTGTGCTGCCGATGTGTGATGTAGTGGTGCGTGGATCGTGAGCATGGACTGGATTGATACCAATCTCCAATCGAAGGCGCTTGTCGCTCCAGACGCCTTCGAGATTAAGGGAGATATGAAGACCAATGTACTAGACGCACCCCGAACCTCTCGACTGGCTCATGAAAAGGGCCAGCCGGGAATCTTTTCAGGCATCTTCTTCTTCATGCGGATCAGAGATACGGGTGATGGGATTCCCATGAACATCCTAATTGACTTGATGCAACGCTGTGGGTGCGTTCGCGACCTGACCAGTCGGGGACGCAATATGCGTCTTGTCGAAGTGGTAGATAGACTAACCTCCAAAAGTGGAATGGACGTGGTCACTGTTGACTGGGTTCTGAATTGTATTGGGGGGTGGAAAGTATTGTAGACTATTCTGGCAACAGTGTTTGTTTCATTAGTTTTTTCTCTTTCTCGCCAGCCGTTTGCGGGTCCTCCAAACAAGTCATGGACCTTTTTCTCGACAAAGTGTCAATAGAACCACTCGAAACCAGGGTGTGTTTTCCATCTCCTTCTTCATGTGTAGAATGACCAAGAATCCATGCCCATTCAAATTGACGACCATCTCTACGTTGGTCCGATCACAACAACGTTTGATAGACAGCAGCTGGAGAGTTTGGGCGTCACACACGTTGTAAACGCGTGTAGCTCCGAGTTCCTTTATGAAGAAGTTGTCTCGTTTCATTTCCTTCATTATAGGATTATATAACGCTGCATGTTCTCATTCGTGATAACATGTCCAGTGACCTTTTTAGTATCCTTCGGTACACTACGGGTTTTATTTCGTGTGGTGTGCACGAGGGAAATGTGCTTGTGTTTTGGTAGGACGCGTTGAAGGCAAGTGACCTTGTAGCCGTGGCGGAAGGAGCCGCTCTCTCTCTATCATTGCTGGATACTTGATGTACGCCAAGCAATACTCCTTCACAGAGACTATCCAGTTTCTTGCATCCAAATGTCACAGGATGCGGATCAACAAAGGATTCTATGTGCAACTGAGGTATTTCTACTATCTCCTACACCAGGGGAATCTCTACGATTCCTATCGAACCCTTTTTGAGAATCCTGGTTTTTCGCCTCTCGTCCAACTTCGCATTTACCATCCACGATATGGTTATGGATCTCTCATTACCTGTCATAATCATGATGGTTTTCGTTATCCTTGGTGCCACTGCAAAGAGTGTGTCCTCCTCAGCCGAGTAATTTGTAGACATGTCCCCCACACACAGGAATGTCCATACTGTCTTGCTGTTTCGGACTTCTCCTTCTGTTCACTCTTTAAACCAACTACAATGAATGAGATCCGTCTTCAGCCTCGTTTGAAGGAGACAGTCCCTTTGCGCCAGAGTACTCTCATCTGTTCGGATAGTGATGACGATGAATTGATCATTCCTATCGCCAAGCGTTTTTAGATTCGTGAATACCACTGTTCCGTTTTTTACCTATTGACTCTCATCTTTGGGTTGCCATATTATGAGTTTCAATAGTTTTAGCTTATCCATGCGTGATGTTTCATCTGTACTCTAGTGATTCTCTTGTTTGTTCAGATGATCCGTATTCCGTTTCTCTTTTTCCTCTCCCTCCTTCCCATATCGTTGTCTTGGGGGTGTAGGGTATTCACAGGACATTCAATATAGGTAAAGCCCATCAGTGGATAATCGATTTGGCAGAGTACAACATTCCCTCATCCACTACAGTTACCTCAGTTGTGTCATTTCAATAGTAGGAATCAGTGCAAAAACAATTGAGTCTGTCTGTCATCGTTCAATCCCATATTCCTTACATGCTCTTTTCGAGGGATTGCGTATGGAGTCTATGCTGTGGATCATCTGCAGGTCTGTCTTCCCGATACAATCAAGAGAGAAAGGAAATATGCCCATACGGCGCCTTGGCATTACTATGACATCCCATACAATTATGTATTCATTTCGATTATCCATGTCGTAGACATCTCCTAATGTACCTTCTTCATTCATGGATACGTCGGACGTAACCATCTTCTCTGCTCTTCAAAAGGAATTGAGTATCTACGCAACGTCCTCGAATCCCCGAGAGAAGGGCGACGCCCTTTTGTTTCTGCTTCATCTCTTGGGAGATTTGATGCAGCCTCTTCATGTCACGGCACTTGTGTCTGAAAACACTCCGAAGGGCGATTCGGGTGGTTTGAAGTATACACTTCGTGGAGTGCGTCAGAAGAATCTGCACTTCTTTACGGATTCCGTTGCCGGTCTGATTGACGAGGTATGGCTGAGCCTATTCATTGACTGTAGATGGACAGTGCATATGATCTCCATGAAATGTGTGTATCGCAAGACCTTTACGGATCACAGGATGAAAATCTGCTGCAGGAAGACACTCTTCTTCTGTGGATTGGAGAATCGCATGCTCGAGGTCAAGCAATCTATGACGTAGGAGAATATGCAAATTAACACACCAGATTCTCCGATACACGCACTCTCCATCGTCGGAACAGATCCATCAGATCCAACACGTTCTTCTAGAGAGCATGTGCAGAGGCGCCTCTGCGATTGTGAGTTTATTTCATACGTTTTCACTGTAACTGTTTGCCATTTATGTTTGCTGTTATACTTCATATCCATGGATCCATCTCGTTTGAATACTCTCCGCAATCTTCTCGATTACTCCAATGTGCGTACTCTAGAGAGACTTAAGATCAGACCCTGATTCACTATCTCGATGAAGAGATCCTCTTCTTTCAGAACCTCTCCGAGTCGAGTATATACAAGCAACCTGTTCTCGCGAAGCTGCGAACCTATGTACAACTTCTCTTCTTGTTTGATTGCAGCTTGAGTCCAATCTTTCTCTGATCGATAAGAAGGAGTATTTGGCGATAAAGGGGTACGAATGGCTCGTTCAGTACCACGAGCAGTATCAGTATGAGCTGCAAGAGCATTTTTCCAAAATACAATGTAGGCGAATGGATGGGGTCTCAGTTCAGCGAGTTGCATGTTTTTGAATTCAGCCCTGCAACAGTTTTCCACTCTCTTTACAGACTCTGTGCTTCCGTACTTCACGAATGACGCCACTCCACTCGCGATCGCCATTCTCCCCGTGCATCTTCTCTGTGCGTGCATCCGCGTTTCTCTACAAATGGGAAGTCTCCCCTGTGAAGTGATTGCCGGACTTCGGTGGCTCTCCGATGAGATCAACGGCAAGCGTCCGGACAATCGGGCCATTCTGCCTCTCTGCTCTTCGCAGTGCTTCTCCATCCTCCAGAGCCGCTTCGTGGAGTGCGACTACGAAGCCGCCGTGATGATGCTCCTCCAAGGACCCCTCCGTCGCGAAACGCGGTGCATCTCCAGCGTGCTGAGCGATCCATCTCCCGTCTTGTTTCACCAGAGCGATGCGGATCCAGACCTCCCTTGCACACGTTGTGTCACTCGCACTCTCTCATCTAGTGAGTGCGGCCAGCTGGCTGTTTCTCAGCTCCTATACGCCATCGATGAGCCACGTCTCGCTCCCGTTGCTGCTGCTCCCGAACCTCCTGCTCAGGAGTCTGCTGGAGGACGGCGAGGAGAGCTGGCTGCTGCGACAGATGGAGGCGGTGTAGGCGTTGGAAGTCGGACTCAGCCAGAGCGAACGAGAGCGTCTCGGACTGCTGCACGTGCTCGGTTCTCACGGAGATACAGACGGCCCTTGGGAGAATCGTGAAGACGAAGGAGAACAAAGCGGGGCTGAATCAGCTGCAGAAGATCCTCAAACGCGTTAATGCGCTGGAAGATCACAAGTCCGTGAGCGGATTCGCTGCGACTGTAGAGAGCGACGTCTGCGCTGCGTGACACTGATCGACCACTGGGTGGACAACATTCGTCGCGACGTCGGCGTTTCGGCGCCGTACGTGTTTGTGATTCTGAGCGTCGTCTCCGTGTCCGCGGCGGAACTGGAGTGGGCATGTGTGAACTCGGTGCGCAACAAGCGACTGGGACTCTTCGGCGAGAAGGGCATGCAGATGGCGACGGGGAACGACGACTCCTTTCCGCGACTGCTCCAGCGCTTCCTGACGCTCCGCATGCTTCTTCTGGACAGCTACCCCGTCATCGCCGAGTTCGCCTCTGTCTCCTCGCAGAAGGCGTTGCAGTCCGTGGAGGTGAATGCGGAGACCGCGTCTGCGCTGCTGAGAGCGGAGCGAGAGGATGACTGGATGTCGATTGCCTGGCAGGCTCCGGAAGCGGTAGCGCAATCGGTTTGGAAAGCGATTTTGTTCCAGCTTATCGGGAGGAAACCTCTGGAGATGATCTATCGCTGGAGCGAAGTGCCCCATCTCGCCAGCTTCTACGGAATGATGTACACGTTCTGCGATACCAACTACACGCGAAAAGGCGATTTCGGGTTCCAGTTCAATTTCGTGGATCTGGCGGACATGCTTCGTCACTCTCGACAAACGATTTCTCGCGACACGGAGGTTCTCTTCGTGCACCAGGCACAAACTGCACTGACGGCGCTGCAAACGCGCGTCGCAGACAACATGATGATGCTTCTGGAGAACGAAGAGAAGCTGCTTCGCGGCGAGACGTGTGCGGTGATGGAAGACGTGGATCAGAGCGACTTACAGGAATGTGCGCGACTGCTTCGGCGGTACAAAGTGATGCAGATAGCGAATGCGACCGTATCGTGAGAATGGAGTCTGTGTGTGAAGTAGACCATCTCAGATGGTGGAGGAAGTGTGCGTGAAGCGGTTCCGAGATTCTGTAAAGGAGCGGTGCTCGCAGTCTGTGTTCATGCGTCCGTCTTCGGTCGATTCCATGATAACTGCAATGAAGGCGACACTGCAAGTCCTCTGTTCCTTCCTCCCTTCTCTCCAGATGAATTGCATGGTATCTGACAGGGAAATCGTGATAGGCAGATGAATGACTGCAAGAAGGCATGCGACCTCACCCAGTACTACGTGGAGAAGATGCGGTCCATGGTAACGGATCTGTCGAAGGAGAGTGAGTGCTCGTTTGCAACGCCGACTCTCTGCTTCTCGTCGGACCATCCTTCACTCTCCCTTCTTCTTCCGAAGGAAATCACAAGCTTCTTACTCGTGATGGGAATGGAAGGACTTCATACTCTGTGTTCATCTCTGTGCAAAGACCTTGTCTCCCAGATGGGTTCCTTCCAGAATGAGAAGACGGATATGGATTCCAGCTGGGGACGGTTGTTGCAGATGGGAATCACCGACTACGTGCTGACGTGTTTGGAGCTCCGAGGACGACAGGAGTCCTTTCACCTGTTCTGGCAGTCGAATCCGCTCGCTCAAGAACTCTATTCCGAGCTTGCAGAGAAGTCGGCACACACTCCGCTCCAAGAGCAGTGGATGCAACAGTTCCGCTATCTGCAGACGGATACAGATGCTCTCGCAACCCCCTGTTGCTTGGAGAGTCGATCGCTGTATCTTCGAGAAGCACTCAAGGAGACTCCGATCGTCGTGGATACAAGCAGAATGACGGAGCTCGTGACGAGCCTCTTTCAGGTGTCCCAGTTCCGCTCCAGCGTTCAGTTGTCGCTAGTGCTGCACGGCGCATCGCTGATGTTCCAAGACTCCTCTTCCATTTGTGAGGTCATTGAGAAAGCTATTCGAGGGTTTCTTCCGAATCTGGAGAGTGCGTTGGAACTCAAGTCGTCTCTGAACCAGACGTGCTGCTCCCATCTTGCTCAGCATTCCGAGCAGTATCGCTTCCTCTGCTGTTTAGTGTAGGTGATTGTGAGTGGGTTCATTTCAAGTGATTTGGGAACGGAGCAAACGATCGTTGAAGAGGATGAATCCGACTCCGAGTGATCACTGTGTTCTAACCAACGCAACGAAATGACTGTTGTTTTCACACTTGTAACGAAGGAATCATGTTTCCAACAAACACAATACTCACTCTTTTCCGCCGTCTGGGGCTGGACACCATTGATATCCGAGTTCTTGATGGTCTCGATCACCTTTGCCCGCTTCTCCTCGGAGAGATCCGGGAATCCAAAGTACTCTGTAAGCACGCTCTGGTAGATCACCTTGTACAGCTACGTGACAAGCACAATAAAACAGATACGGCAATCTCCTTTCCGATGACCGCATAGAGAAGGGACACCTTGAATGGGTAATAGAAAGGAAGACTATCCATGAGAGAGAACAGTGGCACGGACTTGGCACTGATATCGGTGAACAGGGATTCGAACAGATAAAGGAAAGCGAAGAGGGACCAATAGATCATGCTACGATTGAACTGGAAAGAAGAAAATACCATTTTACGTATTCTTCCGACGAGTGTGAGATGAGCAAACCCAGCGTCCAATAAATGGGATAGATACAGCACAACAAGTTACTGAGGGTGATTCATCCACGCACGTACGCACGCCAACAACGAGGGTCCAAAGAGATGGAAGCAGAGGAGACTTGAAAGGAGACTGAAAATGATTGAAAGAAGGGAAGGACGGATGTTCACTTTCTTGCTGATGTTACTTAGCCACTCTACGATGAAACCATCGTATTCGTTCCCACCGTAGCCCTCAAGTTGTTTGTCGACGACCTCCAACTGTTCTACAATCTTGTTCAATATAGTATTCATATCCATTGTTGATAATGGGTAAGCGAGAACAACAAGGGAATCAATAATGAAGTCTAACCAATTAAATGGAAACTCAAAACCAATTCTAGTGAATTATTTCTTATGAGCGATTTGTGTGGGAACAACTCAGATTCAATTGCATTGGATTAATGATTGCTCCATTCTGTGGTCTGATAATTGATACCAATTAATAGTGACCATCCTACCGATTCTCCCCTACTGTTTTTGGACAGTTGTTACAACAAACAGTGCAATGACGGATGGAACGAGCACCTCGCGGAGCGAAAGGGCGACCTCCCCGCTGACCACGCCGCCGATTGGGCTTGTCTGACTTCGGAACGCTTCGCATTCGCGGCACGAACTTATAGGAGGACGATTCCTCGTCTCCCGTACAGAATGGCTCCTTGGCGGCGTGGGCGGAATAGAGACTGAACAGAGTCGGCGACAAAAAGAGCGTAGCGGAGTCGTTCACGATCAGGTCGTATGGATCCTTCGCCGTCTTCTCGCTCACATAACGTGCTCCTGACGTCAGGGTGGTAAGGTCCGAAAGCGAACAGGTATCAGGAATCGAAACTACAGTTGGAGAGCCGTGACATACAAACGATAGAAGCAGTAATCCGACGGGTAACCGTATCCGATCTCTCTCTCAACGATAACAACCTTCTTGAGGGAAACGCACTCGGGAAGCGTAACGAATAACTACAATTCAATTCCATCCGACTCCCCTACATCCATCACCATAATGCTCGGGTTGTTAAACACGTCCTGAATCGGAATCATCATTTCAGGCAGAACGTTGCCGCCATTCCATACCACGACGATGGGAGTGCTGGCTTGGACGCATTGGTTTACGGCTTTGAACAAGCAAACTCCGTCTTCCTCCACGAACGGCTGCCACTCGGTAGGAGACAGAGAGAACTCGCATCGGCGATACGTCACGGTGATGATAGGAGACGACTCCACCGCGATGGATGTCAGACACGAGCCGTTGTGTACTAGCACATTTCGAAGCAGGGAACTGTTTGTCAGGTCCAGAGGAGCTACCTCTCCATTCTCATACGTCAGGTTCACTCGAATGGAACAGTTCTCCTCGCTGTCCAACTAGACATGATAGACAGATTCCACACGAACAATGGCGAAGTATAAGTCTCTTCCCAGTCGGCAGGACTCCGTCTCGAGGGTCCTATTCTCTCCATTCACTGTGATCGTAAACCGCAGCTTCAGAACCAGGAGCGTATTCTCTTCGATTCCAAGGGCCTCCAGTGTGGATTGTCCGTCGTCAATAGAAAAGGACGAATTGCCCACTAGGAGTATATACTCGCTCGGAATGCCCAATTCGTTCGTGATACACTCGAGTATGGATTTCAGACAGGTCTGGGGAGAACAGTATAATGTGAAGACCGCAAATAGCGAATCCACCGTGATCTCTATTCCTTCCTCGTCTGCTGGCAAGAAGCTCGCTACGATTTTCCTACGGAAAACGTCCTCGTGATCGTGTTACTTCACCGAATCCGATCCAGACGCATCAACACTCTCAGCTTCCTGCGCTGAGTCGTCGCTCTGCGTTGATTCTTCCGATTCCATGAGATCACTCCAACTCTCATCCTTGTCGATTGACTTATCTGCTCGTTGACAACGAAAACTGCATTCATACCAAACACTTCGCTCGTTTCTTCCATGCTAAACAAACGCAAAATGACAATTCGCGGGAATTTCAGCATAGCGGCAAGGCGTTCATTACTTGTCCGATTCTTCATGAACAACTCTCCGCTCATTGCCTTCTTCGGGGTGATCCTGGTTGGAATCTTTGTAGTGGAGCATTACATTCTCATTCCGCAATTGGTGACTCCCGTCACTACTAGTCTGAAAAACCACAATGCGACACGACTGCGAATCGTCCAAGAAGGTGATTTTCGATCATTTTGTTTCATGAACAGTCGATCCTCCGGCTCCATTAAAGCAGTTTACCGTTGTGATCGTGACATTTAACGAGGTATTGCTTAACAAAACGTATGTGCGTATCCGTTCCCTGAGTACAAGTGTCAACAATGTGTTGGAGAATACGCCCTCCCATCTGCTGAAAGAGGTTCTGGTCATTGACGACCAGTCTACAGTTCCCGTTGGAGGTTGGGAGAATGATTCCCGTGTTCGAATCATCCGGACAGGTGGCTGCTTCTTCCTCCTTTCACGTAGAACGCAATTTGGGACTGATCAATGCTCGTATTCTTGGTGGAAACGAAGCGCGCGGCGACTTCCTCGCCTTCATCGATGCGCACGTGTTTGTGAGTCCGCGATGGCTCAACACGCCATACCGCTTCCTTACCGAGGTAGCAGCGGTCGTTAGGTCTCCCATAGAATCCGAAGACAATCGTCAACTTCGTCAACTTCAAGCTCAACGGAGACACCTATCGTCCGATGTCGATCCACGCCGGAATCGGCAGCTCCGCCTCCTTCACGTGGTCTCTCGGCATCTTCTGGGGCGGCGGCTCCAGCAAGGACGATTTCTCGCCGATCACGATGGGCATGTTCTCGACGTCCAAATACTGGTGGAACATGGGACAGATGGACACGGGAATGGGTCGCTGGGGAGGCGAGAATATTGAGATTTCGCTACGCACGTGGCTATGTGGCGGTCAGATCCGCGTCGCCAACGACTCCTTCGTCGCTCACAAGTTCAACAGCCGGTTCCCGTACAAGGTGAATCCCGCGGACATCCAGCGCAACAACTTGCGTGTGGCCTCGGTATGGCTGGACGGAGAGTATCTCCAGCGCTATTACCAGTCTGCGAAAATTAAGCTGGTGGACGGGAAGCCGAAGATGGACATTGGCGACATTTCAGACCGTCTTGCGCTGAAGAAGAAGCTAAACTGCAAACCCTTCTCCTGGTATGTCGATTTCTTCAAGGGACGAGCTCCGTGTGCAAAAGGTCGAGTTGGGATGGTGGAGTGATGAATAGGAGAACACTGTGGTGGAGGAAGCACTGTCAAGATTACGGACTACCCTCACTTTAGCGTTGATGATGCGTTTTATAAGAAGTGAACTGTGTACTCTTTTGTTTGTGAAAAGATGGATGACTTGAATGTCGACGAATTTGAACTGGAGGTTCCAGTTTCAACACGTACGGGTATTGGGTCTAATCACACGAAGAAAAGAGAGCGGCCGTATCATCCACCGAAAACACTCCCAAAAAGGTCGCTGTTCAAAATGACTCCGATGGTATGCGTGGGGCGTTGGTGCCAATCCTCGTAGTGAGTCTTCTTACACAGAGACTCCATCCTCTGTCAACTGGCAGAGAAACTCAAACTGTACTGTCAGCCCTCTTCGTTTCATGCGCAGGTCGTGAATAGCAACGATTTCCCATCGCGATGGAAGTATGTTATGGCGCTACTCCAATCAAAGGGCTATCTTGATGGTATGGAAGACACTGGGCCTAACTCCCAGCTTCCCTCCATGACTACACATCGATTTCAGATATCCGAGCAAACCACTTCACTCGCACAGACCGAATCTTACTAGAGATCGAGAGCATACGGAAAACGGAAACCGGCTTCTTTTGCGAGTTCTCCGATGGCACAAATCGGATATTCGGTACTCTGAGCACGTACCAGTACGCAGAATGTTTCACCATAGTCATATCGTCAAGGATTACCAGCGCGTGCTCGATGTGTCCTCCGTTCTTTGGCTGAAAAACGTCCCGATTCTCTATGTCAGTCAATCGGGAAGCGTGTATCTCGTGGTGAATATCGACAATATCATCAAAGTGTACTCTCGTTTCGATGAATAGCTTCATCGTTTGTATGGATAGCTTCATGGCAAGAGTGTTTCCATTTGAACAACTGCAATCCACTATGTCAGAAAACACCTCAAATGACCACATTACACAGCGACACACTCTCGAAACTATTCGCCTTGTCCCACTCCAGACTCGTCAGCATTGCCTCCGCTGCCTTCTCGCTGTTCCCCAACAGCTCCAGCACGCTTCCCCACATCGCCCACGCCGTCGCGATCCGCTGGTCCTTCTGAATCACCTCGCGCAGCACCTCATCCGCTGCCAGCAGCTGCTTCGTACACGCGTGTTCCCGCGACAATAGCACGTCCAGCGTGGTTCCCTCCTCCTCTCGCAGCCGCGACACCTCCTTCACCTACCTCTCCTTCCCGCTCCCCACTCCTACCGTCCGACTCGCCTGCGTCAGCAGCATTCCCGCCTCCAGCATCTTCGTCTCCACATCCTGCGGGAGATACAGTCTGCAGCGCTGCAGCAGACTCGCCGCCTCCTCCTCCTTCCCTTGCAGCAGCAACAGACGGGTTTGCTGTCTCGCACTCTCTTCTCATGCCTACCTCGTTCCACACGCGAACACGCATCGAAAGCGCGTTGTCACAGCCATCCAGCAGCCGCAGCGTCTTCTCCGACTCGTTCGATAGTCCTTGCTCCGAAAACGCGTGACAGCAGAACAGCAGACACTCCGTCAGGATAGAGTTCGACGCCAACTCCTCGAACTCGCCGCTCGCCGACGAGTCGTCGTCTCCGAGAAGCTGTCGGACGTATCGCAGAAGCGACTCCTGGCGTCAAGGCATTTTCAGTTGCATGGAACAGGATATGATGTCGCTCTGAGCCTCCGCTCCCTTGCAGGCGAAGCGCAGCTTGCATTCCAGAAGACTGCATGATCAGTCAACCCGAAACGTACCGCAGACGCAGCGAGTCGCCCATCGTGTCGCGCGCCATCTGGAGCAGCGCCAGCGACTCGGCGAGTCCCGTCCGGGGAAACTGCACGATCACCAGCAGCTGCCACGCCGGCTCAAAGAACGGGCTGTGCTTGAGGAGTTTCCGCAACAACGTCTCCGCGTCGCCGAATTGACCCTGCTCCGCCATCACTAGCGCCAAGTTGAACTCGATGATGGGGTTCGCCGTCTGCGACCACTCGATTGCCTTCTTGAGGTAGTTGGCGGCAGTGGTCTGGTGATCACAAGTCAACGACGCCTACGAGCAGTTCGCTGCGGCGAGAGAAGAAGGCAGTCTGACGCGCTTCCAGCAGCCAGCAGATACCCGAGAGGTGGGAGGCCTGAGCGAGAGCGACTTGTCGCGACTCCTTCTTCAACACCAACGCCGCGAAACTGCTGAGAACCCACGCAGAAAGCGTACTGGCGACAGTCGTCGATGCGGCTCAGATGTCCCACGCATACGCGCGCCGAAAACAGAAGTGCCATGGACGCGTCCACCTCGTTCGTGTTCTCTTCGTCTGCTCCATACTCTGCAATTACTCCTTCCACTCTCTCCTACGCTCCAGGTCACGGAGACAGTTCTGCAGCGCCTGGAGACACAACACGTGGTTGTGGTTCTGGTAGTTCAGGTGGGCAATCAGGTACCACAGTAGCGCACTGTGCCCGAGATACTCCACCATGCGCTCCAAGTACTACGTCTCGTTCCCTCTCCACACGTACGCGAATGCCCTCGTTCCAGAGCTCTGCAGCCGCATAGGCCTCGTAGGCGAGCTTGGCGATCTCCAACACCTTCTTCACGCTTCCGATCTCGTCCATCTGGCGCTGGAGCAGCAGAAGCAGCAGCAACGCCTCCTCCAACGCCGTCTTGGGGATCTGCAGCTGTTCCGAGGTCACGGCGACCGGAGGATAACACGGCGAGTCGTGGAGTCCCCGCACCAGCAGGTCCGCGAACCGCTGCAGCAGGTCGAGATGGTACGCCGTTGGGAAGGGCACTGCGTTGCAAAGGAATGTGCGGAAGGTCTCGACGGCGACAGAGATGGATGCGTGCGTCAGGAAGTACTGGGGCAGCTGCGTCGCCACCACATACACGACGGTCGTGTCGAACCGAGGCACGCGCTGCAGCACTGCGAAGGGAGAGGTCTAGGTGGAAGAGATCAGAAAAGACAACAGCCTGGAGAACCAGCTTGCTGTACTGCGTGAGAATGTCCCACAGCTTCAGGAGCAACGCCTCGGCGCGTTCCGGGGCGAGCGTGTCGTTGTGCTGGATGACGTCGCAGCCGAGAGCCAGCGACACACAAAGAAGAACGGTCTCGTAGCTAGATGGCAGGGAGAAGATGACAATACGGAGAGAGCTTCAGGAGGAAATCGTTCAGCGAGGCGAACTCGAGAGAAAGGACCACCCTCCAGCCCTGTTTCTGAATACCGTACTCCTCGTTGTCTTCGCCCTCCTCATCGGAGAGATCGTCGTCTTCTCCCTCTTCCTCGGCAACGGGAACGGGAGGAGGAGGAGAGTCCTCAGTGGACATGATGGCTTGGGCCTGCGCCTTCAGTTTGTTGATGTTCTTCTTCATGTTTGTCGTGAAGGTCTCTCTACAGTTCACGACTGCCATCTCCACGACTTCATCTCGTTCAGACGCGTCAGCTTGGGGTACCGACCGCGGTTCAGGTGGAGAATCGTCGCCAGCGCGATGGCATCCTTCAGTGAAAGGGATCCCGAGAATATACCGGGAAATTGGGTACGGCGTCGAGTGCTCTCTGGAGGTGTTTCCACGCACTTCGTTCGTTGCCTCGTTTGCTGATGGAGTGATCTGCCTTCACCTATACAGTCACAACCCACATTGGAATCCATACCGTTTCTGCATACGCGATTCGTTCTTCTTCACTCTGATAGCGCGAGTTGAACGGTTTCTTCTGTTTCAGATTCTTGCAATACAGTTTGTGCTGCTTCTTCACGTCGTCCCATTTCCCCTCACTTCGGAGCTCGTCAATGGAACTCTACGATTTCATCGCGTCAATGGCGGAAGCTACTTCCACATAATCCATTTCAAATCAAATTGGGAGTGATCGATGCGCAGCAAAAGAGATCTGGAATTGCCAGAAGAAGCGTTGATTTCCTTCTTTCCTCAAATGGGGGATATTTGGGTTCTCTATTTGGGATATTTTATGGAATTCCGAAAATCGAAACTAGCGATTCAAACGTACATCTTCGCAAAGACACATGGAAATCAAGGAATTTCCTTTGACATGCCACCAGATCAGTGCGATCTCGATAAAGAAAGAGAGTTCTGACTATGTGGTGTTGCCATCGCATTTGAAACCGAAACGATCAAATATCCTCGGCTACTACATATTCCGAATCACTTCCGACATTTCGGATCGCTGGATTTACTGTCGAGTGATTGACTGGACAAAAGAGGAGCACGACTGCTATCTTCCAACAGTACGAGAGTGGGATTGTTTCAACCGTATAGTGGATGATGAATTACCTGGGGATTCCGAACAACTGTGAAGCCAAGTTTACGTATGAAGAGTTTGCGATCCCCAAGGTACGTGTTTTTTTGTGGTTGAATGGTAGGCGGAGTCGGTGGTTCTTCAGCCCACTGATGAGGTCTTTGCCTCCTATTCGTCCCTCGTGGAGCTGAATGTATCTGCTTAGTTTCCTTTGTGAAATAGAATATTCGCAGTGCCTTGCGGACCTACACGATGCTGACGAACAACTCCCATATTCTCCTCAACGTGGACGGTCAGGCGTTCACAGTGATCGTGCGTCTCCTAAAGCCTGCGGAGCGTTGCCGCGTCACCAATCATATGAAGCTCGTTGTTGCGAACACAATCTACGTAGTCGTTTCTCATTTGTCTGAGAGGTAGCGTAAGACCACTCCGAAGGCGGCAACCGACGCGAATCAAGAGTGAGTTGCATTCTCTTTGTGTCACTCGTAGCGTTTCTCCTCGTGAGGAGGTAACGGACCTTTTGAGCGGCCTCTGCAGCCATTGCTACCGATCGCTCGCCGAGTGTCACTGCAAGGAAATGGCGAATCAGACGGATCTGAGCCACTCCAGTCCTTATTCTCTCCTCCTGTAACGTAGGCCGGAAGCAGGAGGAAGAGGCGAATCGTCGCATCGCGCTAGCTGCTTTGGCAGAATACTATTGCATGAACTGCTTCGAGCCGAAACAGTCATGTCACTGTCCGAGTCGTCAACAGAGTTTCTCGCAAACGCTTCCAGCGGAGGCGGAAACAGAGCCGAATGAGACGGCGTTGCAGTTTGCGGAAACGGCGCCGAACGAGACGTGTGTGTTGCGCGAGGAAGATTACAACATCATGCGTGGGTGAGAAGTGACGAAGTGACGCACAGAGCTCGTGGAGCGTGAGCTGGCAGCTGCGGTGGAGCAGAAGCGACGAGAGCGTCAGCAGGAACAGGAGACGGAGCAGTCGATCGAACCGTCGACAGAACAGACGGGTAGGTGTTGGGGAGGTTAGGTGACCCAGAGGAAACGAAATCGGAGGAAGAGGCGCAGCCTATGGAGATCCCGTTCGTAGAGAGTGATGACCAAGGAATCTATTACTACTGGCCAATTCTCCCCGAGGAGCTGTGCCAGCGTTGGGATGTGGATAAGGCGACGAGGTAGGTGAGGAGAGAGAATGCGAGGTAGAATTCCTCCGCCACCTCCAGAAGTGAGCGAGAAGGATGACAAGAGACGGTTGGCGAAGAAGAACACCTCGATCTGGGCAATCTTCAAAAGGAGAGATTAGTTGTAATTCTATTAGGATCTGAGTCTTCCTCCGTCTTTGTTTGCGACAATGTGAACGGATCGTGTAACAATCCGCTTCTACGGAAATGCCACCGACCTGCTTTCGTTGGTTCACCCTCTGTCTGGAGTTCTTGGAAGATACATCACAATTCTCTTGGTATTCAAATACTCTTCGATTTCTGAAGCAAATCGAAAGGCCTGTTCTAGAAGAGAAGCATAGCAAAAGAAAGAAGTCCTGTTCAATTGACAACTGTTCTTCTATACCGTTCAAATTAATCATTAGATGTCCTATTATAACCATGAACCTCCGAACGTTGAATCCTCAGCTCCTCAACCCATTTCATTGGTGAACGCTCCGGTTACACATGCCACATCCGACTCAGCAACTACCGAAACCCAGGTGAAGAATGAACAGGATCCGGACGAACCCTTGTTCTGGTAAGAGAGAATTGCTGCTATGATTCATAGTATTGACACGAAAAAGCCTGTAGAGGAGGAATGGAAACGAATGGAGGCGAAATGCACAGAGATTGTTTGAGTTGTTGATTTGTTTCACCTTGCAGTTGATCCGAGAATTAGATAGTTACAGTGGTCGAATCCAGCAGAGAAAGGGTTCTGTGACACGATCGACGCAACTCCTCCTCTTTGGAGAGGAGTTACCTCGCGGCCATGGGTACAAAGGAAAGCTTTCCTCGAAGATTTCGTTGCTCTTCGACGAAATAACGGGACGTTCTCCTCGGAAGCGATCGAGCCGACATGTCGATCATCCTGTCGTAATGAATCCCAAGCGAATGATTCTTCGGCCACAGGCTGTACCTGTAGGCGTTATTGGAGATGGCGTGCTTGCGATGCTTCTCGTGGAACGGCTATTGCAGAAGCACAATCAAGTCATTGTATGGAATAAGGAGTCTCTCTCCGCCGTTCAGTCGGATGTTTCCTTCTCTCCCATCTTATCGGCGTGCTCTCCGCAATCCCTACAGTGGCAGGCTTCACTGCAGACTCTCGTTTCCCATTGCAGTGTAATTCTAGTGGCAGTAGGCTTTCTCTCCCTTGTTCAGCTCAGATTCCCTCCGAAGCAAAGGCGCTTGAGTTTTACTCTGGTGAGGAGAGTGTGTTTACCTTTGTTACGCCTCATCATACGATTATCGACTGCTGTATCGATGACCTTACGTTCTCCAACAAAATCCATTCCCTCGCCTCCTCCCGATCCATTCCCTTCTACGACTGTACCATCTTTCCCGCTCCGACGACGCTCCAATCCTTTGAAAAGAACCAGACTTCTGTGTTTTTGGGTGGCGATTTCACCCCTTCCGAAGCCGTTGGGACCATTCTGTACTCGATTGGGTCAGTTCTGTTTGGAGGGCACAAGAATCAGGGCATCATATACAAGATGATTGTGTCGGTAGGAGTGGTTGGTGAGCCTGATCAAAAGCAGTATGTGGTGATTCAAGAGCAAGCGCTAAAGGAAGTGTATGCCACTGCGAGGAACTTGGGTGTGACCGACTCCCATTTGCTGGGACGCTTGCTAAGCATGTGTGCCAATCCGACGTCCATCATCGACCGAAACATTACGTTCCCCCAGTTGGACGAGATGACGAAGCGTTCCATTCGGATTCCACTAAATCAGCTGATTGACCCGATCAAACAGACTTTGTAGGTTTGTGGATTGCCTTCGAGCTAGTTCCATTCCATCTTCTTTTGCACCTATTACTTCGCTGGTTTGCCAAATTGGTGACAAGGTTGTCGAGAAGAGTTCCGGGACGCAGATTGATGTGTCTGCCATTTGGAATTCCCTTTCCAACCCCTGGCATCTTTGTTGTCAACAAACAAGCACTTGCGATTGCAATGGAAACAAGACGGTATTATTTGGTTTTCGCCTTCTGTTCCTGTAATCTATCCATTATAGAAGACACCATCACCTGCTCTGCAGAGAGTTCCTTGCTCTGAATCAAACTGTCGAGACGCTTCTTTCCCTCCTCCTCCAACTGGCGGATTGTTTCCAGAGTCAGCCCATCCCACTCATCCATAAGCACGATCATCTGCTGCATGGATCGACGGAAGATCATCTCCTGCTGCCTCCGAACAAGCGACTCGACTAACGACTGGATGCCAAAGTACTTTGCCTTGATCGCTACCGTCTTGTAGCACCACATGACGTGAGGAATGGTAGTTTGCTTGTACCAGCCTTCCTGCAACGGACCCAAGTTGCGCTTTGTGCTGTGCCACTGTGTTACATCTTCCTCTGGCTTCGTCTTTTCTCCCTTCTCCTTCTTGGCAATATCAATAATCACACGCTCCCGATGCTTCAGGTCATCCGGAGACAAGTTGAGGATATTCTCGATCGATCCCTACATGGGAGTTCATTCCAATTCCATACATCTGAGTCGACATACTTCGACTCGACAGACACGCGGAAACGGTCCTTAGACAAATATCCATTGGTTACCACGGTAAGACAGTATGGATGACAGTTCCATGACTCCTCCACTAAATAGAGCGAATCGGAAGGCAGAATGGCCTTCAAAAAGGAAGGAATCATCGAAGCGATCATATAGTGTTTCAATGTGTACTGTCCTTCGCATTTCGGGACGGGTACCCCGCTAATTTCAGAAATCTTCATATGCCCATCCTTATTATCAAACCTAGGTATCACTCCGGTAACTCCATCCATACGGTTCGTTTTTCAACACAATAACTCCCTCTCCTCCTCCAGTCACATTTTCTTGTACTTTTGTGATCATGTACAATTGCGCAACTTCAAAATCGTTCACAGCAATAGGAAGAGGAATTCGAAACTCGACAATCATTTTTACAAACAATAAAAGTACAGTTCCATGGAATCAGTTGCGTACGGAAATGGTTGACGCCAGAAAAGGCGACAAATTGAGTACCCAAATCGGCTCAAAAAGTGCAATCGCCACTGAAAGGCGGTACCGCCATTTTAAAGGTGTCTCTTTTTGACACCGCCTGCGATATCTTCAAAAGAATGTTTGGTTCCAGAATAGCAAGGCTCCCTCGCCCGTTTATTCGACAGAGTTCCGTTCCGAGCACTGTAAACCAAAACCTTCGACCGAAGATAGCAAACTACGCCTATCACAACTCCATGACAAATCAGGGTGTGCAGAATACGATGAATTATTCGTTGTATTTCGTTCCGGATGCTTCAGCGTAGGTTCTGGGGATTGGATTTCATGGCATAGGTATCAGGAAATGTATAACTATGCTTCCGGAGTTGCGAATGGCGGAAAGTACTCTGTGGGACATTATGGTTCACTTGACCCGTCGTCCTTGAAGAAAACGAAAGACGATATTCTCCGGTCTCTATCAGTCATCAGCAAATCGGGTGGGAATGTTGAAGAGGGAATTAACATGTTGTTATCTCTTCCTTATGAATTGGATGTGCGTGATTACACGAAGGCGATTCAGAGCTGTAACACTATTCCTCTCCTCTCCTTGTTGATGACTGAGATTCACAGTCGAGGTCTCATCCCCGATTTGCTTCTTTTCAACGTCTATCTCAAGAAGTGTGAAGATCTCAAAGACAAGGAAGAAGCGTTTCGTGTTTATCATCTGCTGCTTGATGATCAAATTAAGCCAGATAAGCACACCATCATTGTTCTTGTGCGTTGTTGTCTGCAGGCAAATTCCCCTCTCGATGCAGAGAGAGTTCTTGACGATGCATTTTCTCGTCATGTGGAGGTCAACAGTTACATGTTCAATCTTCTTATCGACTACTTTGCTCGTCGCAACCAATCTTCGGAAGCCTTTCGTTTGCGTTCCAAAATGATGCAGTACCAGATTCAGCCAGACGAATACACTGTCTCGTCTCTGATGGCTGCCTGTTGTCCGGAGCTTCCGTCTCGCGCCAACCTCTCTCTTCTGTATACGGACGTGAAGATGAGTCCGCTTCCCGCTCGCTCCGTCTGTGCTAGCGCTCTATTCTCGGGGATTGCGAAGGCGGTGTGCTTGGACAACACGCAGAAGTTGAGGATCATCGTGTCCTTCTTCGATGCGTTGCGGGCGCGCGGATACGTTCTGGGCCAGCACGCGTACACGTCGCTGATGACGTGCTGCGCGAAAGTGGGAGCGTTGGAACAGGCGAAGTCCTTCTTCGAGGACATGAAGGAGTGCAACATCGAAGCCAATGAGTACATTCTGACGGCGTTCATCAGCACCTGCGGGAAAGCGAAGGATTACGTGACTGCGCTGGAGGTGTTCAACTACATGCGATGGAGTCCGGGCAAGAAGTGTCTTCCGAACAAGTACACGTACGAAGCGATGATCGTGGCGGCGGGAAACGTGGGGTGTCTCCAGGATGCGCTCCAGATCTACGAGGATATGCTGGAGGCGGGGTTTGTGGCGGATGCGTCGACGTACTCGCGATTGATCCTGGTGTGTGGTCTCTGCAAGGATTACTACCAAGGGATTCAGTTTATTCGCGAGTTTCAATCGAGGCGTCTTCCTCGCACGTCCTTCTTCTACCACTCGCTCATTGACTTTTATGTGCGGAACGACCACATCGTGGACGCGTATGCCACGTTGAAGGAAGTGCAGGCGAGCGGCACGGTGGAGGCGACGCAGCATCACTTCGAGCCGATCATCCGATGGTTGGTGGAGTCAAGGCAATGGAATCAGGTGGAGGAGCTGTTGGAGGAGTGGTCAAATGTAAGCTACACGACGTTGCAATATCTCATTCTGAATGGCGCAAAGCAAGGTCAGTGGGACCAAGTGTTGCGGTGCGAGCAGATGATGCGCAGTCGCGGTCTGAGACCGTATTCAGCGTTGCTTCCTCTCATCGAAGAGGCGAGGAAAAACCAAGGAAAAAGTACGCCGATACCGCATTCTCTCCAATTCTTGGAGGGTCGCGTGGACTCCGTCCCGGAGTTCATTCCTGCCCATATGCGGAGCTCGGGACCAATGAGCAAGTGGTCCGAGCCAGAGTCGCTATTGCCAGAGAACTGGTGGATTTGCGACGACGATCGGAATCTGACGTTGGGGGAGTTGGAGAATGTATTGGAAACGGACTTTGACTTCTTCACGGACTACGACGATTGATGTTTAACGCAAGTATAGTATGTTCATGTTTGTTGATAGAAAAGGAGTTGTAGAACAGTATTCAACAAACACGTACCTAAATCAAACAGCCAGGACAATGATATATATCGTCATGAAGAAAGGCATCACAAATCTCGCAGAACACGTTCCCACACTTCGGACACTGCATGCACACGTCTCCTGGTTTCAGTTCCTGATAGCAGCCAAAGCAACGACTACGTCTCAAAAGACAAACACACAACGACATCTCCTTCTCAATCTTCGCATCTTGGAAGTTCACCAGAGGATTCAAGTGGTGATACGCTCGCGTAAAGTTGGTGTAGTCCGCCAGCATCAGTCCACAAATGGGACACAGCAGCGGCAGCTGACAGACAATGCACTGACATCGCGGACACTTGTAGTAGCTGTCGACCAGCTTCATGTGGCAAGTGCAGTAATAGGAGGTCTGCTATCAAACTCCGTCTCGATTCCTACCGTACTACTCTCAATAAAGGGAGGAAACCCGATCGGCTGCACCTCCGACGACTGCTTCACCGGAGGAACGATGATGGGCGTCTCATCGATCTTCGACACGGGAGGCTGCAGATGATGGAGGAAGAAGTCCTGGATCTGGAAGGCTGTTTCGGGAACGCAGAACTGTCCTCCCGAGATCTGCGCTAGTTTCTTGTAGATGAAGACCTCTCCGGAGAGACTGAGCACCGAGCACGTGATGGACTGTGAATCAACGAGAAGAAGAAAACGCACCTGCTCCTCGACTGTTTTCAGGGTGTCGAAGATGTTGGAGGGATCCGATGTGTTGAGAGAGGAGATGACGCAGATAACTTCCTTGCGATACTGTTCAGCGCCCAGTGCCATGGCGTTGATGGCCAGTTGCAGACTAATCTGAAGGGAAAACGCTCCGCTGCAGGACAAGTCCTAAAGGAAACTGGGATGATTGAGGGGTACGTCCAACGCGTGCAGATGTTCCGACGCTCTTCGAGAAAGCGGTGTGAGTAAAAAGGCCTTGCGATCATGAGAAACAACGATGGAGAGCATGGAGAGCGAGTTTTGCTTGAAAAACGTTCGCACGAAGGATTTAATTTGATACACGACCACTTCCAGTCGCGACGGTTTGAAATCGGGATCCGACATGGTGAAGGATAGGTCCAGAATAATCACCACGTTTCGGAAAATATCGCGTTTCACAGGAAAATCAATCCGTGCCTCTCGTTCCACACGTCTCTTCTCCAAACTAGCATTCGATCCACTATCCATTTACACCACATTCCAATACAGTACCTGGACTCCACTTCCTTCTGTTCGTCTTCGTCTTCCTCGAACGTGTTCTCATACTTCCGTTCCCAAGGGAAGTTCTGAATTTCAGCTATATGAATGAGGTAGATTCAATCGGATATACGTTCTGGCTCAACTTCCATGAATTGGGAAAGGGTAATCTGCTGTTTTGTTTTTGCTACTGCTTTCTTTCGGCCATTTTAAACACTGAAGTGATTCGTACTCTTTTGGGATGAGGTGTTACTATCATCATTCTCTTTCGCGATACCATGACCAGAGAAATGATTTGTCTCCACACAGGCCAGTGTGGCAATCAGAGTATGGATGTCGTTGTTTGGAGACCATCTAGTCGGATACGAGTTCTGGAAACGAATGTGCAGAGAACACGGAATCGAACCGAACGGCGTCCTGCGCACGGAAGAAGAAGGGGTCATTGATCGGAAAGACGTCTTTTTCTATCAGGTACAACCTGATCACTTTCCCGTCATATGTCGTAGGCAGACGACAATCACTATGTCCCGCGAGCGGTTCTTCTCGATCTGGAGCCGAAGGTGATCGAAACAATCCAGGACTCCGAGTGCCGCAATCTGTTTAATCCGGAGAATATGTATGTGTAGTGGAAAGAGCGATGATTCTCAGTGTAGTTCCGAAACAAGGAACGGGAGCCGGAAACAACTGGGGGGTGGGGTACTCGGAAGCGAGCAAATATGGGGAAGACATTTTGGATGTGATCACGCGAGAGGCGGAGGACTGTGACAGCTTTGAAGTGGCATCTTGATGGATCGATAACCGATAGGGCTTCATTCTCACACACTCGATTGCGGGAGGAACGGGCTCGGGCATGGGATCCTACCTGTTGGAGCACATCAAGGACGCGTTTCCCCACAAGCTAATTCAAACCTACTCCGTGTTTCCCAACATGAAGGAAACATCCGATGTAATCACACAGCCCTACAACAGCACCCTGGCTCTTTCGCGACTGATCGACTACGCAGACAGTACAATCGTTCTCGACAACACGGCATTGAATTCAATTGTCACGGAGACCAGCTCCGCAGATGACATCACAATGAACCAGATCAATGCGCTCGTTAGCAACGTTCTCTCCGTTTCCACCGCCTCTCTTCGCTACCCGGGATACGTGAACAGGGATCTTCTGAGTATCGTTTCCAGTCTGGTTCCGGCACCGAGATTGCATTTCCTGCTCACAGCTTACACACCTCTTACAGACACCACCGAAGTCACTTCCGTGAGAAAGACATCTGTATACGACATCCAGCGGCGACTGCTGCAGAATAAGAATCTGATGGCTTCTGTGAACACGCGAAAAGGGGTCTATCTGAGTTCCCTTCACATCATTCAGGGAGATGTTGAACCTCTGGAGGTAAACGAGTCCATGCAACGGATCCGGGAACAGAACTCTGTCCGATTCATTCCGTGGGGACCGAATTCTATCCAAGTGATCATGGCGAAGCGGAGTTCGTTCATTCCCGTGGCTTCGCGCGTGAATGGACTCATGATTGCAAATCACAGCAGTGTGAGCAGCGTAAATGATGTGTTTGAGGATGAGCACTAGCTGTTCCAGGGAATTGGGTCTCAGTTCGATCGTGCATTTAACAGAAAGGCGTATCTGCACAACTACTTGAATCTTCCTCTGTTTGATGGAGATGAGAGTGAGTTTGTGGCCAGTCGGCAGGCGCTTGATGACATTATTAAAGAGTACCAGATGGCAGAAGGTGAAGAGTATATTCATTCGGCGGAGAATTCGATTGTTTGTTCTCACAAATCGAAGGAAGACGATTGGCTGTGTGGAACCGTGGTTATCCGGCGGTTTTCACCACTCCTCCCGTACACAACAACAATGGAAGATGGTAAACCTCACTGTTTTGTTGCCCTCTGGATTCGAGTTACAATATGGCGCTGAGTTCCAAAGCGAAAACGAGTATGATCATCGCCTTCGTGACGGTGTTCTTTGACTCGATGAACAACAGTATTATTACCCCCATTATGCCCTATCTTCTGAAGGAGTTGAACTCCACCACCTTCCAACAAGGGTTTCTCTATAGCTCGTACAGTGTGATGCAGTTAATCAGTACCTTTCTTTTCTCGCCTTCATATTAGGTGTTATGTTGATGGGTCGCTATAGTGATATTTTCGGCCGAAAACCGTTCTTGATTATGTCCCTTATTGGTTCCTGCTTCGGTTCGCTGCTCCAGGGCTTATCGAGAAACATGATTGTGTTTATCATCTTCCGTTCGCTCACCGGTCTGTTTGCAGGTTCGCTGATTCTTGTCCAGACGGTGATTGCAGATCTCATTGTTCCTGAGGAGCGAGGTGTGTGGCTCACGCGCTTGGAGAGTTTGAACTCCTTCGCCTTTATCATTGGTCCTGCCGTGGGTGGTTTCGTTGGAACCTTCAGTTACCGTATGCCTCTGTGGGTTGCTGTGAAGTTGTTTCACGTCAAGGTTTGTCTCGGCCGCGGCATCGGGCATTGCTCTTCTTCTCGGCATGTTCCTTCTCCAGGAGACGAATCCGCGCGTTCTCGCGAAGAGAGAGAAAAAAGCGACGGAGGAAGCGTCTTCCCAGCCATCTACCCAGCCGTCTAAGGAGACCAAGTCGCATCCCCGTCCCAAGGTGACGAAGCTGATGGTGCTCTGCTTCATCCACGAGTTCTGTCTCCGCTGGACGAACATGGCCTACAACAGTCGCTATAGCATCTACATCACCGACCGCTGGCACGTGTCCTCCTCAGTCTTTTCGTAGGCGTCCCCTCTCTCGCTCACCCACAGAACAGTCATCACGATGCAGAGCATTTTGTGCTGCTTCGAGCAATACGCCATCTACCCCTGGCTCATCACCACCATGAACGTCCCCATCCCCGTGCTGGCCACCGTCGGCGAGGTCATCATGGTCCTCTGCTACCTCTTCATGGCGCTCTCCCCGCAGGCCTGGCAGTCGCTTCTCGCCTCCGCCATCATGTGGATGGGCAACTCGCTCGGCTCGCCCGCCTCCGTCGCCATCATCAGTGTAGGGTTAGAGAACTGGGTTGAGAAACAGACCACCAACCCACCTGACGTCCAGGGCACGGTGATCTCCTGGAACAACATGTGTTGCCAGGCCTCGCTGATCGTCACGCCGCTCGTCCTCTCGACCATCTACACCTACAACTGGGAGGCTGCCTTCTACTTCTCCGGAGGCATCATCGCCGTCGCTGCGCTCGTCATGCTCTACATGTCCTGTCGCGACGACCGGCAGCAGCTGGGAAAGAAGGGAATGGTGCCGGAGGCGCCGGAGAAGGTGGACATTGAGATGCAGACGAAGGAGAAGAAGGTGGAGTCGAGCGACAACGCCACTAGTCCAGCTGTCGTGGTGCCTTCGAGCGATGTCCCTGCGGAGGTGTCGAGTGAGGTTGTTCAGATTATGGAGTCCGCTCCAAGTGTTCAATCGACTGAACCTGTTCTGAACGTTCAATCGACTGAACCTGTTCTGAACGTTCAATCGACCGAGTCCAATCCCACCCAGCCGTCTAAGTTAACATCCATCCCCACTCCTGTAGTTTCTTCCCTGTAGAATTGTCTTTTATTGTCTGTTTGTTGATAGATCCGATTCCCTCCAAATCAATGAAATCCAAAAATGAACTGGATGGGTGGTGCGAAGTAGGCGAGAAGAGGATGAAGCGAGCCGTAGAGCACGCATGAAGAAGTACTTGCAAAACAAGAAACAGAAGCAAGTATTTGGTGTTGCAAGAAAAGAGGAACCCGTCCGGAAAAGCTATCCTGTTCAGAAACCGCTCGTGTTCCAATTCAACAATCATACATCAAACGTGAGGTATTTTATGTCAAAGTGAGAATTAGGACATTTGGATGCTCAAGGGAGTCAATGAGCCAAGTGGGATATCCGAATCCAAGAAGAGGAAAACGACGGATACGCCTGCCAAGAGGAGTCCAAGCAGGGAGCCCCTTCTTTTGCCTCCTTCGCCTCCCTCTCCTGTGATGTCTTCTCCCTCTTTAACCACAGTGAACCATCGAAGTGGGGCATTGTTTCGTGTCATCTTTTTCATAGTCCGGTTCATCGACAATGGAAAGGACAAAACAGCCAGTGTCTATGCAAAGTTGAACGTCCGACTCAGCGAGGAGCCTCTGACCCCGCCGCCACTTCCGACACTACTTGTCACACCGCTCATCGAAGATGGATCAACAAAGAGAATAACTCCTGTCGAGTCCGCTTCGTCTGTCGAACACACAAAGCAATCGCTTTGGGATGCAATGTCTCTTTCTCTCCTCTCTCTCATCTAGAAACGCCGAAACCGACATCTTTTCCGATTCCTTTCAGCGCATCCTAAACGATATTACTCCTTCGATTCTCTCCCAGTTTGACTCCTCCACCGTCCTCCTCCTCCTCGAAGTGTGTGACAGCTATCTGCACAACGAGGATATTCACATTCAGTATGGATGAATGGAGGTTGACACGGAGAACGATCGGCATCAGCATCCTCGACGCCATCGTGTCCTTTGTCTTATCAACGGAGAATCATAGTGACGACCGTTCCGATTCCTCCTTCCCTTCACGGAATAGCTTCCTTTGAAGACGTGTTCAAGCGACTGATCCACAGTCCTGCCTTTGACGTTCTCTCTTCCTCCAATGCGAACTCATCGCTGGAGACTCTTCGACCCACCATCATCCATATCTATCGAAAGTAAGGCTTCGATTCGCCTGTCATGCAGACTCATGGAACTGACAAAGAGTCCGAGTGATTCCTATTCTTGTTTGATTGTATCACAGTATTCATTCTCCTTGCCAATTCACACTACAACAAACACCATCACCACCATGTTGGTTTTACAAAAGCACCGCTACTAGGGGTATTCCGATACACCGTAATTCCAGTGTACTCTTGTCCGGCGACCTGCGATTTCTCGTACCTGCCCTTCACTCCCCTCCCCTCTCCTACTCTGCAACAACGGAGTAGTACTGCTGAATCGTCTTGTAATGCCGCTTGGACTCCAGCGCCGTGCCAAACACAATCATCAATCCCTCCTGCGAAAACAGAGGCTTCAGGTGCCGTCAAGAAACAACGCTCTCGCACAACAGGATATCGCATACGCCACCTGCGGTTTCACATGTCCGTCGTTGATCACAACGTCGAAGCGCAGTTTCCTCATCTCTGCAGCCTTGATGTAGCTGCTGAACCGACTCGCCCTCTGGATCGCAACTCCCGACTCCTCCGACGCCAGCGCGTAGATGATCTCCATCCGCGGCTCCTCCTCGAACCTCGCGTCCATCAGTCTACAGCTCACCCTTCTCCATCTCCCGCACGTCTGCGCCCGCCTGTCCCACATCACCGTGATCACCTTCTTACAGAGCCGCAGCAGCGAGCCACGCACCGCGCGATGACTGTAGTGGAGACACACGTCCGTTGGCTTGATGAACCGCCGCAGCACCTCCATCTCCTGCGCCAGATACGCATCGTTGAAGAGAATCCCGTTGATCGCGTGCTCCTCGAGCAGCATCGTGTGGTTCCGCAGCCGCTCCAGCGACCAGGGAATGTACTCCGTGCGGCCCATGTACCAGTTCTGACCGATGAGACGCAAGTTCCAGTTGAGATCCGGGTTGTTGCGGAAACCCGCTTTCGAACCGTCCTTGTCCGTCTGGTGGACTACGAGAACTAGCCAATCAGATTCATCGGAAAGGACTACTGGCGTTTGTCGTGTCGATCAGATCGATTTCGTTGGTTCGATGATACACGTAATCGACCAGATAATTGTCGTAGCCGGGACGACCCACGACAACATCGACGATAAAACGCCATGGAAGGGCGTTTCTTGTGAAGAAAAAGTAGTCTTCGGCATCGGTTTGGAAAAGGTAGCCTTGTTCGGCGTATTTCGTAATGAATGTGTCCTGAGCGTCGATTCCCGTGGGAATCGGAACAATGTTTTGGTGATCGTAATTCAATCGACGACCGACGATGAAAACCCTCGATTTCAGTGCTCCTGTTTCAATCTTGCTCGCTAGAGAGTGAAGTGCAGAAATGAGATCCGAGTGGAACAAAAGGTCCCCATTACAGTAGCCGTAAAAGGTCGACTGGAAGTGGTCCTGAACGTATTCGACCATGGGCTTGAAAAACGGAGTTCCGTATGGGTTCATACTACGGTCGAAAGAGAGAAACGGAGAAACCTGACGGTAGACACCACGATGATGTTGGGAAGATTCCATTGGGCGGTTAGAGCGTGATTGTCGAATAGAACGGTGCGGATGTAAGGGTAGAAGGAATTGAGGACCGAAAGACAGTTCCGCTGGATTTGGATCTTCGCCGCGTCGTTTGTTTGAATGATCGTTGTTGCAACGGTTAGCAGCGTTCTACGCATGATTGATATCATGGGACGAAACGAGGAAAACGGAATCTACGATCAGAAATGATCCACAGAATATACTCCAATGCGACTGAATGTACTCTGCACGTCCGTCTTGGTTGATGGGATCGAAGCAAGACGAGTCGGCGCGTAGGAAATATTGCGCGGTTGAAAAATGGAGCGCGATGACTTCGTCCTCAGGAAAAAGGAAGGACGATAGATGTGGATCGGTTGGTCCCGATTCTCCTTGTTCTCTGTCAAGTTGGCCGCTTTCGGCTTCTATGGAATAATTCCATATTGAAAGAACGACTTGCGTGGGATACGAATGGTTGGAAGGGGAATTCCGCACAGTCGATGACAGAAACGGAAGAGCGGAAGGGGAGAGAACAGTCTAGCGTCACCAAAGGAGCATATCGAGTACCCAATCATCACTGTCGATGGAATTCATAGAGATTAGATACTACACTCAACGAAACACTGAACCACTACATAGAATATGACACAAATGACGGTTTGAATCCAGATCACCCACAAGGTACAGTACTTCATCTTGGGGTCCGAAGGGGAAGGAGGAACTCTCTTCTTTCAGAAAGTGGATTCGCTGACGGAGAGGATTGATTCTCATCACGTCTCCCGCGGTTTTCGACCGATAATTGGTGGAACGGTTTTCTCGACATAGAATCAGCTTGTGACCTTTCATAATGGTATGTTCGTGTTGTGCAATGGAGGCGAGTGAATTTAACCATTCGTGTAGTCTATCGTCAACCAGGGAGAGTTCCAGCACATTCTCCGTGTGCTTAACACCAACATCGATGGAAAGCAGAAGATCGTCTACGCTCTGACCTCCATTAAGGGTATTGGTCGCCGTTTCGCCACGGCCGTCTGCAAGAAGGCTGAGGTCGATATCCGCAAGCGGTAGAGTGTTTCATTGGAGAGTGCTTATGGAGTAGTGCCGGAGAGCTGAGCAACGAGGAGATTGACAGACTGATTGCTGTCATTTCCAACCCTCTGCAGTACAACATCCCTCAGTGGTTCCTGAACAGACAGAAGGATGTGGAAACCGGCAAGTACAAGCAGATTGTCGCTAACAACCTGCAGGCCAACCTCCGTGAGGATCTGAATCGTCTGAAGAAGATGCGGTAGGAGAGTGGTGAGAAGTGTGACGGTTAGTGCCAACCGTGGTCTGCGCCACTACTGGAACCTGAAGGTCCGTGGACAGCACACCAAGACCACGGGTCGTTTCGGAAAGTCGGTGGGTGTTTCTGCTAAGAAGTAAACTAGCTGAATTCACAATTGCATTGTTTGTGAACAAACCCACGTACATACAATATTTACTATACACATACCGTTCCTTTTTGGGCTAACGTTTGTTGATGGTTGAGAATTGAGCCGCGCCGGTCGGAAGAGTCTGATCCGTGCCGCTACGTCGGACTGTGTCGCGTCTACTGGATTCCGTGGACTGGTAGTCTTCGGGATACAATTGGGATTGCTTTGCCGAAGAATGATACGATAGTTGCGTAATTGAACTGTCTCCACGGTGAGATTGAGACATGACAGAGTCCCGATCAGTCTCCATGATTTCTTCATCCGCCGAAAAATCATAATCGGCGGCGTTGATCGCGCGTCGCTTCGTAGACTTCGCAGTTCGTATCGTCGACATCGCACTTTCTCCCTTCTTCTGTGATGACTCGACATCCTGATCTTCCACCAGCAACTCCGCATTTCCATCCATCTCCTCCACCACATTCCAACTCTCCCCCATTTGTTTTGATTCATCCGAAATCTGGTCCATTTTCTTCATCAACGCGTCCAATAACGCCTCATCTTCCTCACGCTGCTCCAACACGCACGGAAGACCCAACGATTCCATCGTATCCCCGCGGGAAACTACCTCCAATGGCGGCAGCGCCAACGGGTCTTCTTTATTCACATCTTCGATGGGCGTTTCGGCGGAAGTGTCGGGAGGAATGGTTTCCGCAACATGCTGCTGCACTCCCGCGGGGAGAGAGGATTTCGGAGAGGGTGAGTGGGAAAGAATTCTAACAGAACGAAGTGTGTCGTAGTTTTCCAAATCTCCGTCTAAAAAGAGCTCCATCGTGCTGGCGCCCATCGACAGGTCTTTTTCGAGCGTGTTCGAGGTTGGAAATCCTTGGGATCCCATACGGGGGATATTGTGGGATCCCATATGGGATGGTACATGGGATGGCATGTGGGATGCAGAGGGATACTCTTTGGGATATACGGTAGGACTTCCATTCGAGTAGATTTTGGGACTTCCGTTGGAATGAACGGTTGGGCTCCCCTTTGGAGAGAAGGGAAGACGGGTCGATTCCGATGCAGGATGCAGGAGCGGAGAAGACATTGCCGACGTATGCGATGGAGCGATGACACGCTGAAGAGGAGGGAGTTTGAGCGATTCCACGTCGATCGTCTGATGCGGAATCGCCTTCGGACCCGAGGGACGAGGTGATGGGTTACTGAACATGGGAAAATCAAGGGAATCGCCTCGAGAGGAGGCCGGATACCTCGCCGGAGGAAGGGAAGTGTCACAGGGTTGGGAAACCGCAAAGATGTCCCCGCCAATCCGCTGGCGTGACTCGCGCGAATGCTGAAATTCAAAATTCGTTCCCAATCAACTACATGCTCAACATCGGGCGGCTGACTTTGAATTGTAGGATGGTCCATAGACCTTGGAGACATCCACTTTGATCTACCCCATTACCCACCTCCAAAAACACAACGCTTGGGAATCGACCCTGAATTTCTATTTCTCATTCATCCCATTGATCGCCTACATTCCACGCTTTGCATTCGAATTTATGTGTGTGCTTCTCGATGAAATCATGTTGCTCAGGCGTTCTAGACATGAAACTACGAAAATAGTCAATACAGAGATTGTAGAAACTCAACATATATAGATTCCAACTTCTCCGGAACTACTTGCTATGGATGCAAACCATTCCGTTTCCCTTACTGTGCTGGTGTCTCCGCCCTTCATCGATCGGATTGGAACCTACAACGTTCCGGTATAGAAGATTGTGATGAAGTGTGTTACAACAAAGAGGTGATTTGGAGTGTTTAGACTTCCTCTTCTGCCGGAGACTCTCGCTGGGGTATCCGGTCATCATACTAATATAGTCGCAGCTATCCACCGACCACGTGCGCGGGGCTCTTTCGCGAAGAGCCTGGTCGATCGACATGGTTCGTCCCTTTTCCACCAAGTCCGTGTTCGCCTTCTCACTAATCTACAGTTAACACCCAGCCACAACACGACAATTCCCAGCGACATCACTTCCTTGCTCACCTCCGGGAGAGTCAGGTCCTTCGCCTTTCTCACGATATCGTACAAATCATCGCTGGAATAGCGACGGAACTCCGCCTTGTATCCGTTACCGCCCGACGCCGTGATGACCAGCGGCAGCGACGAGCCGCAGTATCCGAAACTACACGTGACCCTTTCTCGTCACACAAACTCGAGTCCGTTGGAGAGTCCTGGATATCCCCAGAGAAATGTACTGGGTGACGCGGTCGGAACGAAGGGCGAGGCGTCAACCGACATGCGGTGCGTCGGCGTGAATTCGGCGGCATCACTCGACAGCTTTCTGGAAGGACTCTCCGCTGTGGGCATCTGTGAGTGATCTATTGTGATTACGAAGACGATCTCGGTGGTGCTCATTGACGCCTTCTCCGCTGCATCGCTTGATATCTTCTTGGACACCAACTCGGGAACGAACGCCGCTGCATCTGTGGAGAGCCTTCGGTCCGGTGTCCGGGAGTTAAGTTGTTTGTAGAGTTCTTTCATGTACATGGCACCCTTCACACGCGCCCTGACAGGGGATCCCAGCAACGTGGAGTTCTGAAGACGGTCGATGGCTTCAAGAGCCGAGGACTCGGTCGGATAGTCCACGAACCAGATGCTATCCACTTCCTTTCGTAGGTTGACTGCGGGATTATCGACGAGATGAAGGATGTCTTCCTTGGTCGCCTCTTCGGGAACATCGCGTAGGATGATCGTGTGTCGGTTCATTGGAATCGCAAGACGAACGAGGGAACTGTCGGAAGAGAGCGCATACTCTGGGCAGGATGCAAGAAACTCGATAAGACTGCGAATATCCACATCGGAATCACAAAGTGGGGGTTGACTCACAAGAAAGGAAATGGGCATATACCCCTCCTCATCGAGTGCACTCAAGTATTCGGGGTGGATAGCAAGCGAGGAGATGGATAACACTTTTTCCACCTACGAATCACACATGGATAGCAACCGTACGTTGGAAAGAATAGAACACTTGCCTGGGTTTACTGTTGTTTCCATCTACCTGGGAGAAGAGCGATCTAATCCCTACTCTATTCTCTGTGTCCATGGTTGACAAACAAATATAATCACGAATAACGAATAAATGATAGAAAGATATCCGCTATCGAATCTTTCTTCGATGAAACCCCGTCGAGGATTCTGTCCCTTCTTTCTTGTTATTGGTGTATGCAATGAAATGGTGAAAACAAACCTTACTCGATAAGGGAACAAACAGAGAATAGTACACTATTGGTCACTAAAGGAAGATTGCTCTGCGTTTCGAGTGTATGAAGTGCATCCATCCAGCGGTTGAGGAGCTCTTCATTTGGTACAGTAATCTGGATGGATCGCGGATATCTACGAAATGATATGGAACCCATCAATCCGAACGCGTGAATAGCAAAGGCGAACTTATTTGGTGTGTCGTCCTTGGAGATGTAGAAGCAGTTCAACTCAATACTCCCAATAGGTTTGCATCCAGACACATAGGACTGCTCCGTTTCATAGTAGTAGAGAGAGTTCGTGAGAACAACGTAGTACTGTTTCTGCCCCACTTTGAAACCAATGGACGGCCCCGACGCCAGTACGTAGCCCTGAATGAGAACCTTCTCCTCTTTCTTCATCAGTATTTGTGATTCCAACTGTTGGAAGGAGATGTTTGCAGTTATATTTATTCAACTTAGTTGGTTGAAATTCGTATGTTTACGAGAAATGGGTGTATGTGAGTGGGATTGAGTTGTTTGAAACGGGTACGTGTTTGTACCTATCTCATTCGATGGGAGATTTGGACGAAATTGGACGTATCCAAGAAGGTGAATGCAGAAAAGGCGAGGATTGAGTGTTCTGTTTGCTACAGATAGCATTCTACAAGGAATTCCGTGTAACCCTGTTTAGATTCTGAAATGTATGTTGAAACAAACAACTCAACCTAAAAGACCGTGGAGGCAGGTACAGAGTTGACTGTAGGCAGAAGGGACGCTATCGTAGTGAATCGTGAAGGTAAAAGGAAGAGTATGGGCAAGAGCCATTTCCTGAAGACTATTCTTCAAACGCAGCTGGATGATGTCCTCACTCTCACTATTTCGCTTATGGAGTCGCCGAGACAATTCCTCCACACTAGGAGGTTCCAGCCAAATCCATGTAGCTTCCACCTTTCGATTCATCAGATCCTGGACACCCTGAATATCGATATCGAGGATGCACACCTTGTTCTGATTGATCACCTCACGAACACCCGCATAGGACGTCCCATACAGGTTTCCATGAATGATTTTGTGTTCGAGGAACATGTTTTGTTCAATCTCCTTCACCATGGCGTCTCTTGTCATGAAGTGATAATCCACCTAAAATGAAGAAATCCTATAGAAGTGTACTCCATCCACTTCCGAGACGCGTTTTGGGCGAGATGTGTGACTGATGGAGAACCCAAATCGATCTGGATAGTCCTTCATCAGTTGCTTGATGAGGGTTGTCTTTCCAACGCCGCTAGGACCACAAACTAGAGATGACTCGAATCACGGTGATTTACACACGAGTAGCGATTGTAATGGAAGTGAAAAGCGCGGTGCTGCAAAATGGTTGAGTCGTGAAAGAACGGATATCATACGAATGATCGCTAACAAACACTCAAAACCACTTCATTCGTCACCAAATTCTTGACCTCTTCTTCTTGCTTCTCCTTCTTCTTGAGGAAACAGTTGATCACAAGCAGATCGATCAAGAGAAGGGACATCACAACAACAACAAACCGATAACCCCATGCAGTTCCCATGTGCTTCATAATGAAGCCGACGAAGAGCTGGATTAGTGGACTGACAATCATATAGATGAAGAGAATGGCGCATGTGCACTTGCTAACATTCTTCTGGAAATATGTCATGGCGATCGTCAACAACGTGGGGAATAGAGGAGCAATGAAGAATCCCGTCGCCATCAGGAACGGAATGCCTCGCTCTCCCAGCACAAAACCAATGACAAAGAGAGTGATCAATATGCACACGTAGAGAAACAGTGACCGCATTCCTCCAAAATAGTCGATGAAGAAGCCACTCACGACGCGCGATATAGTGTACACCAGAAAGAACACCGAGACGAAGCGGGCTCCACGAGTCTCGGGATCCCATCCATACAAATCACGGAGATAAATGGGTACCCAGCTCATCGTGATCGTTTCCGTTCCAGCGATGCAGCCCTGCGCGAAGCCCAAAAGCCATACAACAGGATGTTTCAGAGCAGAGAGAATGGTAAAGTCCGATTTCTCTTCCTCCTCCTCCTTTTGCAATTTGCTCTCCGATTTCGGAATCAGCATGGAAACGAAGAGCGCAAGTACACAGTACGCAAAGGTGGCAAAGAAGGCTCCTCGGTAACTGATGTTCATACGACGACTAATGTAACCCGTCAGGACCGGCCCAATTGTCGCTCCAAGACCGTAGAAACAATGCAGCATGTTCATCATCACTGCCTTGTGCGACTGGAACAGAACAGTTGCCCATGTATTCGTACCAACATCCAGAAACACGTTTCCTATTCCAGATACAATAAGGGAAAAGAAAACAAACCAAAGTTTCACAAACACGACACCTCCTCCAAAGGTGAGGATCAGGATCAAAAAACCGAGGATCATTGTCCACTTTACGCCCAACCGATTGGCAAGATAGCCAACGAAGAGGGAGAAGATGGTATACCCCACCGAAGACACACTGACCAAGATACCCTGAAAATCATATTCCAGATGGTAATAGCTCTGGATCAGAGGGAAGAACACAGATCGGCTCGCATCGGTTCCTCCAAACACAAGGAAGCCAAAGTAGCAAATGACACAGCACATCAACTGTTTGGCTGTATACCCGAAGTACAGTGTGGGTTTCGTTTCCTCCATTGCAGTAAAGAGTGGAGTTGATTGGAACAGTATTCAGAGGGGTATATGTGGTAATAATTGCGGGATTGGTGAATGGGGGTTTTGTGTATACAAGAACGGTCATTCCCATGTTTCCCCTTCCGTTCATCTAGTGTGAAAAGGAGGCACACAAAGAACATGGTACTCACGGAATAGCTCCAAACAAACATTCAAAACCTGTGAGGGATGCAGCAGCGCTTCCTTTTCATCATTCTCCTTCTTCTTCAGGAACCACCCGATGAGAAGGAGGTCAACAAGCAACACAAGAAGCACGACGACAGAGAAGCGGTATCCCCACTCCACGCCAATATGCTTCATGAGTACGCCAACGATGTACTGGATGACAGGGTTCACAATCATGTACATGAACAGAATCACGCACGTGCAGCGATCCACGTTTCTCCCAAAGTACGTCATCGCCACGGTGAAAATAGTGGGGAAAAAGGGCGCGTAAAAGAGTCCCATGAGAACCAAACAAATAACTCCCTTCTCGCCCAAAAGGAAGGCGAGAACACTGAGAAGAATGAGAATCGAGTTATAGAGAACAAGCGACTTCAGTCCACCAAAATAGTCAATAAAAAAGCCACTGAGCAATCGTGAAATCGTATACAACATGTAGAAAGTGGAAACGAAGCGAGCGCCGCGGGTCTTGGGATCCCATCCATAGACATCCCGCAAATAGATGGGTGCCCAGGTCGTGTTGATCACTTCGGCGCCAATGGCGCAACCCTGCGCGATTCCGAAAAGCCACGTGACGGGATGTTTGAGAGCGGAACGAATGGTGAAATCAGACGATTCATCTTCGCTCTTTTGTGGTTTGCTCTCGGACTTGGGAATAAGAAGCGCAATCAACAGAGCAGAGAAACCATAGAGAATACACGCTGCAAAGACTCCACGATAGCTCTGGTTGATATGAACCGTGATGACGCTACTGATGATGGGTCCGATTGAGGCTCCAAAACCATAGAAGCAATGAAGAATATTCATCATCACTGCCTTGTGCGATGTGAAGAGAACTGTTGACCAAGTGTTGATGCTCACATCGAGGAAGACGATTCCAATTCCAACAATAATGAGACATGCGACGACAAGTCCGATATGAACAATCGAGTAACCAGCAAGGAACGCGATCGTCAAGATAAAAAAACCAAGCGAAAGGGTCCACTTGATGCCTACGCGAATGCTGAGATATCCCACGAAGAGAGAAAAGGCCAAGTATCCGATGGAAGAAATACCCACTAAGAGTCCTTGATAGTTGTATTCCAGGTGGTAATACTCTTGGATAAGCGGGAAATAGACGGATTTGGATGAGTCGATACAACCATACGCGAGATACGCGTAGCATCCTATCAAGCAACAACACAGCTGCATTACCGTGTATCCAAAGAATCGCTTCGGCTTGTTTTCTTCCATTTTCAAAAGAATGAATAGAACAAACAGTCTGGTTTTACCCTCCAATCTACAACAGTTTATCTTCATTCTCAGCACACCACTTCACTCCCTCTGGTGTCATCAGGCAGATATGATCCAAGTCTCTGAACTTCTCACAGCAATCGATTCCATAGCCAACCTACTTCTCAGTCCAATTTGGTAACTGTACAATGAAATGATATGGTGCCTGATACCCACAATAATTGCGGGTATAGGAAAAACGATGGGGATTGTCCTTCTCAATGAGAACACACGTCTACGTTACAGTCAAAAAGGACAATTACCTTCACCGATTTTGGGTTGAAACTCTTGATATACTTGGTCACCTCTTTGATTGTTTCTCCCGTATCCACAATATCTTCAACAATAATAACAGGATAATTGTGGACCTTATTCAGATCCGTTTCAGAGATATTAACTACGTATGAGTATAAGGGTCATTGATTACTTTCTACGGCTCCATCGGCGGTCGTTCTCTTAACTCGAAGAAATTCATAGGAGAAGGCCTGTCCCAAATTCTGGAGTTGTCTGCACAGCTCTGAGAAGAAAGGATACGCACCCTACACTCAATTCATAACACCACGTCCACTTTTAGGATACAGATAAGAATAAAGCGCTTTCCATCGTAGTCGCTTTTGATATCGCTCGCCAATTTCGCTGTCCGGTCCTTGACCATTCCCTTGGTGAGGAGAACGCTTCCAAGGTATTCCTGTACCATGAACCAATTACTTCCTATCAAACCTTGTACTTATCCGGTATCATGAACCCTTCACAAGGCATTCCCATGGACTCGGTAATTTTGATGACGCCGACACCCTCGTGATTACGTCTCTCGTCAGCTGTTTCCATTGTAAAACCAGGGTTTCAATTCGGGAGGGTAGAAACCACTACAATAGGTCAGGACATGTAAGGGAATGATGATTATCATAGATCACTGTACGTGCTTATGATGGTTAACAATCGATTTATCATGTTTGACACTCCTTTGAATACAGCGAATGAATAGACCAACATCTGGCATAAAGGATTTGTATAGTATGGAGTATTGAGTATCAAGAGGATCCTTCGTAACCTCTGAGAAGTCTCTAATCAGTTAAGAGCATCGTTTACTCACCGAAATGCACAATGAAACACACCTTCTTCGCCTGCATCTATCGAAGAATCACCTTTTTTTTCACGCTCTCTGTGAAGCAAACTCGTCTCTGTTTCACATATTCGGCTCTTTCCTTCCATCTCTTCATTCCATTCTTTTGACAGATCAACAATGAGCCAATTTTCAGGAAGAGTCCTTCTTGGAGACTTGGACGATTTCATTTCACCGTCTCAAACGTGTACCACCGGCGTATTCTCATCGAATGCTACAGAAGCCGGAAAAGCGCATCTGGTGATGGAAGATGACCTGGGATCCTCTTTCGGGTACTTAATTTTGAGATAATTCACATGTAGGAGTTCAAAAGCGGACGTGATCCGAACCAATGTCGCCAAAGTGGCAAGTGTCTCTCTAGCAGACTGTCTTGCATGCAGGTATTCTGCTTTCACTCCATGGTGCTCATCGGATAGTGGCTGCGTTACAAGCGCGGAAACGGTATTGGTTCAACAGCAGAGTGTCGATTCGTTTATCGAACTACTGAAAGTAAGTATGTCTCTACCCATAGACTCGCAGAATGAGGAAGCTACGATCATCGCTATGATCTCCCGCCCTTCATGTGTCTCTTTAGCGGATCGTTTAGGTATTTCAGTATGTGAAGCATACGAGCGAATGGAGTCTCTGTTCTACGTCTCTATCTTATTCGGATTTCACTCACAGTCCTATGGAGTCGATATCGTTGTTCGTGAGGACCTGGGAGATTTCATCGCCATCGCAGAGGTATTTCCTATTCCTCCACCATTTCCATAGTCACTGGCCGAATTCGACAAGCGGAAGTCCGGCGACCCCGCCGTGAGTCCTCTCGTGACGAACCCGTCCTATGCCTTCAGCAAGAACACGACCCTGTAGACTCTCCTTTTCCTTTTTCCCCAGCTACCCTTCGGAAGGCACTATCATCGGCTCCATCGACTCCCTCTCGCTCAACCCCTCCGACCCAAGCTACACCCTTCTCTCCACGTCTCAGTTCTTCCACTCGCCGCACACGCAGCCGGGCATCACTACGAACGCTCCCTTCCTCACCGGCTACTGTCCGGGGTCTCGCTATATCCCTCCTCCCACTTAGTCTCGTCTGCTACGTGGAGAAGAAGTTCCCCCGACTCGTCTCCTCCCTCTCGACCACGCGGTCCTCGCAGCAAATCATGGCTGCGCTGCTGCGTCGCGTCGTTCCGGGGAAGTCGCTTCGCATCGTTGCCATGGCGTCGTGCTTCGACCGCAAGCTGGAGGCGTCGCGTCGTGATTTCCGAGAGGACGACGGCTCTCACGAGGTGGACTGCGTTCTGAGCACCCAGGAGGTGTTTTCGCTCCTCTCGCAGCCGCAGATGCAACAGAAGATCCAACAGCGGACGCGGAAGGAGGTGACGTTGCCGATCGCGCTGGAAGCGGAGAGCGGGTTCGATGACCGATACGACGCCAGCGGAGGCATGTTGACGGCGCTGACGAGAGAGATGGAGAGAATGAACGGGGTGAAGGCGGAGTAGGTGTGGAGACGAGGTGAGATGTAGCTACAAGGAGGTGCGAAACAAGGACTACGTGGAGGTGACGGTGAAGAAGGACGACGCTGTGGTCTTCCGAGGAGCCTACGTGTATGGGTTCCGCAACATCCAGAATCTGGTGATGAAGATCAAAGTGGCCGTGTGGGAAGCGTGACAAGTAGAGAGGAAAGTGCAACTACGACGCCGTGGAGGTAATGGCATGTCCCAGGTAGGAACGAGAGGAAATGTTGACGTAGTGGCTGTCTGAATGGAGGTGGACAGATCCGACCGGAGAAGAAAGAGGACATGATGAAGATCGCGGATCGACTAGCGGTAGGAGAAGAGAGGGGATGACGATCGTAGCAACTCTACGAGAAAGACGGAGTCCAATTTGACTTGTCGAAAGTGCTGGAAAGGGCGAAGGCTGTGTACGATTATCTTGGAATTCCTGTCGGCGGAGAGGAGGCCTACCAACTCTTCCACACACGCTATCACGTGATACCCGAAGTGACTGTCAATTCATTGAGTTGGTAGTTCGATAGAAGTGTTTGTTGGAATTGTACGAAGCGCACTATTCGCTTTCATTGAGTTAATCCCGCAGGAATGGACGAAGTCGATTTGTGGAGTAAGTACAAGGATCTCCAACAACGGATCGAGGAGTTGAAAATGGACTACGCGTATTTGGAATGCATGCGTCAAACGGATTCCTCCTCGCGAGGACCTATGGATGTAGATGCTACAGAAATGATGGAAGAAAATGACTCGAATATGCAGTTGCAGTGCGAGCAGGCGGAAAAAGAGAAGATCCAGTTGATGAATGAGCTCCACTACTTTGCGCAAGAAATCCACATGCTGGAAGAGGAGAATGTGGATCTGTTTGACGCCATTCGCCAGATCGTCGAAGAAAAGGCAACTCTTCAGGACAAGATTCACAAGAAAGAGGATGAAATTGAGCTCAGCAAGCAGTCCATCGACTTTTTCATGGGAGAGCGAGACGATCTCCTCAAAGAGAAGGAGACCCAAACAACTCGTTTAAAGACGTACGAAGCCTATTTCCGTAGGCGTTGGGTTGTTCTGTAAAGAGTTAGAGAGAAAAGGAGCTCATCCCGTTGAATCCACAGGGGACCACCGAAAGGCGAAGAAACGGAAATCTCTTGTTTGTAACAAACAAATCAACTTGAAAGTTTCAAGCTACTCATCATCCCAATGGCGCTTAATAGAAGAAACCAATGACCTTTCCTCCGGTGTGCTTGCGCTTAGCCTCCTCGTGGTCCATGATTCCCATCGAGGTGGTCAGGACGATGTGACCGAACTGACGGCAGGGGAGCAGGTTGCGGGTCCACATCTCAATCTCGTTGACCTTGACATCGAAGCGGGGAGAGATGCAGCCGCACTTGTTCAGACGACCGTTCAGATCCACGACGACCTTTCCAGAGCGGTGGTCATCAATCACAGTGATCTCACCAATGTAACCTAAGCATCATACGTTGAAAACAACCCCTACCCTTCTTCTGCATGCACTGAAGGAACTTCAGGAGCACCTTAGAGCAAGGGCGGACCAGGACCTGACGCTTACCGCGCTTCTCAGCGTTGGTAATGGTCTTAAGAGCGTTGGCAAGGACGTTCATCAACATGGCTGTCTACAAAGAGGTGAGCAACATATTCCATTGAATGAAAGCCATTCACGACCTACGAGTGTGTCTTGGAAGGTAGCTTAAGAAAACTTGTGACCGGGAATTCGTGGTCGGATCGCATCGACGTCGAGGATGAAACGGTCGATTCTGTAATCAGACTCGGAGCACGAAGAGATTTCATGGAATAACATCTGTGTTGGGTGGGGACTGGATGTGCTGACTCATTCCTTCCATCCGTTTGTGATGATCCCAATGATGGTTGATTGTTGGTTAATTGTAGGTATAACAATCCTTAACTCCACAGAAAGGAACGCAGAAAGACAATCGCCTTCCCCTCCCTTTCATTATTCCCGCGGTTTCGTTCGTCATGTTGTCATTCCGGTCATTATTGTGAACGATTCTCCAAACCGATGAAGTGTATGTATTTGTTTCCACTCCGTTTCCACGCTAACGTTGCGTGTAGTCGATATCCTTCATATCTGCGAACCCCTCTGTGGATTCATGCCGGAAGTGAAGAACCCCGAGAAGAAGGTAGGCCCCGCCGGTTGGAAATGAGACATCCAGGTTCCCTTCCGTGAGCGCTGCCTGTGGACGGTGGTGGCTCTGTTCGTGTATCTGGTGTGCTGCCAGATTCCTCTGTACGGAATCACCAACGCCAGCTCTTCGGATCCTCTGTACTGGATCCGTGCCATCATGGCCTCGAACAGGTGCGTAGTCGATGTCATTGGTCAGTATGTAGAGGTACCATCATGGAACTGGGAATCAGTCCCATCGTGACTTCGAGTATGATTATGCAGCTGCTGACGGGTCTGAAGCTGATCGTGTACGACCAGAGCGTGAAGGAGGAGCGTCAGCTGTACCAGGCTGTGGAGAAGCTGTTCGGAATCATCCTGACGGTGTGCACGGCGTTCGTGTACGTGGTGTCGGGCATGTACGGTCCCGCTAGCGAGCTGGGCTGGTTCACGTGTGCGCTGCTGATCTTCCAGCTGTCGTTCGCCGGCATCATTGCTCTGCTGCTGGACGAGATGCTGCAGAAGGGTTACGGTCTGGGCAGCGGCATCTCCCTGTTCATCGCCACCAACATCTGCGAGTCGGTGATGTGGCGCGCATTCTCCCCCACGACGGTGGACAACGGTCGCGGCAAGGAGTTCGAGGGCGCGATCATCGCTCTGTTCCACCTGCTGATCACCCGCAAGGACAAGGTGCGTGCGCTGCGCTACGCGTTCTACCGTCCGGGTCTCCCCAACATCGCCAACCTGCTGGCGACGGTGGTGGTGTTCCTGGTGGTGGTGTACTTCCAGGGCTTCCGCGTGGAGCTTCCCGTGAAGAACCCCAAGTACCGCGGCCAGCAGGGCGTGTACCCCATCAAGCTCTTCTACACGAGCAACACGCCCATCATCATCATTTCCTCGCTCACCTCCAACCTCATGATCATCTCCCAGATGCTCTCCCGCAAGTGGGCTGCCAACTTCCTCGTCGGTCTCCTCGGCAAGTGGTCGCACGACCAGCAGCAGACGCGTCCCATCGGCGGACTCATCTACTACCTCTCGCCGCCCGCCTCCTTCGCTGATGCCCTCGCCGACCCCTTCCAGGTCATCGTCTACGTCGCCTTCATGCTGGGCGCCTGCGCCGGCGTGTCGCGTCTCTGGATCGAGTTCTCGGGAACCTCCGCGCGTGACGTGGCGAAGCAGCTGCGCGACGACGGACTCACGATGAAGGGATACCGTGATACCGCGCTGATTGACGTGCTCAACCGCTACATCCCCACTGCTGCGCTGTTCGGAGGAATGTGCATCGGAGCTCTGACCGTGTTCGCCGACTTCATCGGCGCCATCGGCTCGGGAACGGGAATTCTGCTGGCTGTCACCACCATCTTCCAGTACTTCGAGATCTTCAAGAGAGAGAGAGAGGAGCTCGGATTCATGGGATTCTAAGTGTGGTTGCGCTTGTTTGTTCTGACAATTCACGAAGCGTGTTTCCCGCGGAGATTCTGGGACACAATTTGGAACACGAGTTCTTTCCCCGTTTTTCCTAGATCATCCATTTGGAACGGGAGGTGTATTCTAGAGCCTCTAGACGACCACTACAGATTGTATCTGCGTCAGCGATGGATTCACTGAGTAGAGACGATGAACGACATTAATAACGACGATGAAAATATGACACAGCACCGTTCCGAGTACGTGAATCAACTCTTGGAACGGAATCGGCAAGTGGGAGTGATGGAGTCGATTCATTGTAGTTGGAAATACAACTGAAGCAGGAACGGATCAACGTGAAGGCGTTGAACGATCGTGACATGAGGGTGTATGGAATGATTTCTAGGGTTGGATACCGTAGAAGAGCAGAACGCAGAACAGCAGAAGCAACTCGAAAGAGCGCAAGACATTACCAATCACAGTGGCGGTTCTCTGAGTTTACAGCATCTACTAAACGAGATTATATCCTTTCGACAATCTGCATGGAGAAGGAATCCTTCATATTCAAGATGACTTGAAGTCAGAGAATCAGACATTTATCGAGCAGGTATGTGATGGATCCACTTCTCTATCCCCAGATCCGCGCACTCCAGGCCATTGTGCGAGAGTACCAACATCCCCTCTCCAATGAACCCGACGAGAATGTGAAGGTGGTCATGAAATCACTTCAGGCAACGGAAGCGCAGTTGAAGAAAACAGAGGAGGAGTTACAGGTAGGCGTGCTGTGTATCCTTACCGCATAGATGAAGGAGAAAGAGAACACAAAGAACAAAGAGGCTCTCGCGATTGTCCGCAGGCAGCTGGGTTCGGTGGAGAACTCGGTGACAGCGCGTCCGTCCATCGATGCATCATGACGATTAGGTGTGGAGGCGATGAGTCAAGAACTAAAGCACGAGCTGACACAGTGTCAAGTAGCTCTTGCGGACTGTCGCATGGAGAAGGAAGAAGTAGTCAAGGAGCTGACGCGTCTGCACGAGCGTTTCGCTCTCTGCAGCACGGCAGAATATGCACATGACTGCGAAGTGAAAATTCTGGCGTTAAACGAGCAGCTTGAAACGCTCAGCGGGTTATTGGCACATGAACGCGAAGCCCGTCTTTTCGAGAACAATTCCCGCGCTCGCGCCATCGAGGCGGAAAAAGCGCGGGAAAACGACTACCAGCTCCAGATCGAACGACTGAACGTGCGCGTCGATGAAACGCTCGCCGCGCTCGAAACGGAAAAAGAGCGGGAAAAGGCGGCAGAGCGGGAAAAGGAGCGATTTCGCGCGGCGGCGGAAAACACGTTCCAGCTGCAGGCGGCGGCAGAATCGCGGGAAAAGGCGTTTCAGTTAACGATCGCCGAGGAGACGGCGAAGCGGAAATCCGCGGAAAACCGCGTTGTGGAATTGTTGCGCTTGAAGGGGGGCTGGGAACGCGACGTGGCGCGACTGCGCAACGAGGTGGCGCAAATGGCGCAAAAGGAGCAGGAAGCGAGCGGGGAGAATCACGAGTTGCGCCAGGTTGCGGCAGTGGCGCAAAAGAGGGCGGATGCGCTGGTGCGACAGATCCGTGACGACATGGCGCAAAAGCTGGCGCAAGAGGCGTTGAAGCAGAAGAAGCTACGTGAAGAAATGGAGGAAGCGGCTGCAACTGCGGCAGTGGCGCAAAAGGAGGCGGTGGCGCAACACGCGAAGGAGGTGGCGGCGCTGGTGGCGCAATTGAAACAGCTGCAGACGTTGCGCCAGGAGGAGCAGGCGGCCGCTGCGGCAAGGGCGCAAAAGGCGCAAGAGTCGCTGGAGACAGCGTTGCGGCAGGCGAAGGAGGAGGCTGCGGCAGTGGCGCAAAAGACGCAGAAAGAGGCAGCCGATCGGGAGACGGCGCTTCGGTCACAGTTGGAGAAGGAGGCAGCTGCGGCAGTGGCGCAAGAGGTGGCGCAACGCGAGAAGGTGGCGGAAGAGGCTGCGAAGACGCTGGCGCAGACGAAGGAGGAGAATGCGAAGGAGATTGCGGCACTGACGAAAAAGGCGGCAGAGGCGCAAGAAGAGATTTCGCGTCTGAAGCAGCGCGTGGAGGATTTGTTGGGTGCGTTGGCGGCGAAGGATGCGGCGTTACAAGAGAAGGGCGTTACAGAGAGGACGAGTGGTTCGGAAGAGGAGGGAAAACTGCGTGATTTGATTGGTGTGTTGGAGAAGGCGGTTTCGGAGGCAGAGAATGGTCGGAAGAAGGCGGAGGAGGAGTTGAAGGCGGTGGAGAAGGAGCGAGTGGACGAGCGGACACGTGGGTGAAAAGAGGGGATGTGAGGGGTAGAGCAGCAGGAGGCGCTGGCGACGTTGAAGAAGAAGTATACGAAGCTAAAGGTGTATGTGTTGAAGATGAAGGAGAAGAAGGAGGAGAAGAGCGAGGAGAAGCATGAGGAGAAGCATAAGAAGACGCTTCACCGCAGCGAGCCGGTGAAGGAGTCTTCGAGTGATTCGGACTTGAGTAACTCTGGGTGGACTCTTTGGCGTGTTTGTTGGAGAGGAGTGAGAGGAGATGGTTGAGTGGGGGATGAATAGAATAAATGGGATCATGAATAGGAAAATGAATACTAAATAAAGTGTAGTCAATCTTGTCAATACAATGATAATGGAATAGAATGAATACCTAAGCGAATATGATATGAGTACTGTGAATAGGATTATGATAATGGAATACTATCAATAGGATTGTGAAAATGAAATCCTGTGAATAAGAATACTCTCCATATCACAATCAAGTGAATAGAACACAATAACCAAATGAACACCCCAATCCACTCAACACCAAATAACCCCCCACTCTTCTTCCAACAAACACTCCAAATCTTCGCTTTGTAATACATAATCGTATCCAGCAGCTTCGCAATCTACCCGTCACCCACCCTCGCCACACTCACCGCCGCGACGCCGCCGATCACCGCACAACACCGCACCAGGAAATGCCCCACCGTCATCCGCCCGTCGCTGATAATGTGCATGAACGGAGTCAGGTCATAGACGAAGAAAACGCCCGGCAGCGCCGTCACCCGCCCGAACGGACTCACCTCCACGTCGCGCGTCACCGCGTTCACGCTGAATTGATTGGTCAGCAGCTGCGACGAGGAGTTGGAATAAACCGTGGGAACCACCTTCAGGTAGTAGGTCTGGCTCATAAGGTGGTCTGCGATCACGTCTTTCCCGTCCAGAGGGTTGCGGCTGCCTGGGATGAAGTCGCCGAAGGCCAGTCTGCGCATGAGAGATCATGATCATGATCACTTCTCGATGTGGTGCGTCACGTTGTAATTCATGATCTGCTTCGGACCGAACGAATGGATGTGCCGGCTGTCGCGGCTTTCCGCATGACCGACCGCGATGTGGAAGTTACCCGACACCTTGTTCACTTCCAACACGCCCCACATCATACAACCCTCCGCAGCCACGCGGTCCTTCAGCACGTCGCGATTTCCACCTCGGCACTGCGGAGCGTAGTCCTTGACGAACCACGTGTCCCAGCCACGGCGGCGGTACGCGGAAATCAGTGACTCGCAACTGTTGCAGCAGATGTTACTGACTTCGGCGCCGAAGCAGTTTCCGCACTCGGAAGAGTTGTTGTCCTACGTAAGGGAGAGAAATTCACACATACCTCTTCCAGAACGGAGGTAAAGGGAACATTCACGGGGTTCTGCTCACTATCCAGGTCAATCTTCACGATACGCGACATGACGCCCATTTGCTGCTGACCCGAAATGTCCATGATATCCAAGGACGCTTCTAGGAATCACCCCGTGAATATGAAACGGACCGCTGCACGGAATCTTCAGCATGGAGATATTAAAATTGATGACCATCTTCTCGTTCAGCGTTTGGTCCAGCGTGATCTTCTCTTCCCGCTGAGGAGTGAGGAATATGGAGAGTTCGGCAATGAAGAGGACGATCATTAGAATCGCAGAAATCACAGACACTATACATCAGGTCATCCGGTTACGAGCCACCATATCCTCCGCTCTCTGTTTTAATCACATAATCATCACCGATCTTGGGGTAAAAGTCGAGCTTCTCTAGACGCTTCCCCAGACTCTTCGTAGGATAGGACGCCGAGTCGTCTTCTGCCTTCCGTCGTTGCCGGATTTCGGATACTTCGTCCATGGAATCGATTCGTCTCCGATTGACGCAAGTCTGTCAGTTCCTTTTCCGCTCCATTTTCGCATGTGCAAAAATTGATTCCAAACAAACAACCTCTAAAGAGACGTGGACGGATCCTTCTTCGCATACCAGGATCGGATGTCGGCTATCGGCACTTTCAAATAGATGCCCTACACTATCAACCTATCCTCATGCGCACATGAACACTGCATCGGATCGGAGGGAACAGCTCTTTCCGCAACAGCTTCTCCAGCACGATGTCCTTCTTCACCGTCTTCACAATCAGACTTCGACCCGCCATCTCCGGCATCATGAAATGCTCGCTCACGTCCACCAACGCATCGATTAATCGCATCTGTCTCTGCACGTCGCCGTATGTAAACACCTTCACCGCCAAATCGCCGTTCGCATTCCGCGTCACAACACTCTCTTTATTCCGACGGCAAAAATCGCCCATAATTCTGGCGCCCTGTAAAAGCTGCGGAATGCGACACTGCGCCAGCAGCTGCAGCTGCGTCGATGCGTCGGGGGATCCCAACTCCTTCACTCGCTGCTGATACGCCGGCTTCCAGAAATCCCCGCGGAGAAAAACGTCTGTCATCGCATAGACAACTTCGCGACTCGCCCACACGTTGCGAGTGGAAACGAGGGAATATACGGACACCATTTGCGAATACGCGTGGAGCTTGTACGCGGAGAGAATCGTCGCGAAGAAACCGCGGGGATCGGGGAGATGCTTCAGATCGGGATCGGCGACCAGGAGGTTGTTGTAGAATGACAAGCATTCGGAGTAGTAGGCGCCTTCGTACAATCCGAGCAGAACACACGCATTGGCCGATGCGATGCGGTAGGTATTCTTTTGAATGGTTTGGATGAATGGGGATGCTTCGGGCATCCGATGACTTCCGAGAAGAGCTCGGATATAGAGAGCTGAATGGAATGGAGATGACAAGCCTACAGCGAATCCGCCAGTTGTGTCGGTCGTGCGGAGAGCAGTTCGTCCACAGAACGTCCGTCAGTTCGTAGTCCTTCTCCGTGATCATCGACTCAAAGAGCATTTCGATCGTGAGAGGGGTAAAGAGGACTTGTTCCTATCCATTTGAAACGCAAGGAATCCTTACATGACGCAAAAGCACCGTCTTCAGAAAGGAGTTCACAGATGCATACCGTCTCTGTTTGAACAGCGAACGAACAGCCAATTCGAGTTCCTGCACATCACGCATTCAGAACAGACAAACATCGGAGAAGACGTCGTCACGCTCCGCGAGCTCAAACACGAGTGGATACACCTACGGTGGAAGTGGGAGAGTGTAAGTACATCATAGGAGTCGTTCTTCTTTGCTTTCATGTATAAGCAGATTTCCGCCGTCGCCATCGTTTTCAGTCGTTCTTTGGTCACCACAGGGAGCATGTTGGAAGACGACGGAGAATGTCCGTGTTTTTTTGAGGACATAGACCGGAGAGACGTCGAAGAGAAGAAACGGGTGATCGGGAGAGGGAGACACCATGCGCTTCCGACCGCGACCAGGTTCCGTGTCCACGCTTGTAGCCGGACTCTCGACGCAGTGATCATATTCGTTCAGCGGCGATTCAGCGGGTGGATGAATCAATGGGTAATCAAGATGCAGACGCACGAAACCACACGTATGCGCACAAACAATCCAAAACACGTAAAAGACTCAATTCTTCTTCTTCTTCCTGGCATCATTCAGCGTTCCCTTGGCATTCTCCGAGGCCTCAAAGACCAGCTTCTCCGCACTCACCTCGGCCGGCCGCTCCAGCGCCTCCCTCACCACATCGATCTCCCGGAGGTCCCACAGACACAACTCCTGCGAGGCGCCACACGCCGCCAGCAAATGCGGCGCCGACGCGAAGAAACGACAGCAAAACACATTCTCCATCTGCATCTTCCGCTCACCCACCAGCTCCATCTTCTCTCCACATCGCCACACACGCACAAACCCATCCTCTCCCGACGTCGCCACCAATTGCGCCACTGCCGCATTTGGCGCAATTGCCGTACAGGACCCGGCATGTGTCTTCTGCGACCACAGCGGCTGCTGCGACTGACGCACGTCGTAGCGCACGCAATCTCCGCTTTCCGTTGCCACCCACGCGCCGTACGCGTCGAACGGGTCCCAACACGCACTCTCGGGAACCGCGGGGATCCCGAACCAGGTCCCGTTGGTGGGCGAGCGGCCGTCGGTGACCGCGAGGAGACGGTCGAATCCCGCGGTGAGCAGAATGTTGGCCTCGCGGGGATGGAAGGATACGCAGGGGACCTTGTCTTTGTGGTGGTTCAGCGTCACGCTGCAACGCTGCGTTGGGATATCCCACAGTTTCACCGTCGTGTCCGCGCTGCTGGAGGCGAGGATGTTGCGATACTCGTGATTCCAACTCAGACCCATCACTGCCTGTCGATGGCTTCCTGCCTTCAGCGCGCGCTTTCTGCCGCCGACCAGGCCGCCCAGAACGCACTCCGGCTCCATCACGTCGATTACGTCCGTGTTCCAGATTTCGATCTCCGGACGGAAGGTACCTACTGCTACGTAACTTCCGCAGGCTAGAAGTGAGGGAGGAGGAGGGAGACGACGATGGCCGTTCGCATTGTCCACCTCGTGGGGGTAGCAGTCCAGCCACTCCAGCGACAGCGGGTACGCTGCGAGCAGAATGTCGTGGTGCAGGTAAAAGTTGCCGGTCTCCTCGTCGTACACATGGAACTCGAGCGAACTAGCAGTGACAAAGAGGATCAACACTCCACCTCTGCTCCTCCTCGGACTTGGCAGCCATCAGAATGCAATCGGTCGGACGAATGTCCAAGTCGTCGTCACTCTCCGAATCCCACTCCTCCTGTAGATCGCTTTGTTATACCAACACATACCTCGGGAAGGGCGATGTTGGGGTCCTTCGTGGGGTCTAGCGAATCCAAGGGAATGTTGTCCCCCATGATGCCCTGAACGACGCCACTCTCCTCGACCTCCGCATCGCGGAATTCTTCGCTCTCACGCAACGCATCCGTCTGGTTTTGCTCCGCAATGCTTCCCGTTGGGAATTGCAACCACACCTACACTTTCTTGTACTCAGCAATCTCGGCTGCCGTGGGAATGGCGCGCGTCGGCTTGCGAGCAGAACATCCTTTGGGGATCTACCCAGAACCGCCTCCACCCACGGTCCTACCCAACAAACAGTTGAATACATGGTTTCAAGGACTCTTGGGGATTATTGTCGGACCAATCGCTGGAGACGCGAATAACGGTTCTTTTGATTTCCCAGCGGAGGATGGATCCAACAAACAAGATCTCAAGGATAGGATACAAGAAACTCAGAACTCCTTGCTGAAGGAGTCTGCGGTCTGTCGTACGATCTGCATCGAATTCTCATCAAAGAGCGATTCGGTGTCCGCTTTGTCTAGTTCACAACGAAGAAACGAAAGCATACCTGTGATAATCACTTCGATGCCCAGGATGGAGGCGATGGTGACCAGACTCGCGAGCTCAGTAAGCAGAAGAATTTTCTTCGCTTCGAGGAGCAGATGCGACTCCTACCTCTCTATAGAATCCACTCTGGACGGAGCTGAGTCCCGCGTCGAAGAGACTGGCTCGGATGGTTTCCCCCTCCTTCTCGTCCTTCACACACACGGCAACATACCTAGGGCTCAGGAGGGATCATCTCTCCCACACGTCATATTTCTTGATAAGGGAAATGAGAATTGCGATATTCTGCTGGTACACGTCGCATTCCGCTCCCGACTGCGTGAAGAGGATCTACCCGTTGCTTCGTCGCAACTGTGCCTACGTCGTTGGCGACGACGAGCACTTTCCTCCGGACGCCCGCGTAGTCTCCGGAAACACTCTTCTTGTCATGCGAATGGGTGTTTCTGTAGAGCATCACGCCCACGATGAGGAGGAGCGTGGTGAAGATCCACGCCAGAATGGTAGAGTTGTCCATCTTCGCGAACAAAAAAGTGAGTTGGGATAAACAAACATCACAGTACGAACAGCTAGGTGCTCTGTGTCTTTTCATACGTGAACCCCGGGAACGAAGGCAAGTCCATCATCATGTCCGTCTACCGTTCACCCCCCTCTCCTTTCCTACCGGCGGTGTCGCCTCGTCAATATCTGCATAGGTATACTTCTTGTTGAAGTAGGATGTGTCGGTCTCGTTCATGAGCTTCGGCTTCCACGGCGGCGGGATTTCCTTCCGCTCCAGCGCCGCCCAGTCCATTCCCTCGAAGAACGGCTGCATCTTCACCTCCTCCGCGTCGGCGAACCCCGCTCCCAGTCGCAGCGAGGGGTCTCGGATGAGCAGTCGCGAGATCAGCGCAGACGCCGACGGCGAAAACAGGTTCTGCTCTCCATTCCCCCTCCATCCCTACATTGAACTGCAGCTTCGCTGAGAGGATATTGTTGAACATCACCTTCCGGTTCTTGTCGTAGAAGGGCGGCTGCCTCACAGTCGCCTCGCATCCCTACCAGTCCTGCGATCATCTCGTAGAGAAGCGTCCCCACGCTCCACCAGTCGACCGCGCGGCCGTAGGGGTGTCCCAGCAGCACCTCCGGCGCCACGTACTCCGGCGTGCCTACGCTGGAGCTAGAATGAGACGACTACCACAGATGGTGTGAGCGGTGGCATTGTAGGCCTCGGTGAGTTTGCTGAGGCCGAAGTCGGTGATGACGATGTGACCTTCCTTGTCGAGGAGAATGTTCTCCGGCTTCATATCCCTGTAGAGGATATTGTGCTCGTGGAGATGTCCGATGCCCACAATCACCTCCGCGATGTAGAACCGCGCGCGGTCCTCGCTGAAACGGTGGCACTGCTGCAAGTGGTAGAAGAGCGGTCCCCCCGCGAGAAACTCCATCCCGAGATACAGCTTCCCCTCGGTCTGGAACGCGAACTCCAGGCGGCAGAGAAACGGATGACTGATTTCCTCCAGAATCTTCCGCTCGCTACGCGTGTGTTCCACCTGCTTCTTCGCCAGCACGCGACTCTTCATTAAAATCTTCAGCGCGTAGACCCGCTTGTCTCGTTTGCCCCTCACCAATAGAACCTTCCCGAAGGATCCCTTCCCGATCACCTTCAGCAGGTAGAAATCGTCCTTCGTCAGCGGCGCCGCCACCTTCGTCGCGCTGATCATCCGCGTGGCATCTCCCCTCAGTTAAAATATCCACCCCTACACTCCTTCATGTGACCGTAATAGCACGAGCGACACACCCGCACCGATTTCCCCGTCCGCTCCAACACCATACGGAAGCGACTGCACTCGCCGCAGATCACCCGGCCACAGAGCCGACAGTGGTGTTTCCGCACGAGGAAGCTGAAGGGCTTCAGACACGTCTGGCACTCCGACACCTCGCTGTCCGGAATCCAAATCGAGGCCGGATTCACGTCCGTTACAGGCAGCTCCTTCGCGGAGGAGACTCCGTCCTCGCTTCCTCGTGCGGGAGAGGAGGATACGCCCTCCGTCTTCAATTGGTATTCCCAAAAAAGCACCGAAGTCACCGGGTTTTGCTCGCCGCGCAGGTAGCGAGACATCTGGAAGAAGGAGAAAATCGACTCCAGCGCCGCCAGGTTGGTCGCTGCGTGGTTGGAGGAGTCGGAGAGACCCGTGGAGATGCAAAGGCAGCCTAGTGACTCCTCCATGTCCTCATCGTGATCATGCATGACATCACCTACCATCACGCGCTGAAGTGGCGGAACGGGGCTCGCGATCCAGTTAATCGCGTGCTGCTCCAGAAAGTCGCGAATCGGCTTCGAATCCGTGTTGCCCAGACCGAAGTTCAGTTCGCCTTGAAGACTGTGTGTGGACTCGGTTAACGCGAGGGCGCGCAACCGGCGCAACACTTCCGTCTCGCGAGACTGAATCAGATTCTTCGTTTGCGTGCCGCCTTGACTGTAGGCCATGATGAAGAGATTGGACGCTGTCGACCGGGATACGATCCGGTCCCACACATATCTACGTGAGGATGCGAATCAAGGAAATACAACACGTGTTGGTCGGGAGTCTCGTTGTGAGGAATGGGACACTTGGTGACACCACCCGTTGGCGACGGAATACGGACGCTGTTCACGTTTGGGTTGAAGACAATCACTCCGATACCGAGTTGCGCCGCTTTCACGAAGAAGGGGAGCATCGTGCCCACTTGCAAACCCTTCTCGATGCACAGGCTGCGGCTCCAGATTCCCGGCATCGTGCCGGAGCTGGGAATAAGGAGAAGGAGGCTATCGCAGGACAAGCATCCCTTTGTAGCAAATATGGAAGACCGAGGACAGTCCTCGCAGTCCACCGTCAACGGCACGGCGATTTGCTCAAAGCCAAGATCGTTGACCATCTTCATTTGTACCTACAATTCACCGTGTAGAAAGGGCATACGTAGCTCGTTATCGCATTCACCAATTGAACGGGATCGCCGGATAATGTGTTCATCGTCACATATTCTCCGGTCTTCTCGTTTCTAAGGCGTCCTGTTTCGTCGTAGCAAACACCTAGATCATGCAGCGTCTTGGCTACGATTCAAACACTCCATTTTCAGTTTACACTTCGCTGAATCGGAAAGAGGAGTTTGCATGGATCTAGATACGAATTGTTTTGGTGAAAAGTTCGCAACAATGCTGGAAGTGCATATGGGATATTCCCGCGGGTGGGTGATTTCACGATAAGTATATTTGAACAAACAGGTACACGGACACAGAATATTGGAGAGCAACTAATCTTCTTCATCTTCCGAACACTCGAAGCAATCAGATTGGCTGACCGGAGTATCGGAACCTGCCGACTGATACATGGCAGCGATTTCCGAAGGAGGAATCTCATCAACAGATGATACGGGATCATCGGCAACCGAGGTCGTTATCGGTTTGGAACCACTTCCAGCGAAGCGGTTATAAGCATACACGGCACCCGCACCAACAACTATGGGAGCAGCAACAGCTGCAGCTGCTGCGACCGTACTTCCACCAACTGCAGCCATAAATAAAGCGCCAGAGCTCTGGAGAGCGGAAACCGCCGTAGCTCCAACTCCCGTCGTCCACGCAGTGCTCATTGCACCAGCCGCTACCGTTCCTGCTCCGATACCACCGGCACCAAATCCAAGCAGTCCTGCGGTTGCGCCTGCGGCTCCTGTCGCCGCCCCAGTAATACCCGCAACTGCCGATCCTATTGCGGTTTTAGTGAGTGTGGTATGATTTGAAAAGAAGGATTTGAAGATATCCATATTTTCATATGAAGGATGAAGATGATATGTTGGACGCTATTTGATTGTTGAGTTGGAAGTGGTTGAATAGAAGGGAAGGAATATTGGTGATATGATTGGGGTAATCTGGGTAGGGGTTGGGTAGCATCGTTGTTTCTAGGAAGTGCGGCTGTTGTTATTGGTAATTCATAATATAGTAAGCGGACGAGTTTCGGATACAAACAATGTACATGATGATCATGATGACAATACGAATGTATCTTACAGGATCGCGGCAACTGCATTTGCAACCATAGCAGCCGAACTCTGTAGGAAGCTAACAGCGGGGATACCAACTCCAGTCTTCCATGCAACGCTCATAATTGACGCAGCAATGGAATTAGCGGGAATGGGTGCAAAGCCAGTCGCGTATGCAATCACGCCCACAGTGGCCTTAACACAGGTAGTAACAACAGCAGCAGTAGTAATAACCATTTAAGAAATGACTGGAAATACGTTCAGTTGATCATCGATTCACTGAACTCCCTGAATAGTGATAGGATAATGCTTGAATGGGAAAATATCGTACGGAATATGCGAAGTAATGGTGAGATAGCTGTCATCATGAATCATGTATCAACTTGTGCCAATTATTGGTATACAATACTACAACTGTGAGAAAAATGAAATGGGAGTAAATACAAACAAAGAGAATGATCATGGTAATCATAATAGAACACCGAATTTATTACAGGAAAGGGAGCAGATTTGCAAATAGAGCGGCATGACTCTGTAAATAGGCAATAATGGGAACCCCAATACTAGTCTTCCACGCAATGCTCATCAGCCATGCAGCAAAGGAGCTTTGTGCAATTGGTGCAAATCCAAGCAACCAAGCTAGGAATCCCTGTCCAATGTCGAGACAAGCCAGGGCAGTAGTCGCAATAGTACCAATAACCATTTTAGTAAAAAATGGTAGTGCGTTCAGTTGATCATCGATTCACTGAACTCCCTGAATAGTGATAGGATAATGCTTGAATGGGAAAATATCGTACGGAATATGCGAAGTAAAGGTGAGATAGCTGTCATCATGTATCAACTTGTGCCAATTATTGGTATACAATACTACAACTGTGAGAAAAATGAAATGGGAGTAAATACAAACAAAGAGAATGATCATGGTAATCATAATAGAACACCGAATTTACCACAGAAACGGGAACAGATTCGCAAATAGAGCGGCATGACTCTGCAAATAGGCAATAATGGGGATGCCGATTCCACTCTTCCACGCAGCGCTCATCAACCATGCAGCAAAGGAGTTTTGTGCAATGTGTGCAAATCCAAGTAACCAAGCTAGGAATCCCTGTCCAAAGTTGAGACAAGCCAGGGCAGTAGTCGCAATAGTACCAATAACCATTTTAGTAAAAAATGGTAGTGCGTTCAGTTGATCATCGATTCACTGAACTCCTTGAAAGGTGGTTCACTTTGGTGCCTATTATTGCGATATGCTCAGTATTGTATAGATTATTGAAATCTACTTGAATTCGTGATCATGTTGATCATAGTATGATAGCTTGTTAATGAAGAAACAGTTTGGGAAGACGTAACTCTTCATTTCTTTTGGGTCTCCTTCTTTTTTTCCTTTTTTCCATCATTCTTCCTGTTCCACAAATAGTAGATACCTCCAGCAACAGCAGCTCCAGCAACAACAGGAGCGGCAACAGCGGCTCCTGCAGCCAGAGTACTACCTCCTACCGCGTTCATGAACGTGGCTCCCGCACTCTGAGCAGCAGATACGAGTCCTGTTCCAATTCCTGTGGTCCAAGCAGCACTCATCATACTAGCAGCTGCAGACCCAGCAGCGATTCCCGGAGAACCGAATCCCAAAAGAGCAGCGGCACCACCAACAGCACCCGTTGCGGCGGCAGTACCAGCGGCAGCAGCGGCACCACCAGCGGCAGCAGCGGCAGCAGCGGCACCACCAGCGGCAGTACCAGCGGCAGCAGCGGCACCACCAAAAGCACCCGTTGCGGCGGCAGTACCAGCGGCAGCAGCTCCATACTTATTTGAAGACTTCTTTGAGTCCTTTACAGTCTCCTTCTTATCAGGCTCATTACGAGGCGTTTTCGCACTCTTAGCTCTCTTCTTCCTATCAACCCACATCTCGATGCGTTGACCTTTCACATACTTTCCACAGCACACTGCCTCTCCCATTTCATCGAATTCTGTGAATTCTCCCTCCATCCTATCATCCACCACCATACACTCCATTTCGATGTTTCCATCAGGGTAATGGTGCTTACATTTCCCATTCAAGTGGCCATTTACATAGATGAGAGATTCCATAGTATTGCCAGCCTCGTCCACAATGTAGGCACTCCCGCATCTCTTTCCCCGAGATAATTGTACCATCATGGTGAAACTCTCTCCATCCTTTTCGAAACGTACATACTCTACACCCTGTTGTTTAATCACATGAGACACTTCCTTATATCCGTCTAAGAAGTAAATCGGATACGTCACCATGATTTTAGTATATTATGGGCCAAAGAGATTTCAGCATCACTGAACGCAAATGGGCTGAACAATGAAATATAGTGTTGCCATCCCCAGATATCATGAATGCAATACTCTATTACTAATGAATTGTTAATCGAGTGGATGGAGTGAATTACTATTACAGTCACTTCAAGCATTCCAAAAATAGCACTAATCACATATACTACAATAACAAAGCACTAAGCATGGATACATAAACTACTCCTTCTTCTCCTGACCACTATTCTTATAGTAATGTATCCCTCCGATAACAGCTGCTCCAACTGCGAGAGGAGCCGCCATGGTAGCTCCTGCTGCCAACGTGCTCCCTCCCACTGCATTCATGAACAGAGCTCCAGCGCTTTGAGCTGCGGAGATTAACCCCGTTCCGATTCCCGATGACCAGGCTGCACTCATCATGCTTGCTGCCCATGATCCAGCGGCAATTCCAGGAGAGCCAAATCCGAGCATGGCAGCTGCAGCACCAGCAGCGCCTGTTGCTACTGCCGTCGCCGCCCCAGCACCCACACCCGCAGTCACGGCAACTGGGTCAACGGTGCTTGTTGATGATTTACTTGATGGATCCTTAGAGTTTTGCGAACTCATTTCTGATTCCGTCAATTACCCGCGTTCAGTATCTTCGTTTGCAATTCTTGGGATATTTGGGATGAGTGTAATTGAGGTGATATGAATGAATCTGTTGCTAATCGGATGAAATTTGGGAATGTAATTTGTGGATATGGATTTGAATCCATTGCTCACCTACAATCATTCCGATTTCTAATCTGTGATAACGATATTGACAGATATAACGATGGTAAACGAAAAGAGAAATAAGAAACAAGTGAATGAAATAACAAATCCTATTCTTCCTTATCCTTTTCCTCCGTATCCTTTTCTTCCTTATCCTTATCCTTGTTTCCACCATTCTTCCTGTTCCACCAATAGTAGATACCTCCAGCAACAGCAGTTCCAACGGCAAGGGGAGCGGCAACAGCGGCTCCTGCAGCCAGAGTACTACCTCCCGCTGCTGCCATGAACAGGGCTCCCGCACTCTGAGCAGCAGATACGAGTCCTGTTCCAATTCCTGTAGTCCAAGCAGCACTCATTATACTAGCAGCAACAGACCCAGCAGCGATTCCAGGAGCGCCGAATCCCAAAAGAGCGGCAGCACCACCAGCAGCACCTGTTGCGGCGGCTGTTGCACCGGCAGCAGCAGCGCCACCAGCAAGCGCTTTTCCGAATCCGCTAGAGGACTGTGGTTCGTCCTCGTGAGCTTCTTCATCACCCGATTCGTCCTCGTGAGCTTCTTCCCCATCCAACTCATCCTCTTTTCGCTCACCATCCACATACCTTCCACGACAAATGACCTTTCCAGACCCATCGTATTCTGTGAATTTTCCCTCCATCCTATCATCCACCACCATACACTCCATTTTGATGTTTCCACTACCGTAGTGATGCTTACAAATACCATTTAAGCGACCTTTCTTATAGGTTACAGTTTCCATCGTGGTGCCATCACAACCAATGATTCTTGCTACTCCATCCCTCTTACCATGCTTTAAGGATACATCCATTGTGTAGATAATCCCGTCTTTTTGCCATCGGACAGTCTCCTTGCCAGAATTCACAATTGGCTTTGATACTTCAGAATATCCTTCTAGAAAGCGAGCGGAATGCGTTGCCATGACTAAGCGGCGTAATGAAAACAATTATGCATTCCAACTATTTGCAAGCTTTCTCAAATCGCTACATTTCAAGACACCACTGTTCTCTCTGAGGGATGGCACCAAATGATCTGGGACCTCTTGTTTACGAAATGGTCATTCACCCGAGTATTTGTAAGAATAGTTAATGAATTAGAACCTTTGCTGACACTTATTTTCATTACATAGACCAATCCACCTCTTTCCCAACAAACAGATCACACATCATTCACTGCATACAACTCATTCTACTCATGGAAGCAAACCACTCACATACATAGCTCGGAAGAAGCACTTCACATTCAAAACGATCACCCGAAGACGAAAGCGTGTAAACCGTCTGCGAGTCGTCCGCCACCACCTTAAACGGCAGCAGATTGCTTGCTCCCGTGATCTCATCCGCCATATGGACAGCAAACAGCACGAAATCCTTCACATGTGTGTTCTATCTCATAGACAACGTTCATACCTACGATCGTAAAGTCGTCCGACACATTGCGTCGATTACACATCGCCACAAACTACATGAAACGACAAACACACGCCTACTCTCATGCAGCTTCCGCTGTCGAAGAAGCTGGACAACGAGCGTGTGGTCGTCAAAAGGAAGGAAAGAACAAACACAACCGATTGAACGAGGTCGTTGACGTGTTCCGTTTGCTGAAGCAAATCGGAAGAAAACAACGACAGGATGAAAAAATCGGCAAAGTGGGGCAAACGGCTGCAGAAGGCCTCGTCGAGAGACAGTTTCTGCGCCATGGTGCCGAAAAAGACCAGGGAAAGAAGCATCGCGTTTCCCTCCATCTTCTCGAACCATGGCGCCAAACTACTTTCCCTCCATACCGCTTCCGGCAGAGAAAACAAACAAGGATCCCAAATTTCGCACATGCGTAAAAAGTGGTAAATGTTGGAAATCACCAAACACGCAAAAACGCCCTCTTTCACGACCGTTTCACTCAGCGACAGTTTCTGTTTCATCTCCTCAAACGAAACGGCCACATTCTCCGAATCACCTAGATCGACATCGGGAATCGTCATGATGATCGTTCGCAACACCTCAAACGACGCAGTCAGTTTTCCCTCCAACTCCTGTGCCAGTCTGGGGAACCACTGAACGTGCAACAACGTTCCCGCCAACGCAAGTGCCTTCACGTGCGAAACGCCCACGTGACTCTGAAACTCCCGCTGACACAAACATTGCCGCGCTTTTTTCCCGCCATACAAAAACAATGCCGAATGCTTCGGCGGGTTTTCCGCGGGAGGCGGCAAAACGAATCTCTGGGTGAAACGGTCTCTTGAACCCAACCTGAAGATTCCCGCGGAAAATTCCCTCCTCGACGAGTCGTTCGGTTTCCCGCCAAAGCCAGTTCGTGAAGAATCCTTTTCCCGCGGTTGTGTCGTCCGTTTCAAACACACGCGTCACCATCTCTTCAAACGGGGAAACGTGGAAATGCGATGCAGCTACGACATACGTCGATTGCATGCATCGCAGTAATGAATGAAACTCCCTCAGAAACGTCCAATCCGATGCGTCGAGTCGAGCGCGTAACGCCCGCAGATCCAATTCGAGCCTATTTCGGGAGGAGAGAGAGGGAGTTACAGTTGGTCGAGTTGGCGGGAAAGAATGGAAAAGAAGTTCAGATTTCTGTCACAGAGAAGGAAATCGCCGTTGAATTCGGAGAACTAAAATAGAGTCGATTTCCGTCCGTTACATTCAGTTTCCATGGATTCGGTGCGGGAAAACTGTCATTGGAGGCGTAGAAAACCGCGGTTTCTTTGCACCATTTGAATCTACCTGAAAACGATAACAAAAAGATACAGTTTGCGACTCAGTTTATCGATCCATTCATTTACCATTTCCCCGGTTTCCCTCTCCAGTTCCCGCCAAACCATCTCATTTTCCCGCGCTTCTTCCGCCGCCATTCCCGCCAACTCCAACGCGCCAATCAACTCATACGATGAAACGCTCGTCCAACGATGAAACGCCCGTCGCTGTAACAAACGAAGCAAACGAAGATCCGCGGGAACTTTCCAACTTCCCGCGGTTTCCGTCAACGAAACGTCGAAACCAAAACAGGGGAAACTGTGGAACTCCGAAAGAAGCGCCGAAAACGACGCCAGCGGTCCCGCCAACTCCAGAAATTCCCGCCGATTTTTGATGATTTTCAAATCTGTTTCCTTCAACAACGAATACCGCGGGAAAAACCGCGTTGCAACGGCCTCCCCGCGGGGATCCGAAAATACCGCCAAAAGCGCGTCCAATAAAACCAACTGTAACTGACTCGGCGAAACTCCCCGGGAAACCCGCGGAACTTCCAATCGTCTTCTCTCCTTTGAATTCAGTTTAAATTCAAATCGAGGATCCGGAGGCGTTTCACCGCGCCAATCAACCGCAATTTCCCGCAATTTGTGCAACAATTTGGTTTCCCCGCGGTAACGGGCGTTTCGTCGGTCCGCGTGATGCAGCCAATAAAGCACGTGGACGCGGAGAAACTCCTGCGTTTCATCGTAGAAACTTCCCGCCAACTTTCCCGCCAACTCTTCTCGATGCGATTCCAGTGCCGCCACCAGTTGGCGGGAAAAGGAAAGCACCTGCAGAATCATGTCGAGTTCCCGCGGGGAATAGTTGAAAACGGTCGCACAGGCGTATTCCCGCCAACTCTCCGGAACCTCCATTTCCTCCTTTCCTTGACATTTCCGACACACCGCGGGAGTTTCGCTGAATGCGGACTTCGCAACGAAACGTCCGCACTGGATGCATTGACATGCATCACATGGGTAACTCTGCTTCCACGCATGCTACAATCAAAGGAAATGAAAAGGACTACAAACAGGTGCAACGACACGCTGCATTCGTGTAAGGCATTCAGTGCATCTACCAATGCAGTTTCATGTGGACCCAAATCTCCCTCTTTCGACAGGTCGCTGGCTGCATGACGCATTTTGTAGAGTGGAGGAAGCGAATTGGAGGGTGTTTGTGGTAATGATGTCAATTGCGACATCGCTCGAATGAAAGTGGTCTGAATGTGAGGAAGTTTTAAATCCAAGCGATAGCGCATTTCCGTTCGATCTGTGTAACAATGATGGAGATGATCGTACGAAGTTTCATCGTGTAGGGTTTTGTATTCGCAACAGAGGCCCAATTGGGACACATAGAAAGAATAGGCACATTATGGAACACAATGTCGCCAATCGCGGGAATATGCGGATACACGCGAATCAGCTTCTGTGCATCGGAAAGACGAATATGTTTGTTTGTGAACACGGATGTTTCACTCACGGAATCTAAACTGAAAAAGAAGAAAAAGAGTTACCGATGACGAAAAACAGCTCCGAAATGGAACGCAATGCCTGAAAGTGAGAATTGGGGGTGGAATGAGTCTTCGAAAGAACTCGGTTGATTGCTCGATTGCAGGAGGATTCCAAAACAGGCAACAAGCGAACACTTTCGATGCATGCGATTGCATCGGTTAGCGACTGGTGGGATTCAAAGTAAGCAACCGATGCGGAAACACGAGCAACATTCTCTCCGGCGAGGGAAGATTGAAGAGAAGGGGAGAGGGAGAGGAATACACGGAGGGAAGAGAAAACGCTCTTCTTTGTGTGCTATCAATGAAATGAACGGGAAAGCGGGAACGAAGAGAAGATCCGCGATGAAATGGACGTCGATACAGGCGATAATACTGTCCTTGAAGAGATCGGGGACAATCTGGAATCATCAGCAAAAGATACTCCTACAGGATACTCCTTTGTCTTGTATAGCTCTTTCACGTTTTCAAAGATCCGTATCAGTCCACTCCGACACTTCTCCAAACTAGACAGGATTTGAAGTACACGATCCACTTGGAGCCATAACAGCTTTCCAACGTCACGATACTTGTAATCCATTTTGCTATCATTACTGATTTCCACCTGGTGGCCTTCTAGGAGTGTTCCGTATCCACGTTCGAGATAAAATGAACGTAACTGGTTCCACAATTCATCCACATCCTACAACTTACGTCTATCCAAAACACCAACGTCTAATACAGTGAGGGAACTCAATACATCGAAGGGTACGCCGTTGTCTTGAACCGCTCTGATATCCTGGTACTGTAGCTGTGCCGATGTCTGATACGCATTGCGAGACCGCTCTCCATGGAAAAATAGAGTATCTGCACACGGTTGATCCATTTTATGAACAAATCAATTCTCTTTCAATACTATGATGAATCACAAGAACAAACAAATCACATAGCCGGCAGTAACGACTCATTATCACCCTTCTTCATTCCCTTATGACTCAAACTCTTCACTTCACTTCGAGGTCGCATCAGGCATACAGTAACTGTAACAGTCAGCACAACAAGTACGGCGCCCTTCAGGATGCTTCCAACGATACTACCCCAATGAATTGGTTCATACAATACAGGTTCCTTCAACGATTCAGCATACGCATCAAAGATCCTTGAACCCATTTTCTCTTTGAATAAACGGGGAATATCGGGAAGCATTTCTTTCATATGACTCAACACATAGTCGCCGATCGCTTCTTCTAATTCAAATCGGAGCATTACCGTCACCACTGCCTCATTCTCCGTCGATTCATCGCGAATCCATACCATATGAATCTCCTTCTTCTTCACTGTCAATTGATCCACAAGCACTTCATTCAATCCATCCACATACTTCTCTTCATTCCATAATGTCACATTCGTCAATCGGAACCAACTGTCCACATATGCTATTCCATTCTCAGGGAATCGATTCACACAACTCGATCGATCATCGACCCATCTCGCTTCATTATCAACATTCTCACATCTCATTTCACGAACACCCACTTTACCAAAGGGACATCTCTTATAATGACTCTTTCCAGTTTCCAAGGACGGTAATCCAATCTTCTTCTTACATGTCTGAATGTTCGATACTTGTAAACGAATGTCTCGAATACGAAGGAAACCAATTCGTTTTCCATTGAAATAGAATCGATATCCAGCATATGCAATCTCATTCTTCAAACGAATCTCGCGATATGCTTCACTACTCAAGAATGAAGGAGCAGTGATAGTAGCGAGTGAGGTGGCTTTGTTGTCTGAAGTGATTCCTTCCACTCTCATATCCGTCATACCAACAGCAAACCAATCATCAACAAATAGATAAATGGAATTCACAGCAACAGATGCATTTGCGAACATGTAAGTCACAGTAGCAGGAAGAGAATCCACCAGCCAGAATGTATCATAGTTCTTGTCGAATGCCTTATCCGATTTGTAGTCCGTTCTAGATCCCTCTGGACTTGATTCGATCAATCCATTCTCAGAACGGATCACGGTGGAAAACAGAAGTGGCCGCAACACCATACTGAAGCGAATAGAATCATCGAATGATGAGGATTGTTTCAAACGAATTCCCAATATCGCCTTCGATCCAAACAAACCACCTCGAAGACTGATTCGATGGGAAACTCCATTTGTCATATCTGACCACACCAATACTCCATTCACAAACAATTCAACATATCCATATGATTCCACATCCAATATCATTGAACCATAATGATCATCCAATTCCATTTCTTTACGGAATAGAACAATCTTTGATTCATCGAAATTACCCCATTCTCCACTCTTCCCATTCTTCCAATCCTTTTCACGATACTTTCCATTCGTCCAATTGTCAGAGAGATCACCGAGATGATAACTCCAACTATCGGAAACAGTGATGAGTCTCTTGATTACCACCTTTTCATTCACATCATGTTGTCCCTTTGGAACCACAAACTCACCAATTTCGTCTCCGAGCAAGTGAACAAACATGGAATCGCGACCCCATCCTTCCTCTTTGTTTCCCTCCAGATGAAGGTGATACACACCATCCTCAATACACAACAGCTGGGAATAGGTGCTGCCATCGAACTCTGTAGAGAGCAACAACTCTCCATTGTCATTCGTGATGTTCATATTTTCTCCACTCTGCGTACGAAATCGATCGAATGCGAGAGTCTTGTATGGCTCGCCACACATATCGACAAACACGTGGAAGAGGAGAGAGGCGGAACCCATGGCGTTGGAACACGTAACATTATAGGTGTATACGCCCTTCTCTTTCCAAGATCCCGTGAGAGAAGACAGAAGTCCGTTGAACTTGACAGTAGGCGGAAGCTCGGGAGAGAAGGCGAACTCCGTGTGCATTGTTGAGGCACTGAAGAAGTACCTCACATTTCGCTTCACGTGGATCGCCACCTGGTTATGCTTCGAGAAAATGATGGGCGCGGCAGTGGGAATCATCTCGAAGGTGCCATTAACCAACTGCATTTCGGGTGCTCGGAACTCGGTGAACACGGTTCCATTCTTATCGGTGACTCGAATGTAACACCAGTTGTGATCTCCTCTACTGCATATCGACGTGTACTTGTAGGTCTTGTATGGCAAGCAGATGGAAGGTTGAAGATTTGTTGATTTGTCATAATAGTATACTTGCTTGTCACCATCGAAAATGGTAAATTTCTCAGAATCGGCATAGAACAGGTCAATTGTCAGAGGATTACCATGGGGACAATCAATCACGGTAATGTTGAAATCAAAGGAAGTGGAACCTTCCTTGTTCTTTGCAGTAATGGCATACTGAGTGGTTGGCATGACTTTAGTAAACTGACCAGATATCACACCTTCTGTCACACTGAGTTTCGCCCCAAAGGGGAGAGAAGGAGCAATTCTCCAACTCTCAACCTCCTGATCGCATCGAAAACTAATAGGCTCAATCAAATTGAAAACAATAATGGAGAAACTAGGGAGTGTTGCTCCTGATTTATCGTAGGCTTGGCAATTCGTGGGTACCGTTGCGAGGCTAACCGACAAAATGCAAAACACTATAATAAGAAATGTGATATAGAAGCATACAAATGAACAAAGCAATCATGCTAACGCCATATATGGATGACTGTGTTTGATAATTAGGTACAATTCACCTAAAAGACCCCAATCTGTTGGTGTGCGGAATATGGAAATCAGCGATTGTTGCCATGAATCATATTGAATAACAGTTGGAACAAGTGTGAATGGGCTATATGTGAAAATAGATATGTATAACAATGTGTTGAGAAGTGTTGTTGGCATAAGAGTAGGGCTGTGCTGTAGAGTATGGCTTTCGTCAAAAGAAGATTAAACAGTATCTTGATCTGTTGCAATCTCATGTGATTCAGTAGTATGCAGCTTATCCATTCGGTGAATAAATCAATTCTATTTCAGCACTGTGATGAATAGAGAGATACATATTGAAATCAAGAGTGTAGATTATGCAAATTCTGAAATGAAATATATGAATTTGGTGTGACGATAGCTATCAATAAATGAAAGCGGAGACAATGAAATAATGAGTATTGAATTGAACTAGCACTTGTAATGACTCCTCCCCTCGTTTCTTCAGTACTATATGTGAGTACTATTCCACTAAGAATTAATATGCTACCACGAATACCTATATAGTTGACGAAAGAGTGAATTGCGCCACTGACGCATTTCACTAACTGTCGCAACACCACTTTTCGGTTAGTATTCAGAATGCTGGAAGGATCTTTGGCAACACCGGAAGTGAAGAAGAAGATCACATATCTTCTGGGGAAGCGATCCAGTTTTGTTTTTATCTGTTTTGCTCGCGTTCTCTATGCATCAAGAGATCGTAGCAAACTTTGTGATTACTAAACTGTAGACACATGGATAGATGATAATTTGATGGGATACTTCACGGTGACCATTACACGTGGTTTGGTAAAAGGATATCCACTGTATAGTGCTCTTCTTTTTGATTATGACGTGGTGGTTTCCCTGTTGAATCATGTGTAGTCTTTCGATTTGAAGCTTTGCTTCGAGTTTTCCGATAACATGGAAGGAGTCATCAAGTGCAACAACTACTGTTACATTATTCCACACCAGAACCTGTCATTCTGTCTTTTGTTTCCTGATTTGGATGATGCAATCACTTTTGAGATGGGAGTTGCATTGTGCTGTTGGAGCTAATGTGTAGATGAAAGGTGTTCATGATACGATGCAACGCAACTCTTTTCCCGCTCCCGTTGTGGAGTCTACAGAGGTGAAGAAGAAGCGGCGTGGCCTTTTTTCTTTATTCAGGAGAGTTGGTTTTCTGCTAGTTTCTTAACGGGTAGGATAAGGAGGAATCAAAGGACGTGTCTGTTTCCGGAGTGATGGAGGTACATCATTCTTTTCGTTCACCAAGAAGATTCACAAGGAAGACGGTGCTTGTTTTTCCATGTTAGACCGTCTTTCCCTGCAGAGTGACATGGCGCGTTTCCGCCTCTATGCAGGTACGGAAGTGGACCTTTCTTCTGATGCGCGTCTGACGGAGCGACGTGTGCGAGCGGAGCCGTTGTGGAGCGAAGCGAATCTCTCTCAGAGCAAGTCTATTGATACAAGTGTGGTTGAAGAGAGTGCGAAGGTTGATAATGTGGTGGAGAAGAAGATGAATGAAAAGGTTGATACCAAATTGGATGAAATGGTTGATACCAAGACAGATGATACAATGAAGGAGAGAATAGACACCAAGCCACTGGAGAAAGAGGAGAAGCGGGAGCAGAGCATGGTGAGCGAGCCGATGGATCTGGATGAGGAGGAAATGATGCGTCTCGTGAACGAATCAGTCAGAGAAGCCGTCGCGTCACGCGAGCCCTCTCCAAAGCCCTCTCCCATCACTCCTTCGCTGAACGTTCCAGAGGCATCTCCTGCGTCCATTCCTGCAGAACCCGTTTCTCAGCCAGCTGTTCCTGCGAATTCAGCAGTTGCTCCTGCGGAGGTCGTTACGAGAGAGAAGCCTGTTTCCAGTCCTGTAACGCCTCTAGAGGCTCCCGTTTCGCAATTTGTGACGGAAGCCGCCAGTCCTGTCGCCACACCGAATCCATCGAAACCATTAATGGCGTCTTCTGCAGAGGAGTCCGTTTCTTCACCTGCGAATGTCTCTGCAAGCCAAGTGTTTCCGGCGAATCCCACACAAGGGACGTCTCTTATCGCCGATTCGGATCCTTTCACGGCTCCCGCTGAGCTTCTTTCTTCTTCCGCTCACGAAGGTTCTCCGCAACCCAACGAGGACTCGCTCGAGTTCGCTGACTTGACAGCTTCGATGATCGATTCCATTCCTCTCGCTCCCGTTCTGAGCGCGTCCACTGTGGAGCGTTCGATCATGAGCCGCTCGGCCGTGAAGAGCTCTTTCGACCAGCTTGGTCGCTCTCCGGTCGATCGGAACCCGGTCGGTGAATCGTTGGTTGATCGGGCTGGTGATGAGGTTTGTGTTGAGTTGACTGTCAATCAAGCTACTGTCAATCAAGCTACTGTCAATCAACCTATTGTCAATCAACCTGCTGTCAATCAACCTATTGTCAATCAACCTATTGTCAATCAACCTATTGTCAATCAACCTATTGTCAATCAACCTATTGTCAATCAACCTATTGTCAATCAACCTATTGTCAATCAACCTATTGTCAATCAACCTGCTGTCAATCAACCTATTGTCAATCAACCTATTGTCAATCAACCTATTGTCAATCAACCTATTGTCAATCAACCTATTGTCAATCAACCTATTGTCAATCAACCTATTGTCAATCAACCTGCTGTCAATCAACCCACCACCACCCAACCCGCCACCACCCCCGAGTCCAGACCCTCCATCACCCGGAGGAGAAGAAGAACCTTCCAGCCAGCCATCGCCGTCGAGGTCCAAACAACCTCTGTCGAAGCGAACACCGAGCCCGTCACCCGTCCCTCCGAACTCGAATCCGACATCTCCGTAGAGCCCGCCGAGCTGATGAAGGCCATCGACGCCCTCCAACCGGCCCACGTAGAGCCCACGCAGCCCGCCGATCCCTCCGCGCGACCCTCCGTCCTCTCCTCCCTCTCCACCGACTCCGTCAACGAGGCCGCGCTCGAAAGAGCCATGGAAGTTGCCATGGAGACGGTCGACTCCGCTCCCCATCTGCTGAAACCGGCGGAAAACCACGTCGTGTCTCCTACGCGAACGAATAAACAGCCCTCTGAGATCCGACGTGTTAGCATCGGCATATCACCCGCTCCTATCCAGCTGATTCGCCGCTCCAGTGCCACACGACCCTCTACCGAACAATCTCCCATTCAGCCATCTTGTTCCACTGCCATCAAACACATCTCTGCGAGAAGAGTGTCACTCCAACCGACGCCGCCGCCGCCACGGGACGTTCCGCCGCCGCCGCCTCTCGGGATGATTCGGAGATCGCGACCGTCTCTCGTGAGACCCTCCAAGGAAATGGCGTCTTCGCATAACTTCTCCGAGCGTGGACAGCAGGGAAGAGTGGGCCCGTCGCTGTGGGAAGTCCTGTTTTCGAATCACTTGTAGCGATGATCCTCTCAAGAACAATGACGACAGCGTTGTCTTCGATATCCCTACCTTATCTACTCAAGCGAATTAGCGATGTGTTCTTAATCCTCTTTGTTCGTATTACATGCAGTGATTTGGGATTGTTGATCAAGAACCACTGGACGCGTCTTTCATTCTGTTCGATTCTCCACAAAAGACGTTCTTTGATATAAACTAAGAAATGGTCGTGAAGTAGGCTATGGGTTCTAGATAGCTGCAAATGTGTTCGGTGATTCTGTGACGGAAAACTCACCATCCCCTAGGACTTTGACTTGCTCTTTCTCTGAGTACAAGATTTACCCCGGACATGGAGGTATGTACATTCGCAAGGATGGACAGGTGGGAGTTGTTCGTGTGAGTGTAATCACTAGCCCGTGCGTTACCTGAACAAGAAGTGCCGCTCTCTGAACGAGCAGAAGAAGAGACCCGCTCGCATTCGCTGGACGACTGCTTGGAGACGTAACAACAAGAAGTCGGAGGTAGGGTTTGAGAAGGAGGGGTGAGGATGGTAGGCTGCTGAGAAGAGCAAGCGTCGTAGCAAGAAGTCGTTCAAGGTGCAGAGAGCTATTATCGGCATGTCGATTGCTGATATTCAGAAGAAGAGAGAGCAGAGAGAGGAGATCACGAAGAAGTCGAAGGAGGCTGCTCTTGCGTATTGTTAAATGAAGGGGTTGAGGTGTAGTGAGATCAAGAACAGAAAGGCGAAGAAGGCTTCTCACAAGTAAACATCATGATGCATTCCTCGTGTGTATTAAAGATGTCTGCTTTTGGCGTGTTTGTTGCAGAACGGTTGGTCATGATTGTCCTCATAACCACGCGATATGGAAGTATCACCGCCTACAAAGATCATCGAGGGGAATACAGACATTTTGGGAGTGACTGTTGGAACAGTTCCTGGAGCGGGTGAGTCAGCGATTATTACTTCTTCCTCTTCCATCAATGTGTATTCAATGAGCACGAAGAGCATAACGGCCACGTGGACATTCCCTTCAAACAAGCGAGAGTGCATTACGAGTCCTGCTCACATTCTGAGTACAGGAGGGTGCTTTTTGGCTCGGGCTATATGATATGTAGTCGTTTCGTCACTTGTCAAGGCGGGAGTACTTTGCTGATTTGGAAGAGTGACGTCCCATCATACAAACTGTTCACTTCGGTGAAGGTACGTGTGTAGGAAGCATTGATTCATTCTTCTAGCTGAAAGAGAAGTGCCTCTTCTTTGTGCCCGTTGGCGAGGTTCTTTTCATGATCACCGAGTCATATCGTGTGTCTATGTAACAATGCTGCGGTGATTTCACGTAGTATCTCGTTGAAGGGAGAGGAGCTAACATCGGGCAGTCTTCCCGCGTCCGATTCCATTATGAAGATCAACACGGACCGGGTATCCACTCACGAATGCACGGTGTCTTGTCTGCTGAAGTCGAAGAAAACGTCGTTTCCCCTTTCTATTCTCACGTCTAGGTTTACCTTCGCTTTGCTTCAGTGTACCATTGCTTCTTCCCCCTCCTTGCGAATCATCACATGTCCCGTCCCTTCGGAATCCAAGTCCACCCCCTGCGGAATGCTGTACTCCGCCTCTACCAACAGCGCGTGGATTCTCTTCCAGTCGGGTGAATTCGTGCAATACCTCATCCAGCCGGACCTGGAGTCAGGCTCCTACCAGTTGATCAAGAAGCGCAGTGTTCCCCTCCTGGACGCTTCCGCGCCCTCTCCGAAGCGTCGCCGTACAACGACCCCCTTCGACCCCTGTCTGACGAGTCTTTCGGACCGTTGCTTCGTTTACGTGACCCTTGCTGGCCAAGAGGAGTCTAAGGAGACTAAGGAGACTAAAGAGACTACAAAGGAGTCTATGAGTATTAATGAGTCTACTAAGGAGACCAAGGAGACTAAGGAGACTAAGGAGACCAAGGAGACTAAGGAGACTAAGTCTACTAAGGAGACTAAGGAGACTAAGTCTACTAAGGAGACTAAGGAGACCAAGTCTACAAAGAGGTCGAAAGAGACCAAGGAATCAGAGTCTACGAAGGAAACCACTCCATCCACCCCTTCCTCTCCCGCAGCCCTTCTCCACTTCGTGGACCTCGACTACCTCGCCGAGCTCCACTCCCTCCCACTCCCCACCCTCCCCTCCGCACTCTCCCGCCACGCCACCTCCCTCTTCCTCCTCCAGCGCCATCTCGTCTCCCGCCTCACCGTCCGTCTCTCCTCCCTCTCCCTCGCCGCCATCCTCACCGGCACCGATTCCCCGCTTTCCCTCGCCACACACGGATTAACCATTGATTCCACCGTACACACGCAGAGAGAGCTCACCGGAGGGTTGCAGCCCGGTCTTCTCTCCGCTGAGCAGTGGGAGAAGAGAAAGGTCGCTCGAGATGCGGGGAAGGAGGAAACCGAATTGTTGGGATCCCCCGACTTCCACTCCGCGGCGCTGGCGTTCATTGAAAAGCGTCAGAAGGAGAATGAATCGATCGTCTCGCTGGACCTTCGATTTGTAGTGAAACTGATCGATCATTGTTTGTTGGCGGATGGTCGGGTTTTGACCGACGTGGTGCGAGCGCTCATTCTTGCGGGCGTGGACGTGTCGGTGAATCCGCGTCTATTGCAGGCGTTGCTGAAATCGGAGGATTTGGAGACGATTCTCCTTTTCCTCATTCAAACGCCGGTGATCGCTGCGAGCGATTTGCTGACGATTCTCACACATTGCATTGCGCTCGATCCCACCGTCATCCTGCGCTTCGCGGAGGAAAACGAGTGGGAGCTGCGGGACCCCCTGCAGACGAAGCGGGTATTTCTGGGGCTGGTGGGGCCGCAGGTGGTGCGAATTCGGTGCGATTTGGGGTCGCTGCGACAGGGGTTTGCGCAGCTGACGATCGACGAGGTGTATGAGGTGGCGGTGTTGCTGTGCGAAATGCTGGTGAATTTGGACAAGCCGAGCAAGGAGGAGGAGATGCTGTTCAAGAAGTACGAGAAGGAGCAGGCGCGACTGTACGCGGGCACGCTGGTCGAGTGGATCAACTCGCTGGTGGACGCGAACATGATGCGCATGGTCATGGAGACCAAGACCGACGATCGGTTCGTCAAGTGGGTGGTGGGAGAGAATTGTCAGGTAGACTCGTGGAGATGCTGCAGAAGGTCGTCAAGAAGGACGTGGAGCTCTACAGGAATCTGCTGCCGCTGAAGGGAGTCATGCTGCACTTGGAGTAGGAATGGGAGAGGATTCTGAGATTGTAGAAACAAGCTGCCGCTCCCGTCGAGTGGCATTCCCGTGTATTCCATCCAGAGACTGGAATTCTGATTCTTTTAATGTCCACTCTTTGTTCCAACAAACAGTCCACTATAGTGACAGGTTGTTCATTTCTGCAACAAGGACGTTCACGTCTTCTACGGGAGAGTGGTCCGGCAGCTTCGGACTCTCGCTAGGAACCAGTCCGTTCTCCTTCAGCACCTTCATCGCGCACAATACAGAATTGTAAGAGCATGGTTCCTAGCTGTAAAAATACAAGTCTACACACTACCGTGATAGCAAGCTCTGCCAACATCTTGCGATTCAGCGTGATGTTCGCCTTCTTCTCGTCCCCGATCACCTCTCGGTAGGTCGTTCCGAACAGACGCGACGCCGCCTACGAATCGCTTTCTCCTTCCCATGCGTACGTTGATACGCTGAATCCACAGGCTACGCATATCTCTCTTCTTCAGCTTCCTTCCGACATATCTGCCCGTCAATTTGCACAGATTCTCTCCTACGCTCTCGACTGGGCCTTGATGACACTGCGAACCGCGACAGTATAGCAATTCTTTTGCCTGCCGCGGTATCCCTTGGCCAGTTTCAAGATCTTCTTATGGCGCTGATGTGTCGTAAAACCCATCGTTGCAGAGAAATGAAAAAGGGAGGAAGTCCCGAATTCGGGCAAGTCGACGAATACCCCCGATTTCGGACAGACTATTCAAAAAAGAATCCGCGCAATCTTGAATGGATATCCCCATTGAGATTCCCATTGAGACCACCAAGCCGAAGCGTCGGGCCGTCCCGCTTCGGTTTGCGGCGATGACAAAGGCGAAAGAGACGCCTACTCCGAAGACGGAGGAGCCGCCGAAGGTCGAAAGCAAAGCAGCGGATGGTGCGGAGTGAGGGGACGCAATGACAAGTAGAGCCCCGTCCATTTCGTCGCGTTCGCTCCCATCCCGTTCAGGACAGTCCTAGTCCATGTTCATTGGAAGAGGCTGAAGCGAAAGTGCGTTTGGATGGATTCTTCTTTATCCTAGTTGACAGCATGGTATCCCGAGTTTGCGAAACTGAAGGAGACAATCGAAACAAACCCCAAATGGCAGGATAAAGTGCAGGCGATGAACAGCTTTTCGGAGTATCTCAAGGAGCATGGGAAGGAGCATCCCGAGATGGGCGAGCCTGCGATTGTGTTTGCCAAGCACGCATCGAAGAATTTCAAAGCCGCAAACATGAACGTGCTGAAGTGCAGTCTGGATTGCGTTCGCGCGACGATGGATGCGTGCGGGGCGGGAAAGCGTGTGTGTAACGACGTAATCTTGTGCATAGTTCCCAAAGTGGTTGTGATGGGTTCGTTTCACGTAGATTCACGACCGCAAGCTAGGATCCGAGATTAGTGATCTGTTCATGCTAATAGGCGAGATCGTTCACCCCAATCAGGTGATTGCCTCTCTCACGGAGGGAATGACCAAATCCAAGGTGCCTCCTCAGTGCAAAGCGGCGCTGCAGATTCTCTATCGCCTGGTGGCGGAGTTCGGTGCGAGCATGCTCGATGTGCAATCGCTCTTCGCCTATCTGACGAGCGAGCGCGGACTGCAAAACCCGAACAACGAGGTGAAATCACAGACGACGGAGCTTCTCTGTCTCCTCCACCGCCACCTCGGTCCCATCATCGCCCGTCTCCTGCAACAGAGCGATCTGCCTCCTCTCCAGCTGAAATCCCTCGAATCCGCTCTTTCGAGCGCGCCCTTCGACGCCACCTTGACAGCATCATCATCGTCATCATCATCATCTCCTCCGCTCTCGCTCACTCCCACCGACATCACCGCAGAACTCACTCCTCTCCTCGCAGCGATGCGCGACACCGCGGGGAAGGACAGTTGGAAGCGGCGCCAACAAGCCGTTCTGGACGTCACCGCGCTGCTGCGTCGTCGTGCGCCAGTGGCGAATTCTTGCGCCATTGCCGAACTCGTCGCCGCATTGAAAGACCGCTTCGCCGAACCGAATCTCAACCTCCGCGCGAAGGCATTGCTGGGCGTTTCGGCGTTATCGGAGGCGTTGGGAGATTCGGTTTCCGAGTATCCGCAGCTGGGAGTGGAAATGTTGCGCTGCGTGGGGGACCGCAACAAGAGCGTGGCGAGTGCGTTACTGGTCGCGCTGCGTGCGTACAGTGGTCTTGATAGACAAGGAAGCCATCGATCACTGAACGTTTTGCTGGGTCAGGCGGGGAATGCGTTGAAAGACCCGCGGGGAAGAGAGCTGATTCTGCGGTGGCTGGTGGATGCGGTCCCCGCGGGGGATGCGAAGGCGGTGGCGGGAGTGGTTGGTGGGGTGAAGGAGGCGATGAGCGATCGATCACGCGATGTGCGGGAGTTGGCGGGAAAAGTGATGGCGAGTGTGGAGAAAGTGTGTGGAGACGGCGCTTCGGCGCGACGAGTAGGAATGGAGGGAAAATGTGAGGTTTAGGCAGATTGCGCCACTGGCGCAAGCGGCGTTGGGAAGGAAAAACCGGCTCTTTCGACAGGTGGGTGATGGTTGCGCCCTTTCCTCAACTAGACGCCCCTGGCGCAAATGGCGCAAATGGCGCAAATTCGCTCTCGGAAGCCGCTCGTCGTCGCGCACTGGCGAATCGACCTGGCGCCCGTCTTCTCGTACGGAGAACCGCGGGAAACCCTCCCGCCAAACGACCCGCGCTTTCCCCGCCACAGCCCGCCATCCCCGCGGAACCCGTTCCGACCGCTCCCGAGCCGTTGCCGCCGACGCAAGCGATTCCCGCGGTTCCGGTGATCACGGAAACAGTTCCGCGGGAATACTGTGAAACGCCCTGTGGTCGATTAACGGGCGTTTCAGAGCTGTTGCTGACGCAGCGGGAGTTACAGAGCTTTTCCGCCTGTGTGACGAGTCGTTGCGCCAATTGCGCCACGTGGAGAATTCTGGCGCAATTGGCGCAATGTGTGGTGGAGGTGGAAAAGGGCGATTTTTCGTCACGAAACGCCTGCTTGGAAGCCAGTGCGGAAATCTGTCGGATTTTGGGCGTTACGGATTGTGTGATTGTAACTCCCGGAGACTCTTCTCCGAACGCTCCCGATGAAATGGTGGAAATGGAGAAACTGGGGAACGCGTTGCTTTACTGTCTGACGGTGTTGCTACGATATGTTCAGTGGTTCCTTGATCATCATGACACATTGGTACCACTGAACATCTTAAACGGCGTTCTGGCGCTGTGTTCCTCGGAGCCAATCAGAAACCGCCTTTCCTCGGAGACGATTTCGGAGCTATTTCTGGCAATTATCGGCGGTTTGACGACCTCCGAAATAATCGCTTTTTCTGGCACCGAAACGCCGTTCCGGTCGCTGTGTCACAATTTGCTGGCGGTATTATTGGACCTGCTTCCTCTCCCGCGGGTTCTCCCCGCGGTAGCGCGTCTCCCCGCGGAACTGGATTGTTCCAAAGAAGAAACGACGTTGCTTCTTCGCCGCGCGCTTTTGCGGCTTTTGGCGCGAATCAACGGCAGCCAATTGGATGACGTGGATCGACGGAATTGTGTTTCTGCGATGAAGGCGTCGCTTCCCGCGGGAGTGCCGGAGGCGTTACGTCGGGAGTTTGAGACGTGTTGGAACGTGTTGGAGCCGGTGTCGTCGGGGACGGGGTTTGGCGAGGTGTTACGATCAGCCAATCAGTTGCTGGGGAGCGGCGTGGCGACGAAGGAGGGGTTGACGACGTCTGCGCTGCTGAGTCAGATGGAGATGTTCAAGCAGCGATATCGTGCGAGTCGGAAGGAGGAAAGGAAGGAGCGGGAGGAGGAGGCGTTGAGTGAGAAGGAGAAGGAGCAGGATGAGCGGATGCGGCGGATTCGGGAGAAGATGAGTGCGATGAGGAAGGAGTGATTGTATTATAAGTGTATGTTTGTTGGAAAATGATGAGAGGGAAGGGTTGGAATGGAGGGAATGTGATTGGGATGGGAGATGGAGGGAGAATGGGAAGGGTTGATAGGGATGGAATGGAGTGGTGATGGAAAATGAAGTGGTGATATATATGAAGAGAAATAACGCAATGGGCGACAATGCACGGAAAATGGTTCAAGAAATTCAATATTGGCAATTTCAATGAATGGCAATCCAAAAGATGCAATGCAATGAAAAACAACCCCATGTCAACCATGATCTCCATACCATTCTCCAACAAACACGCAACGCATCCGCCACAGGCTTCGCCTGCATGGGCACCTCCACATTTCCCGAACTCTCATTATCCTTCACCTCCGGCTTCTTCTCCTCCATCTCCACAGGCTTCTTCTCCTCGCTCGACTCCTCCGAGTACATCGGCACCTTTCCCAGCGTCTTGCAATCCTTGCGGCACGCCAGAATGATCATCACAATCAGACCCACGAAAGCAAATCCCGAAGAGAAGTAATAAATCGCGTCGCGGTTCTTCATGTAGATGGCGGAGAGAATCAATGGACAGGAAATCATCGACGCCTGGTAGCAGAAATTGTTCCACGACAACACTGTTCCCTGCACGTTGACGGGATTGGTGGTCTATTTCTCACTTCTCTCCTCTTCTCCCACACTGATCATGGAGACGGACGATGGCGAAACCAGCGCGTATCCCACCCAGAGGACGGAACAGTAGATCATGGAGCCCATAGCAGTGGTGGCAGCGGACATGCCGATGTAACAAACAAACATGATGGAGTAGCCGATGATGCCCATCCAGGGAATCGGCATGTTCACCGTCGACACGAGACACGGGTAGATGAAGATGTGTTCGATCGCCAGCCAGATACTCTGCAGGACCACCAACGTGCTAGAGAGAAGCGAGAGACGGGAGTTACGAGTAGGTTGCCGACTGCACGTTGAACTTATCGCTGATGAAGATGCCATAGCGGGAGTCGAAGGCGTTGAAAGCCCAGCGGACGCAGAATTCGGAGATGAAACACATCAGCATCAATGGAGTGATCTTCGGACGAGGAATGTTCTCTTTCGTGGTGGAAGAAAGGGCTAGGATGATAGAGAGGAAACAAACCCACAGACGAGACGCTTCGGACGGTAGTTTCCCTCCGCGTCCACGATCAAGGGATTGGACTCCTTGAGGAACACAAAGGCCGCCAGCATGGCGATGCCCGATATGACGGCTGCCGCGTACATGGGGAACTGGTTACTGATCTGACCAAGAATGCCTCCAATCGCCGGGCCAATGATGCAGGAGGTCGATAAGCAACCTTCCAGACGAGATAAATAGACATTGCGCTTGTCTGCATGGACCATGTCTGCAATGACTCTAGGGTGGTATGGCTTCGCAAGCCTTACCCCTGTACGAGAATGAGCGATCCAGCAAATAAACCCGTAAAAGAACGCCAGATGATCAACGAGGTCATTGTTTTGGAAAGACCCTGCAGAAGAGACCCGAAACACGAGCCGAAAAGAGACAGGAGCAGAAAAGGCTTTCTGCCGTAACGATCACTCAGAGGACCCATCAGAAGCATGCCTAAACGTAAGAAAACAAGGTAAAATCCAACTGATCAGCTGGAAAACCGAATAGGAGCTAAACAGGAACCCTTCCTGCATACTAGTGGAATTCAATTCCTTTACTAGGTAGGGAAGGATGGGGACAATCAAGGCGTAGTTCATGCTGTCAAGAAAGCAGGTGATGAACGCCATGATAATGATCGAATGAGTGCGCTTGCTGGAATTCATGCTGCAACACGTTACCGATCGAATCACCAAAAAGACTGGAGAATAAAGAATAGTGTTACAGATCGGTCAGCTGTCATAATTAGGAAGGACCACTGTACAGACAGGGGTAATGAAGAGAAAACAGTGGAATTAAGGGGAGGGCAAGTAGGAGTAGGGAAGTATGGGAATTGTATTCTGAATCGACAGGAAGTGTTTGGAGGATAGGATGATGATGACTGAGAGAGTCAAAAGAGTGATACGAAGCAGATATACTCTCGTAACAGTATCAATTGGGACACTTTTCTTGCAAGAATGGTGATGATTCGTGATGACTGATCATATGTGGAAAGCGTTGAAATCGATGCATGGTTGGAAACTGATTCATCCATGGATTGTACGGTGATGGGAAAACTGGATTCCGAGAGAGAACTGTTGGTGAATCCAAAATAACATCATGTCTTAACTAGTATGACAAATGGGAATAGAATAGGGTCAGTGGCCTGAATGGAACAACCATCATCCACTAATTATTCTTATGGCTGAACACGAGAACCAAGAAGACGGTACTAAAACGATTTGCCTCTATGAACTGGCTGCTGAGCTTCATCAGAGCGATCCCTTCGAACACTTTGTCCGTTACAGAATGGACGATAACTCGTATCGCGGGGTCGTACGAGGAGGCGACAAGGTCGCTCTTGTCCGAAGACTCAAGGATCGAACAGATGTGTATCTTGGAGACTTGAGGGAAAGGTCACTACGACACTATCAAGGGAATGGCAAGGTATTATCCTTGATCGAAGAGGTCGAAGACTTCAATGCGATTATTGATCTGGATGAGAGAGGGAGGAGATGGGAAGGAGGAGCGAAGGACGGACAACCCTTTGGATATGGGATCTTCTATAACGAAGACAACAGGAAAGAGTATGAGGGTTTCGCATGTGACGGAAAGAAGATGTGTTGGGGAATCGACTACTACGACGATATCGAAAAGGAAAAGTTCAGAGGGTTCTTTCTATTCAACATGCGATATGGTCGTGGAGTGAGTCAAGATCGAAACGAAGATATGGAGTATGATGGCAACTATATCAATGAGAATCCTGTTCATAGAAAGGGCAAGATGATTATTTCGAGCTCGGATAGGAAGCGAGTAGTGAAGGGTTGCAGATACACAAAAATGCTGTGTTTGGAGTACTGGCAGCAGTGTTTGGAGAGTATTCGTATCAGTGGAGCTTCATTGACTCAGCTCTATGTTTTTTCACTGAAGAACCTGCCGAAGTTGAAAGAAGTTGATGTCGCCACTTGCTGTTGTTCTCCTTTTAAAAGGGACAAGAAAGAAGATACCTGGTTCGTGATCAATTCTTGTCCTTCTCTCGAGAGTATCAGCATTGAAAGCTATTCCTTCCAAAACTATTCTTCATTCAAACTCAAGAATCTCCTGTCTCTCAAGTCTCTTACAATAGGATCGTATTGCTTTAGCGGAAAGACGCATCAAGGTACAAGAGACCGTGGCTTCGTCTGTACTGAAGAGTTGGATTCCAGAAAAACCCCTCGAATCGCTTGTCGTTCAGTCGTGTTAATGAGTAATGGTATCACTATTTCTTCCAATAAGACCTTCCCAAACTGACTTCAATCTCGATTAAGAGTTTCTCTTTTTATTCTTTTTCCTCCAAGATCAGCAGCGAGTTGGTTATGGATAGTAGTTCATTTCTGTTAACTGATAGCTAGATCTCCCCTCTTTGACTGACTTGAATCTTGATAGCTACGCACTGGATGTATCATCTATCAAGTTGTCTAGTATCATTTTTCTCTCTCTATTACCAAGGAATACCAAAACTGCAGGTGTCTGGAATCAAGATGGGTAGTCGACCAAAAACCAAAACAATTGTCAGTGATGGTAGTACTTATCTTCAATGATTATGCAGATAAGAATGCGTTGTATTATATGCTTCTGTATAGTAGTCTCCGTTATTCCACCGAATTTGATTTGAAGGAACCAGAGTTCTACCATCTATCGAGCAACGGACAGCTCTCCACTATACCATTGGATACAGAGGGTCTTTATGCGAATAACACACTCGATATAAATGAGCTTATTCCCTTCATCAACAATACGGAGTCGATAAGGCATCTCATTCTGAATGCACCAACGACCAAACTCTCTATCCACGACTGTAATCACATTACCTATTTGCAGATTGTATTTGAGCCGTCTTTTACACAGCGTGTTTTCTATTATATGTCGGATAGTCTTTCTCAAATAGAGTCATGTCATGTTGTTAACTGTCCAAGTCTAGAATACCTATTCATTAGTTCTAAAGCAATCGAAAAATGCAACTCCCTTAAACTGGAGTGTTTACCATCCCTCAGATATCTCCATATTGACGGCTACAACTGTACCGAAGTTGCTTTTCTCAGTATAACGAGTAGAGTCAGTAGCTTCTCTTGAATCATAGATCTGCCTTGCCTCACTGCCATTCATATCGGTTGGGATTGCTTCTCGGGAACAAAAGCAATCGTGTTCCAGAGTGGATATTCATATCTGTTATTATGAAGATCTTCCCTCCTTGAAGAGCGTTGAGATTGGAGAGAGGTCGCTTCAGTATCATACTGAACTGTTCAGTAATCCTTCCATACGCACTCTCGTCATGGAGAGTACCTTTCAGTTCTCTCCAACATTCTAGATCTTCCTTCGCTGATTCGCTTTGTAGGACACCACGCTTTTTCACATATCCAGTCCGCTTGCATCTCCAGTATCCTCCTAATCCAACTCACACACAGATATTCCCAAATTAACGGAAGAGGCTATTCAAGGCATCGACTTTTCCTCTCTCATTGCACTCCAGTTGACCGGTAATCACAATTCTTCCACAACAAGTAGACGCTCCCTCCCTCGAGCAGTACATTTTTACTAACAATCACCTCCAAAACCTCACTCGTATTGACTAACGCTTCTTGTTAACAAACACACCGAACAGAAGATGTTGAAAGGACTCATCTTTCTGCCTATGGAACAATTGGCTTTCTCTCCGCCTCCACCGGAGCAGCAGCTAGCGCCGGCGTCTCGGTGATGGGAACCACGACGGGATTACTGGCTTCGGTCTTCGCCGCTTCCGTGCTGACGACACCTCCGATGCTCGCCAGATTCGCCTCCGCAGCGAGCATGTTGTTACTCGTCTCCTCGGGCTTCTTCTCCTCCATCTCCACGGCTTTCTCGGCCTTCTGCTCGCCAGGGACGTTGGTCACCTTTCCCAGCGTCTTGCAGTCCTTGCGACACGCCAGGATGACCGTGAGAATGGTTCCGATGACGGAGAAGATGGAAGAGAAATAGTAAATCGCATCATGGTTCTTGATGTAGATGGCGGAGAGGACCAGCGGACAGATGATCAGCGAGCCCTGGTAGCAGAAGTTGTTCCACGAGAGAATGGTTCCCTGCACGTTGATGGGATTCGTGGTCTATTTCTCACCCACCCGTCAAACCGATACACTCAGAATGGACACCGAGGCGGGCGAGGCGCTGCCGTATCCCACCCAGAGAATGAAGCACCAGATCATGGAGCCCAGCATGGTCTTCGAGGCGGACATGCCGATGTAGCAGAAGAACATGATCACGTGACCCATGACGGCCATGTAGGGAATGGGGATGTTCAGCTTCTCCACCATCCACGGGTACACCAGCATGTGCTCGACGGCGCACCACAGCGACTGCAGAACGACCATGGTACTGCAGGTGAACACACGGGAAAACAACTACGAGTACTGCGAGGACTTGATGTTGAACTTGTCCTTCAGGTAGATGCCGTAGCGCGAGTCGTAGGCGTTGAGCGACCAGCGCACGCAGAACTCCTCCGCGAAGCACATGATCGTCAGCAACGTGAGATGCGGTCTCGGAGCCTTCTCCTTCGTCTTCGTCACTGTGGGTGAGAGAGAAACGAGAAAACACACTCTGAAGCTTCTTCGGTCTACGGTTGCCCTCCTCGTCCACGACGAGAGGATTGGATTCCTTGAGGAAAAGAAGAGCGCTGATGGTCGCCAAGGTGGCGATGGCGGAGGCGGCGTAGAAGGGGAAGTGAAGGCTGATCTGACTCAGGAACGCGCCGATAACCGGTCCGATTACGTAGGCGACAGAAAGACAACCTTCTAGTCGCGACAGATAAACGTTTCGATGATCGGGAGGAATCAAATCAGCAATAACACTAAGATCAAGTGGGGGAAGAACGCCTACCCCTGGACGAGAATAAGCGACCCAGAAAACAGACCGGTAAAAGAACGCCAGATGATGAGCGTAACCATCGATCTGGAGAGACCCTGGAACAAGCATCCGAGCATCGAACCAAGGAGAGAGAGCAATAGGAACGGCTTTCTTCCGTAGATATCGCTCAGAGGACCCATGAACAGTAAACCTATACGATTATCAAGAATTGCAACTCCATACTGATGAGCTGGAAGATGGAGTAGGAACTGAACAGAATTCCCTCCTCCATACTAGTGGAGTTCAATTCGTCGACCAAATACGGCAGGATAGGTACAATCAAAGCGTTGTTCATACAATCAAGGAAACAGGTGATGAATGCCATGATGATGATGGAACGAACTCGTGCCTTTGGATCCATGTTGGAACTGTCACACTTTGGAAAGGAGCAGTAAAGAGAAGATCTGCGCTTGTCAGAAAAAGTATGATGCGTTGAAGAGTGGTCGCGGTTGAAAGGGTTGATTATCATGGATCACGGCTCGTTATCAATGATTGTGTTTCAGATCCATTTCTCGTGTTTGTAGGGACTCTATCGATGGTTGATGTTGCCGACGACTCCTTTCAGTGAGAGTAGAAGAGTGTTTTAACTTTTGGTATCCAAAGGTATCTTTACGGAGCTATCATATCCCGTACGGGGTTGCTTGGGACAGTTCAGACCCATACAGCTTGGTAATGCGAAACACAAATGCCATGATGGGTTCTCTGGAAACAAATCAGCAATACTCGCTATGTATCCAACAAACAAACGACAGAGACGGATTCACAGTAATCTCCGGAGTCGTCGCCATCGGCGCAGGAGCCACTACCGTTGGTTGTGTTGCAGACATAGAATCGCTAGCTACAGCCACGGAAGCCACGGGCTTGACAGAAGACTGCTGCGCGGATGCGGGCTCGGGAGAGGTCGCGGGAGCCGCAGACGTCACGGTGGTCGGATCCACATCGGGAATACAGTCAGTGGGCACGACACTGTTATCGCTGTCATCGATCTTCTTCTCGACCATCTCGACGTCCTTCTTCTCCTCGGCGAACATGGAAACCTTTCCTAGCGTCTTGCAATCCTTGCGGCACGCCAAGAAGGACATCACAATTAAACCGATGACGGCGAAAATGGAGGAGAAGTAATAAATCGCGTCGCGGTTCTTCATGTAGATGGCGGAGAGAATCAATGGACAGGAAATCATCGACGCCTGGTAGCAGAAATTGTTCCACGACAACACTGTTCCCTGCACGTTGACGGGATTGGTGGTCTATTTCTCACTTCTCTCCTTCACACGTACGCTGATGATGGAGACGGAGCTGGGAGACACGCAGCCGAAGCCCACCCAGATCGTTGTACCGGCGATCATGGCGCCGATTGGCGTCTTGGCAGCGGACATGAAGATGTAGCTGACGAACATGATGAAGTAGCCGATAATGCCCATCCAGGGGATGGGGATGTTGACCTTGGACACGAGACATGGGTAGATGAACATCTGCTGGATGGTCGTCCAGATACTCTGCAGCACGATGAGCGTGCTGTGGATGAGATGAGAGAAAAAGCAATACGAGAAGGTAGCGGAGGTCACGCCGAACTTATCGCTGATGAAGATGCCGAAGCGCGAGTCGAAGGCATTGATGGTCCAGCGGACGCAGATTTCGGAGACAAAACACATCAGCATCAGCGGAGTGATCTTCGGACGAGCTTTCTCCTTCTTCTCCTCTTTCTTTTCTTTCTTCTCTGTGGGTGAATTCTTTCATTTAACCATACCCGCCTTCTTGGCTCGGTAGTTGCCCTCCTCGTCCACAATCAAGGGATTGGACTCCTTGAGGAAAATGAAACCAGCAATCATAGCAATGCCCGAAATGACACCCGCAGCGTAGAAGGGGAATTGGTTACTGACTTGACCGAGAATGCCTCCGAGAGCGGGACCGATAATGAACGCCAAAGAAACAAAACCCTCCAGGCGAGCCAAATAGGTGTTACGAGTGGCAGCCGGAATAACGTCGGCAATGACACTATATGTTGATATATCACCAAAAAACATACGCCTGGACAAGAATCAGGGAACCAGCGAAGAGACCGGTGAAAGAGCGCCAAATGATCAGGGACGTCATCGTGCGAGACATTCCCTGGAAGAGCGATCCGAAGCAGGAACCAAAGAGAGAAAGCAAAAGGAATGGCTTTCTTCCGTAAATATCACTCATCGGACCCATAAGTAAAAGACCTTGAGAATGAATGGGAGGAATCAATCGTACTGAGAAGCTGGAAGACAGAATAGGAGCTGAAAAGGATACCTTCCTCCATACTGGTAGAATTCAATTCCTTGACCAAATAGGGAAGAATGGGGACAATCAGAGCATAATTCATGCTGTCAAGGAAGACTGTGATGAAGGCCATCACGATGATCGTGTGAGTACGGGTTTGGGGATTCATCTTTCGTTAGACTAGTTATCAACCAGTGAAATGGACCGTTTTCAACAAAACAGTAACGCTAAAGAAAAGAGTGGTCATCTATTTCGTGCTGTACGAGTAAATTGATAATCAAGAACCACTAGACGCCTCCTTTGAAGAACAGTATTTCTAAACAGAAAGTGGTAACAAACAACTTAAACCATTTCGAACTTATTATCAACGGAGTTATCCATCACCTTCATCAGTCCTCCCGTAGGCTCCTTTCCGAGCTTCTTGGCATCCTTTCTGCAGGAGAGGAAGGACATGATGACCAGCGCAACCATTGAGAAAATGGAGGAAACATAGTAAACGGCCTCCTTGCTCTTAGGGTAGATGGCCGACACGACAAGAGGCGACACGATCATCGCACTCTGGTTGCAGAAGTTGATCCAGGCGATCACCGTTCCCTGGACCTCCTTCGGATTGGTGGTCTGAACTCAAGCCAACGTTCCAACCCTACCGAGACGATGGAGATGGGCGCGGGCGTGGACATGCTGTAGCTGACCCACAGGAGCGTGGAGCAGACCATGGAGAACGTCTTGTTGGGGACGATGACCATCAGCCAGTAGAAGATCACCTCCAGGAGCTGTCCGGCGGCGGCGAGGTAGGGGATGGGGAGATGCAGCTTCTCCACCATCATGGGGTAGAAGAAGAGCTGTTCCAGACAGATGACCGTGCTCTGGATGCAGAAGAGGACGCTGGAATGAGAGAGAGGAAACAAGCCGACGAGTAGGCGCCCGAGTCCACGCCGTAGGTGTGCATGAGGTAGTTGCCGTAGCTGGAGTCGTACGCATTCACCGTCCAGCGCACGCAGAACTCGAAGATCATGCACAGCACCAGCAGCAGCGTGATCTGCGGCTTCTGCTTCTCCGCAGGGGAGTCTGCGGGTGAGGAGGGGGAGAGAGGGCGACTGGACTCGCTGAGCAGCTTATCGCGGTGGCGGAGACGAGGATTACTCTCTTCCAGGTACAGAAGGGCCACCAGCAGGGCGACGCCGGAGCCGATGCCCGCGACGTAGCTGCGTGAGAGAGAAAGAACGGACGTACAGGGGGAAGCGGTTGTTCACGCGAGAGAGGATACCACCAATGGCAGGTCCCACGATGTAGGCGGCGTTCATGAAACCGTCCAGTCTGGAAAGATACTTGTTTCTTTCTTCCGGAGTAATGAGATCGGCAACAACACTAGGGGAGAGGAAGGGCGTAGATGTACGCTTGGACAATGATCAGAGAGCCCGCAAACAATCCGGTAACGGCTCTCCAGAAAATAAACCACCAAATGTTATGCGCCATGGCTTGGAAAATGGAACCAAAGCAGGAACCGACTAAAGAGAGAATGAGGAACAATTTTCTTCCATAAATGTCACTAAGAGGACCCATCAGTAAAAGACCTATTGTTTCACCCACAACACACTCCTGCTTATAAGCTGCGTGATCGAGTACACGGAAAAGACCAATCCGTTCTGAAATGTCGTCGCCTTCATTTCATCGCAAAGGAACGGGAGAATAGGCACGAGAAGCGCATGGTTCAGCATGTCGAGGAACGCCGTGATGAAGGCGATCACCAAAATCATTTTATCCTTACCCTCGAGGCTCATGGGAATACGTAGGAACTAGGGGTGAACGGACCTGGTAAAACGCCTTACGTTCGACTAAAGGGATGAGAAAGACAAAGTGATATGTTGTTGGATGGTTACAAACCACTTTTCTGACACGACCGTGCCGCCACTCCAATTCTCCAACAAACAAATAACATCCAACACTTCTTATGAACACAATTCACACCTTCCTCCTCGTACTCCTCCTTCATAATCCACATATTCTTAAACGGACTCAGCGTCGCCAGCAGACATCCTCCCACCCACGCAGACTGTGTCCTCTTCGGAGGAGAGTACAGACAAATCTTGGTCGAGGGGGGAATCGTCATCAACCGCTCCAACACGCGTTTCGCAAATCCTACGCTCAGTTTCATTCCCCAAGCATACCCTTGGTCGTCGTGACGCCTCCGGAGAGAATGACATTTGAGTAGAGACTGCTTCGCAACTCCAAGTCGCAGGACTGGATGGTTTGCGCAATCATCTCAGGAACGCCCATCGGCTCATACCCAATCACCATGGGATCAAACAACACTTCTGTGCACTGGAACCGTTCCTCTCCCAACTACGGGGAATCGCAATCGAATACGCCTACTTGAATCACCTTCCCGTCGGGCAATACGCAATCAATCAGTTGACTTCGCTGTGTATCTGTCACTGCCTCCGTGTTGCATTCGCTGTAATTCTCTTTGATTTCTCGGACAATCTCGAACTCGCTCGATGTGGAGAGGATCACTCCGTTGCGCCGAAGAAGCTGCTGCAAATACGTCGTGACTTCTCTTCCTCCGAGGTCCACTCGCTTGATGTGGGGCGTCATCGCGAATCCGTCATAGACGGGGAAATAGGAGGACACGCCTTCGCCAATTTCAACAACAATACCGGTGTCCTTCCCAACGCTGTAAAGACTCAAAAGGGGTTGTGGGGCTATATACAAGGCTGGAGACTGCATCTTTTCAAAGAAAAACTCGGCCATTCGCTCGGCTTGCTTTCGTGGACTGAAGGGCGCTTCCGTTAGCAACACCTACATCACAGCGACGAGGAACGAGTACAGGATGCTCCTTACTTTCAACACCAAGTTGCCGATCGGAAAAGATGTGCTTCCAGAGAAGCTCCATCTTGTCCCAGTCTTCGATGATACCGTGACAGATCGGATATTCGAGATGGCACAAGCCGCGCCGTGTTTTCAAATCGCTTCCAACCCACCTATCGATCAGATTCGTCGCAAAACTCGTACCATCCGGAATCGGGAATATCGTCACTCACGATGACATGGTCATACTTTGGAGAGCCCACGTAGCTGCGAATCTCACACCCGGGGATATCCACGCCCGCAAGTCCAGCTTTGATCATCCCTGTACCATTGTCGATGACAACGGGTTGATTTGAAATGAACGGTGGTTGCGACATGGACAAGATAAACACAATCCGTCGTGCGTGCGAGCAGTGGTTCTTGTTTATCAAAGGGTGATTCAAAGAAAAAAGCAACAAGGAACAAAGACTCCTCTCACAGAAAGCAGTTACTTCTTTCCCGTCTTCTTTCCGGCCTTCTTCGAGGTCTTCTTCGACTTCTTCTCCTCCTTCTTCTGCATCGCCTTCACAGAAGCCACCTTCTTCACAATCTTCTGCTCCTCGATCAGGAAAGCACGGAGAATGCTACACCCTCAACTACGACTTCCAACACCCCACCGGTCGTGGACACACTTGTGGCAGAGGTTTCCACCATAAGCACGCGTCACCGAGCGCTGAGAAGCGGGAATTCTTCTCATATCTCTCGAGGAGATGCGGGGAAGCTAGGAATGACAACGCTCGGCGCATCACTCACTCCAGCGAGAGGCTTCTTGCAGCAGCCGCACTTCATCGGGCTCACAATCTTCTTGTTGTACTGAACAAGCAGACGAGCACCTGTAGGGTCAGAACAACGAGGAACGAATACCGGGAGTCTTCACAATGTGGTACTTGTTAGAAGCAGTGTTGTAAGAATGTCTGCGACGGTAAGTGACACGAATGTCGGAAACCATCTATCGAGAAAGAAGTTAGAAGGAAAATTCCAAATTTGGCCGGTAGCGGCGAAAGCACTCCAAGCGGACATTTACTTACGGTGGAGAATCTTTGTTTGCTGTGGTTTCCGGGTGCGAGAGTCGGGAGTGGGGCAAATTTCGAGAAGCTGGAATTGTGAACCACTCGATTTCTCCAACAAACAGGCCTCATAAAAGACGTCTATTCCGTAGGAGTGATATTGGTTGTGGTGGGAGTAGTGTTGGGGATGGGAGTGGATGGATGGTCGGTTTCGTTGTGGGCATGGGTATCGGAGTTATTATCTGATTGGTTTTCCGATGGGTTGTCTGAGTTGTGATCATCGCCATGATCCGAATCCTGCTCATTATCCGAATCATCCGATGAGCTATCCGATTCACTCGTCGATGAGCTATCCGATTCACTCGTGGACGAACTATCCGAATCATCCGATGAATCATCCGATGAATCATCCGACTCATCCTCCCTCTTCATTCCCTTCGGAAGCGGAATCAGCCCCTCATCCACCACAAATTTCAAACATTGCAACACACAACTATTTTCACTCACTACTTCGTCACTCACGAGCTGATACAGCAGCGACGGCATCTCCGGCTACCCCTCACATCCCCCATTTTTCCCCACCTCCACCGCCCGCTGCTTCAGCCATAGCAGTCGCTCGCTTGGACTATGCAGCTTCCTACAGCGCGAACCCTGCATGAAACGCCCTCCTTTCGCCTACCCGAGCACAATACCCGCGAATAAACGCCTTGCACAGATTGCGATTCTTCCGCCAGGGGTCGTGGAGGAAGGGGCAACTTGACCCCTTCTTGCACGTGCCTTGCAAATAATGCTTGCAAAGTGACAGTTTTCGGCCATGAATTTGCACACTCAACTTCTCGGCAGAATCGGACTCGCGAGGGCGTTTCGCGGAGGGGCTGGGTCGTAGGAGAGGGAAACGCCTACTCTAACCCGCCGGAGATTTCCCGCGCTTTTTCCGCCGCCTCCTTTTTCTCCAGATTGGATTGGGTGGGATACCGCTTGCGACGCTCTTCCCGCCATCTATGTGTCATTCCCGCGGAACTCACACTTTTTGATTTCCTCGGGATTGTTGCCCAGCGTGGCGGCATAACGGTATCTACGGTTACAGAGGAACAAAATAGGCACTTTTCAGGGATCAGTTCGAGAAGAGACGGCGGAATGGTTCCGGCCTTCTTTTCATGTACGGATGCGATGTGAGCGCTTAATACCTTTTCAATAGCAGAGAAGGTACAACCAGGGTAGGGACATGATTGATGCAATGCCAGATGCTCCTTCTTTTTCTCCTCCGAAACGAACCACTTCTTGCACGTCTTGCACTCGATTTTCTCGCTGTGGACAAACACGCCCTGCTTTCTACCCATCACTCTCCTATCCCTCTCTCACCTCTTCCCTAAAGGACAGTATTGGATCCAGTGTCCCTTCTGCTTGCATCGGTTGCAGATGTAGTTGTCGGGAGGAGGGTACTTCTGACCCTCAATCACCTATGTGATTAATCGAATTCACTCGCAACTGGAGCCGTGGACATTTGCTGAAACGGCATCTGCATGGGCATTCCACCCGTAGTCGGCATGGTCATTCCACCAGCCCCCATCGGCATGCCCATTCCGCCTCCCATCATCTGCATGAACTGGGCGAATTGCGTCATGAACAACTGGGGGTTCATGTAGTACGCCATCTGACTGGGATCTCCCGATTGGGAAGAATTCATTCCCGTATTGTAGTACGGATAGTAGCAGCCAGTGTTCTGCGGGTAGGCGCTGTACATGGACGCAGCATCCGTGGATACCGCTCCATTCATCTGAGCCGTTTGTAGAACACCTTGCTGCATTGTGGCGGACGGTTGACTCTACCCATCAATCTGCAAACACAAAACAACCGCCTTTGCACCTATACATTACAGCCACATCGTGTACATCTCACCTGTGGAAGCAGAAGGGTTCAAATAGCTGTTGAAGTCCATCTCGAAAGAACGATGACGAAATATGCAGACTCGATGAGCAGAATGGAATCGCCTCGAAGCACGTTCCGAAGAGCGATTTCTGAGTCGTTTCATTTCACTGCGCCACTGGCGCAGAATTCGTCAGCACACGCCATTGCCGCGCTCTTTGCTTTCTCACAATCCAACCATGGAGAATCCGATGGACAACTCAGAAGCGTCTGATATATATCCTGTGCACTCTATTTCGTGAGCGAATGGTTTGCTTAACACTGCACTCTGTGTTGTGTCTGTTCGACGCCGATTCAGCCGAACAAGGCCAACATGTGTATCAACTGCATCCGCTCCAAGGTCGATATCACGGAAGGAATTCCACGACAGATTGTCGTCTTCCAATGCCGTGGCTGTGGCAGGTGGGTTGTGTACGTGTCGTGTGACGTTTTCAGATTTCTGCGTCCTCCATGGACGGAGGCTCCTCCCGAATCAAAGGAGTTGCTCGCCTTCTGTTTGAAAAAGATTAAGGGTGCGTTTTCCATCGTGGGATGTAACGATAGGCCTAAAGCAAGTGAAGCTGATCGATGCCGAGTTCGTTTGGACGGAGCCGCACTCGAAGCGAATCAAGCTGAACCTGACGGTGCAGAAGGAGGCGTTCGGTGTGGTCCTCCAACAGTCCTTCATTGTGTGTTTTATCGTGGAGGCGAAGACGTGTGAAGACTGTATCATGGAGTCGATCGAGCACTCGAGCAAAGCCGTCGTGCAGCTGCGACAGAAGGTGGTTGTCCACCCGATCGCTCATGCCTAGGTGGAGCACAAGCGAACGTTCTACTTCCTGGAGCAGCAGATCATCAAGGCGAACATGCACCGCAAGGCGCAGAACATCGAGTCGCAGCCGGACGGCCTCGACTTCTTCTTCGCCGAGCGCAGCGACGCGCGCGGCTTCATGCAGTGGCTGAAGGGGTGCGTTCCGATCAACATCGGGACGGCGCGGCAGCTGCTGAGCCAGGACTTCTCCTCGAACATCACCAAGTTCAAGTACAGCTACGTGGTGGACATTCTGCCCATCTGCAAGGACGACCTCGTCATCTTCCCCCGCAAGCTCTGCGGCGTGACCGTAGGTCTCTCTCGCCCGCTCTAACACAGGGCATGGACCCGCTGGCTCTCTGCGTGAAGGTGACCAATCTCCTCTTCTTCATCAACCCCTTCACGCTGCAGCACGCGGAGATCAACGTCGAGAAGTTCAACAACGCTCCCTTCCGCTCCATCCTCACGCCCAAGCAGCTCGTCGAGTTCACCGTCGTCGACGTCGCCTTCAACGCCGCCGCCGCCACCGGAGCGACCACGACGAAGGGTCGCCACGGACAGCGCGTGGAGGAGGTGACGGTGTGTCGCAGCGACCGGCTGGGTCAGGAGGACGCGCTGGTGACCACGCGCACGCACCTGGGCTCGCTGCTGCACCCCGGCGACACGGTGCTGGGCTACGACCTCAGCTGCGCCGTGCTGAACGACGACGACGTGAAGCCGATGCAGGTGGGGGAGAGGAGAGGAGTCAAGCGCAGGGACGCCCGTTGCCGGACGTGGTGCTGGTGCGCAAGTGCTACCCGAACTACCGACGCGTGAACCAGCATCGCAACTGGAAGCTGAAGAAGCTGGATATGGTGGGGATGGAGACGGTGAGTCACCTGCAGGAACAGGAGGAGAGCAACCGCAAGGTCAATCTGAAGAAGGAGGAACAGGAATACGAGCAATTCCTCATGGATCTCGAGGAGGATGCTGATATGCGACATGAAGTCAACATCTACAAGGACAAGACGGCGGCGGCGCCGATCCTCTCGGGCGACGTGGAGCCGGATGCGCCCGTGATTCCGCTGGAGGAGATGCTTGAGGAAATGAACTTGGACGAGGAGGTACAGGGAGATGACATGGTGCTGGAGGGAACGAGCGATGAGGAGAACGGTCGTTTATAATGCCCATTGTTTGTTACCACATGCCTCTGTATGGTCGAGATCGGTGGGACGGAGTGTACATCATCCTCCAGATAGTCACGATTCAAGTAATCCTCAAGGAGGAATGCCATGGAGTAGAGCTGGTTCTACTTTTTGTGGACCTTCGTCCACGGCATCTTCCGCTTCCTCTTTCGATTGCGACAGATCCCAATCATGGATATCCTCTTTGATCCAGCCGTCTCACTTCCGAGAAGACTGTGATTTGTAGGTGTTTTACCTGTCCTCGAAGGTCACGTGGGTTATCATCGTGGAACTTGCACTGGTGATGATTGCCATGTAGGTTTATTGGGGTTTATTCTTTCCTCCAGGTCGATTGTCGTTTCGATCACCGTAGAACGGTCACGGAAATGCTGGGATTACTGCTTCACGTTGTTGTTCCTTCATTTGGTTCTTACGATGGTTTCTCATGTATGTTCTGTTGCGCTCTCACAAGTAGGCGTTCCCGACCAAGCCGATGTGGTGGTTTGTTTTTGGATCTGCTACGTCGTTGTTGCTGATGATCTGTACGACCCGTTCAATGCCTTTCACTGCTTAGCGGAGCGTCTTTGTCAGCGAAGAGAGATGGAGGATATTCCGGTGGAGGGGTTGTAACTGTGTTTGGTTGCTTGTACTAGTGGAGTTTATTTGTTATGATCACATTATCTTCATCTCTTTCTCGGAGAGTGCTATCGTTGGCATACTCTTTTCTCCGTGACCTCTATTCATTGGTAGGTTAAACCACCGAGTATGTCCTTTTTCGATGAGTCGAATATGGGAGATTATCTCCTCCCCGATTTGGGAGACGATTTGTTGTAGAGCTTAAATGATTTTGGTTGAATCCTAGTCCTTCTCCCTCTGATGGTAATGTATTTCATTTTCCGGTTTCATCCACACAAGCGCCAGCGTGTGAAGAGTCCCAAGTTATGGATCCGGGCAATCCGTCAACATCCTTCCCAACAACTTTGCTTTCAACGACTCTGAGTACGGAAATTGGTTAAATGTCACATACTAGGTGGAATCGAGAGAACACTTGAACATGCTCCATCGAGTGTGGACTCTTACGAGTACTCCTCCTATCAGAGTTACCAGGTGCCGTCCAGTCCAAGCGTGGCGGAGACGTCTCACGATGTATCTTCCGAGGTGTCGCGTTCCTCTGTCCCTGCGATTGCGTTGCCCTCTCGTATTGGCATGTTGCAGGAACCTTTGCGAACTTCGCTTCCTCCATCCTACACTGCCCCTTCCTCCACATCCGATTCGCACACCGTGCTGTATCCCTCGGTTCTCTCGCAGAATCGTCCATCGGATCACGCCTATGCATCTCCTTCCTCCACAACCTCTCGTGACCGTCTGCGGAAGAAGCCTCCAAAACACTCCAACGTCGCCGTGGGCCAGAGACCTGCCGTGCGAGCAGATTCCGTTCCCTCCAACCAGGTTTTCTTTCAGGGGGATGGGAATTCCTTCTCGATTCCCGAGGTGGAAATGAGTGTTCCGGTTCGGCAGCGAATGGAGGAACCGGTGGAGTTCGCGGGAGTGTGGCGGGGAGACGAAGAGACGGCGTTCTGGCGGCCGGTGGTGATGATGGGGAGGAAGGAGGGCGTTTCGAGGTCGTTGGGATCGGGGGATGAGTCGTATCATGGGATGACAGATGACTCGGATTCGGAGGATGTGTGGGTGAATGGGGCTGTGAGTCAATCGATGAATCCATTAATCAATCAATCCATTAAACAATCAATCCATCAATCAATTAATCCATTAATCAATCAATCCATTAATCAATCAATCAGTCAATCGATGAATCCATTAATCAATCAATCCATTAAACAATCAATCAATCAATCCATTAAACAATCAATCAATCAATCAATTAATCCATCGATCAATCAATCAATTAAACAATCAATCAATCAATCCATTAATCCATCGATCAATCCATCACTCACTTCACCCATCACTTCCTCTCGCACACAGCCACTCTACCCCTCCCTCAGCCCATCCGCCAGCCAATCAATCAATCAATCAACCAATCAATCAATCAATCACTCAATCACTCAATCAATCAATCAATCAATCAATCAAACCACCAATCAAACCACCAACCAAACCACCAATCAAACTCCTTCCCTCCACTCCCCCTCTCTCCGTCTTCGCCGCCAAGTCTCCCGCGCTCATCTCTTCCTCTTCTTCACTTCCTCCTCCTTCCTCCTCCTTCCCGCCACTTCTCCCGCCATCCCACGCCTCCATGATCCCCAGACTGCCGCTCAGCTCGCTCGGCGATTCCTCCCACTTACCAGCTACGACACACCTCTCTTTGATTCCCTCCAACGAGGAACCCTCCCGCGGGAAATCGAAACGGTCGAAATGCTCCTCCTCTCGCATGTAGACACTAGATGAAACGCTCCGCAGGCAGTTACACTCGGTTCGAGGAATGAAACTCCTGGTTGTGGACGGAAGAACAATCGACGAAGCCAATTGGGTGCCGTCATTCTCCATGGTGACGTTGAAAGAAGAGCCGATTTATGACAATGCTGAGGAGGAATCGGAAATGTACTTGAAACGGTTTCCAAAAATGTGTTTGTTCGGGGGGGAAGAGGATGGACGATCATCCGTGTCATTCATGTACAAGTGTGTTTTTCCCTCCATTGTAGTTCACATGATAGCATGAATCACAATTATGGGTCCTCAATCGGCACACGTGATAGCAGTTTGGAAATCCAGCTTTTGGTCGGGTTTTCTGGTTTGATGGAAGGAAAGAAACAGATTTGCGAAAAGTCGAACGAACGGTGGCTGAAACCGTTCGTTCTATTAAACCAGGGAGATTTTGGCACGTGTATCTATCAACGTGACGTGAATGGTAATTGTCATGATGAGCTCATGACCAGATCCATCGGCGCAATCGCTACCAACTCTCTCCTCGATCACGTCAGAACTCCGATTTAACTTCATTTTAGGAAAGTGGAGGAGGATGAGAATCGCATGATGTCCATCTACGACTCCGAAGAGTATTCCGACGTCGTCGCCGTCATGGTCAAAAACGGCCTCTTTTTCTGGACCCACTCGCTGAGAGGAAAGCCTTCCACGACGGACCGCAAAGACACCGTTTCCCGCCATCTTCCCATGTGACGTAGTTTGTCCCGATTTCTGACATAAAACGCACCATTTCCTTCACTCCCGCCATCTCCACGGACGCCATCACTTTTCCCGCCATCTCGTCACGTGCCCAGTTTTCCCTCCTTTTGCCCTTCTCGAAGTCTTCCCTCCTTCTCCAGCTCGCGAAACGCTCCGTTTCCCGCGGTCCGTTTTCCCTCCATTTCATCGCCTGCGTCAATTCTCCCGCCATCTCTTTCCCGCCATCTTCGGTTTCCCGCGAGACTCTTCCCCTTTCTCCCGTGAGTATAAACTACACGTTGGAACGGCTTCCTGAAGACGGCACTTCGGCTTCACTGTAATCGCGGGAAATACAAATGACATAAAGAGTGGAGGATTTGTCGGTGAGTGGCAACGCGATGAAACGCCTTCAACTGCTCGCCAATCAATGCGAGCGTTTCATGGAGGGAGTTTCGTTGGAAGATTCGTTGTATTCTTCGATGCTTTACGTAGGCGTTTCATGGGCGTTTCATCCAGTATGTGCAAGAAGTGGTCTGGTCACGTGACGCCAGAACCGCGGGAGTTTTATCGTTTGCAACGCGAATTCCCGCGGAAAAGCGATTTCCGAGAGCGTTGTTCTCGGGAGTTTCAACGAATGAAAAACCGGGGAAACGTGGAAACAGTCGTCGGGTTGCTCAGGAGGAGGAAAGCGAGGGATCCCAACGGGGATCGATTTCCGCGGGAATCAACGACAACGAGTCGGTGACCACGGCGGAATCTCAAGATTCAAATTCAAAACGAAGTGCCGCCATGAATTGTGTTCCATTCTAGAACGACGTCGAACCACGGAACGTCCTCCAGGGGGAATCAGGGAAACGGGGAAACGGGGAAGAGGTCGTGGTCGTGGCGGGAAAAGAGGCGGCGTGGTGCCGACTTCGACACGTGTTACGCCAGTGGCGCAACCGTCATTGGCGCGATCGGCGCCGTTTGTGGGACAGTCGAGCAATCTTGCGCCAAGTGTTTCCCGCCAGTCGTCGTTGAGTGGCGTGTATCCATCGCGTATAAGTGGTCCGATGGGGCGACCGTTTCCGCCGTCGTATGGTGCGGGGTCGCAGCGAGGAGGGATGATGGGACAGGGAGTGCATCGAGTGGGCGTGAGTGGTGTTAATGGTGTTAATGGTGTTAATGGTGTTAATGGTGTTAATGGTGTTAATGGTGTTAACAGTATCAACACTATCAATGGTGTTAACAGTATCAACACTATCAATGGTGTTAACAGTATCAACACTATCAATGGTGTTAACAGTATCAATACCATCAATGGTGTTAACAGTATCAACACTATCAATGGTGTTAACAGTATCAACACTATCAATGGTGTTAACAGTATCAATACCATCAATGCCATCAATGGTATCAAGAGTACTGGAAACATGAATCCCATGAATGGCATCACTCCTATAAAGGGCGCAAACACGATCAACACCTCAATGATCTCTCCAATAAACACACAAATCAATCATCCAATGACTCCCATGAAGCCCACGATGAGTCCTTCCATGAACACTTCCATCAGTCCAATGATCCACTCGATAACTCCTATCAATCATTCAGTCAACCACTCAAGGACTCCTTCCATGAAACCCACGATGAATCACATGATGAACCCAACTATCGTCCGGGGCTCTCCCTATTATGGCCCACGTCCCCTTTCCAACATGGCGCCAAGACCTCGTCAGCCTCTTTACACGGAACGACAGTCCGTAGGAAGACAGGAAGACTTCGTGACGACGCCTTCAGCCGAAGTGAATCGGACTAACCGTATTGCTCTTCCCCCCATCGGCGGCTCCTTTTCCTTGCAGCAGACTCCCTCCTTTACGGGATCGATGAATTCTCAGGACATGTCAAGAGGAAGCACCGTACTAAGAACCGAGTCCGTTGCAAATGGAAACTCCTATTTCAAGACGACCAAAATCGCCCAGGTGTAGAATTGTTTGTTTCTAGTGAAACGAAGATGGTCATCCGTTGACAGGTGAGATAGAATCCCACTTCCGATTAACAATCCGATACTGGGAATGAAAAACAAGTACATGGTGAAGGAAGTCCAGAAGGTGCTTCCCGATTCCTATGACTGTCTTCAGTGCGGAATTGCGAAGCTGTTTTGCGCATATTCGGATACAGTGACCGATTCGGAATGGAGGGATCCGGAAATTACAGGCGTCGCTGCCATCATCACTCAGGTCAACACCTGTTCCACGTACATTCGCGTCTACGAGTTTGACGATGTAACGATAGCGAATCCGTGTAGTTTCTAGCCATTGTCCTTTGTTCTCTTTGAATGCCAACTCTCAACTCAGTGCAACTACCAACTCCTAACGCCTCTATTCCACAGTTTTGAAACAAACAGCCTGCTATTTGGACTCCTCTTTGTCAGCGAGAAGCACTCTCGCCATTTTTACAAGCACGCCACTCATTGCCTTTCTCAAATAGCGAAGAAGAAATGTGTTCAGACACTCCAATCAACAACCTCCTATCAGGTATGCATGAGGGTGATTGCTAACATGGACGAGTACAACCCGGCCAAAACGGAGATCGAGTCTCTTCTCTTTCATCTCAAGCAGAGAATCCCGCTCTACAGAACCAACGCCCAAACCTACAGATGCACACGCTCCTCCTCCATTTCACCCACCACTTCCGCCACCACCACAATCAACCGCGGCTTCGATGCCTCCTTCCATTCCGGAAAAAGCAAGTCGTCCTCCACCACTGCCCTCGATTGCAACCATTCCATGTTCGCTTCCACCGAAGGAGAATCCGGTGAATGAGAGTCCCAGAAGGAAAAACCCTCCCAATGGGGATTCAGAATATAAGGAATATCCCGTGATGAAGAAGTCCACAACAACCCATGAAGTTGCAAAACCCAAACCACCCGTCATACCAAATTCAGTAGTCAAAGCGAAACCATCCATTCCTCTTACAAAGCCAATGCCCCCACCAATTCCTCCACCTTCCGCAATTCCAACACCACCGAAGCAACCAACTCCCAAAGATACCTCTACAGCCGTAGTTACTCCAAGAAAGGAAGCTCCACCGTATACATAATTCTCCTCTTTCATTTCACAGATCTCTTCTTCGTGAAATACAGTCCTTCAATAAGGCGAAATTAAACCACATTGAAGAGACATGTGTCAACACACCACCCAAGTACACCTCTCTATTCCGTACCCACCGTTAGGACTTCTGATAATACAAATCTACTGAAAGAGCGAATGAAGATCTTCCTTGACTCCTCTTCCAGCGGAAGTGACTCCGTTGAATTCAGTGACTATCCTCTTTTCAAAAAAACACGTCAGAGCACACTAACACTAAAGAAAACTGAAACAACTATCGCACAAAGACCCGGTTGTAGAGAGAAGTGAATCCGTCCTTCGCCAGTAACGTGATCATGGCGTGCGGAGCTGTCCGGACGTAGAACGTCCAGTACCCTCTCCACAGCGAAAAGACGCCTCCCTGATGGACTGTCTTCACACAGCAGTCCCACAGGTTCCGGTACGGCAACAGACCTGTTTCAGGATCCACGTGCATGTGCATTAACTTGGTCTTCATCATATCAAACGGAAGAGCTGTGAATGAGCAGATGAAGCTGGTGATAGCGCTTGCCCACATGTTGTTCGATACGCCATCTCCTGTATACGGAGCCAGCATCTCCTTTGCTTGGTCGTAGGATGCGAGCATTCCGACATTCATCGCTACCGCTCTACAGACCATGGGAACGGACCCTCGCCACAGTGTCTTGACTCCCTCTTCCTTCGCAATTCGATAAACTGCTTGCATGACGTTCTTGTACCCCCGCTGCTGTTCCTTGGGAAGGCAGCCGTCTGCCTGCATTCGGACCAAGGCTAGATCAAACGGGTTTCCAATAACGGCAGCCAACGCACCAGCAGTCATAGCGGAGAGCGTTTTCTGATAGAAGGGGATCGGTTGCCCATTGTTGAGTCGCTTCAGCGTCTGACTGAAACTGTCGTGCAATCCAATCTTGGCAGTACCGTACACTGCTTGTCGAGCAACAGCAGCAGACAGTCCTGAAAACAAACCTCTCACCCCCTCATTTCGAATCACATTTCGAGCAATCGACATACCCGAAACCCCTCCCTCCGCAGTAGTACTTGCCACTTGGAGACGAACCTTTACAAGATCGATAGGGTGAATACAGATGGACGAAAAGATGGCTCCCGAGCCACCCGCAATATAGGGTCGTAATGCAACAGCAACCGAGTGGTTTCTGCTCATAGAAGAGAGTGGAGAAAAGAAATAATAAAAGTGAATCCCTCACGAAATGTGTGTTCAGTGGTCATACAAGTATGATCATCATGAAATCCAATTACGAAAGAAGAATGAGCAATTGTCGAAGATACAGGAGTTTCTTCCGAGAGTGTGTTTGAACTATTGAATACAACTCCATTGTCGTTGCTCCTATTTGGTATTGCAATGAGCATTTTCATTCACTCACGGAATAGATGATGAAAGAAATCCTCATTCTCGCAACAAACAATACAATACCATCATTCCATCTTCTTCTTCGACACTTCCACAGTTTTCTAGACATCACTCTCTCCTCTCACAGCCACTCGTGGAATCGGAATCCTGGAGTTCGCAGCATACTAAATCTCACTCATTTCCACATTCCCTACTTCCTCCTCTCCCGTCATCTTCCGCGACACGCCACGCAGCGTCGGACATCGCGCAACCAACGGTAGCGGGAGTTTCGATCGTCGAGGCGTTTCCATCATGACCTCTGCGTAACGAAACATGATTGTTTCCACCATTAAACGGACGAAACGTCAGCGACCGTGTCGAGGTGACGGGCGGCCGTTGCGCCAATCGGCGTTGCGCCACTGGCGCTTTCCCTCCATCTCCGCGAAACGGTCGTGCGTGCAGTTGGCGGGAAGCGGGTGATTTGGTGAATTGGGAAGTGGAGGGAATTGTGGACTTTTGTGGCTTCCAGGATTCTTCAAGTTCCATTAGAAGTTCCATCAAACCGAATCGCTCGAGAGAGGGAAGCGGAGGAGGTTCGGGAATGCCGAAATCGTTCGAAATCTCTTCCTTCTCCGTGATAAAATCGAAGAGATGAGGAGTTTCGGCGATCTCGGCGGCATGATTGGAATCGACCGACTTTCGGGAGTGGATTTCTTCCGAATCGATCTGCTGCAGCAACTGTGCGCGCATACGTTCGCATTCCTCTTCGGTAACATGTGATTTCCGTTTCGTCGGACTAAAGGAGGGAAAAGGAAGCGCAGATGTGGAAGCGGGAGATGTGGGAGGTTTTATGGCTGATTGGGTGCTATACCACTTGTCATAGGCAGTCACTACATGAAAACAAAGGAATGGAAATACAAAGCGGTTGAATCGTTTCGGAGGAATTGAGGTGTCCATTCTTTCGAGATGCTACAGCACGGAGAAAAGCCATACAACACCCGACGATATCATCGTTCTACTAGTGAAGAAGATCCTATGGCTCCTACATTTCCATCAGTGAAGAGGCGAACAGAAAGGAGATGCTGTTCATCGACGCCAATCGAACGACACCCCGAAGCAAATGAGGATATGTTACAGTTCTGCAGTGTGGATGTGTTACCTACTTGTCAACGAGAAGTCGAGAATCGACCAGGCGTTTTAAACCACTTCGGGAGCGTTTGGTCCGGTAACAGCTTTTCAAATAAGGTACAAAGGACCTAGAGTGGAAGACGGAGGAAGATGACGTACAACACCGTCGCGCAAAGAAGAAATGAGGTTCATGTCAACATCCAGATCCGTTTCCTCTTGAATAAAGGAAACCAAATCGCACCGTATTGCCTAGGCTGGATCTCTTCCGGTTTGATTACAATGGAGCTCATTTGGCCAAATCTCTGGATATCACGGTCGGCTGTTCAAAACACTGCCGCGGTTACGGTGTTGCGGCTGCGCCAGTGGCGCCAGTGGCGCTCGAATGACGCAAAGAGGGTTAACGGTTGTGGAATGGAAGAGGTGAAGAGAGAGGGTTCATTCTTTCGTCCTGCGTTTTTTTGTTGGGAAAAGAAGATGATGATGTGTTATTCAAATTGTATGCTATACTCACATATTTGAATTATGATAATCCAGCAGAGTGATCATTCATTCTTTTTCTCATTCTTTCTTTCAAACCAATGGTTACTAGTAATCCTATTAGGAAAGAGTCACTGTATAGTCAGCTTACAGCCATTACAAGGATCGGAGTTGATGATGACTGACTATCTCACAAGAGGTCAGATACTCAAGAAGTCGTATGGTGGGAAGGAGTACGAGATTGAACGCTATCAGGGAGAGCATGAAAACGAGTATGGTGTGTTTGAAGTGAAAAATGGAGTACGTGATGGAACTGCCGAGCTGTTCGATGATGGAATCGTGAAGATGCGATGGACAATGAAGAACGGAGTTCGCGAAGGGAGTTATGTTCTGTTTGACAAGGGAGTGGTTACGGGAGAAGGAAAATGGGAGGACATTGGAAAGAGCGAAGATCGTGTAGTCGAGAATCGACGGAGTGGATTGATCATGGTGATCCACTTCAACAACGCAATCATCTACGAAGGCGGTTTTAATGAGTCAATGCAACGTAACGGATTCGGTCTGGAGTACGAAAACGGCGTTCTCAAGCGAGGCGGCGAATGGAAGGATGATGAGTTGGTTTACCTCTCGCAGCGTTTCCTAAACGACAGCGAAATGATCGAATACAGTTCCGGATCCACCTACGACCTTTTCTCACATCGTCCCGTGTACATTGGTGGGTACTGCAAGGACGAGCTGAGTGGTCAAATCGTGCGCGACGGACGCGGTCGCGTGCTGGACGAGTGGAGTGGCGTGTGCGAATATGAGAGCGAGTGGGATGGTGGAAAAGAACTGACGGATCGTCGCGTGACGTTACGCGAAGGATGGTATTGCGGTCATGAGCATCAACAGTCCACGCGTCGAGTGGTTACCGGTGATGAGCCGGGAGAGTCGATGTCGGAAGACCTTAATGAATCTTCGCCATTTTTGTTAACGCCAGGAAGCGGATCTTCGCTTCTTAATGAACCCGTTCGTCCGAACGAAGCAGTAAACCCTAATGAATTGAGTACCCCTAATGAATCCAATAATCTTAATGAATCCCTTTCACGTGTCAATTCCACCAAATCCACGGATTCCACAAAATCGAACAATTCTTCCAATCCAATCGAAAACGCCAAACATAAACTCCGCAATTTGCGGCAATTCTTCACTATACCCCCCAGGGTCCAATCCCACCCCATCCCCACCCCCACTGTTCTCCATTGGACCGGTTTTCCCGCCCTCGACTTTGGCGGGAAATGGAAGTGCACCACTTTGCCCCAGAAAGATACCGCCTGGACCACCACCAACGTGTCCTGGGGAGAGACGGACCCCACTCCCGCGGTTACGCATTACTATCGAACCTCGGTGATTTGTCCGGATTTCGACCACTTTTTCGCCCTTTTGACGGAGGTGAAAACGGTTGGGGGTTTCATTCTGTACATCAATGGCATGGAGGTGAATCGATTCGGACTTCCCCGCGGGAAAGTGACGAGCACGACGAAATCGACCGTTTCATCGAACGAAGTGATGACGCGTCGCCTGTCGACGCTGCGATGGCTGTTTATCAGTTCGTCGAAGATCGAGGTGGCGGTTGAAACGCACACGGCGAATGAGACGACGGAGGATGGTTTCGACTGTCGTCTGCTGCTAAGCGACAGTGAGGAGAATCGTGTGGACAGCGAGGGCGAGGCGAGTCACGGCAACGACCTGTCGAAGGCGACGGAGGATTTTTCACATGTGTTTGATGGCTCGGTGAAGACGAAGTGGTGTTACTTCGCGAAGGACAGTCCGGGGTGGATCGCGTGGACGTTCAAGAATGGACGGAGAGAGCTGGTGAACAAATACGCGGTCACGACGGCGAACGATTGTCCGGGTCGCGATCCGGTGCATTGGAGAGTCTACGGAGCAATGGAGGGTGGAGAGTGGACGCTGCTGGACGAGCGACAGGGCGTGGAGTGGAAGGATCGGTTCCAGAGGCAGACGTTCTCATTCAACAATTATAACTCGTATAACGCGTACAAGTTCGAGTTTGTGGAGAGGGCTGGAAAGGACGAGTGGAACATGTGTCAGATGGCGGAGTGGGATCTTCTGCTGTCTAATATCCTATCGGATTGAAGTGTTTGTTTGATCTATTGATGAATTCGTCACCAACTCTAGTAACAATTCCTAGCGAGATCCTAGGTCCAATCCTAAACCTATCAACACCATTCCTTCAACAAACACCTCAAAAACACACCTTACTCCATCAACGCGGCGAACGCCTTATCGATCTCGTCAAACAGTCCCTGGAACTTCGCGTTCATCTCCTCCACGGGCATCTTCGGATGGTAGAACTTCATCGAGGTGATCTTGTAGATCAGCTCGTTCATGTGGTTCTTGATCATCGCCCACGTGATCTTCGCGTCCACGGGGGACTCCTTGATCGCCTTCATGCAACAGTCGTAGAAGTGCGTGATCACACGCAGCATGCCCACCGACTTATGCAGCGGCGACGTGAAGTCGTAATCCGAGTACGCGTTCTGCTGGAGGAAATCCTCGCGAATGATCTTGGCAACCTCCATGATGACCTTCTGGTCCTCGGAGAGCGACTCCTTTCCGACCAGCTGCACGATCTCCTGCAGATTGTCCTCCTCCTGCAGGATCTGACGGATGCGGTTGCGCATGGCGATGAACTCGGGGTCCATGCCCGTGAAGAACGACTCCAGCACGCGGTCGTACTTGCTGTAGCTCACCAGCCAGTTGATGGCGGGGAAGTGCTTGCGCTGCGCCAGCTTCTTCTCCAGGCCCCAGAACACCTGCACGATCGACAGCGTGGCCGAGGTGACCGGGTCCGAGAAGTCTCCGCCGGGCGGCGACACGGCACCCACCACCGTCACCGAGCCCTCGCGCTCAGGGGAACCCATCAGGCGCGCGCGACCGGCACGCTCGTAGAAGGCGGCCAGACGTGCCGACAGGTAGGCGGGGTAGCCGCTATCGGCGGGCATTTCGCCGAGACGGCCGGAGATCTCACGCAGAGCCTCGGCCCAGCGCGAGGAGGAGTCGGCCATCATGGCCACGTTCATGCCCATGTCGCGGAAATACTCGGCGATGGTGATGCCGGTGTAGATGGAGGCCTCGCGAGCGGCCACGGGCATGTTGGAGGTGTTGGCCACCAGACACGTGCGGTTCATGATGCCAATCTCCTTGCCGTTCAGCTCCGTCTTCAGCTCGGGGAACTCGTACAGCACCTCCGCCATCTCGTTGCCACGCTCGCCGCAGCCCACGTACACGATGCAGTTCGTGTTGGCGTACTTCGACAGCGCCTGGCTGATGACCGTCTTGCCACAGCCGAAGGCGCCGGGAATGCAGCAGGTGCCGCCCAGCACCGAGGGGAACAGCGTGTCGATGATACGCTGGCCCGTGATCAGCGGGTGGTTGCCCGGCAGCTTCTCGATCACTGGACGCGGCGTACGCACGGGCCACAGGTGCGACATCGTCAGCTTCGACACTACGCCCGTCGTCTCGTCCCGCACCTCCAGCAGCGTGTCCGTCAGCGTCATCTCTTCCTTGCCGTCAGTCTCGCCACCGTACACCTTCACGACCTAGGAGTCAAGAATACGATTGATCATCACCTAAACATCACACACACCAAACACACCTACCGTCCCCTTGTAGTTGGGAGGACACATAATGTTGTGCTCAGGAATCAGCTCATTCTCATACACCTGACCGAAGATGTCGCCGCCACTGATGATGTCACCCTCCTTGAAGTTCATGGGCTTGTACAGCCACTTGCGCTTTCTACACCATCACGCCAACCAACCACACCCACCTGTCCAGCGCAGGCACATCAGCTCCACGGGGAATGAACGGGGACTGACAGTTGTTGTAAATGACTTCCAGAGGACGCTGAATACCATCGAAAATGTTCGACATGATACCAGGTCCAAGCTCCACCGACAGGGGAGAGTTCGTGCGCAAAACGGGATCACCGACCGTAAGTCCAGCTACCCATCAATCAACCGCCTCACCACGCACCCGTCTCCTCGTAACACTGAATGGAAGCCGTGTCTCCCTCCAGCTTAATAATCTCTCCGACCAGACGGTCGTAACCCACGCGCACCAGCTCGTACATGCTGGAGCCCGACATGTGATCGGCAACAACCACTAAACGTCATCCACACACCTCACCGCAATACGAGGTCCAGACACCTTCAGCACGTAACCAAACATGCTTTCCTTTTCTTCATCCTTATATGACGACATTCTTGATGACAGGCGGCGTTCTTTCCTGATGAATCTGGAGATACATCGCTTTTCAATCGGGGAAACGGGGAAACCTCCTTGTTTTTCAACGTGAAACACGATTCAAAACAAACAAACCATCCGATTCTTTATGACAGCACTCTAGCCATACAGAGAAGCCATTTACTTGTGAGAAGCCTTCTTCGCCTTTCTGTTCTTGATCTCACTACACTTCAACCCTTTCATTTAACAATACGCAAGAGCAGCCTCCTTCGACTTCTTCGTGATCTCCTCTCTCTGCTCTCTCTTCTTCTGAATATCAGCAATCGACATGCCGATAATAGCTCTCTGCACCTTGAACGACTTCTTGCTACGACGCTTGCTCTTCTCAGCAGCCTACCATCCTCACCCCTCCTTTTCAAACCCTACCTCCGACTTCTTGTTGTTACGTCTCCAAGCAGTCGTCCAGCGAATGCGAGCGGGTCTCTTCTTCTGCTCGTTCAGAGAGCGGCACTTCTTGTTCAGGTAACGCACGGGCTAGTGATTACACTCACACGAACAACTCCCACCTGTCCATCCTTGCGAATGTACATACCTCCATGTCCAGGGTAAATCTTGTACTCAGAGAAGGAGCAAGTCACAGTCCTAGGGGATGGTGAGTATTGATCCATCGCATCCCACTCCAATCGATTCCAAATTCCACCTACTTCACAACCATGATTAATAGAGTTCTGTATAAGAATTGATAAGGGAACTACAGTGAACCAATGCCGAATCCTTGATGATCAAGGATGACTATTCATGCGGACACAAGAAGGGACTGCCAACAAACAAATGCAATTGTGGTAGTTGCCAAAGTAGATCATAGACAAGGTCTTCACGTACATCTGAATGTTGGGAATCGTGGCGGGAAAGGGGAAAGGAAGGGTTTTCAATAGCGGCGCAATTTCCATCGTTCGCTGCGGCGATCCCGTTAGCGCACTGAGGTTTAGCTCGATCTTCTTCGCATAATCCAGGAACTGTGCATACAGTGCCTGGACATGCTCACCAGGGTCCTGACTCACCGCTTTCCGCACTCCCTTCTTGATTGCAATGACAGCATTGAGGACGCGGATATAGATGTATAGGTTGTTGAAGCTCAGCGGCATGGTCTTTGTCATTTGCGTGAGTTGCAGAACAATCGTATCGACAAGGGAGGTCACGAACACGCTCTGGTTGTGTGGGAGACACTCCAGCATCGTCACCAGAGGAATCGTCGCTCCGAGCTCTCGATAGACGTCCACCACCATCAACGGGATCTAGATGACAGACAATTCCAAGGCTCACGTAGACGTATTGGACGAAGTAGTCCACCTTGCGTGTGAACAAACCGGAGACTTCGGCGAGAGACGTGTTGTAGGTGCAGGCGATAAACTACGACTCATCCATTCCACGGAGACGAACGCGCGGCGCCTTCACGACCAGGGAGGAAAGCAAGGCGACGATGCGCGTGCTGCACTCGTTGCGGTCGGCGGGCGAGATCTTCACGATCTGCATCAGCACGGCCACGTAGGCGGTCTTGAAGAGGTGGAGCGGCGAATTGGCGATCAGGTGGTCGAAGACGCAGCAGATATTGCGCAGCAGTTTCAGCCGCAGCGACGCGGGGTCTCCGCGACTGCAATCCTGACAGGTCCAGAGCGCGTCATCGTCGTCGCCGAGCCGCGTCAGCACGTTCGTCTTCTCCGCACACGCGACGTGGCAGCGGAGTCCGCAGAAGTTGCAGGCGCGCGACTGGGAGCTGGGTTTCCGCGAGATGTTCTCCGCGCAGACGAAGCAGCGCTGGCCGTGGTCGGCGACGACGGAGGAGCAGTCGAGGAAGCAGAGCGCGGCGTGCTGCTGGAGGAGTCTGTGTGTGACCCCATCGAGAAAAGACAACGGAACGACCTCTCTCCAGTCGTCGCGCGCGCAGAGGGAGGCGAGCAGCGTGTTGCGGAGGAGACGGGAGAAGAAGTAGGTCGTCGTGTCGCCGCTGCGCTTCGTCTGCTGGACGCTCTGCTCGAACAGCTCCAGCACACGCAGCGCCTCGTCCACGGTGATGCTCGGTGCTCGCAGTCTCTCGCGTAGGAGGAGGAAGAAGCCGCGGTAGAAGAAGTCCTGGGCGGACTGCGACTGTTCGAGGAACCCGAGGAGCCAGCTGAGATGGGCTTCTTTCTACGTGAGAGCGCGAGAGAGAGAGCACCTGCTCGGGAGAGGTGGCCGTGTCGCAGTACTCGTTAAAGATGGAGACGATCAGAGGAAAGCGCATCATAGAGAAGAAGTAGACCTCGTCTACGTCCCAAGCGAGCCGCAGTCCTACCTGACAGTCTTGCCAAGCCGTTCGAGAGCCGGTTCCACTCCCGGAAGGGCGTCTGCAGGTACTGGCAGAGCGAGACGGCGTTGGTGAAGCCGGGCTTCTTCTCCTTGCCGGTGTACTCGGAGATGAGACACACGGGGTCGAAGCGGAACTCCACCGTCGTCAAGAAGGAGGTGATAGGAGTGATCGAGAGCGTCGCCGACAGCGCAGCCTCGTCGTCGTAGGCAGTGACGCCGGTGAGCCACCGGAGGAATGCCTGCCAGGCGGGAATCGAGAGCACGTCGTAGATTAGCGCTAGCGACGCCCAGACGCCCTCTCGGTAGATATCCTGCGCCGTTATGGAACTGTAGGCGAGTTCTACGCTTGAGCGTACGAAGGATGCAAACCGTCGCGCTTCGTCCAGTTGATCTGGTCCTGGATCTTCATGAGGAAGATGCGACTCATCACGTCGAAGCGTCGAAGCTTCAGCTCCTTCACCAGCTCGTCGACGTCGCGCCGGGCAATCGGCGTCGTCCGGAACGCCAGGAGTCGGTTGACGATCTGCATCGTCTCTGTGCTGTAGATGCCGAGGAGAATGGCCTCCCGCGTGACTGGCCCGCGGCCCATCTTCCGACAGGCGATGTCGCCCCACTCGATGAGCGTCTGGTTGAGCTGTCGGACGTAGTCTTTGAGCAGCGAGTCGTGGTCGATGAGACAGCGCAGGTTGAACAGCACGCGCGCGTCCAGCGGGAGCATGTCGGCCATCGTGCACTGCTGACGCACGGAGTGCGAGAGCATGTTCCGTCCCTTCGTGTAGATGGAGAGTCCGCACTGGAAGCACTGTCTCATCTCCTTGTACACGAGCAAGTCCTTCGTGCTGAAGCAGAGAGACACGATGAAGAGGTTGAGGAAGGGAAGGCAGCCGTGGTTGCAGACGCATCCGTTGTTGTCGTATCTGGCCAGAAACGCGTGGATTTCCGACGCCACGAAGAGAAGCCGCAGGTTCATGAACATGGGGTTTTCGCTCGATAGTGTGGACTCGGAAACCGACTCCTTTCCACTCAACGCGGAGGCAATCACTTTCACCTTGGAGCCGGAAATGCGAATCTTCTCGCTCGTTTCCGACACGATTTCCATTTCGTTGGATCCGGAAGCGGTTTCCTTCGAGCTGCCACTCTGTTCGGTGTCTCCGCGAGCTTCCTCGTCCGTCGCGAGCTCCCGATTCCTCTTCAGCGACATCTGGACAAGCGATAGAATCAGCAGCGAGTAGCACAACGCGAACACGAACTGCGTGTTGGCCGACCGCGACCTCAGCTGCGTGGCGAGAATGTGCACGAACGCTAGGAAGAGGAACTGCAGAGACGGCAGCGCGTCCTCTCGCAACCCGAACACGGACGCGATGTCTTGCATGGCGGGCTTCTTGCGCCACTCGGTCGCCTTTTCCATCACCCAGTCGGTCACCGGCGCCATCATCTCCGCATGCACCTTCCCGAGCGTCTGCGAGGCGGCTACGATGCTCGCGACCAGAGAAGCCGCCTCCAGGAGAGGGGTCGGGGAAGCTAGCGAGGCGTAGGAGTTGAGGAGGAGGCGCACGACGGGGACGAAGTGGTACTGGAGTGAGAGGAGGAGGATTTCGTGCAGCTCCTCGACGGCGGCGTCCTTCAGCGCTCCGCTCTCCTCGTTGGCCATGGAAAACAAGACCCGCGCGTACGCAAGCAGTAAGGCGTGAGACGAAGGCAGGAGCTGCAGCGTGACCTCCACCGACGCGTGCATGAAGGGGATGAACTGATCGCTCCGTCCCGATCCCTTGAAACACTTTTGGACGAAGTCCACGAGCTCCGTGTGCAGTCTATCTCTCATCCGATCCACGGCTCCTACGACCAATAGCGCAGCCACGAGGACGTCTGTTTGACCTTGTCCAGGACAGCGAGCGCCTGAGGGTCCTGGAGACGCAGCGCCTCGGCGACGCTCTCGACAGATATCCGTCCGATCGTTTCTCCCGCGGCGCGGAAGAAGCGCTCGCTCACGAAGGAGCCGGAGCCGTAGAAGGGGAGCATGACGCCCAGCACGCCGTCGTCGCTGCAGAGCGGCGAGTTGTCGATCAGAATCACCGACTGGCGACTCTTCACGATGCGCGTGACGGGGAGCGAGGGTGCCGTCGTGTTCAGGAAGCGCGTGAAGGAGACGAAACTCTGCTTCTGGTGGGCCGCAGTCGCCTCATGGAAGAAGAGAGCGCGCTGGTAGAGATAGTAATCGTACCGCAGCTGCATGAGCGGCGACGCATCCACCAGCGAGAAGGAGCTGCGTCGCATGGGATCCGACTCTGCAGGTGAGACGAAACGGGCGGACGAACCGTCGATGAGGGAGTAGTAGGGCATCGAGTGGATTCGCGTCTTGCTCATCTCGAACCACAGCCACAGCTCGTTCTCCAGCAGCAGCAGCTCCTCGCTGTCCAGAAGCGCGTCGCCCAGGTGCCGACGAACGCATTGCAGCAAGTAGAGAACTTCCAGCCGCGTCCGCGACTCGAAGAGAATCAGGATGGGAAACGACTCCAGCGCCTTCAGACAGCGCTGGAGGAAGAGTCCCGCATTCACGGAGAGGGAGTCGCCGACGAGCTCGCACAGGTAGAGGAGACAGCTACGGAGAAGCCACGGAGCCTCGCGCACTTCTGGTTCCGCTGGCGGTCGGCGGCCGCCATCGTCATGGAGGGCATTTCCTGCGACAGGGGCGTGAGCGGTCCGTCCTCCTCGGGCGCCTGGGGGACGAAGGGGGTTTTGGAGACGATGAGAGGCTGGCGGGGAGAGGCGTCTTCAAGGAGGAAGTGGAGGTGGGAGAGGAAGAAGCCTCTAGGAGTGAGGAAGATGGGTTGTGATGACTCCACGTTGGTCTCCATGGGCATTTGCGAGAGCTGGGGGGATATGGATGGTTGGGATATAGTGGGTGATCGTGATGACGATCGTGCTATTGTTGGTGATAATGATGATGATAATGATGATGATATCGCTGGTGACATACTTGACATCGACTGCAACAGAAGCTGCGTCGGATCCCAGGCCTCCAGCGGCCTCGCGGTCTTCACAGCCTCCTCTCCCTGCAGGGGAATCATCACCGGCGACTCCGAGTCCACCGACGGCTGCGACGCGAGGGAAACTCCCGGGAGACTCCCGCGCAGCTCTTCGGGGAAGACAAACTGGAAGGTTGCGTGGAGCGCGTTGGCGCGCACGGCGTCGATGAGCTTCTCCAGCACCAGTGCCCAGCAGGACTGTGTCGAAACGCGCACGATTTCCACGGGACTGGGACTCAGGAGCGCGGGCTGGACGGCGGGGGCGGGAAAGGCGGCGGCGATGGCGGCGGGGGCGAGCGATGGCGGCAGCGGCGCGGGCGAGAGACGGTAAAAGGAGGGTTCGAAGCGGTCGCGCAGGGTTTCGAGAAGCTGCTCGAGCGACGGGTCTTCGGAGAAGTCCAGCTGGAGCAGCTGCAGCGTCTGCAGCAGCGACTTCAGCGAGTCGTGGTCCTGTAGCTTCCAGCAGAGCTGGACGAACCGCAGCAGGTAGAGGCGGAGAGAGCTGCTGGGATGCGGCGTGGACTGCTGCTGCAGCGAGAGCGTCGTCAGGCGCTCGAGGGCGATGTGCTGGTAGCGGAGTCTGGGGGAGAGGGAGGGGGAATCGTTACAGTGCGGCAGCTGTCGCTGCGTCGTAGATGCCTTTCCACAGCTTCACGTCATTCGAGAACTCCTTGGCGGCCTGAGAAATGAGGGGGTCGATCGACGCAAACGGAGATGTAGAAGGTGATGGCGTCGCCGAAACGTTGGAGGGACGTGTAGAGCTCGGCAATTTGAACACAACACATGTAACGCAGCTGGTTTTCAAACGGCAAGTTGTCGAAGAGCGTTTCCGACGCCGTTGCGGCCTCCAAAAGCGGGTTCCGAAGAATGGTCTCCAGCTGGTGAATGGATTCGAGGATCTGAACGATTACCAAAGAGCCAAAGATGAACGTGGTCGGGCTCGGTTGGTTTTTGCGACACCAATGCGTAGTAGGATGATCGTAACTGAATGAGCTACCGATGAATAGGATGCCGAACTGATCACCTGATTCTCGCGAACTTCTTCTTCGGTCAGCACGACGGTGGATGGATCATGGACAAACCAATTCGACTAGAGAGTCAGACCGCTCCTTTTCGAGTACCATGACAGTGGAGAATTGGTTTGAAAATGAAATGAGCGCGAGAGTGGCTGTTGCGCCAGAGCCGCAACGTGGCGCATCGACCGGATCAGGGAGAAAGGATCCTGTTGAGTGTTCTCTGCGATTGGAATAAACGAAGCGTGCCGTTGCAAGGATGGGGAACAAAGAGAACAGTGATGGGTCTTCGGAGGAGGCGATTCCGGTGAGAGTGGTGATTCGAGTGCGTCCGCTGATTGCAGCCGAGATGCGGAGTGGAGCGAATGAGTGTGTGACGGTGGATGAGAAGACGGGGAGTGTGTTTGTGAACGACCGCACCTTTCACTTTGACGGTGTGTTTGGGACGAATTGTTCGCAGGAATACGTATATGCGAAGAGTGTTCGTGATATGCTGAATTCGTCATTCGAGGGCTACAATACGACCATTTTTGCGTATGGGCAAACAGGATCAGGGAAAACGTATACGATGGGAACGGGATGTGAGAATGTGAGTGGGGAGCAGCGGGGGATTCTTCCGCGGATGATATCGGATTTATTTGAGCACTTGGATTCGGAAGTAGAGAAGAGTGCTGCGGAGGGGTATTCGTATGAGATATACGCCTCGTAGGGATGGAAACAAAGGGATGAACAATAGGTTTTTGGAGATATACAACGAGAAGGTGTTCGATTTGCTGAACATTGGGAATGAGCGCCTGTCGATCGTGGACAGTGGCAGCGACGTGTTAGTGCGCGGGTTATCAGAGCGTCGCGTGTATAAACAATCGGATTTGTATTCGATTTTGCATGAAGGGAGTGAATCGCGGAGTATCGGAGCGACGGAGATGAACCAGCAGTCGAGCCGAAGCCACGCGATCTTTACGATCACAATCTGCCGCGTATCAGAGACATCGGGCACCATTCGCGGGAAGCTGCATTTCGTGGACCTAGCGGGTAGCGAGCGTCTCGAGAAGACGAAAGCAACCGGCAGCCGCGCAGCGGAGGGCATCTCAATCAACAAGTCTCTCTCGACCCTCAGCAAGGTGATCGAGTCGCTCAGCACCCACCAGAGCCACATTCCCTACCGCGAGTCCTCGCTCACGCGTCTCCTCAAAGACTCCCTCGGCGGCAACGCCAAGACCCTCATGCTTGCCTGCGTCTCTCCCGCCGACTCCAACCTCGCCGAAACTGTCAACTCCCTCCGCTGGGCCGACCAGGCCCGCCAGATCCGCAATCGCCCCGTGGTCAACCGCGACCCCGCAACCGCGGAAATCTGCAAACTCCGCCGCCGCATCGCGGAACTCGAGGATGTCGTTGCGCACTTCACCGCGGAACCGCGGGAGTCGCGGGGAGAGGGGGAGTTACAGCGGCGGGAGGTGGAGCGACTACGACGTGCATTGTTGGCGACGGAGACGGAGCTCCGCGGGACTCGTGCGGATCTGGCGGCGGTGTTGTCGCGGGGAAAGGAGGGAGTGGGGGAGTTACTGCGGGAGAAGGAGACGGCGATTCGGCAGCTGCGTGCGCAGTTGACGTTGCAGGTAGGCGTTTGGAGGGAGTTTCAGGAGTCGTTGGCGGGAGTTGGCGGGAATGGTGAGAGTGTGGGAGTTGGCGGGAATGGTGAGAGTGTGGGAGTTGGCGGGAATAGTGACACAATTACCAATCTTGGCGGGAATAATGACAATGTTGATAATCTTGGCGGGAACGAAGTAGATGGCGGGAAATCACAATGATGTACAGATTGGCGGGAACAGTGACACAAATGCTGCAGATGGCGGGAATGGTGACACTGCTGATAATCTTGGCGGGAACGAGGTAGATGGCGGGAAAATCAAATCATGCACAGACTCTCGTTTCACTTCCCGCGGAAGGCGTTTCATCGGAAGAACACGCGCATTTGGCGTCGCTGGCGTTTCAGGAGTCGCGTGTGACGCAGCTGCTCAGCAGCCGCCAGGAAATCGAATCCTTGCGCGCGCAATACGAAGAGCGCCTGCTGCAGGTGGCGACGCAGCTGACGCAACTGACCGTTTCCCTCCCGCGGGAGTTTCACCCAGAGAGAGAACGACGCTCTCCACGCAGAACTGCACGCGGCAGAAAAACGCTCGATTTCCGCCCGCGAAGTGTCCGATCTGCGTCGCCAGCTGAAGTCGAACGAGCGGTCGATGAAACGCCTGGAGCAGTGGCGTCGTGACTACGACGGTCTGCTCTCACGTCTGCGACAGCGCGAAGGCGAGGCAGTTTCACTGCGTCATCAGCTGACGAACATCCAGGCGGAGCGACGCCGCTGGGAGGCTGCGGCGGCCAGGCGACTGAAAGAGAGCCAGCTGGAGGCCAAGCGGAGTCTGCTGGCGGAGGCGAGACGAAGAGCGAGGGATCGCAAGGAAACCGAGGCGCTTGAGCGACAGGTTGCACTGCTGGAGACCCGACTGCGGAATATGCGGCAGAACCGCGGGGAGGGGAGGGAGCGAAGGGAGAGTCGCGGGGAGGTGAGGAAGGTGATGACGAAGGAGGAGGGCGTTTCGGAGTCGTTGCGACGGCAAGTGGCGGGAATTTTGCGAAGTGAGCAAGCGAGTCGACGCGTGCGACGCGAACTGGTTGCGATGAAACTCCCTCCCAACCTATAGGAGAGGAGTCTCGAACAACGCGCGCGACTGCAGCGTGCGATGGAGCGAATCGACGCGCGTAAGTTTCCGGGAAATTTCTCAGGTAGATGTGGCGACGGAAGAGACGGGGATTTTGCCGCTGCTGCAGGCGCGCAGACAGGCGCTGGAGCGGGAAAAGCGTATTCTCTCGGCGCGCATCGCGGGTCTGAATCGGCAGGTGACGACGACTCCCGCGGGGAACGCGCGATGGCGGTTGTTTGGGTCGTCGGAGCAGCTGCGAGGGGTGTGTGAGCTGTTGTTGGAGGCGGCGACAAGCCAAGGCGAGGCTGCGGCGCAGCGCCAGGAGGACATGGCGCAATTGGCGCAAGACAATGGGGAGTTGGTGTCGCAGCTGCGAGCGGAGGAGGCGAAGACGGCGTTTCTGCTGGAGAAGGTGGGCGAGCGGAGCGGGGGAGACGGCGAGTTGGCGGAGTTTCTGCGGCGGCAGCTGGAGGTGGTGCGTGGGGAGAAGGCGTTGCTGCGGCTGCGGGGGGAGGTGGGGGAGGATGCGGCGGAGGGGGTGTTGGGGAGGGGTGCGAGGGTGTTGGAGGGAAGAGAGGACTTGCAGGGCGATGAAGTGTGTGGTGATCGAGAGAAGTCGATGGAGGAGAATGAGAAGGTTGTTAATGGGAATGAGAAGGTTGTTAATGGGAATGAGAAGGTTGTTAATGGGAATGATAAACCTGTCAATTACAATGATAAACCTGTCAATGATAATCTTACCAATAATTCTACAAACACCTCAACCGAACCAAAACACGACTCACTCCTCTCTGAAGACACTCAACACTCTCTCAATGACACACCATCCTACACCTCACACGAACCCAAACCTCACCAAACAGCCGCGGAAAAACCGTGGAGGGCGGCCAGACGCATCATCAAGGGATCTCGCACTCCTCAACGACCCCCGAAACCGCCCATCACCATCGGCAATTACGCAGTGCTCGAGAAGAAGCGAAACATCGTAACCTACAAGCCGAAACTCCAAGACACCTCCATCTCCATGGAAGACCTTCAACTGCCTGCACTCCCCGCCGTACTCCAGGAAGAGATGGAGAGGGGAAGCCGGAAACGAACGGAGGAGGATACCGCCATTCCGTTGGAAACCCCGAAAACGAAGGTTCCGAAGGGCGAAATAGAGGTATCATCACCAGAGGAACCGAAAGTCGAAGTCAGATGCCGCTGTAAGGGAAAGTGCGCCAACCGCAAGTGTCCCTGCCGGAATAATGGAAAGAAGTGTTCCGCCTCCTGTGCGTGCTTGGCGGAACGATGTGTGAACCGAAGATCCTCTACGTCGTCCACGAATGAAACGACAGCAACCGAGTCCTCCCTTGTTGTGTGATTTCTTCCTTGGAAGCCTGTACCATACTTTGTGCTTGTTTTCTTTCACACTCTTTGGATTCCTTTCTCATCATTGCTCATTCTTCCCGATCACCTCCATGTTCATATTTGCAAGAAAACGGTTAAACAGATTGTCGAATACCGTGCGTCAGAGATCGATTCGATTGGATGATCCATGAAGCGTTCATTTGATTGGACGCACCGAACAGAAGCCAATCCATTCTCCCCATTTCATCAAAACCCCGTTCATAGGATGCGTCAGTAGATACGCATCGAATCCATAAATATCTAAAGTAAGTGATGAAGGCTATTGTCTTTGCTATTTTCGCTCTTGCTCTCGCCAGCAACCTGCGTTACGAGAACACGTTCTCCTCCTTCGAGGCCAGATACGGAAAGAACTACATCAACGATGCTGAGAGATCGTTCCGTGCTAAGGTCTTCGCCTACAACATGGATTGGGTGAACATGAAGAACGCTGAGGGTCATCCCTACACTGTCGGTGCTACCCCCTTCGCTGATATGACCAACCAGGAGTTTGCTACCTCGAAGATGTGCGGATGCATGCTGAAGCCCACGATGACCAAGCCCGCGACCCCCATCATGGAGGCTGCTCTTGAGACTGTCGACTGGAGAGAGAAGGGAGCTGTGACCCCCGTCAAGAACCAGGCTTCTTGCGGATCCTGCTGGGCTTTCTCTGCTACTGGCTCTCTGGAGGGAGGCAACTATGTCGCCAACGGCAAGCTGATCTCTCTGTCTGAGCAGCAGCTGGTGGATTGTGATACCAAGTCCAACGGATGCGGAGGTGGTCTGATGACCAACGCCTTCCAGTATGTGATGAAGAAGGGTCTGTGCACGGAGGAGGACTATCCTTACCACGCTAAGGACGAGGACTGCAAGGACGACAAGTGCGAGGCTGCCATCCACATTAAGGGATATGAGGAGGTCGAGGCTATGAGCGGAGCTGCCCTGAAGGCTGCTGTGTCCAAGGCCCCCGTGTCTGTGGCTGTCGAGGCTGATTCTGCTGTGTTCCAGATGTACACTGGCGGTATTGTCGATGACTCTGCTTGCGGAACCTCTCTGAACCACGGAGTGCTGGCTGTCGGTTACGGCGAGAACTACTGGATCGTCAAGAACTCTTGGGGTGCCTCTTGGGGTGACAAGGGATACATCAAGATCGCCTACAAGGAGACGGGTGCTGGTATCTGCGGTATCAACCAGATGAACTCTTACCCTACTTTCTAAGTCGTTGACGTAGAGATTGTTTGTTTTGAGGAAGTGTGTTTTCTGAGGTCTGCATGATCATACAATTCCTAGTATTCCAGTAGAATCACAATGGAGTAGTACTTTCGATAAGTGATCGTTAATGTATGCAATGAACATCAAACTCCATGTTACCAAACAAACAAGACACCTTTTGAAAGCATGTTGATACAACCGAACGGAAACAGACGGAAGATTCATCTTGAGTTCGGAAACAGGAAATGAGAGAAGCGAGTAGCAGCCAAACGAAACGCCAACCAGAGCATATTCCGTGGGAAGATTCAAATCCGTACACAACAGCAAGGACCAATTGCCGATAGTTAGTCGCTTGAGTTTCTTCAGATCTACGACTCAGCCTCCTTTCACACACTCACTCGAAATGTCCAACTTTGTACAGCGGTTGAAACAACAGGACGCGTACTTCCACTTGGAACTTCGAGACGACGATCCGATATTCAGAGACTCCACTTCAGGCGTGTTGATGAACTGAAGCGAAGAGCCTCGCATACAGGCATGATCCTTGACGATCACTTGCTTCAGCTTGCAGCAGTTCTTGATGGTGATCTCGAGGGGCTCCACCTTTCCCATTAGCGTGTTATCGAACTCCTCGGGCTTGGAATCGCAGAAGGGGAGGAACACAATCGACACTAACTCGTTCCAGTCGGGGATATCAAGCTCGGTTGAATTTACTAGGGAGCCAGGCATGAACACGATTTCCTGGATATTCTCCCTCGTTGGAATCAGATCTTTCTCCTTCATCGACATGACGATCAAGGAGTTGCCTGACTGAAAGTTATCTCGTGAAATGAGCTTGTCTTGGAAGCGATAGAGACCGTCCTGGAGACTAAACTGATAGCCCCCCGAGAAACACTCCACCCCGTCCCATTCCGTGATCGTCGTCACGCCCTCATTACACTCTCCCTTGACACAGTGGGAAAAGGTATCGGCCACAGAAATCCGATGCAACTGACTGTCTTTCATTACTGTAGAGAAGGAAAAGTCGCTGTCGTTCGATAACGACTTCCTGTCGTCTTCCATGAGTTGAAGCTTAAAGAAGTTCATGTCAATCACTGGGATGAAGAACGGAGGTGTCGTGAAGGAAGTGTATCTCAACCTGTAATCCTTGAATCGCAGCATGAAGCTGTTGTTGTTGAATATTGTGTAAGAACGATCGAGGATAGGGAGCGTGGATTCAGAAAAAACTACGTCGCCATGAATGTACTCCGATAGAGTTGGCAGCTGACTGTAGGTAGTCATCCGATGAATGGACTGGAACACACTTTCCCATTTATCAAGAATTTTCACATCCTCATAGGTGCAATTGGGTTCAAAGAGAGAATCCATTCCCAGCAGCTCCTGCCCAACTGCTTTCCACACTCCCTTCTCGATATACACACCCCCTTTCACCTTCTGATCAAACGACTGACTAATTCCAGCACATCCTTCCTCCATGTGAAGCTGATAGGTACTTGCAACATCTACGTGAACACGAATACAAGTAACTCACCTTCGATGCAAAACGAGTTTGTATTGCGAAAAGCGCCCTTCTTTAGAGTAATCTCTCTGATGTAGGCATTATGCTTGATTTCGACCCTCTCACAATTGTTGAAGCACATTTCTCCAATATCAATCAATTCCAGTTTGATAAGCCCTAGAATTATCAGGTATCCCAATGCTTACTATCTAAGCAGAAATAATTGCATTTGGAAAAACAATAGAATACGTCTTCTTCCTCTTGATTCGGGATGACTGGTTGGGAACTTAATATGACTCCAATCGAAATACTGGTGAGGCTTGGGCAATCTGGCTGTCATTTTCTACATGCAAACCTACCGAACACAGAAAAGGTTGAAAAGAGAGTGCAGGCTCCATATGCACAACGCAGGATTTCCAGATTCGGACAGCTTCGCACCGACAGCGTGGGACTCAGTGAACTGTCACAGCTGAACGCACCCTCTTCAAAGAAAATCCAGTTCAGCTCTGGACAATCCGATATGCTAAGTGATACCAGCTGCGTCACAGAACAGTTATGCACATGGAGCTTCTGTAGATGGGGAAGACGGATAGTCAACTGCTTCATCTCAAACACCGTATTCCTTGGCGTCACCAGATTCTGAACCGAATCCAATAGAGTAGAGTTATTCAGAAGATCGAACTCCTGACCATAATACTCCGGAGGGTGCTGAGCATATTGCTCAAATGTTGTGTACAAATGACGGGGACACTCTATTCATCAAAAGATAGATACAATGCTACTATAGATAAACACCTCCTTCAGTTTTGAAAACAGCCTCGCCGGGGTGTTTGGAAGATAGGGACCCATCGTGATGGTAGAGAGCGAAGAAACATCTGCTAATCAAACAACTCTCAGACCTACTGAACAGCTGGGCTGACTCGCATCGGTACAGCGACGTTGTGTCCATCGACAAGGTAACGAGTCGAGGCAATTCCGATAACACCAGTTCCTTTGCGAAGAAGAGTGTACCGTAGCCACACTTCAGTGTGCGCAAATTGGGCAATCCTATAATGAAGACAATCCCCAAGCTCTAACGTTCCAACTTTACCTGTTCCGCGTGGTTGAAGGACATGTTACCCAATTCAATCATTTGTAGATTCTCAAAACCTAGAATCAAAGAAACGATCCGAGCCCACCTGAAAGAACGAATGACTTGGCATAGAAGAAGATTGAGCTGTTCTGATACACCTTCTTGCTCTCCCTCACTTTACCAAGCTGTAAACGCCTCAGTAATGGCAGTTCTACTTGAAACCTCCACATCAAACGCACTATCGAGAATGAGATCGGAAGAAAATACAAAGGACCACCCGTCCATAATAATCTCTTCGAGATTGGGGCAGTTTGTGATACGCACGGGACTCGTCAAGGTGGCCGATGGAGGAAGAGAGAAGGCGAAGGAGGGGAAAAAGGAGTTGTAGCCAATACGCACACTCTTCAGCATCTCATATTCGTCTAGTTGGAAATACGTAATGCGCTGACAGGCAAACGATGGAATGTGCAATTCTACGAGCCTGTATTTGGTGGTCAATAGCTTGATCCCGAAGCACTCGCCCATAGGATCATAGAAGGGAGGTAGATCCATCACATCCTTGGTTCTTCTCTCTTCGTAGTCATGAAACACACCAATCTGGTGAGGGAGGGGCATCTCCACCGTTTCCCCGTCCCTCGACATGACGTGGACTGCAATCACAACAACTCTCAACGCCTACAGTAATCCGTCGTGTCCTTATCGACAATACTCGGGAAAACCACGTGAAACGTCGCATTTGCCACATCTACACCTCATCGTCGCCGATTTCCACCCACTCTTTAGCTGAATCAATCGAACTTGCTCCAAGGCAGATTTATCCAACTTCCACTTCTCCAAACTCGGAAGATCCTCCATAAAGAGAGCCGCCACGACTTGACAAGACGACGTTCCAAACGTCAACTTCTTTAGACTACGGAGATGACACAATCGCAGTTTCGTGGAGGATCCAAAGCAATGCGACCCCAGGGACAACGTAGTCAGACTTGGTAAGTCTACAACTGAAACAGATTACGAATGATTACTCTCGAACGCCGGAAGCACACAGTAGAAGAAGCAATAGTTGTCTCCCACCGAAAAAGACTTCAGTGCCGGAAGATCTACATAGAATTCGAGTGGTAAAACCAACTCTGCAGCTCCAAATGGACAACATCCTGCATGCTACCCTCCTCAATCGAAACGCTGCTCAAACGGGGACAGTTACGGATTACAAGCGACCGATTCTGGAATACCACCTTATCTCCAAACGAGGGGGAATACACAAGAGTCTCCATCGTATTTCGGCAACGGGTAAAACTATAGGCTCCGATTTGAAGATCTTTGAGATTCAGCAAATCGATAAACAAAATGTTCTTCACTTCTGAAAACGTCTCTCTTTCTATTGTTAGTGTCTCCACCAGCGATGGAGAGGGAAAGGCAAAGGTCTCCATACTGAAAGGAGAATTCACGGGAGGCGACAGCGTAAAGGTAATCTTATGATGTCGAGATGCCTGTTTCCGTGATTCTGAGTTTTGAAGGAAATCTGTATTCGGAAACACATTCCAACCGTACCTGAATCCCGAACCTGTAGACGATCTTCTTCATGTGGACGAGACTGCTGGAAATCGCACGAAATAGGAAGATGTGACCGGACTTCAGAACAGTTGGCACCCACGTTCAGTAATCGGAACACCTCGCAGTTGGTTAAGGAAAAGTCCCACAGTTTCACGAACGTGAGACACCTGCAGTCTAGAAATAATACCCATCAACGAACTCTACTATTGATAATCACCTTCTTGCAGTCTTGCAGCGAATGGTCATAAAAGTGAATCGTTTTGAGGGATGGTAGATTGAAAATGGACACATCTTCGCAGTTCCCCATCGACTGGGGACCAAAGGAAATTCGTTCCAAATGCTGCAAGTCATACACACGCAAGGAGGTGGGATCCAAGAACGAGCAACACAAAAGCACATTGCGGATCGATGTTGCTAACTCCGTTTGCAGCTTGATCGAGGAAAGAACCGTACTCTGAGCAGAAACCTCCCACATATTTCCAATTAAGCTCGATATAGGAATTGGCGTTTTCAGGATACTCTCGAACTTCTTCTTCATGTCGTTCCATTCATTGGTGGTTAGCGCTTGCAGGTCATCCAGTGTAGAATGATACTCCTCCAGAAGGTCGAAAACCGTGTCTGTACACAAAATGGCATCATCCAAATTGGCGGAGTATTGAAAGATCACTCCCATAATACTCTTCATCCGTTGTTTCTTGTTGAGCATTCTTTCCGGCGTCAGCAGATCATTCAACAACGAAAAGAGCCTCTGGACATCCAGAGAATGGAAACACTTCATCAGCTCTTGCGCCGTCTTCATCACCAGCTGCTTGATTGCGTCCTTCACCAGCTCGTCAGTAATTTGATCTCGATACTGCTTTGGAATAACTTGAAGAGCGTCAGCAAAACTCTTCGTGAACGTATCCACAATTCTCTTCCGAAACGCAGGTCTCGCCATGTCCCAAAGCCAAAAATACAACCTTTCCGCGTCTTCACTCTCCATCTCTGCTTCACTCATCATCTCCAGCACGTATTCTACCATCCGAGTCGGCGTCAGATACTCCCGAATCACCTCTTCCGTAACCTCATTCGATGTGGTCTCCTCGCCCATACGCCGTTCCATCACACAGTTGTGGAAAAACTCAACAATGTCGTTCCGACACGCATCACAGAGAATCTTTCCAAACTCCTCGATTACGGAGTAGGGACTCAACACTTCGCGCACACGATGACTATTCCGCATCTTGCCCCAAAAAAGAAGCGAGTCCCATTTCTTTTCTTTTAGAGTTTCTCGAATGCCCTCCTCATTCTTCCCATCGAAGGCTTCTCGAATATCTTTCGGGTCCTTCCTAGCGGTGGTGCCTTGAATGTCCTTTGGATCCCAACAGAAGGTTCCTCGAATGTCCTCCTGACTCAACTCATCGAGTCCATACGACAGCTGGATCCAGCAGTACTCCTGCCCATCCCCTCCTTCCGGCTCGTATCCCACGCCCTCCTCCAACACTCCCTGCTTCCACGTCCCGAAAATCTCCTTCACCTGCTTTCCCTTGTGAGACACTCGGATGGTGCCCTTTCCCCGCCACCGATACAAGGTGCTGAACGAATTCTCGTAGCCGCCGTTATACGTGCGTCCGTGATCGCAGTTCTCCTTCATACTCTCCTCGCTCTCGAAGCTCTTCAGAATTCTCTTGGTATCATTCAAGGCTGGTTCCTCATCTCCCTCGATAAACAGAAGCTTGCTCGGGTAGGAACGATACTTCTCGTTCTCTTTGGGATACACCGCCGCCAGTCCATGCTTCTCCAGATGTCGGTTGCGAACGCGGTAGTTGCTCATATACCTGGCTTTCCTGCTGTTGATGATGATGTAGTCTGCCTTGATGTCGGTATGAAGAACATCGGAATGCAGCGAACGGAAGAAGTAACTCCTGAAACTGCAGGGAAGCCAGTGGATTGGATGGGACATTTCGCCCATCCGATAGGAAAGAAACTCCTGAGTATCCGTAAACTCGCTGCAGAAACCGTAGTCCGTTTCATGAATCAGTTGCTTCATGACTTCCTTGGCGTTGGTATTGGTTTTCGATTCCATCTCCCTTGAGTTGCCGTTCGTGCAACATTCCATTTCCTTCAGGTTGTCAGCCGTCTTCGATATGACAAAACGAGTATCCGAATTTCTAAAGTAGACAGCAAAACCATATGCACTGTCCAATAGTGAATAGTCCTTCCGTTTGAACATGTAACGGGTATTCGGAGAATTCGGAACTGAGTACGCATACGTAATAGAATCCGTTATATTTTTCACAACTATCATAGGCGTGTTCAAACTGTGAACAGTCAACATACCAACAAAGGCGCCTCTACAAATAGTACAGAAAAGAAAAGCATCTCCGGTGGTTCTCCCAATATGAAAGAGATTCTGCAAAAAGGGAGTCACATCCCATTTCGCCTTGATTGTTGTTACAACTTCATTGTTACTGAGAATATTGACCAATTCTACATGTGAAAAATGGATAGCACGACAACTCTCATTCAATAATCTCTCATGGATATTCTGAGTTTCATATCTGCACACAAAAGGAAACGAATCGATTGAATCCAATCTTACCACCTCACTCAACATGGATGACATGAAATGAGAGGAGGAGATACACGGTTCAACCGTTTCCGAATACTCTCCTTCATCATCGCGTATTTCTCGATACTCCATACAGAATTAAAAGAAGAGGTAATGATAATGGAAATAATGGTCAATTATGGATGGTGCGGACCCAATTAGATGATTCCTGAACCTGGGTTATTCCTTCAAATGCTGTTAATACTGAATGAATAGAAAACAGATTCACTGATTTAATGATTCTGATAATGGACCCTCTAATCGCAGATACACTTCTTCGTAATCCAAGCCGTCGACATGAAGAGCAAATCCATCCTCCTCATTACTCAACGACAAATCCATAAAAGGTATCCTTAGTAATGAACTGAAGAACTGGATCAGTAACGTATTCGCCTTTCCCTCGTCTTCATAGGGCTCTACAGTGACGTTCCAACACTATCCCCACTATTCAGTGATACTAACAGACAGTTCTCCGTACAACCCGTAATACAACTCGCCTTCTGACCATATTTGACATCTACATACACCAGAGTACTCTTTGACGGATCGTTCGGATCACGCTATCTTACACAATCATCACCAATCCATACACGAATAAACGGAGGAATGCGCAACTTGTACCTTTTTACTTCATGAGACAAAATATCTGGATCTGTTGTGGTGCTCCCTTTGACTATGTAGAAGTAGCTAACCATCACCCATCAGTCCCAAACCCGACGGACTCGATTCTCCTGGTGGTGACTGTCGGTACGCCACAAGAAGCTTGCAGCGTGTACAGTAGTATCGACACTGACGCTCCAAACCGTTATCTCTTGACGTCATTCTATCCCTGAAAATACTACCTCCGAATATAGGTGTCCCCACCATATTGTAAATGATACTTGAAGTCCGTTTCGCTCTCCTACTCATTTCACGCCACCTCCGTTCTCACTTTGATTACACGCGACATATCGCGTTTGCGAATTGGAAACGTTTCAATAGGGCGTGCTACAGTCTCACAATCCAATCAATCCTACGCAGAATCATTACATACTCTCCACAGTACTTGCAGAAGCATACACTCATGTTCTGGATCAGCAACGGGTCTGTATCCGCTGGATACTCCCGAAGGATGCACTGCATGCGTTTATAATCACTCTACGTCGTCTATCCATTCCCCAACTCCCTGCCATTCGGTTTGAAAACAAACGAGTAAATCAACTATGAATCTCTCTTCGCCAACTCCTTCAGATACTGCTTCCAGTTCTTGTCTAACCGCTCCATAAACGAATCCACATCCTCCCGACTGATCCCAATCGCTGCAGCTGCCGTAAAGTATGCATGCGGATAGGTATCGTTATGGCTTCCGTAGTTGGCGAACTCATACGGTCCCACCTTCTTGGAAGTGTGATGACCGACACAGCGCGCGCCCGAAACTCCACGAGTGTAAAGCATGGCTCCAAACCGTGTGATATCCTTGTCCGTGTACTCGAAGGTCGGATCGTCGGGGTAGGGGGAATCCAGTGTAACTGCCATGGAAATGGGATTATGCTTTACATCTAAAAGACGTTGACCATATTTCTGTGCCAACGAACCAAGTTGCTCGCGCATGTAATCTACACATTCCTCTCGCCTGCTCAGCAACTCCAAAATTCCCTCCTTTCCAAAGTGCAGTAGTGTGATAAAAACATCCAGAATCGGCGACATGCTCGCTCGACCCGGATAATTCTTTCGGATCAATTCGATGCGATCCCCGCGGGGACCGTAAACAAATGCGCCTCCAACAGGCACCAAGAGATTCTTATCTGTAGAACTGACGATTAGATCGATGCGTCCGCTCCGAATGGCTCGGTCGATGCTGCTGCAGATGCTGCGGCTCTGCAGTCCGTAAGCGTTGTTCACGATCACAGGTATGTCGTAGCGCTTCGCAATGCGGCTTATAGCGACAATGTCATCCGGAAGACGAGGAGCAAACACGGAGGTTGTGGGGAGAATGCACAGAATCTCCGACGCAGGAGTTGACGACAGAAGGGTTGTGAGACCCTCCATGTCGGTGATGAGTTCATCTCCCTCCATGCGTGGCGGGAGGATGAGTGGCGTTAGTCCCGAAGTGAGGATGCTCTTCAGACACGTCTTCTGGTCCACGCGAAACCAGACCACATACTTCGCTTCCGGACGTTCCTGGCGTAGCGAAAGCAGACAGAGACTCAGAGACATGCCCGTTGCCAACGGAAGCACAATGCCATCGTTCACTTGAGTGATTCCGCACGTCCGGATATAGTCGATCGACATCTTTCGAGTCAGCTCGCAGATCAGAGACGATCCGGCCGCCTTCGGCTACTCATTACAACCACATCACAGAGATGCCTGAATTGCCGCGACATCGCCGGCGCGTCCAATTCCATGCGATAGGTGATAGTGACGCTGGGCGACCTTTCCATCATCCACACTCTCCACTTCTACGAGACTGCATCCGATCCTTCCCTCTCGCTCCCCAACGCCGCTGTTGCCTAAAAAGTTGTTGCTGTCCATGAGAGAGAGATCGTTCAAAAAGAGCCTAGTGGTTCACAAACACGCCGAGTCCTACTCAATCGACTGGTCGTCCCATCCTTTTTCTGGCAGCTTCTTGTGAGACAGCAAATCCGTCACTTGGTTTTCTCGTCGTCGGATCGCATCCCGCCCCTGATTCACGTACGTGGTGGGTATGAGGCCGCTCGCAAGAGAGAAGTTCTTTTCGTTCATGGGAATAATGATGTCATCTTGTTGACAGAAAGAGTGTGGTTCATTATCATTTCACAGAACTGAGTTGATTCAACATCACAAACAAACAAGTGTTCATTACGCCTGACCGTGGTACTTGTGCTCCTTGTTGTAGTTCTCATAGAGACTCCGAAGGACGTCACGCTTTCCGGGAGTCAACTGGACGTTCAGCTGTTTGATGGCTTCGTGCGTGGCACGTTAAGACTCCTCCCTTTCCCAGCCAAAGGATATCCGCAGAGGTCAAAGAGGTCGTTAAAGAAGTCAATGAAGACCACGCTGTTGATGTTGTGCACCTCCTTCACCTTCAGTAGGATCAGGTCGCTCTTCTCCTCGGAAAGCATGCTGTAGAGCAGCTGTGGTCAAGACACCCTCTCTCCGTCTTCGAGGATATGTTCACGCAATAGTGTTTGTAAAGCAGCGGTCGGTTCGTCATGCGCGACGAAACGCTCTTCAGCAGGTTCACGTACGTTCCCACGTGCTCGTCATTCTCCGCCATCCGTCGGAACGTCACCGAAAAGAGCTCCGTCACCCCCGCCAGCACGTTCGACACGCTGTACGTCAGCACATTCTCGCCCAGCGTCATGATCGTCAGCAGCAGTCGGCAGTAGGCCTCGAAGAGCGCGCGCGTCTCCTCGCCGTCGGCGTCCGTCTTGAACCAAGTCTGCGATGGAGATGAGCAGTCATCGATACAGGAAGAAGCGACGTCAGCTCGAATAGTAGCGACAGCTCCGTGCCCTTCACGCGCTGGCGACAGCTGCGAACCACTAGAGGTGAAACGGATGTCGGATGCACACCCTCCTCGATCACCGTCAAACACGCCACCGCCGACGACCTGTCGTTCGGCCGCTCGACGACGAGACGCACTAGAAGTGAGGCGGCGCGCGCGAGACGACCGTTCTTGCTGAGAATCAGCGGCACCTGCGAGAGGAAGGTGGCGTCGCGACAGGCGAGACCGCTCAGCAGCATCGCGTCCATGAGCGGCGTGGCCTCCAGTTCCATGGTGGACGCGAAGAAGGACTCGCTGGAGCTGCTGTCCAGGAGGAGCTGTGTCTGCGTGACCAGCGAGACGAGGAGATGTAGTGTGTGAGCGAGGCGGAGACGACTGGTGGAGTCGAGTGATGCGTTCTTGGCTTCGCACTGCGATTCCAGCTGTCGGTGAGAGATTCGAAGAGAGTGTACGGAGGAAAGAACGTTGACAGCGATTGCGTTGGGAAGGCCTCCGAGGACTCCGATGCACCATGCGATGCCCCACTCCCAAGCACGGACGTCAAGTGGTTGTGTGGATTGTATTGACTGTGATGATTGCGATGACTCCATCGACTCCACGGATTGTAACGCCTGAAGCGCCGCAGCCTCCTCGCGGACATATTGCAGACAAGTCTCCAACGTCAAGTGGTTCGCGGAGAGGAAGGACGCGAGATCCAGCGACTGTCCCGAGAAACACTCTCGGACGACCAGAAGCATGAGGCGACAGTCCGTTTCGTCTGGACGAACCGTGTCCAGTAGAAGCGACAACAGCGGCGGAAGCGAACGCGGAGAACGTGCTGCCTCCTCGTCTTTGGAGACGGGAATCACGCTGCGCACATCTTGCAGCGCCAGCTGCTTCGTGAACGCATAGGCGACCCACGGAACCGTCGATCGGGGGAGAGCAGAGTCCGAAAGCAGCAGTCGGAAGAAGGAAGCGATGCTGTCGCCTTCCACTATGTCCCACACAAAACATATTGCTACTACTTCCATCCGGCTTCTGTGCCGAAGACGCCTCCGTCGCCGCGAGAAAAGCGAGACAGTCGGGAGTGATCACCGAACACACGATAGTCGCCGACAGCTTGCGGTCCAGCAGGTAGCTGCAGAGGGCGAATGGACGGTACCGCGCCTCTTTTTCAAAGAAGGATTTCCAGCCCTCCGAATAGAGCGTGTCCGGATTGCTGCAGGAGAAGAAGGTTCGGTCAAGGAGCCATCCAGCTCATCTGAAAGGATATGCGTCGTAAAGCGCGGCACGGTCGTCGTCACGCCAATAGGCGGAGGGGAATGCCGTCAAGAAGCTTGTGAAATGTCTTTGCAGCCGCATCTCCTTTGTTTCGCGGAGACATGCCAGCAGTGTGGACGCGCCTTCGTGATACCAAAGCAGCGAGCTTACAGACATTTCGCAGCTGAGGGATCTCGAAGAAGAAGGAGGAGCGGAGAAGCTGCTGGCGAACGCACGGCTCCTGCGTCGAGTCGAAGAGACACGGACAGGGGGCGAGCACGAAGCGCATCACCTGAGAGGCGGCATTTTCGGTCAGATAGGGAACGAGAAGCGGGAGCTGCGTGAAGAGTAGATGATAGGTATCGGACCGCAGACACTAGAATGGCATCCGTATATCAACTCTACTTTCTCCTCGGTCTTGGAGAGAGAGCGATCGAAGAGGTTCTGAACAATGCGGCGACAGTCCTCCAGAAGGGCATTGTTGCAGTCCGCTCTGGTGTACGTGTCCAGAAGGACCAAACGCTCGAGAGCGAGGGGGATGACCAGATCGTTGTGCAAGTTCACCTGTGCCTCCAAGGCGCTCTCCAGCGCCGCGTCATCACTTTTTGAGCGAGCGAGGAGTGATGGCTGCTTATTGAAGAGGCAGGTGAAAGTGGACGGCACGCTGCCTCCGAAGTACACCTTCTTCAGGGAAACGTTCATGTTGCTGTGGCTGCCGACCTCTGCCTTTTGTCCGTAGACAACGGGGATGTAGACGCCGATCTTTCTCTCCGTCGCGAAGAGCTCCAGTAGCAGATGCATATAGGCGACGAAGAGGCGCTGCGAGGAGTCCGTGTGGTCTCCCATGAGCGCGTTGACGACGACGCCTCCGACCGACTCGCGGAGCTCCGCCACGAAGAGACGCAGCGTCTTGACGTTGATTTCGTTGATGATGCAGGAACGCAGCAGACAGCGCAGATACGTAAGGGCGACGAGCACCACGGACGGATGGCTGGGGAAGAGAGGGACGGAAACCGTACCTGCTGTCGAGAATGAACGGGTAGAGACAGGAGAGCACGCTGGAGACCTGCAGCGGGAGGATCTGTCGGGCGAGTCGCTCCAGACACTGCGTCACGGCGGGCCGCGTGTAGATGTCGCTCAGCTGAGCGACCTCGCTGTGGCTCAGGATGACGGAGAAGGGGCGGTTGATGTCTCGCATCTCCATGAAGACGTTAAAGATGAGACACTGGAGCGACGCCGCCGTCTCCGCCTGTTCCTCCGAGAGAGGGGAGGGCACGTGCGTGTTCATGAAGGAGACCAGCAGCGGCAGTGTGTCGATGACCAGCAGCGAGGTGAGGCTGCAACAATGTCGCAGACAGAGCAGCTGCAACCGGAAGAGCGTCGGCGCCAGCGGCATCGCGCCGATCAGCGCGATGAGGTCTCTGCAGTAGCGGAAGAGAACGCTCTCATTGGTCAGCGAGAACTCGCAGTCGCTCGCGCTCGTCTCCAGCACCGTCTCCAGCGCCTGCAGCGCCGCCGCATGCATCTCCGCGTGGGCGGGCGCTAGGTGTCAGACGAGAAAAACGCCTACTCAGCTGGCAGCAGACGCTCTGCAGCAGGTCCAGGAGGAGAATGTGGAAGTGGGGGACGCTCACGGCGTTTCGCGACTCCTTGTCGCGCTTGCGCTCCATGGAGAAGGCGGCGGGCTGCGGCAGGTGGCTGCGGCACTGGCGCCACGCCACCTCGACGACGCAGCGCAGCAGTGCGTGCAGACTCTCCGCGTTGGTGGTGGGATGCGACAACAGCGCGCGCAACGACAGCAGCAGCATGTTCACCAGCGAGCGCGGCTTCGTCGCCGCCTGATCGCCGACCACCACGATGCAGTTCGCTGCGACCGTTTCGCCCGCGTCGTCGGTGCGGGAACGCTTACTTGCCTGGTCGTCGCCGAAGAAGGAGAGGATGCCGTGAAAGAAGAGGGAGCTGTGCGAGAGTTCCTTCAGCGCCGTGCGACTCAGCGCCACGTTCTGCAGGAAGCTGCGGAAACACTGCGCGCAGAGCGGCTGCAGACGCGTCTGTCAGTGAGAGGGGAAAGAAGGAACCACTGCCGCGTCCAGCGACTGCCACGCCGCGAGGACGAAGTGAAGCGCGCGACGCACGTCCTCGACCAGGTGTTCCTGTTGCTTGCTGTTGGTGCCAGAGCTCAGACGGTAGCTTCCCAGGAGGAGAGACGCCAGAGCGACGCTCCACTCGGAGGAGCCGAGCGAGCACACGACGGACGCCAGCTGCTCCGAGGAAAACGACAAGGTCGTTGCGCTGTGGTACGCGCTGGAGAGACTCGTGTAGAGAGGAGCGGAGGAGTCTAGAGGGAGAACGGACGAGGAACGGGACAGGGAACGACGCAGTACTGGGTGAACTCCCGCAGAATGCTGTCGTCTCTGCAGCACAACGTCAGCACCGTCATTCCGGAGAAGTAGACGAGACGCATCAGACGACGCCGACTCGGGTCATCGTCCAGATGTGCACACTCTTCGCCACAGCGCTGGACGAGAGGTCCCGCCAGACTCAAAACCTCCTTCATCTCGGACTCCTCCAGATCGTTCGAATACAGCACCGACAAATAGAGATACTTCCACGCAAGTCCTCGTTGGACCAACGGGATGTTTTCCTTCTGCGAAAGACGCGCCATGTTCAAACACCTAGGTGTGATTCCATTCGATTGATGAATTGTTACCAGTGTTGAACGGACTTGTGAACCTCATGCTCCGTGACTCCCGGATAGGATGCAAGCACGATGCGTTTCAGCACATCCCCTTCGCGTTCCACGGATACAAGGGACCGCACGTCGTCTTTCAGTTCCTTAGGTAAAGAGCAGATTTGGACGCTCACGTTCAAAACCTCGGGATTCGGGAACCGTTTGAAATTGAATGTTTTGCGGACGTTCACGTAGCTTCCGAACGAACTCTTGTTCATGAGTGGCGTGTCCATGGAATGATGAGTGGCATGTATATGGAACGATGAACGGTATGTCCATGGATGAGCTGCAAATATACCTACTAAATAGTAATCTACTGCAACACCAAACTCCATCCCTAATCCAACAAACACCGGAAAGGATAAATGAAACAAGCACCGCTCAGACCTTCACCTTCTTGTCCTCGCTCTCATACTCCTCAAACTGCCCTCTTCTCTCGGCAAGCGATCGCTTCAGCAGTTTCAGTGCCGCCTGGTTCACGCCGATCCGATCCTGCAATGAACTCCGCACCCCACTCCTACGCGACTGTCGTAGAGTTTCTCCTTCATCAGCGTACGAAGCGTAATCAGCGTGTCCTGCAACTGCGCCGTCGCCTCCAACTGTTGCTACCCATGAAACACGTTCACCGCTCCCACCTCGTACAGACGGACGATGAACAGAATCGCCTTCACGCACATCTCCACCTGCTGGTTCGTCTGCAGCATCTCCGTCAGATACGTCAGCAGCTGGCAAACGTTCTCGAACGGAAGCACCAGCAGCGTGCTCTCCAGCTCCACGCGCGGCATATTGCTACACTCGAACCTCCCTTCCACTTCTACCTCACGGTGGTCGCCACATATTCCGAGGGCGACATGCCCATCATGAACACGTCCTTCTCGGGCGCAGGAAGAACCGGCTTTGTGCCGTGCGCTGTGCGCTCCGCCAGCTCCTCCTCCGTCAGCAGCGACTTGACGTACTCGCACTCCTCCTCCCACTCCTTCACCTTCTTCCGCTGCGTCTCCGCGCGTTCCAGCGTGGCGATTAGCGTGTCCGCCGCCCGCATGCTGCCGCTGCTCACGGAGGTCGCGCGCTCGCTTCCCTCCTTGTCCATCGTCACCTCGCCCGCCTTCGCGGTGCCCGTGGCCTGTTCGGCGCCCGTCGGCTGATCCGTCTCCTCCTCGATGCCGAGCACGCGCTCCCCGTCGACATCCATCGCGTCGTCGAGCTGCTCCTCCATCTCGCGCTCGCGCTCCTCCTCCAGAATCACTGGCTCGTTGCTCTTCAGGTAGATGCGGATGGCGCGGTCGTGGCCCGCTGTCACCACGAAATCGCCGAGGTGCGAGGTCGTCAGACACCAGGCCTCCCCGAAGTGCGCGCGCGTCTGCGTGATCAGCTCGAAGCGGTCGGCGTCCCAGTACTTCAGGAACCCGTCCTTGCCGCAGGAGAACACGTAGTGCGTTCCGGGAACGAAGGCGACGCTCATCACGCTGTCGGCATGGGCGAAGAAGGACTTGTGGCAGTCCCCAAAGTCGAGGCCCCAGATCTTGATGTTCTTGTCCGCGGAGCCGGTGACGATGAGCTTGTTGTCGTCGCTGATCGAGAGCGAGAGCACCGGCAATTTGTGGCCGTACAGCGAGAGGAAGAAGCGCAGCGTGTCCTCGAAGAAGATCTAGGGATGACGCAGCGGCGACGACCCCACCTTCACCGTGTTGTCCAGCAGTGACACGGCGACCAGCAGCTTGTCGCCCTCCTTGGTGTTGCTGTACTTGACGCAGAGAATGTCGTGACTCATCTTCAGCGTGCGCGTAGGAACGATCTGCAGAGAGCGGCGCTTCGTCTCGGAGTTCTGCTGGATCTCAAACTCCCAGAAGCAGAGGTTGTGGTCCGCGCCGCCGGACATCATGCCCTTGCCGTCCATGCGGACGTCCACGCTCCAGATGCTTCCCTTGTGCGCCTGGAGAGACTGTACGATGTCTCCCGTGTTCAGGTCGACGAGCACCAGCTTTCCGTCCTTGGTGCCGATCACCGCATACTTGTCTCCCGGCAGCAGGCAGCAGCACAGTCCGCCCTCCACGTCGATGCTCCGCACACACTCCAGCGACCGGATGCTCCACATGCGTGCGTCCTTCTGTCCCACCGACAGCAGCAGGTCGTCCGTCGAGAAGAGCGCCAACGCACGCACGTCGCTGCGGTGGCCCGCCAGACTCAGCGACAGCACCTTCTCGTAGGAGCCCGTGTTCTCGGCTCCCTTCCCCTCCTCCTCCTTCGCGGGCGCGTTGTGTCTCCCAAAGCGGTAGAGCTGCATGCTGTTGTTGTTCAGCCCGAAGAGTATCTCCACCTCGTCGCTCCCCACGAGGACGCGCCCGAAGTCGAAGGACGTCAGCTTGTGCGTCGTGTTGACCGTGGAGACCACTTCCAGCAGGTCCGAGCACTGCACGTTGCTCACGCCCGTTTCGCCCTTCTCCTTGCGGCGCTTCACGCGGCGCTTCATCTTCTTCGCGCTCTCGGACACCGAGCGCACGCGGTACAGGATGAACTGCTTCCCCACGTTCTACGTGTGAGAGAGAGACGCGTCTCTACGTAGTATCCCAAGAGCTCTCCCGAGGCGTCCACCGCGAGCTGCCCCGTTCGACCGCTCTTCGGCACCGTCACGCATCCGCGATACTCCAGAACGTGCTGCATCTTCTCCGCATCTGCGTCCGCGTTTGCATCCGTGTCGGCGGTGGCATCCTCGGTCTCTCTGCTCAGCACGCGCGGCTCCTTGTAGACGTTGAAGAGACGAAGACTCTGGTCGCTGCTTCCGGTCAGAATACAGTACTTCGTTAGCGCTCCCTCCCCGCTAGGCTCCTTAAACCCCTTCTGCTGCAGTGCCGCGATGGACCAAATCTCAGTTCGGTGTCCAATGAACGTATCCATGCAATACTGACCATCGATCGACCACACCTTCAGCAGCGTGTCCTTGGACGCCGAAAGAAGCATGCGGTACTCCTCGATGAAGAGGACGCTTGTCACCATATCGCGGTGTCCCTTCAAGCGACAGATGCCCGTCTCTCCAATGAGGTCCCAGAGGACAATCGTGCAATCGTTGGACCCCGACGCTAGTTGGTTTCCCTCCGCGTTGAAGCACAGGGCACTAATCGCCTTCTTGTGGCCCTTCAGCCGCACTACAGTGACACTCCGGAAGAAGTCGTACATGTCATTTCCTTCTTCTCGATATCCCAGAGCCGAATCGTTCCATCCGAATAGCCAACAGCAAATTGGTTTTTCTTCGGACTTCTGCAGATATTGGACACTTCGGCGTCTCCGTCTCGCAGTCCGCACACCTACAAATTGAAAAACAGCGTGACAACCCACTTTCGTTCCCAGTTTGATATTCCAGACAGCCACCTCTTCGAGTGCCCCCGACACGGCCATCGTACCGTCGTGGCTGAACGCGACATTCGCGTTGGGCGACGCAATCAAACCCAATGTGCTGTCGAGCGTATATCTCTGATAGCTGTGCTGCATCTAGTAGAAAGAGTTCGCCTGAAACCAATCAGAGATTGTCTGTGACTCTTCCGAGAGCAACGGAAATTGGCGGAAAATGGGGAGCCGGTCAAAATAGGGGGTTTTCCTTGATAGAATGAGAAATGGAGAGAAATGCGACTATGAATAGAAAAAGGGAAGTGGACGACATCCTGAGGTTTTCTCCTCCAAGTGTCATCATCATTCAATCCTATGGAGGAAGAGGCCGAATCCAGCATAGTGATACCCTCTAAAGAGGATGTGAATGCGCTCAGTAAATTGGACGTGTTTTGCGATGATGAACAGTTCGACGCGTTTTGAAAGAGTTTATTGCAAGCAAGCTTGTGGTGTTAGAGAAGAGGATATCTGTATCTGCGAAGGAGTGAATGTGACAAGTAGGAGCGTTTTGTTCAATCAGGAAAGTCTGTTCCATCCTACGTAGCAGAGGTGGTATATTGGGTGTAATCCTGATTGTCTAGGCCACTGTGAATGTGTATCATGAGTTTGAGCGAGTGTGTGATAAGTATGTCGGCATGTTTGAGCTGTACTGTGAGAAGAATATCTACCTATCTCGAGTGGCTGACGATCATGTGATGATGCGAAGACTGGAATGATGGGTAGATAACGCCACTGAACTCTTGTTCCGAGGAAGAGAGGGAGCTGGACAAGAAATTGGAGAAGAGGAAGCTGGAGTTGCTAGAGGTAGGGGAATGACTTGTTGGTAAGAGGGCAGTGCTACCGTAAGAAGAATATTCTGGAGTTGCAGAGGCAGCTGATTCTCTCGGATTTTGGGAAGTCGTTGGCGCGTCTGGGTGTGATAGCGGAAGAGTTTCCGATTGACAAGCTGCAGGAGGACATTCAAGCCTTTAAGCAGTGTCAGACAGTGTGTCGTAATGCCAAGGGTTGGGATGGTCCGTGGGAGTTATAAACAGATCTGATGGATGTTCTTCAGAAGGAGACTGGATCGCAATCTGTATGGGATCAAGAAGAAGGAGTGGCTACATCTGACATGATACAAGGACTGATGAAGCGTTTTGATGAGGCTGGACTATTGTAATCTCTACTGTTTATGAACAAACACGTTACTTGCGAACAGGCAAGTCCTTTGCATCCAGATCGTTGACAGATACTCGTTGACTCTGCAAGATCATCTTGAGATCTCCTCGCTTCTTTGGTATGGAGGTGTTAACGGTCGTAGTTTGAGGAGTTGGTACTGGCTCCGGAGGTGAAGACTGTTGAGGGCAGTACTGTTCAACTTGCTTCTGTAGTTCCTTCAACTTCTCCACAGCAGCTAGCTTTTCTTGCTTTTCCTTTTCTTTCAGTTTCTTCAGTTTCTTTTGTTCAGCCTTCTTTTTCTGTTTCTCTTGAAGCTCTTTCTGCTTCACTTTTTCCTGTCTCTTCAGTTCGGCTTGTTTCCTTCGTTCCGCCTTTTCTCGTTTCTTTTGCTCGGCTAGTTTCTTTCGTTCCTCTTTCTGCTGTCTCCTCAGCTCCGCTTGTTTCCTTCGTTCCTCTTGCTTTCTTTGTTCCTCTAGTTTCCTTGCCTCCTCCGCCTTTCTCCTCTCTTCCTCTGCCTTCCTTTTTGCTTCTTTTTCGGCCTTCTTTCTCGCCTCTTCTTCAGCTATCCTTTTCGCCTCCTCCGCCTTTCTCCTCTCTTCCTCTGCCTTCCTTTTCGCTTCTTCTTCCGCCTTCCTCTTCTCCTCTAAATATCTCCTTAATTCCTCCATCGCTCTTTCCAGTCTCAGTTCTTCTTGTCTCTTCGCCTCTCTTCTCGCTTCTTCTTCCGCCTTCTTTCTCGCCTCTTCAGCCTTCCTCCTCGCTTCTTCTTCCGCCTTCTTCTTCGCCTCCTCAGCTTTCCTCCTCGCTTCTTCTTCCGCCTTCTTTCTCGCCTCTTCAGCCTTCCTCTTCTCCTCCTCAGCTTTCCTCCTCGCTTCTTCTTCAGCCTTCCTCCTCGCTTCTTCTTCAGCTTTCCTCTTCGCCTCTTCCTGTTGCTTCTTCAACGCAGCTTGCCTTTCTCGCTTTTCCTGTTTCTTCTGTTTCTTCAATTCCGCTAGCCTCTTCTGCTCTTCTACACGCAGCTTATCAAATGACGATATGCGTTCACCAATCATCTTCCTCAGCGCATCGTACTCATCATACGACTTAAAGAACTGTAAACACTCCTGCTCTATACTCTTCAGCTCCATAGCCCTTGCCCAAGCGAGACGCGATTTGTTCTTCCACATGTTGGACGGAGTCAACGAAACAACATCCTTCATTGTAAACTCCGACGCTTCCTCTTTCTTCTTGATAGTTGCGAAAAGTGGAATACAAAGTAACGAAGGAGGGGATTCCTTATCGCCTGTTACCAGAGACACCCTGTCGTATGCAGAGTACTGATAAACCCACTGCTTGCCATTCTTATCTCGTATGACCACCTTCCCAGTTGGGTGGTCATGGTCATACTCCACCAATGTTGTGCGCTGCGATTCCAGAAACACCATCATTCCATGTAGCATACCATCCAAAAAGTTCAACCCCACCATATCCTCCCCATCCCCATCTCGTAGAGAAGCGAGCCCGATGCGTTTTCCTGTAGACCAATGAGAAACAAAGACCAGTTTCTTTCCCATCACACACGCCTCCTGCTTACTAACTCCTGAGTACAGTTTTCGATTGTATTCTTCGTCATCAGGTGTCAGCGATAACGATTCCAGGATATTCTTTTTCTTATACAATAGGGAACCCACACACGCATCAATTTCCTTTAACATAGAGAGAATGAATGAACAGGTGATAATGAACGCGCTTTGGAAAACCGCGGGTATTTCTTCTTCGAGGGTCAAACGAATCCGTTGAATGTCTAGTCCATGTCGGTAAAGTCAACCAATGGAAAACGAAGGAAGTCCCATGGAAGGTTTCGAGAACCCGGAATTCCCATTCACTTTAGAGAATACACGCACGGTGATGGATGAGAGAGGCAAAACAAATAGCAATATACTTTGTCTCATTTGACGCATCCTCCATCCTCTTTTTCAAGAAGGCAACGCCATTCGATACCGATGCTCTTGGATTATCAATTAAAGTGATTTGAAAACAGTTTCACTTCCTGCAGACATAGAAAAGTGCGAACGAAGAGGAGGTAGATAAAGCTCTTGACATGTATGCCAAATATAGAATATTCGATATCAACCGAAGGAAGCCAATCGATTGTCGGGCGATTGCCATTTGATTGGCCGATTATGGGTCGAATGGACGCAATGTATTTGTGGTTTGGTTTTTATTTGTGAAGGTGGGTTTTTCGACCTCTTTGTTCGGTATTGAATTGCACTTTAACTTTAAAGACACAAAAGAGGTCACTCTTTTTATCTTTTCTTGTTATATTTGACTTAGTTTTGTATTAAGCAGTTAATAGGAATGGATAAGTGTTTTAGAAGGTAGGTTTCGAATGCTGGTGCGTAACGGTGGTAGATTGATTTGCTTGCTGCTGGCTGTTTCTGCCGTAGTAGCAAGTGTGAATGATAAAGCGAAATTCGAGTCCGTGGTGATGGTGAACAAGGACGTGGTTATTACCGATTCCAAGTTCGCCTGGCTGCCTACGGAGGAGATGCGTTTGTCGTGGGGCAGCCACGACGGTGCGAGTGGCAAGTGGGGCTTTGTTTCTGCGAGTGCCCCGTACTCTCCTGTTTCGCACGTGTCGGGCTCGGTTTACAGCATTCTCGACGGTGACAATACTACCGGATTCATTTGGGAGGCCGTTTCTCAGAATGAGGAGTGTCCCGAGGGTAGTATCAACTGTGTTGAGGACGGTGCTATGGCAAGGTAGGAATTTGAATGTGGAAGTGAGTTGTAGGTATAATCAGGCTGAGGGCGGCTTGGTGTGCTACGATTCGGAGAACCAGCTTTGCTCTTCCAACTGCCATTTCTGCAACCAGCTTAGTGCTTCCGTGGTGTTCGATACCGAGAAGCTGACGATGGTTGAGAAGGTTGGCGTGTTTGTGCAGAACGCTGCCAGTGCTCCTCGTGCGTGGACCGTGTCTTATTCGTTTGAGGGTCCTATGGGTCCTTGGACGACGTTCGGTTCGTATGAGATGACGGAGCTTGCAGAGGGAGAGGTTTCGGTGGCGGAGCAGCAGGGAAATGTTGTTGCAGCTCGCTACTGGAAGGTGGAGATTACGTCCAATTGGGGCGCGTCCTCGGTGGAGCTGAAGGAGGTGCGTTTCTTTGGAACGCAGAACGAGGTGGAGTCGGAGAACACGAAGGAGGTGACGATCGACGGAACGAATCTGGAGGCTTCGGATTACGTTCTGAAGTACACGTTCCACGGTGAGGCTCCGCTGTACGTGAACGGCTACACGCTGTCGGTGGTTCGCATCAACTCGGTTGATCTGGATATTGGTTCGACGGGTGATAAGAACGTTCTTGTGGTTGGTCAACCGAAGACGTTCTATGTGAGTATCAGTAACCATGATGACGCGAGCAACGATAGCGTGAAGTACGTCATTGGAATGGACTGCAATGCTCCCGCTTTTGGAAGCGAGATGCCTGTTGTGAACAACACGTTCACGGTGCTGTTCACGGAGTCGACGGATGAGGAGCTGCGTCTGTGCTATCGCATGCAGTTCGACGAGTCGTACGTTCCCGAGGACTACTTTTTGATTCCCGGAACTTTCTCTCTGCAGATGAGAGACGTGTTCAATCTGACGGCGCTGCCTGGAGCGGACGGATCGGTGGGAGCGAACGACTTCGCCATCAAGGACGTTCCGAAGGTGTGGCGTGCGAACGTGCTGGGTTCCTCCGTGGACGATCAGATTGGTTTCCAAATTAATGGACAGTGCGAGATGGTCCCTTACGTGGTGAGCGGATTCACGTACACGTTCCATTATGATTCTGTGGAGGGAGAGGAGGTGTTCCCTCTGTGCTACAAGTTTGTTGGCGAGGAAGTGGTCGTGTTCCCCGAGATTACGGTCCGCGTGGGACATTTGGACACGCTGACGTCCACGACGGGTTCTCCCAACGTATTGATGATTCATTCTTCGAAGAGTTTTGCTGTGCAGGGCGTGGCTGTGGCGGATGGCGACAAGCTGTTCTTAGCTGCGGAGTCCTGCGAGGCTCCGGAGGAGGTCGTCACGGTTACCAATGGTGCCGTGATGCTCTCTGCCTCGACTGCTGGCGCGCTGCATGTGTGCTACAAGTTCGCTACGGAGCCTTTCTATTTCTCGCCGGTGACAGTGAACGTGTACGACGTTGAGCTGAATCCGTCTTCTGGAGATCCTCTGGTGTTGGTGGTGGATCAGGCGAAGACGTATGTTGTGAATATCAACGGACCGGATGCGCATCTGTTCACGGGTTATCTGTCTCTGGTGCTGGGTGATTCGTGCTCGGGAGAGGCGATTTACCAGTCTCCGATGTCGGAGGCGCCGGTGATTCGTATGGACCACTACTACGAGTCGTCGCATCTCTGCTACACGCTCGTTCATGAGAGTGTGGAGGAGCCCGCAAAGGATTTTGGCGCGGTGAGCATGAAGGAACTTTGGGATTTGAAGATTGAGAACAGCGAGAAGGACTTCTTGATCAGCGAGAAGACGACGGATGTGTATGCCACGGGTTACGGCATTACGAATGGAGACAAGGTGTTCCTGGTGAACTCCACTGCCTCCTGCGAGAACATCCCTGAGGAGACGTTTGCGGTCCGCAGCAAGGTGGCGGCGGTGACGCTGTCACAGGGTTCTCGTTCGACCATGAAGATGTGCTACCGTTTCCTGTCGGAGTCTCCGATTGCGGTTGAGCGTGAGATTAAGGTATATGGCGTGGAGACGGATCTGAACGCCTACTCGTTTATTAACATGGTCTCGTACTTCCACTTGGAGGCTATTCCGACCATGACCGCGAATGATATGTTCACGTTTGTGAAGGATGCGAATGCTTGTCCTACGGACGACGCTGCGTACACGCTGGCGAAGGTGAATTCGCTGAACGAGTTCATGTTCAGCAGTAGCACGATCAGCTCGTTTGTGCTGTGCTACAAGTTTGCGGGACTGAACGAGATTTCTCGTTTCCCTTCGATTCACACCTTGGCCATCGATCGTGTGGTGATGCACTCGGACGATGGTCTGCCGAACACGGCCTTCACGTATGTGACTAAGAGCCTTCGCTTCGAGGGAAACAAGGTGCGTGCGGGTGATCGCGTGAAGTTTGTGGAGAACAGCTGTGAGGAACCTGATTTCACGAATCCTAGTTCGGGCTATTACACGCTGTCGGAGGAGAAGCGCGTGAGTCTGACGTACACTCGCCCGGCGGAGAAGCTGATCATGTGCTACAGCTTCTCGGTGTACGATGAGGAGCCCACGTTCTACCCGTTCCGCAACGACGAGTTTTCGATGCACGTGGTGGGTGTCCAGAATGTGACGGTAAGTCGTGGAGATGCGTCCGTTCTGATTTCTGGCGTCCACAAGGCCTTTACGGTGAATGCACTGGAGGTGACTCTGGAGTCGCTGTTCTTCGTGGAGCAGGAGGCGAGTTGCACGATGGAGAACGCGCTTGAGGGACGTTCCTTCGCGATGGAGGAGGGAGAGGCGATGGTTCTGTACGCTGGTTGTTTCGCGAACCAGACCTTCAAGATGTGCGTGAACTTTGGATACGGTGATAAACACTTCATCGCGAACATGACGAACCAGGAGCTGGAGATCGTGACGTTCACGTCGGTGGAGGCGATCAACGGAGCGAAGGACGCGGTGGTAGCTCTCTTCGACAAGGAGCTGGGTGTGGAGGGCTGCAACCTGCGCAGCAGCGATGTGTACACTGTTTTGGACTCGGACTACGTTGCTCTGGAGGATGGAAGAGCGTACTACGAGAACGATCGCCTGTACGTGCGCGCCCCCGTTTCGCGTGTGGGTCAGGAGATTCGCCTGGCTGTGCAGATCCGCAACGAGCCTATGATCAATTTGGATTCTTCGATCTTCCGTGCGAGAGTGTATGGTGTTGCGGGATTCACGAAGGATTCGTTTGTGATGCGTAACAGCGACGTGCTCGGTTTCACGACCGCGTACAACGTTCCCTACTCGGTGTTCTTCACGTCGTCCGAGGACGAGACCTGCGAGAGTGCTTCTTCCATTCTGGCGGCGCCGCTGTCCTACACGAACTTGACGAGAGACGAGCTGGCGTACGACCGCGTTCTCTACACGGCGAGCCAGGAGGTTACGTTTGCTGCTTCGACGCGTGACGAGTACTACTACGCGTGTGTGAAGTTTGGCGACGAGGAGTACTACCGCTATGGTCCGAACGTGGACTCCAATCACCAGGTGAAGGTGTATGTGAAGGGTGTGTACGAGTTCACTCCTCTGGCGGAGGGTGTGACTGCGAACAAGGTAGTTGCGGACAAGCCCAAGGGTTACCACTTCAAGGTGAGTTCGGGCGATACGGAGACGGAGAAGCTTGCCTGGGTGAAGATGAGTGAGGACTGTGCAGACGCCTTTGCGTCGGCGACCACTCCGGAGTCGTGGAACGGTATGGAGGACACGCTCCGTGTTTTGATTGGACACGAGTATGCTGCCGGAATGATGAAGATGTGCTACTGGTTCGACGGCGTCCTTGTGTCGTACCCCGAGTTCTTCCTGGAGGTGTTGTACCTGAAGAGCTTCCAGTTCGTGGAGGGCAACGACAGAACTCCGAGCACGTCGAGCATTGCTGTGATTCACCACAACAAGTACGCGTACCCGATCACGATTCCGGACTTCGCTACGCTGTCCCACCAGAAGGAGGAGGTGAAGTTTGTTGGCGAGGACGAGACGTGCGAGGCGGAGCGCCCTGTGTTTATGATGCAGATGGACGGTCGCTTCCACATCAAGGATAATGGCGAGATGCCTGCGACGGGTCGTCTCTGCTTCAAGTTCGAGGACGAGGACTTTTATCTGTTCGAGGAGTACACGCTGACGATGGTGCAGCTGCGCGGACTGATTGCGTCGCGCGGTGCGGACTATCGTGTGGTGTCGGGTCATCCGAAGAGCTTCGCCTTGGATTGCGACAACTGCGTGAGCAGCGACGCGATCTTCTTCACGGCGTCGAAGGACGAGTGCGAGAAGGCGTTCTCCCCGGCATTCTCCTTCCCGCTGTCGGCGGCGGGAGGCAATCTGACGTTCCTGTTCAACCCCAGCACTCCTGAGTTGAAGCACCCCGGAGACTACTTCGTGTGCTACCGCCTCAACCGCTACTGGGATGTGGACGCAGACACGAACACGCTCTTCTTTGAGACGAAGGTGACAGTGGCGCACATTGAGATGCCCGTGGCTGTGAAGGGCAGTTCGTACTACGTGGTGGCTGGACAGGAGAAGACGTTCAACTTTGCCACGTCGGTGGGTGTGTCGGACAAGGACATGTTCACGTATGTGCCTCTGGAGATGGAGTGTCCTTCGGAGTGCGTGACGCACTGCTTCGAGGTGGAGAATCAGCACGGAGCGGTGCTGTTCCAGGAGCACTCGGACGATCAGGAGCTGCACATGTGCTACTACTTCGACGAGGAGGAAGAGGGCATTCTGTACGACAGCTACCGCCTGAAGGTGCAGGGTCTGATTGAGCTGCAGTCGTTCCCCTCGGCTACGGTTGCGTTCAAGAACTCGGTGAAGAACGTGACGGTGATTGGATCGGGCGTGAATCGTCAGGACAAGGTGAAGTACATGAAGAACCGTGTGGACTGCGCGAGCGAGGAGCAGTCGGATATCGCGGCGATGGCGGAGGTGCGCTACGTGAACGGAGAGTACATGTATTCGGTGACGCTGTCTCAGGAGACGACGGAGACGAACCCTGAGTACGTGATGTGCTACAAGTTCGGATCGGAGCCGTGGGCTCGTTACGATGAGTACAACCTGCGTGTGCTGCGCATGAGCATTGACGATTACCCTGAGTATTATTCCAGTCGTAAGGCGATTGTGGATGAGCGCAAGCGCTTCATGATTACGCCTCTGGACAACTGGGAGCATACCTACATTCGTTTTGTGAAGGAGACGGACAACTGCACGGCTGAGGGTGTTCTGATGCGTGTGTACGACGAGAATGACGACTTTGAGGAGATGCGTGCTGCTCCGATTCGCTTCGAGAACGAGACGTTCTTCCTGGACGTGGCGTTCCGAGAGAACTCGGCTCCCAGCTTCTTCAAGGCGTGCGTGATCTTCGGCAACGGTGAGAGTTCGCAGGATAAGGTGGAGGACTTCACGGTGCTGGTGGCGGACCCCGTTCGTCTGGGAACGAAGCACTTGGTTTCGGGCGTGGAGAAGCTGGTGACGGTTCCTGGCTACGGCCGTCATCACGAGGATCTGGTGTTCGTGTCGGAGGAGGATTGCATGGATCCGTCCGTGGAGGGCTTCAACGCGACGAAGGACGGTTTTACCATCATGCGTGCGTACGCGAGTCCCGAGGAGCCCGTGAAGGTGTTCAAGGTGTGCTACCAGATGCGTCGTGAGCGTCGTGTAGAGGTGTCGACGCTAACGCTGGTGACGATGGAGGATGCGATCAACGTCAACTTTAATGGTGCCAACTCACATCTGCTGCGTGGCATGTACCCCGAGAATATCCGTTTCTCGGTGAAGGGCTACACACCGGAGCTGGGTGCGGGTCGCGTGATGTTTGTGGATGCGAGCCAGAATGTGTGCGATGAATCGTCTGCGTTTACCATCTTCTCGCTGGAGGAGACGAGTCCTTCCAAGGTGGTGCCTGCCAATGAGGTGCTGCAGGTGGAAGTGAAGGCTGGCGGCAACATCAACGCGGAGACGTACAAGGTGTGCTACAAGCACGGTGAAGAGGACGCGTACCTGATGTATCCGTTCACGTTCACGATGCTGGTTGCGAACAACGTGACGGTGAGTCATGGTTCATCGTCGCTGTTCGTCGTAGACCAGGAGAAGAGCATCATGGTGAGCGGCGTGGGTCTGGAGAGTGAGGACGTGTTCTACCTGAGCACGACCGAGTGTCAGTCTCGTGACGGTTCGCTGTTCAGCAGCTCCATGAGCGAGATGCCGGCGAATGTGATGTTCTCTGGCGATAAGGAGTATAGCAACCTTCATGCTTGTCTGTACTCTGCGTCGTACGGCCTGGACGTGAGCGTGTTCCTGGGTCCGGTGGAGTGGCGTCCGAGCGTGGCGTCGAGTCCCGAGGTGGCTCCTGTCCACGACATGGGCGGTCGCATCGTGTTCAACACGCCCACGCAGTTCAAGGCGGAGGGTCGCTTCGTGAGCAACGACGATGAGGCGAAGTTGATTCCCGAGTGGGGAACGTGCGACAGTGCGCCGGTAGGTCCGATTGGTCGCGTGGACAACCACCGCTTCGTGCTGAACTTCAACGATCCTTCGGAGACGCTGCGCAGCGGAGTGCGTGTGTGCTACCGCTACGGCTCAGAGATGTGGATCGGATACCCGACGGTGTATGTTCCCATTTTCATCGACATCGAGATGGAGGACCAGTCGAAGGCGATTGTGGGCGTGAAGCAGCGCTTCGTGTTCCGCGGCGAGTACATCCAGTCTACGGACCACTACAAGTGGGTGAAGAAGAGCGCGACCGCTTGCGCCGACGACACGTCGGACGTGGAGGGCTTCTTGGAGCCTTCTCTGCGCAGTCTGACTTCGGAGGCAGACGCGTTCTACGATGACGTAACGTTCACGAAGTCGTCGAAGGGCGAGGAGCTGTCGCTGTGCTGGCAGTTCACGACGGGACCCTTCTACAAGCTGGACCACCTGAATCTGAATCTGCTGTCGATCGATTCGTTCGCGGCGAAGTACGGAAGCAGCCATGCGGTGTTCGTGGACCTTCCGAAGACGTTCGAGATTGAGGGTTACGGCCAGAGCGTGAACGATACGGTGGTGCTGGCGGCGGCTTCCGATGAGAAGTGCGAGACGGTGCTGGCGTCGTTCCGTCCTCGCTCGTTCCGTTCGGTGGACCTGCTCCTGACGTTCTACAGCGCTAGCGGCTTCATGGTGTGCTACAAGTTTGCAGAGAATGGCGTGCAGCCTCTGTACCACAGCCTGAAGACGGTGGAGGCGAAGCTGTCGTACCCGGACAAGATGTTCCTGGAGGAGGAGTACACGTACACTCTGACGGAAGGCAAGGGCACGTCGGAGAAGGATTCGATTCTGTTCGCGGTGGAGGAGAGCGGTTGCTACGGCAACGGTACGCACTACGAGGTGTCGAACTCGAAGTTCGCGGTGCTTCTTCTGGAGGTGCCTGTGGAGGGCGAGGGTGACTACCATGTGTGCTACTGCTTCGATGAGGACTGCTACTTCACGCGCTACGAGACGCACGTGCTGCACATTTCGGACGTGGCTTCCTCAGAGGGCAATCCTCACGGACTGGTGTTGGGTCTGGCGAAGCCGTTTGTGGTGTCGGGCGTGGGCATGAAGGAGGGAGACGAGGTGACGTTCAAGTGCGATGCGGCGTCGCTGTCGTTCCCTGTGACGAACGCGGAGGTGGTTCCTGTGCTGACATCTGCGTTTGCGACGGCGTGCGCGGAGCCGACGCTGGAGTACGCGTTCGGTTCGCTGCGTCACGCGTTCGATCTGAAGTACAAGGTAAGCATGGTGAGCAGTGTCCAGAACGCGATTGTCCTGGAGAACGTTCCCACATACGTGCAGCTGGACGGTCGCTGGATTGCGGTGGACGACCGTGTGAAGCTGGCGGTGGAGTCGTGCGAGGAGGAGGCGGCATCGTTCCCCGTGGAGCAGTCGGCGACGACGTTCCACACGACGGTGGTGCTGGAGACTGTGGAGGCGGACCAGGTGAAGGTGTGCTACCTGTTCAAGGAGGAGCTTCGCTATGCGGACACGGGCTTCACGATGCAGACGAAGGCGGTGAGCGTTTCTCACTTTGAGAATGACGCTGTGGTGGTGAACTTCCCCGAGCGTGTTCTGATTTCGGGTCACGGTCTGTCGACTGCCGATAAGCTGATTCTGGCGAGCGACGCGGAGTGCACGGAGGTGGCTGCGTTCTCGGTGGTGGTGGAGGAGGGCACGTTCCACGCGGATATCACGGTGGAGGAGCCTGCTGCGAGCGTGTACATGTGCTACAAGTTCGTTGCGGTGCCCGCGTTCTACCTGGGTTATTCGTTCCGTGCGTCGACGATCAGCCGTCTGTCGCTGGAGCGCATTATCAACCGCGTGCCCACCACGTTCACGGTGGAAGGACCAGTGGTTGGCGATCGTATTGCCTTTGTGGGTGCCGGTGAGGCGTGCGGTTCGTCGTCGATGGTGTTCACGCTGGACGAAACGATGGAGGTGAGCGCGACGCTGGTGTTCCCGGAGCTGGTTCCTAGCTACGCGGACGTGTGCTACGCGGTGAACAGCCATTGGAAGACGCTGTTCCAGCTGCCTGTGCTTGGTCTGAGCAATATCGTTCCCGAGAGCATTGTCGCTGACAAGGAGTACACGTTCTTCGTGAACGCTACGCACGTGAGCGGTGATTGCGAGGAGAACAAGCTGACCTTCTCGGAGGACTGGATTAACTACGGCTGCGACTACACGAACAATCTGTACACAGGTCGTTTGGAGTCGCTGTTCTCGGAGGAGGCGACGTCGCCGGTGCTGCTGGGAGGAATCGGCAGCAACGCGTGCAGCAGCCGCCTGGGTCCGAACGGCAACTACATTGTGCTGAACTTTGGTCAGTGCATGGATGTGACGCGTTTGGAGATCACGGCGCAGGCGACAACGTCGGACGTGAAGACGCTGCGCGTGTACTCGGCTGCGAACGAGGAGCTCCTATTCACGGAGGTTCTGTTCGCCGATAACGACAACTATGTGGCGCCAGGCAATAACACGAAGTCGCTGGAGTTCTCGGGCCGCATGATGAAGTTGGAGTTCGCTGAGAACAGAGGCCACAGTGTATACACGACGGTGCGCAAGATTGCGCTGTACGGTCACCCGTGCACGTCGACGTCGAGCTTCGCTGTGAAGTACGTGGCTCCCGAGGCGTCGTGCGAGTCGGAGACGGAGGAGTTCCCTGTGTCGGTGTGCACGAAGCGATTCACGCACACGTTCAACAGCAGTTACGACGAGAAGATGGTGTGCTTCAAGCACCCTTCGTACCCGACGTACGTGGCGTATCCCAACCTGCGTATGACGATGAAGTATATCACTGGTTTTGCGGGCAGCAACGTGCTTGCTCTCGGCACGCATCGCTATGTGTCGCTGCAGGGCAAGGGCATTGAGGCTGGAGACGAGGTGAAGTTTGTGGCGGAGGACCGTCCGTGCACGGACAACGTGCCGGTGTTCAATGTAATTGCGAACAGCTCGGTGCTGCTGAGCGGCTTCGAGACGACGGGTCGCTACGTGATGTGCTACCGTTTCGTGAACAGCATTGACTCGTTCATGCGCTACGACAATGTGATTCTGAACGTGGTGGAGGCGTCGGTGCTGTCGGTGACGCCGAATCTGGCGCTGGTGAACGTGGAGACGCGCATCCACTTCGAGGGATCGGGCATCACGGAGTCGGATACGTTCAAGTTCGTGACTTCAGACAAGTCGTGCAACGAGGAGACGGACGCGTCTACGGTGTTCAGCGTGGACATGCGTGGCTACGCTATGGTGTTCTTCACGGAGCCGCTGTCTTCGGGCAAGGTGTGCTACAAGTTCGGTCTGTCGGACACGTTCACGGACGTGAACCTTCTGTTTGAGGTGTATAAGGTGAATGCGATTCAGCCGTCGGTGTTCGTTTCGGGCGTGCCGGAGACGGTGACGTTCTCTGGAATCGGTATCACGGTGCGCGACTCGTTCGGTTTCGTGGAGCATGGAGTGCCTTGCGAGCTGATGGAGGAAGTGTACTCGCTGACCAATGCTGTGGTGGATGTGGTGAACGGTGAGGTGACGCTGCAGCGCGGCGGCATTGTGGTGAGTGCGCCGGTGGAGACTCGTTTGGACGTGTGCTACAAGCTGTTCGCGATGGATTCGTTCATTGTGCTTCCGGGCACGCCGGTGGTGACGCCGAACGTGATTTCGATGCACAACGAGGAGGACGAGGCGGATCTGTTCTACGTGAGCAACAAGCCGATGTCGTTCATTGTGCATGGACCTGCTGTGGGTCGTGAGGAGGAGGAGAAGCTGCGTCTGGTGGATCCCACGGTGGAGGGCTGCGATGACTACTTGCTGGAGGTGCCTGCGATGCGCCAGGTGGACGGATACGCGCGCGTGTCGATGACGCTGAACGTGGATTCGCAGAACGTGCTGGGCGTGTGCTACCGCTTCCATGCGATTGGCTTCCAACGCATGAACGTGATGATTCCTGTGCTGAAGGTGAACATGGTGTACAACGGCGAGAACACGCTGTCGTCGGTGTTTGTGAACACGGTGAACACGTTCTCGGTGGACGGTTTCAGTCTGCAGACGGGTGACCGCATGAAGTTCGTGGACCGTCTGGGTCAGTCGCAGTACTCGTGTTCGAGTTCGGGCGACGCGCTGCACGGTCAGGAGCCGGTGACGATGACGCTGAGCTGGAACGGACGGACGGAGGGTGCGTTCCGCTTCACGATTCCTGGTCGCGACCTGGCGCTGTGCTACTACTTCGCGTCTCACAACCAGTACGTGCTGTACAGTACGATCCGTCTGGACGTGATCGACGTGGCGTACGAGAGTGAGGACGTGGCGATTGTGGGCGAGCCGTACGAGATGGAGTTCACGGGCGTGGGCCAGCAGGTGGGCGACTTGGTGATGTGGATGGAGAGCGAGGCATCTGCGTGCGACCCGACGTCGCCGTACGTGGTGACGGAGACGAAGTCTCTGGACGAGTACAAGAAGGTGTCGTTCATGTTCACGACGACGTACCGCGGCCTGCAGCTGTGCGTGAAGACGTCGAACCAGCCGTGGGCGCTGATGACGGAGTACAGACTGGACGTGTTGGGCGTGACGTCGGCGGAGATTCCGGACTACGCGGCTTGGCAGGATGACGAGCGCTACACGATTATGGCGCACGCTCCTACGACGATGATTTTCAACGACCACGATGCGGAGGATAAGGCCAAGTTCATTCCTGCGGAGAATGACTGCGAGAGCGATCTGGGTGTGTGCGGACTGATGACGGTGTCGAACAGTTCGTCGGTGGTGCTGGACTGCTCTGCCACGCAGCGCGTGGTGCTGTGTTACTACTTCGCTCGTGCGCACATGTGGAAGAAGTACACGAATGTGGAGTTGACGGTGAACGGTCCCACGAGCCTGTCGACGCATCTGGACGTGGAGGGCGACGACATGGTGGCTTCGGTGGTTCTGAGCGGAGTCAACGTTGCGGGTCAGTGCAGCGCGATGGACATTTCGGAGGATGCGACGCTGATGAGCGCGCTGACGGTGACGACGAACGACCCTGCGGTGTCGGGCGCTGTGATCAAGGCGGCGATTGGCAACGTGCAGTACGGAGTGTCTTCGGAAATTGGCCAGCCGTTTGAGATGACGTTCGCGACGCCGTCGGAGATTGCGGTGTCGTCGGTCCGCGTGTTTGCTCCGGTGAGCGACATTGCTCCTCACGCGATGGAGATGTACCGTAAGGAGAGCGGCGCGTGGGTGTTGGCGTTCTCGTGGGTGAACAGCTACGACGCGAACGGTCAGACGGTGGAGTCGGGTCCGAGAGCTTTCTATGGTTCGTCGAAGGAGTGGAAGCTGGTGGTGGTGGACACGTACCTGTCGGTGTCTGCGACTCCGAATCCGGAGCTGGCGACATTCACCTACTTCACGGGTCTGAAGTTGTTCCTGTCGGCGGGTGAGACGCGTGACGATGTTGCTGTGAAGTTCGTGGAGTCGTCTGCGAATTGCGCGTCGACATCGGCGATGATCGATTCGCAGACGGGTGCGGTTCTGGAGAGCGTGGCGATGGACGCGTGCTCGGGTCTGCTGGCTCCCTTCACGGTGAGAGACTACACGAAGACGTACAAGGTGTGCTACGCGCAGACCTCGGCTCCTGCGGGCTACACGGGCTTCTATGCGTACAACGAACTGACGTTCCAGATCCGCCATGTGGTGGTGATGGCTACGGGCGAGGCGACATTCGCGCTGGCGAACTATCCTCGCGAGCTGACGCTGCGTCCTTCGGAGGAGACAACGGTGTCGATGGCTCTGTTCGTGCCTGCTTCGGGCGCGTGTGAGGTGTCGAGCAGCTCGGTGGGTCCGTTCATGGTGGAGGAGGGCAAGGTGACGGTGACGTTTGCTCCTGAGAACGACGACATGCGTCTGTGCGTGAAATACACTGGTGAGTCGTTCTTCGAGCCTCAGCGCTTCGTGATGACTGTGGGCGTGGTGTCGGTGCCTTCGTTCGCGGCGGCGTGGACGGTGTACGAGCCCTACACGCTGCACCTGACGACGCGCTACCTGAATTCTGCGAACTACGTGACGTCGGATGCTCCGTTGGTGATGGCGTCGACGCCGGTGGAGAATGGTGTGGCGACGATCCAGTTCACGGGCGCGCGTCGTGGCGTGGAGCTGCGCATGTTCGTGAGCGATCTGGCGGCGGAGGTGCCTCTGTACCAGGGCGCGACGGCGGTAAAGGTGGACGTGTTCACGTTCGGTTCGCTGGCGCGTACGCAGTTCCTGGTGTCGAAGACGTACTCGTCGGTGGAGATCCGCGACTCGGTGGGTGTGACGAGCTCGTATGCGCTGCTGTGCGAGGGCGATAGCTGCGAGGAGCGCGACATCTTCAGCGAGAATGGACAGCTGTACCTGAACTTCGGCACCTTCACGAAGGCAACGACGTACGACCTGTTCTACATCTTCCCTTCGGTGCGTGCGACGAAGATTAACGTGGGCATCCAGGTAGTGGTGCAGGAGCCTGGTGCCATCGTGTTCACTCCTTCAGAGTACTTCGTGGCGGGATCAATGATTCAGGTGTCTGGACCTGGAGTGGATGCCGGAGACAAGGTGCACGTGAGCAATGTGGAGTCGGGTGCCGACGCGACGGTGCTGCCTGTGGTGAATGTGGACGGTGTTGCGAAGTTCGACACGTCTGTGATGACGTTCACGCAGGAGGTTGTATACATGTTCTACGAGTACTACAGCGACGACAGTCTCCACCAGACGGTGTTTGTGAGTTCGATGCGTGTGCTGTCGGCGACGCTGTCGTCGTCGCTGACGGAGGTGGTGACAGAGTATCCTTATTACCTGACGATTTCGGGTTTGTCTCTGGATGAGGAGGATTCGATCGTGCTTGCAGAGTCTTGTTCGAGTCTGGTGAGTGGTGAGGTGAACGCTCTGGGCGAGTTCTCTCTTGTGAACGGAAAGTACCGCGTGGTGTTCCCCGAGTCGTTCGGAGGAGAGGCGCGTCAGCTGTGCTACTTCTTCCACAACTACAACACGTACGTGGCTGTTGCGACGGTGACGATTGCGGACGTGAACGTGTACACGGCCTCGAGCCAGTACTTCGCGACGACGAACGAGGTTCTCGAGATTGAGCTGATGGGTGACTTCCCTGCGTCGTCTCTGAACCGCATCGCGCTGCTTCTGTCGAGCGCTCCCACGTGCGACCAGCATGTGATCAACTACACGACGATGAACGAGAACAACTTTGTGTTCTTCGTGCGCGACTTTACGTACCTGGAGTACTACGTGTGCATCCGCTGGGACGAGCTGGCGACTCCTCGCATGATTCAGGGCACATCGGTGCTGGTGAAGGAGATTAGTGCGGTGGAGATGTCGGTGGGTATCGTGGGTCACAAGGACAAGGTGGTGATCAACGGAATTGGTCTGAACAGCGGTGACAAGGTGATGTTCGCGAAGGACTTCTGCACGCATCCCACGCACAACGGTCCGTTCACGGTGAAGAATCTGCGCGGCGAGCTGTACATCGAGGCGGAGTGGACGATGGCTTCGGAGCGTCCGCTGAACCTGTGCTACCAGTTCCTGGGAAGCAACAAGTTCGTGATGCTGAACAACTTCGCGAAGTACGTCATCCAGACGGAGACGATGTGGCCGATGGTGGCGCGCAAGGACGTGGAGGAGACGGTGGCGATTCCGACGTCGCTGGTGCCTCCGCAGTCGGTGCTGCGTCTGGGAGTGAGTTGCGATGACGAGGAGATGGAGAACCTGGAGATGAGCAACACGGCTTCTGCGTTCCAGTTCACGCACACGTTCGACGCCACGGGCAGCTACAAGGTGTGTCTGAGCACGGACGCGACGCACTTCGTTTCGCTGGGCAGCTTCTCGGTGATTGACGCGACGGGTCTGTCTGTGCATCAGTGGATTGCGGGTCTTCCGCTTCCTTCGGCGGTCATTCACTCCATCACGGTGGAGGGAGAGTTCGTGGAGGGAACGAAGGTGAAGTTTGTGTCGGCGAGCTGCGAGGAGAGCACGGAGGAGTTCCCTCTGCGCGAGGACCAGTCGCTGAACGCGCTGGTGCCGTTCCCCGAGGTGGGCGTGTTCAAGCTGTGTGTGGTGTCTCCGGGCACGACGCGCAAGTTCCTGTACGACGAGCTGACGGTGACGGTGGTTCCTCTGGAGGTGTCGTCGACTCCTGCAGCGGTGGATCAGTTCATCGACGTGAAGCGTGACGTGACGGTGAACGTGGCGGTGTCTCCCAGCGGTCTAGTTCCGATTTGGGTGTTCCTGTCGGAGGAGGAGACGTGCGAGAGCGAGCTGGAGATGAGCGAGCCTCAGGAGATTCTGGAGTCGAGCGCCCTGACGTTCGAGTTCGAGCGCGGCTTCAACCACAACGTGTTTGTGTGCTACCAGTACGCGAACGAGACGGTGCAACGTCTGGATACGGTGCTGCGTCTGTACTCGGTGTTCTTCGACCCTGCGGAGTGGAGACCGTTCTACGGCATTTCGTACCGCATTCGTGGCGTGGAGATTTTCACTCCCTACACGAAGCAGGTGCAGGTGAAGTGGATTCCGCGTTCGGAGTCATGCGACAACGTTGTCAGCGGAGATAATCTGTCTGGCCTGACGGAGACGATTTTCCGCAACGAGGGCGAGTTGATTGCATGCGTGGCGTTCCAGGACAACAACGTGTACGAGGCGGTGCCTTACACGATTCACCATGTGAAGATGTACAATCAGGTGAAGGTGAGCATTGAAACGGGCAAGCGTCTGGTTGCGAACAAGCGGTTCGTGATGAAGGTGGAGTCGTCGCAGCTGGATCTGATTGACCGCGTGTGGTGGCGCAGCGAGGAGGAGGAGACGACGAAGATGGCGCTGTTCGACCAGCGTGCTCCGTTCGTGATTCCGACCGCCGGAACGTGGTGGGTAGTGATTCAGTACAAGGGCGAGGAACCTGCGGACTACAAGGGCGACGCTTCGATGACGCGCCAGGTGTCGACAGTAGACAGTGTGGACGTGTTGTACTGGTTGAACAACGTGAACATCACCTCTCCGGAGGCTGTGAAAGAGACAAATCTGGAGGTGCGCGGTGTGAATCTGGAGGAGGGTGATCTGATCGCCTTGAATCCGGATTGCAGCGTGGCATGCGAGTCGAGCAGTCTGATTCCGTTCACGTACTCGCTGACGAAGGAGGGCGATACGTTCATGACGGAGATGGCGGTGTCGACGGGCGACCTTGCTGAGGAGAACTGCGTGTGCGTGAGCTTCGGCGCGGACAACTGGATGAAGTACACGAGCATGGTTCTGCACGTTCCTGAGGAGGACATGGTGTCGAGCGTGGCGGAGAAGGCGTACATGCTTCCTGTGTCGTCTCTGTACCGTCGTCTGGAGGAGAACGTGCTGACACGCGTGGATGTGCAGCTGCTCGGTCACGTGGGTCTTCTGAAGGAGAGCTACCCGTACATTGTGCGTGCTTCCGAGGCGTGCACGGCGGAGACGGCGGTGGAGCCGGTATTCACGGAGACGCGCGATGGTCAGTACGGTTCGGCGAAGGTGTCGGTGCAGTACCAGGTGGTGGGTATGCCCGAGTCGTCGTACAAGTTGTGCTATAAGATTGGCAACCGTTCGGTGGTGACGGTGAACGTGGAGGTTCTGTACAAGGAGATTTCGCCTGCGGAGCTGACGGTGCTTCGTGGATCGCCGTTCACGTTCACGGTGGGCAGCGATTCGCAGGGTTTCGCCAACGGTGATAAGGCGTTCTGGTCGAAGGGAACGGATTGCAGCAACCCGGTGACAGACGTTGCGGATCTGGAGGATGGCGTGTTCACGTGGAGTGGCGTGACGCCGTACGTGGAGGAGCAGGTGCACATGTGTCTGAAGTTTGTGGGTACTGCGGACTTTGCTCCTTTGCGCAGCGTGGTGATGAACGTGGTTGGTTTCGACGACGAGGAGCTGGATCTGGTGGTGGATTCGGACTGCTCGCTGGTGACTCCTCTGCGTAAGAGCGGCCGCGTTGTGTCGCTGCACACGGTGGACTACGACGGAGACCACGAGACGTATCTGGATACGATTCTGGCGACGGACGACGGCTTCCGCTTCAACGTTGTGGAGGCGTACCTGTCGGGCGTGGCGCGTCTGGGTCTGGTGGCGGAGTTTGAGGACCTGAACAACTCGCGTGTGTTCATTCCTCACGTGGTGATTACGCTGCGCCGCAAGCCGCAAGTGGTGACGACGAAGATGTATCTGGGTCGCGAGTACATCATGGAGCTGATGTCGACAGTGATGCGTCCTACGGAGACGGTGACGATCGTTCACGACGGTGAGAAGGTGTATGCGAACCTTCCTCTGGAGCATCTGTACGAGAACATGGCTCGCGCGACGGTGACGCTGAACGCGGGCGCTGGCGAGTACAGTGTGCTTTACCACTTCGCGAACGCGTATTGCGCTGACTTGCGAGAGATGCGCATTGGAACGATCAACGTGATTGCGATTGAGTCGGTGGATTCGACGATTGTGTCGGAGTACCAGCAGACGACGTTCCGCATGCACACGTCGGTGGCGATTCCTTCGGTGGAGGCGGACCGCATCCAGCTGTGCGACGCGGGTTGCGCGTGCGAGACGGTGTACGCGAGCGGAACGATTTCGAGCGAGAACCAGATCGGTGAGGTGGTTCCTCGTTATGTGACGAAGCTGCAGCTGACGACGCTTCCGATCCACAGCAAGCTGTCGATGTGCTACAAGATTGGCTCGATGGTTCCTGTGGACACGGGCATTGTGATGACGGTGCTGAAGATCACGTCGTTCGAGCTGACGGTGGTTCCCGAGGGTGTGACGATTGAGAACATTCCTGTGACGGGCTCGGGAGTGAGCTATGGCGATGTGCTGCGTCTGGTGCCTTTTGGCTGCGAAGGAATGGCGACTGCGGAGGCGATGGTAGTGTACACGAACCGCTACGTGGCTCGTCAGCTCACGGCGCCGATGCTTCCAGAGGCGTGCGAGTCGGCGACGCTGAAGGTGTTCTACGTCCCGATGAACACGCAGGAGCCGATCGACCTTCACCAGAGTGTGTCGGTGGTGCGTTCGCACATGACGGCGTCGGTGGAGTCCCAGTACAACTTGTTCGGCAAGGTGGAGATGACGTTCAACGTGCAGGGCACGACGAACCTGCAGGAGATGGTGTTCTTCTTCAAGTACGCGAGCGGATCGGATGTGACGGCGTACCAGTGCGCCACGCGTCCGGAGAAGACGGAGGGCATTGTTCCGATCACGTGTTCGTTCGTGTCGGTGCCTTCGTCGGGCGAGATGTGCATGAAGTACCGCTTCGTGAGCGTGAGCAATTCGGAGTCGATTTGGGTGGACATGGAGCGTTCGGTGACGAATGGCTGCGTGTACATTGCTGACTTTGCGGCGGTGACGCGTACGGGTGTGCAGTTCGAGAAGGTGAATCCGTTCTACTCGGATGCAGTTTCGGCTCTGGACATTGAGTTCGTGAACAACGAGGAGAAGGTGGTTGCGCGCTACATGAGCTCGCTGAACGAGCTGGAGTTTATGCTTCCTGCTGCGGAGGAGGAGGTGACGGCGATTGCGACGTACGGTGTGTTCCGCGGTCCGCTGCCAACGATCAAGGTGCAGGTGCGCGGTCTGAAGGCGATGACGACGACGGTGCCTAGCATTCTAACGACGGTGGAGACGGTGTTTGCGCTGACGATGATCGACATGCCGGAGGGCTCGAAGGTGGGCTTCTCGGAGAGCCGCGAGTGCACGAAGGTGTTGTATGTGAACGACGCGGAGCTGGAGATTGCGGTGATGTTCATGGAGCCATACAGCAAGCTGTTCGTGTGCGTGAACTACGGAGCTGGTTTCCGCGACTCGCTTCTGGACCCGTTCACGGTGCTGGAGTTCCGCAACGGAATCACGGTGGTGGCAAAGGAGGACACGCGTGTGAACTATCAGTACCTGACGGCGTCGCCGAGCACGAGCTGCGAGCTGTCACCGGCGAACAACATCACGGTGAGCAACGACTGCGATTGGGTGTCATCGATCTTCGTTGGTGACGCTGCGCTGGTGATCGACGGCAAGCAGTCGACGTCGCTGGTGTTCGGCGCGAACATTCCGGAGAACCCGGAGTGCCATCGCCCGATTGACGGCAAGAACCAGTGGATGGTGTTCGACTTTGGCGATTGCTACCACGTGAAGCGCGTGGAGATGTACCTGCTGGGCATTGAGACGGATCCTCGCTACGTGGTTCTGGAGAGCAGCGATGTGATGACGACGGAGGGATGGACGACTTCTGCAACGGTGGAGATTGTGAACACGAGCGCTGGTTGGTACAGTCTGGGCAGCAACTTTGCTGTTTCGGGCCGCTACCTGCGTATGCGTTTCGTCAACAGCACTTCGTCGTTCCTGATTGTGAGCGAGATTCGTTTCGTGGGAACGCCGTGCAACGACAACTCGGAGGACGTGCATGTGAAGTGGGTGAAGTACACGGATTCGGAGCTGGATTGCCAGGCGGCCGGATACGAGTACACGATCAAGGAGTGCACGCGCACGGGCGTGGTGAATATGCCAGAGGTGGGTCAGTTCGGTCTGTGCAAGTACGACGACGACTGGGTGTCGGTGTACAACTTCAACATGACGGTGGTGGGCATTGAGTCGGTGTCCAACGCGCACAACCTGCCTGTGGGTGCGGTGCGTCGCGTGGAGCTGGGCGGCTTCGGTATTCAGGATGGCGACAAGATTTCGTTTGTTGCTGTGAGCGAGGAGTGCTCGTCGCTTTCTGCTTCGAGCGCGAACGTGTTCACAGTGGCGGACGCGTCTGCGGAGATGACGTTCGACGCGCCGGCGGGCGAGTACAAGTTCTGTTACCAGTTCCGTGGCATGACGTTCAAGAACACGTTGGTGGAGGCGTTCACGCTGGTGGCCCCGGGTCCCGTGGAGCTGAGCAGATCGGAGTTTATCAACAACTACCCGAACACGCTGCTGGTGACGGGTAACGGCGTGTCGGAGAATGATGCGATCGCGTTCACGGCTGGCAGCTGCGCGTCGGCGACGTACATGGCGGTCACGCGCATCCACAATGAGTACGGCGTACAGACGTCGGTGTTCGCGGAGACGGGTCTGGATCTGCACGTGTGCTACCGCTTCGGTGGTCTGGAGGCGACGATGCAGGAGGGTTCGGTGAATGTGCGTGAGGTGCGTGCAGTGACGGTGCGTGAGCTGCCGCTGGATCTGGTGGCGAAGCTGCCTCTGGATGGTGTGGGTCTGACGACGGCAGACAAGGTGTGCCTGATGAACAGCGAGTCGGCGTGCTCTCTGTGCGTGGACGAGGCGTTCAGCAACCGTGTGTTCGCGGTGCAGGGCGAGGAGTCCTTCTTCGCGATGGTGCACATGACGACGATGGCGACGGTGCGTGTGTGCTACAAGTACGCTTCGTACGAGCACTTCGTGACGATCGGCAGCGAGGAGCTGACGGTGGTGGCTCCTGCGCTGAACTACATCTATCCTTCGCGCATCGTGGGTAACGTGGAGAGCACGATTACGTTCAACGGTCGCTTCATGGGCGGCGAGGTGCTGACGGGCGCGGTGGAGGTGGTGCTGACGAAGTCGACGGACTGCAGTGCGGACCGCGTGACGCTGGCGAACGGCGAGGATGTGTTCCCGCTGGTGGCGCTGGAGGAGGGCTACGGAGCGGTGCTGGCGTTCAACGTGGAGGAGATTCCGACGCTGCACGTATGCCTGCGTTATCCTAGTCGCGAGGCGTTTGAGATGCAGACGGCTACGCTGGACGTGGTGATGATCCGCAGCATCCAGCCGACGTACGTGCCTCTGAACCGCTACTCGATCGTGACGGTGTCGGCTTACGGTTCTCACTGGAGCGACAACGTGAAGTTTGTGTCTGCGGAGGCGTCGTGCGATGCGGCGTTCCCCGAGTACAACATGGGCAACCAGCAGATCGCGAACGTGGTGTTCAGCGACAGCAGCATTGAGCGCTACGTGCTGTGCTACCGTCCGGAGTCGGAGGAGTACACGAAGCTGCCTGAGTTTGGCATCACGGTGCGCGACCAGCGCAACATTCTGGACTTCGCCTCGAGCACGGCGCACTTCACGGTGGCCGGAGAGACAGAGACGTACGTGTTCGAGGAGGACAACGTTGTGGACGGCGACCGCGTGATGTGGTCTCTGGACGGCTGTCGCACGGCTGCTCCGGGAACGACGGAGAAGAGTGTGCAGAACAAGACGTTCACGATGACATTCCCTACGGTGTTCCTGGACGCTTCGCTGTGCATGAAGTTTGTGGGAACGCGCAACTGGGCGGAGTACAGCAACCAGCAGCTGTCGGTGCTGTCGGTGTTCAACGTGCAGCCTCGCGTGTTCACGCGTGAGGTTGCTACGGCGGCGACGGTGATTGGCTTCGGCGTGGACGACACGACGCGCGGCTACTTGGGTGTGACGTGCGACGGCAGCGAGGAGGATCGCTTCTCGGAGGTGTTTATGGGCGAGCATCCGGAGGTGACGGTGACGCGCGCTCGCGAGGAGGCGGTGCTGTGTGTGTCGTTCCGTAACTACGCTCACTTCTACAAGTTCGCGAACATCACGTTCCTGGCGCGCGGCGTGGAGTCGGTGACGCTGCTGGAGACGAACCCGCGCGAGGGATCGGCGAAGCTGAGTCTGGCGGGTCCGGGTCTAGGCTACGCCACGTGCGGCTACCCGGAGGAGCTGACTGCGGTTCCGGAGTTCTTGAGCGAGGCGGTGGAATCGATCACGCTGTCGAAGACGTATCCTCTGGACGCGTCTGCGGACGTGCTGTTCGACGGCAACGCGCGCACGGCCATCTCGTTCAACACGAACGCGAACGGTATGATGGACGTGGTTCTGTCGTCGCCGTACGTGTTCACGCAGGTGGATGTGTACGGAGGTGTGGGTCCTGCGGCCCCGAAGGACATTGCGGTATACGCGGTGGAGGAGGAGGCGGAGCTGCTGGTGTCGTGGACGAAGCCAAACGAGGCGGGCTGGTCTTCGTCTCCTGCGTTCAGCAAGCAGGCTACGCACTTCCGCATTGTGTTTGCGAACAGCTATGACGATAGCTTCAATTACATTCGTGTGAGCCAGGTACGCATTCACGGATTCGCGCCGGTGACGAACGGAGTGGTGTCGATCGTGAAGGATGACGACTGCAGCAACGTGAAGGCGACGGCGCAGGTGTCGCTGTGCGAGCCTGTGGCTGTGGTGGTTCCGGGCCACGGCGTGGGCTACAGCGTGTGCTTCGACTTTGGCGAGAACGCGTCGCGTCTGGTGCCGAACAGTCACTTCGACCTGTACGAGGCGACGGGCATTCGTTTCACGACGGGCGATGAGCAGTCGATTGTGGCGACGACGACGAAGGATCTGGAGATTCTGGGTTCGATCCCTGTGTTCACGCAGGTGCGCTTCGTGGAAGCGACGGCGGAGGACACGCTGGAGACGGTGGAGGCCAAGTGCAGCACGGTGGCGGAGTCGCTGGACGTGGAGAACGGTATTGTGGCAAACGTGACGTTCCCGGAGGGTGCGGCACGCGTGTTCGTGTGCTACCGCTTCCCTGAGAGCACGCTGTACCGTCGCCTGGAGGAGACAGAGGGCAACTGGTCGGTGCTGAGCAGCTTCTTCACGGTGAAGTCGCTGTCGGAGGTGAACCCGTCGTTCCTGGTTGCGGGCGTGGAGACGACGATGACGTTCTCGGGCGTGGGTCTGGAGAACACGTCGGTGGCGCTGGCGAAGGAGGACTGCAGCAGCGTGCCGGAGTCGGCGTTCACGCCGATCGTGTCGGGTGTGGCGACGTTGACGCCGGCGGCGGACGCTCGCGGCGAGCTGCTGGTGTGCATGCAGTTCCCGAACGAGCCGGTGTACGCGCTGCAGACAGTGGCGATTGCATCGGTGGATCCTCAGACGATTACGAACATTATCAACGTGCCTCACCGCATCACGATTTCGGGTCAGTACGTGGCGAAGGGTGACCGCGTGGGCGTGATGGTGGACGGCGTGTGCGACTTGAGCCAGGGCGGCGTGCTGGATGACAATCTGTCGCTGCTGCTGAAGCTGAGTCTGTTGGGTCGCTGGACGCTGTGCTACAAGTTCGCGGGCTACCGCAGCGCGATTCCTGTGGACATCACGGTGAACGTGGTGATGGAGACGCTGGAGTTCTACCCTGCGTTCGTGGTGAGCGGTGCGAGCAACGAGCTGCGCGTGCTGATTCCCGCCTTCAACGAGGAGGACACGGTGACGCTGGAGGGTGTGACGGGTGTCTCGCGTGTGGAGGAGGGCGTGAAGATTGTGTCGTTCAGCACGATGGAGTTCACGGAGGCGACGGCGACGGTGGTGTACAAGCACGCGTACGCGGGCACGATTGAGCGCAGTCTGCCTGTGTACACGGTGTCTCTGAGCAAGGAGGGAGCGTACTTCGGTCTGGATGAGTTGGTGACGGTGTCGGGTATGGGCTCGGAGTTCATCAACGCGATTGGTTTCGCGACGGCGGAGTGCACTCCGGAGGTAGAGCTGTACAGCGTGGAGGAGAGAGAGACGCTGGTGAACGTGGCTGCGAAGAACTTGGACTACCACGTGTGTGTGTCGTACACGACGGCGCCGGCTCTGATCTTCGTGTCGTCGGTGACGTTCAAGGTGGTTGGCGTGGACAGCTACAGTCTGCCTGTGTGGATTGCGGGTCTGCCGCTGCCGACGACGATCCATCGCAACGGTGTGGAGCAGGTGATGGTGTCGGGCGTGGGTCTGTCTTCTTCGGACAGAGTGATGCTGACGACGGGCAACTGCTCGGATGCGCAGTACACGATGCGTCAGGCGGTGTACGAGGGCGCGGGTGCTGAGAGAGTGAGCTTCAACGACGCGATGACGTTCGAGGTGGAGGAGCCTGTGGAGTTCAGCGTGTGCTACTTCTTCAACATTCTGAACACGGTGTTCCCGACGACGCAAACGATGACGGTGTACCCGAATACGTTCCCCGTGACGCTGACGCCTCCGAATCCTGTGATTCTGGGCGCTGCGGAGACGGCGACGCTGGCGGTGGCGCTGCAGCCGTTCGCGCAGGTGACGAAGAACGACAAGGTGTTCATCGGTGGTGCGGATTGTGTGTATGCGGAGCAGACGCTGGTGGACGCGGAGGAGCAGATGTCCTTCTCGGTGTCGGCTCTGGTGGGAAGACAGTCGGTGTGCTACGTGTACGGAGGTGACGTGACGCTGGCAACGCAGCTGGCGACGTTCTTCGTGAGCAAGTACTCGGGTCTGTCGACGACGAAGTTTGCTGCGGGCGTTTCGACGCGTGCGGTGATTCGCATCGTGAATGCTGCCACGGGCGACGAGGTGGCGATTGCCAACGCGAACGGTGAGATTGTTGCCACGTTCCCTGTGACTGTGGACGGAGAGGCGTCGTTCGTGTTCCGCTACGACGTGGCTGGAGAGTATTCGGTGTTCTACAAGTACGCTCACAGCGAGGCGTCGTTCGCCACGCTGGAAACGGTGACGGTGGCGGCGGTGCAGTCGGTGTACCCGTACGAGCTGGTGCTGGGCGAGACGCGTGCCTTTGAGTTTGAGGGCTTCGCTCTGAGCAGCGAGGATCGCTACGCGGTGACGGAGGAGACGGAATGCAGCGCGACGATGGAGAGCCGCCCTGTGACGGAGGCGATGCAGTTCTCGGTGGCTGGCAACTTCTCGCTGTGCTACTACTACGCGGGCGTTGGTTTCGCGGTGGTGAAGGAGCTGCTGGTGCGCGAGATCACGTACGAGGGTCCTACGGTGTTTGTGAACGGAGTGCCGGACGCGGTGTTTGTGTACGGACTGACCGAGGAGGACACGGTGCGTTTCGTGCGCGGCGTGGACTGCGAGGAAGGCGTGCTGGTGGAGGAGCCGTACACGGAGGGCATGAATGTGACGTTGCGTGTGACGTTGTCCCCGATTTCGGTGTGTTACAAGCTGGGTTCGCGCCGTGACTACTACCGCGACGTTGCGGTGGTGCGTTCGATGGGCGTGGAGTACGTGTCTTCGGAGGAGTGGCTGACGGCGGTGCACTCGCTGCCCGACACGTTCGTGTTCCACCCTGCGTTCCTGGAGGTTGGCGACGAGGTGGTGTTCGAGTCGGCAAAGGCGACGGTGTCGAGCACGGTGACGGAGAAGAGCGTGGACGGCGCGAAGATTCGTCCGGTCGTGTTCACGGAGGCTGGAAAGTACGCGGTGAAGTTCCACTTCGTGTCGAGCGACAAGTACTACACGGCAGCGTTCTCGGTGATGATTCTGGACTCGACGGTGGAAATGCTGGGCTTCCGTAGCGTGCGTCTCTTCCGTGAGACGATGTCGATTCCTGTGGTGTTCCGCGGTGTGTTCGATTTCGTGCCGGTGTCGGTGAAGTACGTGTCGGGAGAGTGCACGGCGGAGGCGATTCCCACGACGGAGGTGAGTCTGTACGAGGAGGGCCAGGAGGCTACGTTCTCGTTCCCTGCGGCGTCAGTGTACAAGTTCTGCGTGAAGCTGGGAGAGGAGGCGTGGTCGGAGCAGTCGGCGTACACGCTGACATTCTTGCGTCTGGACGCGCATTCGGAGATTGTGGACGTGGAGTCGCAGGTGAGCTTCCCGCTGTCGGGCCAGGGCATTCGCGATGGCGACAAGATTCGGTGGACGTGGACGACGGAGGGTTCGGCATGCCGCTACGCGCGTGTGACGTCGACGGTGTCGAACGGTGCGACGGTGTTCACGATTCCCTCGACGATTCTGGACAACACGCTGTACATGTGCTACAAGATTCAGGACGACACGGAGTACGAGCTGATGGCGGACAATCTGGTGGACATTCGCGGCGGCTTCTCGGTGCGTCCGACGACGGCGTTCCAGGGCATGCCTACGCAGATGACGGTGGACGTGCGTAACTGGAACTACGAGGACAAGGTGAAGTTCGTGCAGTCGACGGAGGAGTGCAGCGCTGCGGGAACGGAGTACGCCTTTGAGGAGTCTGTCCCGAACGTGCTGAACGTGGTGTTCGCGACGGCGGGCGTCTACAAGATGTGCTACAAGTACGCGGATCTGGAGGTATACCGCGAGGTGCCTTCGTACACGATGACGGTGCACAGCATGGAGAGCGAGAGCCATGTGGTGCTGGTGAAGGACATTCTGCAGACGGTGACGCTGGACCTGTTGGGTTCGGGCATGGAGGCGGAGCAGGAGTTTGTGCTTCCTTCTAGCCAGCTGTCGATTCAGCGCTCGCTGTCGTCGGAGGCGATCCGTGGAGACGTGAGCAAGCTGATGGACGGCAAGGAGTACACGTATGCTGGTTTCGCTGGTGCGAAGGACATTGTGCTGGTGTATGCCCTGCAGAAGGCGGTGGCTCTGAGCGCGGTGGATCTGCGTTCGGTGGCGGGCACGCGCTCGGTGAAGGCGGCGTCGATCTACACGTCGGTGAACTCGGTGAGCGGTCCTTGGAAGCTGTGGAACCACTTCGAGCTGGAGGCGGAGCCGACGGAACAGGTGTCGCTGAAGCTGGCGTACACGGTGGCTCGCTACGTGAAGGTGGTTGTGAACGCGAACTTCGGTGCGCAGTCGACGGTGATGCAGGGTCTGCGGTTCCACTACGTGTCGGAGGCGAGCAACACGCTGGTGCGTTTCGTGACTCCAGACATTGTGAGCGCGAAGCAGTGCGAGACGGCTGTGGGTTCGATTATGGGTGCGCTGTTCGAGTACGCCAACGAGGTGGTCATTGGAGGAGGCGTGGTGGAGGACAGCGTGCTGTGTGCGCGTGTCAACAACGTGTGGAAGGTCTTCCGTGGCGTGAAGGTGTCGCTGAAGTCGGTGGACGCGTTCACTCCCGTGACGTTCATTGCGGGAAGCGAGTACGAGCTGACGCTGACGGGAAGCCATCTGGATGCTGCGGACACGGTGCTGTTCACGGCGGACGCGTGTGAGTCTTCGGACGTGATTGCTGCGCAGCGCACGGCGGCGAACAAGGTGTCGGTGACGTTCTCGGGTGCCCTTGGCAACACGCTGTACATGTGCTACGCCCCCATGCCACAGATGATGGTGCGTGTGAACACGACGGCGACAATTGTGGAAACGTCGGTGTCGGTGGAGTCTTCGCTGGATGTGTTCCCTGTTTCGGTGGTGCGTCTGTCGGGCGCTGCGGTGACGGGAGACGACTCGGTGAAGGTGGTGGCGAAGGACGCTGCTTGCGAGAGCGCAGCCATTGCCACGTACACGGTGCAGAAGAACGGTGCGACGGCGTTCGTGCAGTTGGCGCTCCCTGCGGAGGAGGCTTCGTACACACTGTGCTACTACTTCAACGGCGAGATTCTGAGCCAGGACAAGTTCGTGCTGAACGTGCATCTGCTGGAGGTGGAGGCGCGCACGGTGTACCGCGAGGTGGAGACGTCGCTGAGTATGCGCAGCTCGATGGATCTGACGGACGCGACGCTGGTGCTTTGCGATGCTGCGGAGCAGTGCGTGATGGTGCCTGTGGAGGACATGTCGGTGACGATGACGCTTGCGGCGACGATGGGCGACGTTCTGACGGTGCTGGTGAAGAAGGGCGAGGAGGAGCTGGCTTCGGGCGTGACGATCGCGGTGGGCACGGCGGAGGTGACGTCGGTGACGCCGGCGATTGCGTTCCTCGGAATGGAGACGGAGTTCACGATTGCGGGACCGGGTCTGGCCTCGGGCGTGGCTGCGGATCGTGTGCTGTTCACGACGAGTTCGTGCGAGGAGGGTGTGGTTGCCACGAAGACGGTGGAGAACGGCGTGGTTGCGATGACCTTCTCGCAGGCGGTGGAGACGATGCGCATGTGCGTGTCGTTCAGCAACGGTGCGTTCCGTCTGGTGACGCCGACGGTGAGCGTGTACGGTGTGTCGGCGATTGCTCCTACGAGCGCGGTCGTTGGCAAGCCGACGACGGTGACGTTCAGCGGCGTGGGCATTGCGGACGGTGACAACGTGGCCTTCGTGGCTGCGGGCGACGAGTGCAGTGCTGCGGTTGCGTCGGGCGTGGTGGAGTCGTCGTCGGTGACGGTGGTGCTGTCGGGCGTGTCGGAGACGATGGAGGTGTGCTACGCGTTCCAGCAGTCGTCGGTGGGCATGGTGAAGCAGCCGGTGACGCTGTCGCTGCACGAGGAGACGGAGACGGTGGTGGTGACACTGGAGCCGCAGGCGCTGATGGCGTTCGTGAACGTGGAGCAGCGTCTGTCGTTCCCCACTCTGAACACAAACGACAAGATCGCGTGGACGGAGGAGTCGGACTGCATGGCGCTGGTGATGGATCCTGTGCGTGTGAACAACAACAAGGAGGCGATCGTGGAGTTCAACAAGGGCGCGAACCAGCTGATGCTGTGCGTGTGCACGAACGGCGTGGACTACGATCTGATGGAGAACGTGACGATGGCGGTGGTGGAAGTGTCGGGTGTGTCCGTCAGTGAGATGGTCCTGGGTCTCCAGGAGGAGGTGACGATTGACGCGACGGCGTTGCACATGGCTACGGACGCTTTCTTCGTGGCTACGGAGGGTCGTCTTGCGGATATGACGCAGTGCTCCAACGGCGAGCGTGTGTCGACGATCGGTATGGTGCAGTCTGGAATGACGGCGGTGACGATCACGAAGCCGGCGGACGTGGCGCAGCTGTGTCTGGTGTTCCCTGGTCGCATGGCGATGGCGTTCGCTCCTCAGGTGCGTGTGATTTACATGGACGCGCTGCCGCACATCTCGGTGCCGGTGATGAGCAGCATGCTGGTGACGCTTCCTCTGCACAACACGCCTGCTGTGGGCGCCTTCGAGGATCTGAGCGCTTCGGCGCTGTTCAGCGAGGTGACGGTGGAGTCGCCGTGCGAGTCGTCGGAGCTGGAGAACGTGTTCCTCCAGGACCTGGTGAACAACGTGACGCTGGTGCGCGGCGAGGCGAGCGCGCTGTCGCTGCGTGTGCGCTTCCCTAAGCTAGTGGAGCTGTCGACGGTGCTGGTGGTTGCTTCGCAGAACGAGACGTCCCCGAAGAAGGTGACGGTGCGCTTCCAGACGGCGTCGGGCGCGATGGAGGAGCTGGGTTCGGCGGTGGCTTCGGAGGAGAGCGACCTGGTGGAGCTGTTGGTGGCGTCGCGCGCGGTGACGGAGCTGGTGGAGCTGGTCTTCGAGTCGGAGGAGGATGTGGTGGTGTTCCACTACGTGTCGATGGAGGTGCGTGCTGTGAGCAAGCAGCTGGTGACGTTCGTGTCGGTACCTGAGGGTCGTCGCTTGGAGGAGACGAGTCTCTGCGAGGGCGGTCAGCAGGTGATGCTGCCGACGTACCTGAGCGGCGAGCTGAGCTTCTCGCTGGAGGCGCGCGAGGCGGTGGACGCTGCGGTGATGTGCTACAAGTTCGGCGAGAAGCAGTGGAAGGAGATGGCGGTGACGCTGTCAGTGGGAGCGATTGAGTCGATCTCCACGGAGTCCTCGTTGGCGGTCGTGGGCAAGCCGATTGAGGTGGTGCTGTCGGGCAAGGGCATTCGTGACGGCGACCGTCTGTTCTTCGTGTCCGCTTCGGCGATGAGCGACGCGGATTGCGTTACGGAGAGAGCGACGAGCTCGGAGGTGACGGTGGCGGAGAAGAAGGCGTCGGGTGTGGTGTTCTCTGCGGCTGGCGCGAGCAAGCTGTGCTACAGCTTCGGAACGTTCGGCTTCGTCCTGTACAACACGGAGATGACGGTGGTGTCTCTGACGAGCGTGGAGGTGGAGTCGTTCCCTGTGGCGGGTCACGCGTTTACGGTGCGTGTGACGGGCGAGGGTCTGACAAGCTCGGACCGCCTGCGTCTGCTGCCTGCGGGTTCGGACTGCACGGACGCTCGCTTCGAGTACGCGATGACGGAGAATGCCGCGACGGTGATCCTGTCGGAGGGCGGCGTGTACACGGTGTGCTACGGTTTCCAGGCGAGCGCGTGGTTCCAGAGCGAGTTCGAGGTGGTTGTTGCGGCGGTGACGGGCGTGTCTGCACAGTCGCTGTACGTGACGGAGGAGAACTTGCTGACGTTCTCGGGCTTCGGTCTGTCGGCTAGCGAGACGGCGGATGAGGTGCGTCTGGTGGCGGGATCGGACTGCAGCACGTTCGTGTTTGCGGCGGAGGTGTCGGCGGCGCAGGTGAGAGTGACGCCTCTGAACACGGAGGTGACGGAGGTGACGGTGTGCTACAAGTTCGGTGCGTTTGCGGAGTGGATCCGTACGGACCTGGTGCTGTCGCTGGTGACGCCTTCGATTGTGAGCATGACCCCGGAGCGCGTGTTTGCCGACGAGCCTGTGACGTTCACGTTCGTGGTGATTGGCGGTTCGGAGAGCGACCTTGTGTCGGTGGGAAGCGATTGCCAGAGCGGTGAGAAGCGTCCTCTGACGGCGACGTTCATGCTGCCTGCCGGAGTGAGCAAGGTGTGCTACTGGTTCAACGGCGCGATCGCGCGTTCGGTGTCGGTGTCCGCGGTACGTGTGGACACAATTGCGGCTCCTTACAACCTGATCAAGTCGACGCGTCTGGAGGTGCCTGTGACGGGCGTGCTGGTGGAGGACGGCGCGACGGTGATGATGGAGTACGGCGAGGGCGACGTGATGCTGTACACGGTAGCGTTCAGCCGCGTGGTGGTGTCGCCGAGCTTCGGTGGTGCGATGTCGCTATACTATTGCCTGGATGCTACGTGCGTGGTGAAGAAGCAGTTCGCTTCAGGTTTCGTCCTGGAGATTGAGCAGGTGGAGCAGCGGACGCTGTGGGCGGGTGCTTTTACGGAGTTCTCGATTTCGGGTTACGGTCTGAAGGCTGCGGATACCGTGGAGTTCCGCATCGTGGAGGCTTCGGAGAAGTGCAGTTCGGAGGACGTACAGGCGCAGTTGGTGCTGGAGAGCAGCGACCAGGTGCGCATTGTGGTGGCCCCGATGAAGGGAGCTTGCGTGAGCCAGCAGTTCGCGCTATGGTACCACTTCATTGGTATGCGCCAGGCGGTGGATACGGGAGCGGTTCTGACGGTGGAGCGCGCGACGATCAACATCGATCGCCATCTGGTGTTTGCGGTGCCTCGCGGAGGTGTTACGCGTGTGATTCCTGTGAGCGGCTCGTTCGCTAACGACGCGGAGCTGCAGGTCAAGTTCCAGCGCATCAACGTGGGTTGCCCGAACCCGAGCGACATGACGTACACGGTAGTGAACGATGCGATCACGGTGACGGCGACGACGGGTCTGGACGAGGTGTACAAGATTTGTTACACGTTCGGCAACGAGTGGACGAATGTCCCTGATTCGACGGTGGTGTTCAAGTCGATCAAGGCTGGAGTGGTGGCAGTTGCGCTTCCGGGAACGGAGACGCGCTACCGTCTGAACGCCTTCGAGCAGTCGCTGTCTGCGGGTGACGCGTTCAAGTGGGTGTCGCGGTCTTGTTCGGATGTGGTTTCGTACAGCGGATCGGTAGACGGTGCGGACCACGTGGTGATGCTGGACACGTACGAGGAGGAGTTGATGCTGTGCTACCTATTCGAGGGAGCGGATGCGTACGTGCTCTACAACGACGTGAAGCTGTCGGTAGTGTCGATTGCCTCGCGGTCGCCGAGCAAGGTGGTGGTGTCGGAGCCTGTGCAGATTACGTTCACGGGCAAGCATCTGGACAACCTGGATGTGATGTATGTGGAGAGTTCGGCGGAGACGTGCAGCGAGGTGACGGCGGTGTCGACGATGGCAATGGTGTCGAACGGTGTGGTGTCGCTGCAGTTCACGCGTGCCTCGGAGGGCGCGAAGCTGTGTGTGCGTGTGCCGAACACGAACAATTACGCGCTGATTTCGGAGCCTCAGCTGAGAATGCGTAGCGTGGCGCTGACGGGTGTGAACACGTTCTACGCGAACTCGAGCCTGCGCTACGTGACGTTCGACGCGACGCCGATTGTGTTCAGCACGTCGGCGCCGGTGACGCGTCGCTTCCGCGCGGCAGCGTCGAGCGAGTGGTTCACGGCGGGCTGTGGCCGCGTGAGTCACGCGATGGATGCGGCGTCGATGATGACGAGTTCGCTGGAGTTCCCTGTGGAGGGTGTGTGCGCTGGAACCCGCGGTGCGTGGGCGATCCTGGATCTGGGCGAGTCGAAGAACGTGCGTTCGGTGAGCTTCGTGCAGCTGAGCAACGTGAAGTCGGTGGTCGTCGGCTACCTGCACGACCCGTCGATGTACACGTTCAAGCTGGTGGAGGACGCTACGCTGGCGACGACGGCTACGGGCGCCTTCGAGGTGCCTGTGTCGTTCGTGGGTCGCTACCTGAAGCTGCAGTTCGTGCCTCGTAACGCGGAGAAGTCGATGGTGGTGTCGCTGCTGAATCTGGAGATGTCGTCGTCGGAGCCTGTGGTGAGCGGCGCGCCGGTGGAGGAGGCGCTGTTCGAGAAGCAGGGTGTGCTGTCGACGCGTCCTTCGAGCGGTCTGGCGCTGACCCGTTTGGACCACTCGATGGAGTTCCAGTTCCAGGAGGGAGGTGAGTACCAGGTGTGGTACAAGTTCTTCGGAACGACGTGGCACAAGTACGACTTCTACAACGTGCGTGGTCTGCAGCGCGTGGACGAGCTGACGTCGGTGGAGTCCAACTCGGCGGTGGTGAATGTGCCGAAGGTGATTGTGTACAACAGCATCAACGACATTGTGGCGCCGGGCGACGACCGTGTGTTCTACATTCCCGCGACGGAGGGTGCGAAGTGCACGCCGGAGCTGGAGAGCCTGTCGGTGCGCGTGAACGTGGAGCCGTTCAACTTCACGGCAGTGGGTGACTACTACACGTGCTACAAGTTCAGCAAGTACGGCTTCCTGGATGAGTACGTGCTGTACACGAGTCCGGAGCTGACGGTGACGGTGTACGAGACGCCTTCGTTGACGGTGAGCCCGCTGCAGCTGATTGTGAACGTGGACTCGCGTGTGACGATTTCGGGTCGCGGCGTGTCGCCTCGCGATATGGCGGTGCTGTCGGTGGTGTGCCCGCCTGTGGAGGGCAAGCCGTCGATCCCGCTGTCGCTGCAGTCGGCGGGAGAGCTGTCGGACCAGGTGTTCGCGGACGTGGCGGTGAACTATGTGGAGCCTGCGTTCAAGGTGTGCTACCAGTACCAGTACACGGAGACGTACCTGGAGGTGGAGAACGTGATCACGATGCTGCTGCTGACGGACGTGACGCCTCATAAGGCGGTGGCGGGTCGCTCGAACAGACTGATTCTGAAGGGAATGGGTCTGTACTCAGGTGACGAGCTGAAGCTGATTACCGGAACGGAGACGTGTGAGGATGAGGGACTGCTGGCGGTGGTGAACGACAGTCGCGCTTCGCTGTTCTTCCCGACGGTGGACGTGCGTTACCACGTGTGCTACCGTTACCACATGGTGAGCGAGTCGTGGTTCGAGTATCCTGCGATTGTCGTGAGCACGGTGTCGCTGGAGGTGTCGTCGGTGACGCCGGCGTTCGCGTTCGTGTACCAGCCGACGACGGTGAATGTGATCGGCGAGGGAGTGGCGACGAGCTGCGTGAAGTTCGTGCCTTACGGAGAGTCGTGCGTCACGGACGGAGTGCCAATGAACGGCGAGGAGTCGGTGATGATGATCAGCGAGGAGTTCACGTTCACCGTGAGCTCGAACAGAACGGGCCGCTACATGATGTGCTTCAACTTCCAGTGCGACAGCGGTTTCGAGGCAATCGGTCAGGAGTTCTCGGTGGTGGGTCTGACGGACGTGCAGCCGACGCTGCTGAACGCGTACGAGATTGCTGAGCTGCATCTGACGGGTTACGGCTTGAAGCAGGGCGATCCTGTGAAGATGATCGACATGTCGGAGTCGTGCGAGGTGGAAGCTCCTTACTCGCCGCTGACAATCTCGGAGGCGATGACGGTGTCAGTGTATCCGATTCTGGGTGGCTTCAAGAAGCTGTGCGTGGAGATGACGGTGTACGGAACGAAGGTGTGGCATTCGGCGGACTACCTGCCGATTTCGGTGCGCGACATTCTTCCTGGCGAGCACGTGGCGGTGAAGGGCGTGGAGCGTCGCTTCAACCTGACGGGAACAGTGGGAACGGTTCTGAGCGAGGGTGACCAGGTGCTGTTTGTGACGAGTGAGGCGATGACGGACGCGGACTGCACGAGCTTCGCCGTGAACACGGACGTGTGCGAGGTGGAGAAGGACGGCACGTTCCTGATGACGTTCCCTGTGGCGGGTCTGGATATGAAGATTTGCGTCAAGTTCACTGGTTCGGAGTCGTTCATTCTGATGCGCAACGTGACGGTGGATGTGCTGCATCTGAGTGGTATTGGCGAGAAGCGCATTGTCGCTGGAACCAGCAACACGCTGACGCTTCAGGGTGTGGGTCTGTCGAGCGAGGACAAGGTGGCGGTGGTGCCTAGCGAGGCCCCGTGCCCGTCGGATCTGAGCGGCTACTTCGACGTGGAGAAGGAGGAGAGCTTCTCGGCGGAGGTGATGGTGCCGGAGGCGCTCAACGTCACGTACAAGGTGTGCTACAAGTTCGGACGTTACAGCACGCCGATTCCTTACGACTACTTCCTGGAGGTGCTGGATGTGAGGAGTGTGGAGGCGGTGATGCCTGTGGTGCGCAACGTGCCTGTGCTGCTGACCTACGCGGTGTCTGGCTTCGATGTGGAGGACTACGTGGTGGAGGATGCGGATCAGAGCAGCTGGACGGCGACGTCTACGAGCAGCGGCGACTTCACGGCGCTGGTGAGTGAGGGCAAGGCGACGCGCGTGGCGATGCCGCTGGTGTTCAACGTGGCGATGCCGTCGCTGCACGTGAGCTCGGTGTCGATGAAGGTGATTCCTGCGGCAGCGGGAGCGGTGCAGCCGCGTCCTACACTGTCGGTGAGCTACTTCTTCCACGGTGAGGAGATGGCTCCGGAGTGCGAGCTGGTGGACGAGGAGAACGTACTGACGGTGGAGTGCGAGCCGTTCGCGGCGGACAACCTGAGAGTGGAGTTGGCTGCGGACTCGACGGCGGATTACGTGGTGTCGCAGTTCCATGTGCGCGGAAGCAAGTTGGAGAACAACGCGTTCATTTACTACCTGCCGGACGAGGAGGACGTGGACTGTTCGCAGTCGCCGGAGGAGTCGTTCCCTGTGAATCTGCGCACGGGAGAGGCGATGCTGTACTTCACGGAGTTTGGCGCGATGAAGGCGTGCTTCCGCTTCGGTTCGTCGCCGTTCGTGGCTCGCAGCCGCGTGAATGTGGTGGTGAACTTCGCCTACGTGACGGACGTGCTTGTGTCGACGGTAGTGGTGGGAGACAGCGAGAGCAAGGACGTGGTGTTGACGGGCGAGGGTATGTCGGAGGAGGACACGTTCAAGGTGGTGTACGAGTCGTGCGCGGAGGAGCCGGTGTTCGGAATGGAGGCGCAGGTGTCTTCGGAGGAGGGTCGGTTCATGGCGCGTGTGAAGCTGAGCGGTTCAGAGAAGGAGCAGGTGCATCTGTGCTACCGCTTCGCTGGTAGCCGCTACTACATGATTCCTCAGATTGTGGAGGCGGAGACGCCGTACACGCTGACGGTGAAGGACGTGAAGACGTTCGCAGGAGCCACTGGCTTCGGTACGTCGGCGTTGGTGTCGGTCCAGAAGGAGTACGTGCTGGGCGGCTTCGGTATTTCGGACAGCGACAACCTGTTCTTCCGCGAGAACAGCTGCGCGAACAGTGAGGGCGCGTTCAACGTGCGTGACAGCAAGGTGACGGTGAGCCTGGACAAGGTGGGTTCGTTCTTCCTGTGCTACCGCTTCGCTGGCGAGAACATTGTGGCGTACAGAATGCACACGGTGCGCGTGGCGCAGGTGTCGTCGATGGATCCTCGCTATGTGGTTGTGGATGAGGAGAACGTGGTGGAGCTGTCGGGTGCGGAGCTGGTGGAGGAGGACGCCTTCGGCTTCACGCGTTCGGGTGTTGCTGGCTGCGTGATGGTGTCTTCGGAGCTGAGCTCGTCGACGCTGGCGCTGCTGACCCACACCTTCACTCAGTTGGGCGAGTACACGATGTGTGTGCGTCTGAGCGGTGACGCGAACCCGTACGTGGTATCGAACGTGATGATGACGGTGCTGTCGGAGCACACGATCGACAACGTGGAGAACACGGTGTTCCCTGTGACGACGGTGGAGTCGCGCGACACGCACGTGGTGACGATCTATGGAAAGACGGTGCGCAAGGAGGACAGAGTGAAGTTTGTGGAGACGAGCTGTTCGGAGGAGGCGACGGAGTATGCCGTGGAGAAGGGCGACCTGAAGGTGGCTGTGAGAGCGGTGTTCAGCAAGATGGTTCCCGAGCTGCACGTGTGCTACAAGTTCACGAGCCAGAGCAACTACGTGATGACGAACTACTCGATTCACCTGCTATACATGAAGAGCGTGGCTCCGGACTACGTGATTCGTGAGGTGGATTCGTTGGTGCGCTTCGTGGGAGAGGGTCTGGATAGCGGCAAGGTGCGTCTGGCGGACGACGATATGTGCACGATTGCTGTGGGTGAGAAGTCGATCAGCAAGAACGTGGAGGGCTACTTCGCGGAGCTGTACGTGTCGAACGACATGTCGGAGGTGTTCGTGTGCGTGAAGTACGCTGCCTACGACGAGAACTACCACTTCACGGGTCTGATGCTGGATGTGTACGGACTGGAGAGCGTGTCGGTGAGCAAGTGGCTGGTGAACTTGTACCTGCCTTCTCCGGAGTCGGTGAACACGGAGGGACTGGTGCTGACGGGTCGTGGTCTGGATCAGGCGAGAGTGTCGATTGTGCGCGCGAACCGCAATTGCATGGCTCTGGGAGAGGTGCTGGAGGTGTCTGCGATGAACGCGACGGACGGAAAGGTGACGCGCTTCCTTGCGGAGCCGTTCGTGATGACGCAGCCAGGAGAGTACCGCTTCTGCGTGCGCTTCGGCGAGACGCGTCCTCAGTCGTACGACCACATCACGTTCACGGTGGAGCCGTTCGCCATTGCCATCCAGGATTCTACGGGTCTGGTGTCGGTGGTGAAGAGCGACGAATCGTCGAGCAAGAGCGTGACGTTCACGGGTGCCGTGACGTACTACAGAGAGATGGACGTCAAGGTCGTGGATGCGGAGAACTGCGCGGCGGAGCCTGTGGAGTCGGTGGTGGTGTCGGTGAACGGCTACGTGGCGGAGCTGACGGCGCTGACGGGTGTGGAGACGCCTCTGCATTTCTGTGTGACCCACAACGCCACGTGGCACTACATGAGCGGCTACGAGCTGTTGGTGAAGGAGCTGACGATGGTGAAGCTGGGCGACATGGAGAATACGCTGAAGGTGACGGAGGACACGTACGCGCTGCAGTTGTCTGGATTCCATGTGGGTGCGGGCGACAAGCTGAAGTACGTGCCTACGGGCATGGACTGCTCGGAGGTGTCGGTTCTGACGTACGAGATTGGCAACAGCCGTATCGCGGAGCTGGTGATTGTTCCTACGCTTCCTGCGAGCACGTACGAGGTGTGCTACGAGTTTGCTGGAGAGACGGAGTACGCCAAGTACGCGAGCAAGACGCTGGAGGTGTACCTGATCGCCTCGGTGGAGCCGACGTATCTGGTGGCGAACAAGCCTACGGAGCTGACGATCACGGGTCTGGGTCGCGCAGTGGGCGACAAGCTGTGGTTCGCGGAGGAGGCGTGCGGCGCGGTACCTGCGGACGCGGTGGTGGTGGAGTCGCTGGAGTCGGTGACCGTGACCGTAACAAATCCTCAGGTGAAGATGATGTGCTACAACTTCCCGGCGTTCGGAACGGTGGAGGTGGCGACGACAATCGTGGTGTACTCGGTGACGGGCATGTCGCACACGAAGTGGCTGACAAACGTGCCTCTGCCGACAAACGGCTTCGCTGCGGAGGGAGTGACGACGGCGCTGCGTCTGACGGGAACGCACTTTGGTCTGGACAATCGCGTGAAGTTCGTGCAGAGCGCGACGAGCTGCGAGGAGGGTGTGTCGACGGATCCTGTGCAGATGAACTCGGTGAGCGTGGACGGCCAGACGGCGACGTTGATGGCGGTGACGTTCACGGAGCCTGGCGACTACTACCTGTGCATTGTGCACCACGCTGCTTCCAACCAGTACGTGCACTACGACCACAAGGTTTCCGTCGTGGAAACGATGATTACGACGGTGCGCGACGATCCAGTGCTGTTCGTTCTGACGGAGGAGGCGAAGACGGACAGTGTGTCCTTCACGGAAGACTTCTTGCAGTTCGTACAGTCTCCCGAGTCGATGGTGGCGGTGTGGACGGAGTCGATGTGCGACAACTACGTTCTGACGGCGGACGTGGCGCGCGAGGGTTCGCAGGTGACGGTGACGTCGCGGTTCACGCGTTCGTTCAACACGCTGCACCTGTGCCTGCGCCTGCCTGGTTCGATTTACGTGCCTTCGCGTGTGCGTAAGGTGTTCAAGGTGTTCACGGTGCTGGAGAGCCCTGTGCCGTTCGTCTCGGAGACGGTGTCGGACGTGACGTTCAACATCCAGGGTCAGAACCTGAAGGTGGACGACCAGGTGGCGTTCGTGGCCTCGAGCGCTTCGTGCAATGGTGCGCAGGGTGTGACGCTGAACAGCGGCTCGGTGACGGTGTCGCTGGGAACGGCGCACTCGGTGTACAAGGTGTGTTACCGCCTGAGCGAGTTTGGCGAGACGTCGGCGTACTACGAGCTGTCGGGTCTGGAGATGAAGATCTACCAGGTGACGAGCGTGAGTCCGAAGACGCTGGTGCAGGCGCAGACACAGACGTTCCATCTGACGCTGAAGAGTCACGTGCTTCCGGAAGGTGTGATGGTGCGTGTGATTTCGGCTTCGGGTTCGTGCACGTCGCTGGCTGCGGGCGTGGATGCGCTGGTGTCTACGGACAACACGGTGGAGCTGACGCCTGCGGACGAGACGGTGTTCGACGAGGAGAACCAGGTGTGCGTGCGTCTGAGCGAGACGACGCCGTTCTTCTCGTACACAGGCATGGACGTGCACTTCGCGCGCGTGATTCCTGTGGAGGAGCCGGTGTTCCAGCTGACGGGTCTGCAGAGCGAGGTGTTGTTCAGCAACCAGGCGCTGGCTACGGATCAGTTCAAGTTTGTCCCGGAGACGAGCGACTGTTCGTCGTTGAGCGCGGTGACGTTTACGCTGAACGAGAAGACGGCGGTGTTCACGCTGACGTCTGGTTTCATGAACTACAAGCTGTGCTACCAGTTCACGAATTCGCAGGGTTTCTTCGAGTATGCTGAGTACATGGTGAACATGCTGCCTGTGTCGACGGAGAAGATGACGGAGGAGGAGGTGAAGCACGTGTTCTCGAAGCTGAGCAGCCCGCAAAGCATCATTTCGTACTTGATGAGAGCGACGACGGTGGAGCCGGTGAAGGTGGAGAAGGAGGTGATCACGAACGCGGCTTCGTCGCTGGTGTTGACGGACGTGGCGTTCTCGCCGAAGGTGTTCCAGGTGTTGTACGGAATGAACTACGACATCGACACGTTCGCGAAGACGGTGGTGCCTCAGCTGGACGTGGCGAACGTGACGACGTTCGTGGGAAGCTACGCGCAGCAGGTGAAGGTGGCGTACGAGTCTGGAACGGGCAGCAAGCCTCAGCAGATGCTGCTGGATCTGGTGACGAACGTGGGAGCGGACAGCGCGAAGGTGGACGCGATCATCGAGGGTTGGCGCCAGCTGGCGGACAGCAGCGCGACGAAGGAGGTGTCGGGCGAGACGAGCTTCGACTTCAGCGATGGCAGTCAGGTGACGCTGACGCCGGTGGGCTCGAGCCGTCGTCTGGCGGGCGAGAGCGAGGCTGCGATGATCAAGATCAACCGCTTCGAGTGTTCGATGGTGGACATGGAGATCCTGGAGGGTCCTTGCTTCGAAGTGCTGATCAACGGCAACGTGGCGAACGAGCTGCCTACGCCGTACTGGCTGGAGTACACGCGTCGCGATATGGATGACACGGCGTGCGCGAGCAAGGAGAGCATTCAGGCGATGGTGTGGACGAAGAAGCCTGAGGGCGAGACGTGTGTCATCAAGGGAGCGACGGCGAGACTGCAGGGCAAGAAGTTCGGCGTAGTGACGACGTCGACGATCAGTCCGGATGCTCCAGCGGTGTTCGACACGACGGTGTTGACGGTGCTGCTAGTGATCTGCATGGTCATCTTCTTCATCCTGTTCGTGGCGTTCGGCTATGCGCTGTGGGTGTACGTGCATCCGAAGACGCCGAAGGAGGCGAACGACTTGTGGAATGACTTCGACAGCGAGCGCCAGAAGAGACTGGACCAGCGTCGCGAGGACCGCAAGAGACGCAAGCAGGAGCTTATGGAGATGGAGAAGCAGTTTGACATGGGTGCGGAGAGTGAGGAGACGGACGAGGAGCACGCAGACTTCGCGCTGTTCCAGAACGCGATGCCAAACGCGGAGGGATCGGACGTGGACGAGATGTCTGACTTCATGGAGGCGCTTCACGGCGTGAACGAGTCCAGCAAGTATGCGCAGATGTCTGCGGAGAACGCAGAGATTGTGCAGGAGGACGTCATGGACCGCGACGAAGATGTCGGCGAGGTGCGTGATTCGTTGAACTGAGGTTGTTGGTTTGTTTGTTTGCAGAAAGTGTAATGGTATGATTGAATGTGATATCGATTGGCATTGTATTTCACCCATCGAATCTCCTAACAAACACGACACTGTGCATTCTTCACCACATAGGCCAACTCCTCGTTGAACATGGCTAGCAACTCCTCCGTTTGCTCCTGGGAGTAGAGCGCGGAGTCCACGGTCATCGTTACGGTCACGCGGTCGTCGTAGCTCAGGAGCGTGCAGAAGACGTGCAGGTCGACGGTGGGCGGCACCGAGAACATGATGTCGCTGACGCGGTTGTCCATGATGTGCAGCGGCGTCGTCGGTCCGGGCAGCGTCGACAGCGACAGCGACGCGCAGCGTCTGGTTTCAGGCGCGCCCGAGTCCTACGTGAAGTCGATGTAGATGGGGTCGGCGACGCAGCGCGGCTCGAGGGAGCCCAAGAAGTTCATGAGGTTGTTAATGACCACCAGCTCCGCCGAGCGGTAAATTGAATGAATGCTGTCGCGTACCGTCGTCAGTCGCTCCAGCGGGTCCGCGACGTTCATCGGCACCGGCAGGATGCACAGCGTCAGATCTTCTCGTCACCCCTGCGAAACGCCCACTCTTGTTGCCGGTGACCTGCTCGTCGGCGCGGATCGGCTCGTAGATGAAGGAAATGGGCTTCGTGGAGCCCCACACGAAGGCCTGGGTGACAGCTTGCCCCATCGCCTACGTGCACGGGCGTCGCGAGCGGCTTCGCGTGGCGCTGCGTGGCGAAGGAGGCGAAGACCGACGTGAGGCAGGAAATCAACACGTCGTTGACCGTGAAGCCGGCGGATTTGAGGCGCTTGATGGCGGTCACGGAGGTGTCCATCGTGCGGTAGACGATGTGGCGTGGAGAGGAAGCCGACATGCGCGGAGCGTCGTTCAGCGGGTTGCGCTTGTCGCGGGGAGCGAAGAGAATGCGGACGAAGGAGCGAAGCCAGTTGAGGGTGAATTGACAAGGGGACACTCGCTTCATCTTTTTCTTCTCGGAGTGCTCGGTTTCCTCCGGGCTGCCGGTGTACTTGAGGAGGAGACGCATAATGTTCACGCCGTCCAGAATGGAGTGATGATAGCGCAACAAGAAGCAGGACTTGCAGGAGTCCGATTGAACGACATGTGGAAACACGTACAGTTTCCAGAGAACATGCGCTCGGTCGAGAGGCTCCTACGGAAAGGAATTGGAACGAGGCTACGTTGATTTGCTTCTCCGCAAAAGCACGCACTTGCTCCGTCGTAACGGGATCGTTGTGAACGATGAAGTGGGCATCCAGATCCAACGGCTCCTCTTTCTCCCTACCATTTCGCTCCAACTCGACAGTCCTACATGTAGCTCCAGAGCCACTGACGAACGAAGAACCGATTGTTGAACGCCGTCTCCGTCATAAACCTAGCCTTGGAAGCGCCCTCCAACGACTACGTGTTGCACCACCACTCGCGGAAGGCCTGGGGATCGAGCTCCTTCTCCAGGAACAGGATGGTGTGGACCACGGCGGTTGGATAGAACCGCTCGCTAGTGATGTAGTTACCACTGCTACCGTCGACCCAATGGACTCCCTAGCCATCATGTCGCTCTGTGACTCCTACACGGCTCCGAACCACAAAGATTAGAACGAGGATAAGGATACAAAGCAAACAGCCTAGCCACCAAAAGAGCGACGACATGGTCTGAAGGGAATCATGGGATAAGTGAGTGGAATGGGACAAGAATACACAAACTCCATGCGCTTCCACGTAGTGTGCTATGTGGGACATTGGCATTCCGTTTCTTACGGAATGTCATTGTCCCACCGTACAACACACTCTGAAAACACACCCTCTTCAGGTTTCGGTATGATGCCCATTCTCATCTTCCCTCGTTCTCTCCTCCTCTCCAATTCACCACAACTTCATCCTATGGGGTCTACACGTTCTTTGGTTTTGCGTCTATCGTGGGTATTCGTGATTTGTCTGTTGTTCCTGTGCTATTAGTATGCGCATTCTCCTTAGTTTGTCACCCCCCTAGTGAATTCAAAATCGTGTTTCAGGCCCGCATTAAGACACCGGTTGTGCAGCAGCAGAGTCTTCGTCATGAGGTGAGGAATTGTCGTTTTCCGCAATCGGGTAGATCCAGAGGTCAAGTCCTATTCATTTGGAAGCGTCTATCGCGATCGCCTCTGCTGGAGAGTGAGTCGCATCGGTTGGATGACATTTTAGTATCTCTCACTTTCACTACGTCTATAATCAGGCAGTTATGTGGATGGGGTAGATTTCCTCCGCGCATTCCATGTAGACCCATATCGATTGCAATCGGGTGCAAGACAGACGAAGAGTCCAGACTGCGTTCTCTCATTGAGTCCTCCCTTTTCCCCTCTCGAGTGAGCATCCGACCCGTTATCGCGAATGGAGACATGCTTGAACTCAACAAACTGCGAAACATCGCCTTTTCGGAAACGACGACTACGCATGTACTGGTACTAGACATCGATATCATCCCTTCTCGTACAAGTCACTCCAGTCTCTCAACATAGCCTCTCTGTACTCATCTTTTTTGTCTCTTCCATCATCCGCCCAGTTGGATGACCATCTTGCTATTGTCCTTCCGTTGTTCGAGATGAGCCACTACACACTTCCCTGTACAAACTGGTACACTTGTTTTGAAAAGTAAGCGGTGCATTCCGATCATTCCCAGATTGAACAACTTTTTCCAAATCAGTAAGTATGATTTAAACATGTGCGATCTGACGGGTTCCTGTGTGCCTCTTAGCATGAAGGGAGGACCGAATGTAGCGATGTCTCTTCCTTGTCACCTAGCAATATATGACACGAGCATGGTTCAAGCAGTCTATCAACGAGCCGCTATTGCCGTACAGTTGTTGGGCCAATCTCCAGCAACAACCGTACGATTTCTCTCCTTAACTGAATTTCAGTTTTGTAATCGTGAAGAAGACGAAGTTCGTTCCCGCCTTCTTTGAGAAGTTCGTTGATTATGGGCAGAACCGTCTCGAGTGGGTGAACCATTTGCGGTTCCGCGGCTTCCACTTTTCGCTGATGAGCCAGGGATGGCTGTTCCACCTGAAGCATACGCAGTCTGCGTCCGCGGCCAAACAGCCGCTTCGCGCCGTCAACGAGAAAATCGAGAAGATTCGCGAGGCGGAGGAGTTTGAGAAGTACCGCGGGGAATGGATGGTTCCGGTGTGCGGACAGACGGAGGAAAGTCACCCGAATCCGGTGGGAATGACAGTGGAGGAGTTTTTGGAGAAGCAGACGCAATCGCAGGCACAATCGCCGAAAACGAAGCGGTTGTCTCGCGACCAGGAGCTTGCTGAGAAGTTCGCCAAGAAGAGGGAATATATGAAGCGGAAAAAGATGTATGAATGAGTTTGATGTGTGTTTGATGGGAGCAATAACCAGAAATGAGTGTGTTTTAGGATATCCTCGCTCCAGAGTTCTTCAGTAGATCCATCAAACAAGACAGAGAATACATCAATACAATAATCTGCAAACAGCCATTAACAATCGCACTTCTTCTTCTCCTGCTTGGGTGCCGCAATTGTAAACGCATCTGCCTTCTCCACGGGGGCTCCCTTCGGCAGCTTGTGACCAATGGACTCGAAGATCTCGCGAACGTTCAGAGCCATCTTCGCCGAAGTCTCCATGAACAGAAGGTTGTTTTCCACAGCGTACTCCTCAGCCTCCTCGCGACTGATCTGGCGGTTGTCCTCCAGATCGCACTTGTTTCCAGCGAGCGCAATCACGACATTCGGATCACCTCTTCTCTGAAGCTCCTTCACCCAGGACTTGGCACCGTTGAAAGAGTCCTACCCTTCATGGCTTCTTTTCAATCGTTACACGGTTGGTAATATCATATACAACAATAGCCGCTCCAGCACCTCTGTAGTACATAGGAGCAAGACTTCTGTAACGCTCTACCCGTCATTCAAAAGATGCACTGGAAACCTTGGCCTGCAGTATCCCAAATTTCAAATTTAATAGTCACATTATCCACATTCACCGTCTGGGTCAAGAAGGCAGCTATCCCCTAAACACGGCTCCATTGTCCCATACCTCCAATAGTCGGCTCCTGGAAAGGGAAGAACTCATCACGCACAAATCGGACGACGAGACACGACTTTCCGACGGCAGTATCTCCGAGGAGAACGAGTTTGCAATGAAGAGATTGATCAGCCATTCTTATTCTATCCTTCTACACAAAATCAGATATACGAACGATCCATCTCATTTTTCAATCACTTACATTCGAAGAGAATCGTCAAATCTGAAGACCATCTCACTGGCATGGTGGTCTGGAATGATGTCTTCCATAGTCACCTCGGCCGTAATCGAGTATTCTAATGCAGCATCATTCGCATTCTGGATTCTGCGGAGCTATCGGATTTGGAATTGTTTGGGGTAATGGAGCCCTTCTTTTGGTTTCTGGGATTGGTTGATGTAGGAAGAGGGAATGGGAAGAGAGGAAGATGATTGGAATGGACTGATGGGAGAATGGACTTATTCTTTGGAAATTTGTATGAGAGTTCATGTAAACGCCGGAGCATTCATTGGTTCGTTGAATGGGGTTTGATTGTGTTATTCACGCGATACAGTGTGTAATGCGTTGCTGAAGATGGTGGCTCTATAATGTGCATATCGAATGGAAGGATGAAGCGATGGTGTGTATTCAGAGTGTTATGCCAAGGTAACGAGTATTCTGGTGGTGCTATCAAATCACAACAAATTTCATGTGTATTCGATCCACTATTCGTTAGCATGTTGGCACCACACATCGATATACCTGCATATTCCTTATACATCCATCAAACACAATGTGTTCAGCCTACTTATTGAAGTTATGGATGGGATGACCCTCATCTTGATAATACTCTTTGTTTGCTTTATTCCTTTGCTCCCACTCTCTTTCTCCTCCAGATACACTACTCCCCATCATCAGTTTAAATGTGAGTTCAGTTGCCACTTCGTAGGAATCCCCGTATTTTGATTTCAGTGTTCCGACTACCGTAGATATACTTTAGCAGGATGAGCAGTAGTGATCTGGAGTGTGACTGATGCGACTAGACAACCTCGACGAAAACGAGAAAAAGATGCTGCATCTAGAGGGATACGAGGTGGATGGCAGTCCAGAGCGGAAGAAGTACAACGGGAAATTCTACGAACTTGTGCGGTTCAAGGGTGTACATGCGAGTGAGTACTGCATCTACGAGGTGCAGAACGACAAGTGCAACGGATCTGCGGAGCTTCTCGACAACGGCGTAGTGAAACTGCGATGGCGGATGAAAGATGGCATCCGAGAAGGAAAGTGGATTCTCTTCCACGAGGGAATGGTATCGAAAGAGGGTCGCTGGAGCGACGACGACCAGTCGGAGCGTCGTATGATCCTGAACAAAGTGGGAGGTCCGATGATGATCATCACCCGCGACAATGAAATCATTTACGAAGGCCGTTTCAACGAACAGTTCGAGCGCGAGGGTCGCGGCGTAGAGTACGAGAAGGGCGTTCTGAAGCGAAGCGGGATCTTCCGCCGTGACGCGCTGACGCATGTGTGTCAGGAGTTCGTGGATGAAACGACGATGATCGAATTCGAGGGCGACGAAACCGACGACAATATCGACGTTCTGCGCCGTCGCCCCATCTACGTCGGGGGTTTCACCTACAACGAATCTCTGCACGTGTATCAGCGAAACGGTCGCTGTCGTCTTCTCGGCAAGCGCGACGGAATCTGCAGCGAGACCGAAAACGGGGTGAAATTGGTCAACGGGTGGTACGTGGCGCGCGATAGCGGGGAATCGCTGCGAATGGCGGTGGTGCCGCTGATGGCCGCCGACGGTTTCGAAGCGTTTCTCGCGAACCCGTCGTCTGCGGAGGAGTTGGAGATTCCCGCGGGACGCTGGAAGATGCAGCCAGCGATGAGTTACGAGTTGGTGGCACTCCCGCGGTTACGGTTGCTGAAAATCCGAACGCAAAACTCCCTGCTGTGCGAGCGTTTCATCGTGCAGAGTTTGCCGGAATTGGAGGAAATTGTGGTGGAGAAGGCGAGCGGAGAAATGGAGGGAAAACCCGCGGAGACGTTTTTGGTGGCGTTTTGCGACAAGTTGGCGAAAATCGTCATCGGCGACGGGACGTTTCGCTGCTACGACAGATGTGAGTTGCGGGGATTGCGGGCGTTACGTTCGGTGTCTTTCGGAAGTGACAGTTTCGTCGACACGAAGGAGTTTTTGTTGGAGGGTGGGCGTTTCATCGGGGTAAGGAAGTAGATTGTGGCGAGTTGACGACGTTGATGCTGGGCGAGCGGGCGTTTCATCATTGTAGAAAGGTCGTGTTGGAGAGTAGGCGTGGGATGGGCGTTACAGCGAGATTTGGAGAAACTGTCGTCGATCGACATGGGGGCGGAGGCGTTTTACGGGGAGAAGGTTCCGGAGGAGAAGACCCAGGGGGTGGGTTTTAGCTTTGGCGGGAATGGCGGATTTAATAGTAGTGGTAGTTGTTTTGGTAAGAAGAATAATGGTGGATTTGGTAGTAATAGTGGATTTGGTAGTAATAGTGGATTTGGTAGTAATAGTGGATTTGGTATTAATAGTGGATTTGGTACTAGTAGTGGATTTGGTAGTAATAGTAGTGGATTCGGTAATAGTAGTGGATTTGGTAATAGTAGTGGATTTGGTACTAGTAGTGGATTTGGTAATAGTAGTAATAGTGGATTTGGTACTAGTAGTGGATTTGGTAATAGTAGTGGATTTGGTAATAATAGTGGATTTGGTACTAGTAGTGGATTTGGTACTCCTAATGCCCGTCAAAACCTGAACATATCGAATTGTAATCCCAAAACGAATTGCTCCTCCGGAAGCGACGCCACGACTGACGAAACGCTGCAGACTGACTGCTTGGTGATGAAAAGTAGCTACTCTTTTGGTCATGTCCCGCAGACTTACCGTCGCTCCAGGTGTTCCGAGGAAAGGAAAAACACTTCCACTTCATCAAAACGGCCGTCATTGAGAGTAGGCGTGCGATAGAGTTCTTATCAGACATTCCTGTACTCACCATCTCCTTCTTCGATAGCTTCGGAACCGACTCCTTCGATAACATCCAAACGCTCCGCACCCTCAGTATCTCTTTTGCAGACCGACCAGCTGTAGATGCTGAGAGCTTTGCGCGCTATATCAAGTCGAGAAGTCGAATTGCATAGTATCTGTTTGATTCGGATTACACCCACACCGAGGAATCAGCTCTTTCCATTGGTTCCCAACACTGTACACTACGCAACTGCAAATATAGGATCACCCATCTCATTATCATTTACAATGAGCGAAATTAGTTACCTCACCTTATATAACTCACATCCTAGGCCTATGTGAACGACGTCTGATGGGTGAACGAAAGCAGTGGAGAAAAGATCACCCCGCCGGCTTCACCGTACCAACTACGACACACCTTTCACCGGTAGGCTGGTCCTGTAACGCGTCCCAATGGTACGACCGATTTGAAAACATGGAAGTGTATTATTCCGGGAAGAAAGGGAGTAGCGCTTCTTCTTGGGTCACATAGTAGACCATTTGGGAGAACGGAAAGTTCCATCTCCAAATGATGTTCCCAGATGACTACCCGTCGGTTCCGCCCAAATGTACCTCTTTAAACCCTTTCCATTCACTTCTAGGCGTGTTTAAGCCTGTTCTATTCCATCCCAATGTGTATCCTTCGGGAACTGTGTGTTTAAGTATTCTAAATCCAAAGAAATCGGAGTTTGGCTGGAGACCTTCCATTTCGGTGAAGGAGATCCTTCTAGGCATTCAACACTTGCTGGAGAGTCCGAACTGGGCAGATCCAGCACAGGCGGAACCGGTAATGGTATACAAGTATGTGTTTTCCGTTTGTGTTGAGAATGTAGCAAGTCGGAAAAGGAGTACGAAAAGAAGGTAGTCGAGTTTGTCAACGAGTATATGAATAAAGAAGGAGCGAAGAAGTGATCCCTTTTGAGAATTGTGTTTGTTTATATCTCTCGCGTTCTTACCTATGACTCTTCGTCTCTTCAACATTACAGTTCATTTCTCTCACATCAACACAACCTTGGATGAATGCCCCGAAACACCGACTCTCTCACCGAACCGAAGTGTATTCGTAATGCCTATTCGAGTTATGCAGCCGTACACTGGCTTCTTGTGTATCCGAATTTATGCAGGGAAAAATACTGGCATGCCAGTTCACGAATGAGATGGTATGAATCCTATGATTGTTTTATCAGTCATTCTTTTTTCACACGATGGAACAAGTTGCTAGCAGTGCCGCGAAGAGCTTCTTCAGTGATATGATGAAGGACGTAGCCGTAGGGTAAGCCGTTGATGTCTAGCTGAAAACCTTCCGTCTGACTGTATGGGCAAAGTACCTGAGTATGCTGTGCAGTATCTTCCTGTTTTTGAAGTCTCTGTTCTTTAACTTCGGCTTCTGGTGGTCTCTTATCTTCCTCGTTATTTCCGCTGTCTACGTGTTCCTTGACTTCAGCAAGTGCATTTCGATGTGCTGGAAGGGCGCTAAGGGCATTGAAGAGAAGCTCGCCATGCTTCGCGCTCCTCTGATCAAGGGAGCCATCTTCATCGTTGTCGGTATCATCGTCTTCCGCAGCTCCATCCTGCTTTCCATTCTGATGATTGTCTGCGGTCTGTTCTATGTTGGTGGCAGTTTCCTCGACAAGAAGCCTGATGAGGGAAAGGCCCCTATGGTTTGAGTTGGCAGCGAGCATAGTGTGTTTGTTAGGAAACAGAAGAGTCGTCACCGAATTCCGAGAGTCCTCGTAGAACGACTTGGACCATATCGAAAAAGGTGGAGACTCCTAGCCGGAGTGTTTTTTCGTCCACAGATTTGAAATGACTACATGGGAGGTGATTCACTCACCTACGCGATAAAGGACGTGCCTTCTGTTTCGAAGGACTTGTCGATTTTCTCCGGATTCAGCTCGGGGTCGACTTCGAGAGCGCGTTTAGCGATGGTTGCGTATTCTTCCCTTGGAAGATGGATGGTAATATCGCTGGGGAGTGAGAGGGTTGTGGGGGAGTCCTACCAGGAGAGAGGTAATTCCATTTGAGTACCATTCAGTGAGTGAGTATGGATCTATGGTGTGATACAACCCATTGAGTATGGATCTATGGTATGATACAACCCAATGGGTATGGATCCATTTATAAACACAACCCAGGAAGTGACAATCCATGCACCCAACAACGCATGCACAACAAACAATCCATACAGAATACATTATGCCATATCTTGCTTGTCCCTTTCCTCCTTCTTCTTCATCAACTCGATGCCATGCTGGTCCTCCTCCTTAAGTTTCTGGATGGTCTTTTTCATCTTTCTCTCCTTGTCGGTTCTTCGGCAGGACTACATGACATCAACGATGGACATGTACATAGTAGATGGCGGAGAGGAAGATGAACGCGAGCATGAGCCACATGAAGAAGTTATTCTGGAAGAGCCAGGAGACGAACCGGAGGTACTCCATCTGTACGCCGAAGATGCCTGCAGTCAAGAGCCCCCTTCACACACCCTCTCAGGATATCGACCACCTCCGCCTCCGCCGCGTAGTCGCCGAACGCCTTCGCGCAGAACTGCAGCAGCGGCAGCACCGTGAGCAGCATCAGACTGGTGACCACCCTCCGCCGAGCCTACCCTCCGTTGAACACGAGCGAGGTGATGAGTGTGTCATGTGGCTCCATGGGATGCACGTCCAGTAGTAACAGCTTCAGACCGAAGCTGAAGGCTCCCTGCGTCGTGCAGAACATGAAGTACAGCGCCAGCGCCAGCAGCTACGTCACACCGGTGAAACGCCCCTACCAATGCTGCCGCCAGAATGGGGAAGAGCCGCGCGAGGCGGGAAAAGAGGGAATTCAAGAACGGCGCGACGGCATAGCCGGCGAGTTGCCGCGGGAATACGTAGAGGGCGAGCTGGAGCAGCCAGAGGAGGGAGGCGATAACCGCGAGGATCCCGAGAAGGAGGGAAAACACGGGCAGCAGCGGGTTGTTGTCCTTGTAGTTCAAATGTTGCGCGCGCAACGTCAGGTAATCCGTATCCAGCTCCTTGCAGGCGTTTCGGTATTCTTCGGCCGCTTTTTTGGACTCCTTTTTTAGGCGGCGTTTTTCCCGCCAGCCGACGTCGACGGTCTTGGCGCTCTAGGTGGAAACGGGGAAAGGGAGGTACCTCCATCATGCGGGTGATCGACTCCCCCTGGGCGATGAGGGCCTGGATGCGCTGCCCCAAGATTTTCTTCTCCTGGTCGAAGCGGTCCTTGGGCATGTAGGTCGGACGGTTGAGGAAGCCACTAGTGGGGAGAGGCATGTAAGGCTACTGGATCAGTTTATAGGGCAGTCCGATCACGCCGATGCCTGCGAACACCACGAAGAACAGCCACCCCACCACGCAGAACAATGTCAGCATCCGCACGAACCATGTCACTCTGATCTCTAACGTTGCCGCTGTGCCGAATATGCTGTCTGCTGCACGCATCTCCTCTGTAGACAGCACCGTCGCGTTCATCACCGTCATCGCATCCGGAACTAGGTCGCACCCCCACTCTGCGCCTACTGATCAGCGACGGAACCTCGCTCTCGCTGACCAGGAAACTGTTCGCCGCCGTCACCTCGAACTCCGTGATGGCGATGTACGCCTTGTTCACAATCATGCAGAAGATCCACGTCAGGGCCGCCACCACCACCACCACCGTGATCGTGTACCCAAACGCCGTCTGCACGCGCTTGCACAGCGGAGGCTGCTCTATATCCATCGTCTCGTAAAAGAAGATGGTGAACGGCAGAACCACCACCATCAAAACGACGATGATTCCAAAGAGCGAATACCAGATGGCAGTGAAATTGAACCCTCCGCACTGCTTGTCTCCCGTAGTGCAATCTATCGACGCTCCTGCATTCGCGACATCCAGCGGAAAGAAGCAAATCGCCGACACCGTCACCGTGATGCAGAGGATCTACCTATCAGGGATCCCTCGACATCCTCCTACAAAGACAAACTTTCCCCAGTAGAATCCCTTCGAAAAGTCGTCGGATAGGTAGTAGGATACTAACCTGCATCCAATAATGATCGTGAACACAGGAAAGAGAATGAGTAAAATCAGAAGCGTTATGTCGATCATTTCTCTAATCGGCTGATCTAGTACCCAGAATGAGACAATTCAGGTGATGGCAAAAATCCCCTCGATTCCGACACGATGATTCCATCGACAGGATTCAATTGAAATGTTGGCTACGAGGACTCCGAGAAGCGCACTCCAATCTCTTTGGTGTAGGGGTGCGCATGGTCATTCACACTAGCCACGCTCTCTTCCTGGATTCGTTACTACACAACTCCCTTCGCCGTACGGTCGGAGAAGCGGGCTTCGCCGAATGTACTGGAAAGTAGGCGCGATGGACGGACTGGACGACAGACGTGCCCGAAGAAGAGATCCACCGACAGCAGTTTGCGCGGAACATCGCCTTTTTCGGAGAGGAGGGACAGAAACGAATTGAGGATGCCTTCGTGGTCGTGATTGGTCTGGGAGGCGTGGGGAGTCATGCAACACACATGCTGGCTCGTTCGGGAGTGGGAAAGCTGCAGCTAATCGACTTCGACATCGTGACGGTGTCGTCGCTGAACAGACATTCCGTGGCCACTCGCAAGGACGTCGGCAAGCCCAAAGTGGAGGTCATGCGTGACCACATTCTGGAGTTCAATCCTGACGTGAAGATCACGGTGAACAACGTGATGATCTCGAAGGACAACATCGGCTCGCTGATCTCGGAGGTTCCCGATTTCGTCATCGACTGTATCGACGACTACTCGACAAAGACGGACATTCTGGAGTACTGCATCCGCAACGACATCCGCGTGATCTCCAGCATGGGTTCCGGATGTCGCTCGAACACGACCTCGCTCCTGATCACGAACATCACCGACGTGAAGTGTACGGTTCATTGTCAACTCTCACCTAGATGATCCGCTGGCGGCCAAAATCCGATCCAACCTGAAGAAACGCAAGATCGATTTCGATGCGAGTGAATGTGTGAATCCTCGCAGCGCTTCCGACCCCATGCGTCCGTGGATCGTGAACATGTCCACAGGAGTTTTCATTCCCTGCGTTTCTTCCTACGAGAAGCCGGTGATGAAGATCATGTCCGTAGAGGCCTCTCGGAACGCAAAGGTTTGCTTTCACTTTCTTTCCCATGTAGGAATCCGACGCGAAGATGAGCGGCGAGAAGTCGGAGAAGGAGACTGATGATGCCGCCTCGAGCGAGTCGATGCGGTTCCGCACGATTCCCGTGTATGGTTGCGTCCCCGCGGCATTCGGAAACACCATCTGCGCATACGTGCTGCATTCACTCAGCCATCGAACCTTCCGTCCATCTGCGGTGGTTCCGCTGTCGCAGGACGTGTTGCTGAAACTGTTCAACCGACTGCAGACGAAAGAACGCGTGGTTTTCAAAACCGAAGAGTGGGCGTTTCATCGGGATGAGGAACAGAATCCAACTCGACCGGTTCGACCTGCTGTTCCTGCTCCAGGCCGTGTTCAAGGAAAAGTCCGTCTTTTCGGGAATTCCGATCGCCGCAGCCAAGCTGGTGGGAGATTTGGGGGAGATTCATGCAGGAGTTCACGCGATGGGACCTGAAGAAGCCGGCGGCGCTGGGAAACGTGGTGCTGGGAACGGTGGAGGAATGTAAGAAGCATGAGGAAGAGGGATTGGAGGGAATGGACCCACATGAGCGTGAACGCATTCAGGGTCTGCTGGATCGGTTGGCCACAGAGGAAGAGAGGAATCAGTGTTATTTCTGACGTGTTTGTTGGATGATGATGATGGTGTTGGATTCATACTAAAAGAGCCACTTCCATTGACAATGCGTTTGTTCATTCAGTATCCCATCATGACAGACTATCAGGATTTCATCCGATCCTTCGAAAGAGTTGTCCAAGCATGCTGGAAGATTGGAAAGGCACGTAGGCTTCCATTTCCTCCATGAACCCCAGATCCTCGCTATATTGTGTACCAACAACGCTGGAACGATGAGAAAACAGCTCTTATTATTGAATGCTTCGACTGGAACGATGATTGTCTCGAACCCAACGATTCCTTCACCAAACTCATTCAAACCTATGGTACCATCCAGTCCATCTCTCCTTCCGGAGAATGGGCTCTCCTGGCAAAACCATCCTCTCCCACCGCGTCTTGGCCCATGGCTCTGGTGAACATGGACACTCTGGAGATCCGTTGCACGTCGTCCCTTCCAGGAACGGTGTTTTCCACTCCGCTTTCCTGTTTCCAGTGGACAAGCGACGAGTCCACGTTCACGTATCTCTGGAGAAAGGATGGGACTGTAGATTCGTTGATGATGATCATGAAGCAGACGATCTGCCCTTTGAAATCCACCAGTCGTGGGTGTCTGGACTCTCATTCAACCGCGGATGTATCTACCGCTTCGACCCATCCGCCCCGTCCCATCCCCTCTTGTTTCGCGGTTCCTATTGTTACGGACCTCACGTTGTCGTCGACGATTCAATCTGCTTCTGTATCGCGCGGGAGCAAACGCCGTTTCATGATCCGCTGAATGCGACGACCACTCTCCCGACGCGGCTCCTGCGAGTGAATCTCCGGACCGGCGAGTCTTCCGACGTCCCTCTTCCCGTACTGCTAGGATGATTGACTGATGTCCGATCTTCCCTCAGATTCTCCGTCACAGCAAACAGACGCATCAGCTGATTCTTCTGGGACCGCCGACCGACATTCGGACACACAACGCGGCGATGTGCATCGCATCGCTCTCGCTCCCCTCTCTCGTTCCCCTCTCGCTCTCCTCTCACGTAGCAATACTCGCTGCTGGTGGGGCAAATTGAACACTCCCTCGACGGCTTCTGCGGCATCTACAACCCAGGGGTCAAAAGCGACCCTTTCTCCTCCGACGGTCGATATCCCCGCGATTCTCTGAAACCACCCTTGACAACAGATCGCTGTTTGTTGACTCGTTCCGCGGGGATCTACGAATCGTCTATCAGGTCGATCTCCTCCATCCCGGCGTTCCCACGGTCTGTTCCTCTAAAGGCACCTGCAGCGAATATCTGTGCGAACGAAATGGGTTTCCAGTGATGCGAACGAATCATCCCGAGCATCCATGGCGATTGACGTTCCGAGACCACTTCATTAGTGAGAAAAACGTCTCCTTATATTCTATTCCCATTTCATATCATCAATTTATGGCTGGTGAAGGCCATTCCATTCTCTATTGGGATCCCACGGTTTCGACTCCGTGCTCATTACTGATTCTCATCCACGGCGGTCCTCACAATCTCTTTCATGTGAGCTTCAATGGCGATGTTGCCTATTATACAAAACACGGCTTCGCCGTGCTAGTTCCCAATTACCGCGGATCTGCGGGGTTTGGAGAGCATTACTTGCATGCGTTGTGTGGTCACATGGGAGATGTGGAGTTGGCCGACGTTTTGTCCGCGATCGATCATGTGATGGAGGGGAAGGAGGTGAAGGTGGATCCGGAGCGTGTGTTTGCGATGGGGAGCAGTTACGGAGGCTATATCGTGATGGGGTTGGTGATTCGGAGTACAGTAGTGAAAGTGGGTGTTTTGTGTGGTTTGCATGATTCAGCGTGCGATTCTGCGCAATCCCGTGTTGAATCCGGTGACGATGGCGACGGCATCGGACATGGCGACGTGGATGCGAGTGCTGGCGGGTTGTGTTCCGTCCAGAGGTGTTGGTGATGGTGATGGTGTTGGTGATGGTGTTGGTGATGGTGTTCACAATGATGATGTCAATGCCATCGATGCCATCTACAACGGCGCGGAGCTGCAGCGCCTGCAGTCGCTGAGCTGGTTGCCGTACGCAGACAAGGTAGGAGAGAGAGGATGGTATGACGGAGGTGTCGACGCCGCTGCGGTTCATTCTGGGCGGTCGCGACGAGCGCGTGCTGAATCAGCAGACCTTCGAGCTGTGTCGGCGCCTGCGGCCGGGAGTGAGCAGGTGGGGATGAGCGGGGAGATGGAGGGAAGAGTGCTGCGGAACCCCGAGGACGACCACTATCTGCGGAGCGGGGTGACGGCGGAGATGACGAGCGAGTTGGTGATGCGTTTCTTTGTGTGTGGTGTTTGTTGGAGAATACAAGAAGGTATAGTGGATGCTGGGGTCATTTGCTAGGTGTTATGATATCGTGATTATTGTATTATCTACTGTCAGGATCTATTGTGTCACAATATCTTGTAATCAACCGTCACAGTATCTTGTTGTTCATACTCCATATCAGTCACCATTCTCCCACACGCTTACACACAACAAACACTCCATAAAACGACAACTAGTACATGGAATCCCACTTCAGCCCCGCCGTCAACACCGTCGGCTTCACGATCTTGTCAAAGTTCTTCATCATCCGATCGTACAGCACCGCGTACTGGTTTCGCATGTCGATCAGCGACTGCGACAGCACCAGAATCCTAACGCTCACGCCCACCACTCATCTCAACTCCTTGTTGTCGCCTGACGCGACGCTCTTCATGTAGTCCGCCACATGCGGGTTCCGTCGACTCTACCGATCAGCAACTCTCACCTCCCCCACTGTCGCAACAACCGATGCGCGCATCGAAAAGTACGAAATCATGTCCGACTGGAGCTGCCGCGCACCGTCCAACGCATCATTCAGATCGGAGATGATCTCGTTCTGCACCTCCACGCCGAACGTGTTTCCATCCTCCTTGCGCGGCTGGTTCAGTTTGATGTAAAACCTCCATGGTTAGAAGAGACCAATGCCTACCGAACGGTCGTAACGTAGTCTACCATCTCCCACAACTCCTTCTTGATCCGTTCCACAAGGTTTAGAATTACCTAGAGTCCATCTTCCATCCAACTCCTCACTTCGTTTGAAGGAACGACAGACGCATCTACGTCTACGCTCTCCAGAAACGGGTGCATGCTTTCCGCGACACTCTGCCCATGAATCCAACTCGCCTTCCCTACATTCGCCAATTTATCCAGCTCGATTAGCTTCTTCGGCATTTCAATTTTCATGATGTGGATTGCCTTTTTCCGCGTCTCCTCGACAAAGTCGTCAAACCCCTAGAATCACACCTCCATCGCTAGGACATACCTTCTGCGTTTCCGGGTCAATTCGATCCATGTCCAGAACAAGGGAAGAATGAATGGAAATGAGGTTTCCTGTAACAAACAGGCAAAACGTAGTCGTTGTTATACGCATCGTCCTCCGTCTTCTTGAGGTACATCTTCTGAATGGCCTCCAGCCGTTTCCGATTCTCCTCCTCCCTCTTCTTCCGCTCCGCCTCCACCCGCATCTTCTCCACGGAGTCCGCAGCGTCGATGGTCTTGACGATGACATTCCGCTCGGGCTCCGGCTCCACCTTCACGTTGGTAAACGTGTCCATTCGCAGCATCAAGCTGTTCTTCACATGTCCCACCGCTGTTGCCGCCCGTCCACTCGTCACCACTGCATTGCGCTCCCGCTCGCGCGCCACCGCCTGCAGTTTTCGATCGTCCAAAAAATCCTCTCTTTTTGTCAATCAACAATGAAACCCCCACGGAGTCGGTTCGTGACCACGCCGCTGCGACCGGCGTTCCGGCGACTCTTCCCGCGGGGATTCCTCCCGTGGTCTGCAGATGAGACGATTCCCGCGGTTATACCGGATGTCCCGCGGATCTTCTCCCTTGGCGAGCACGTGCCCCCGGGACCGAATCTCTCGATTCCCGTAACCGTCGTAGACGACGAGGAAACGGTCGCCGAGGACCTTCTGGATAACCGCGGGGTACCACTTCAGATCGACGCCGTAGAAGCCCATGACGCTGTCGCCGACGTGCAGTTCCGCGGGGGAGGTCGCGCGTGCGTCGAGCGCCTGGAGCTTCAGAATGTTGACATCCCACTCGCGCTTGAGCGCTACGGGAATTGCGGGGAGCATGAGCGATTGATAGCGCTTGTTCTCGATGAGCGAGAGCGCGAAGGAGCCGATCGCGCTACATGGCAGCGGGGAGATGAAAGTACGTTGGGACTTTGTCGGCGAAGGGGGTAAGCTTCATAGCGTCGTCGAAATAGGGCGCGAAGAACTTCCACAATTCACGCGGGTTCAGGGCGAACCGGAGATAGAGAAATCCCATCGCACGGACATATGGAGACTCCTATTAGTGAAGAGAGGGCCGAGGGAGTACCATGTAATGGAGCATGAAGGTCACTTCCTCGAAGGTGAGCCGCTTGCACGCTAAGAGGTAAAGGATGCAAAAGGCGGAAGAGGGATGACGTGAGGATCCAACGACAAGCGGCTCTACGACTGAGAGGCTCCGAAAGGGCACTACCGAGGTCATGGACAACGTTTTTGATTTCGTCGATGACGTCTTCAAACTCGACCAGATCGCTAGGTGATCAGCAACACACGAAGACATACAGAATTTTGAAGAAGTAGCGCGATTCCATGATATTTGAATACATCAACTCCCCGAGATTGAAGGTGGTTGCATTTCCGTAGCTACAAGGATCACTTACGAGGTGCAAACTCACATGGGGACTTCGCGTTCTCGTTGGACATGCTGTGTAGCCAGTTTTGCTCTCAATTGATTCTTAAACTCAATGATAGCGGCTTGACGATAGGCCTCTGCGGTATTAGGCATGACGGATTAGGGGAACGAGGTTACAACAGACAATGAGATGAAGTGAGAATGAAAATGAAGGGTTGCCAAACCAATTCCATTTCCTCCAAACAAACAGCCGCACACAGTTTACATGTTCTTTGCGTTTTCCTTCTTGAGTTCCTGGAGGGTTTGTCCGAGGAACTCCATGCGTTTCGCCAGCATCTCCAGCTCCTGCTCCACGTCCTCGATGGTCATCTTTCCCTGCTTGGGGACGTATCCCATGGTGGGCTGTGGCTGTGGAGTCGATGTCGTCGATGTCGTCGATTGCGCCGATTGCGCCACGGGAGTCCTCGCGACGGGCGCCGCAGCTCTCTGGGCGGCGGGAGTGGCGTCGATCTGGATGGGATGGTACTCTGTGGTGGAAAGGACGGGGTTTCCCGGCTCCAGCGAGCGAAGAACGGGGTTTTTATTCTCTCCGCAGCGCCACTCCTCGTTGGAGAGCGCGGGAACTCCCGCGAAAGTGGGAGGGTAGACGTCGGGCTGGTATCCCTCGAATTTGCGCGGCAGCTGGGTGGGAGGGGCAGAAAGCGATTACGATGAAAGGAAGCGGCTCCACATCCCCGCGGGGAGTCAGCTTCAGGATGACGGCGATCTCGCACTTGTTCACGTTACAGGCCGATTTCGGGAGCATGCAGAGACCCTGGGGGTGAGGGAGTTTCAGAGGAGATACGCGGGCGGAGACGGTGGAAGAGTATTGCGAGAGAGGACACAGCGAGGAATCCTTCACCTCGAAATAGCGGATATTTCCGTCACCCTTGCCCGCGAGGTACAGAATCTTCGTGTCGGTGTCGAAGAAGGGGAAAAGTGTACCGGAGGCCTGGGTGGGGAGAGGTAGAAAAAACTACCTGGTCGAGGGACTCGTGGGAAAGCGGCTTGGCGAGCGCGCGCAGATCCCACAGTTTGTACTCGCGCTGGGAGGTGCGGTTGAAGCCGGCGGTCACCACGTGCGGAGAGTCGCCCAACCATGCCATCTTGCTGCACTTCGTTCCGTCGTGTGGAGACCACTCGCCCACCACGCGGTTCTCGCGGGGATCGAAGATGCGATTCATCTTATCCTTCGTGGACACGCAGAAGAGGCTGCCGCTGTAGTTCCAGTGCAGATCTTGCGGGAGACCCTTGAAATCGTACGTTCCCACCTCATCACCCAGATTGCAGTCCCACACCTTGCTAGTTCCATCTCTATGCGTCAGATTTATATACTGATCAAACGCAGATGCAGACACGGCAATCAGATTGGCCACCGGATTGAACTCCACAAAGGTCACCTTTCTGTGATGGCCGTTGAGGGTCAGTATGGGCTCCGTGATGTTCTCCTTGGGACCTCCCTCGGGGAACTGCCACAACTAGCGATCAATCCCTGTCGAAACGGAAACCATCACGCTCAGATCCGCAGACGAACTGATGATCTGCTCGTCGTTGAAGGGGTTGAAGTCAAAATCGCAGAGATCGCCTCTACCGAATCACAACCGGCCGGCGATTCAACTTGTGACCCGTCAGAAGGGGCAGCTGGGAGGGCATCCTTCCAGGAGTGTGGTGCGCACGGATCAGAATCGGACCACCACCTCCTCCAGCGGGAAAGGCGAAGTATTTTGAATTGCCCTTGATGTAGTTTTGGTCTCCAGTCGTCGTGGCCACGCGGAAACCCTGATAAATCTCTTCGGCTACATGATGGACGGAAATACGGATTCCATACGCTTAAGACCAGGACAATACACGTGTCTGTACTTTGATACGGGGGTGTAATCCATTGATAACGTCTGTGCAGAGATGATCCATACTGGAACGATGCGGACGATAAAACGTTGGGATCCCCTGATGTGGGGATTCGTGTTGAAATGGGTTTAGGAGGGATGGGTAAGGTAGTAGAAACAATGGAAAAGTGCGAGGAGATACCATGTGTTCATCATTCTGATAATGGAACCAGAGTGCTGCAGAAGGTCTATTGTATGAAGTCAATCAACGGGATTGCATAAACTCATTACAGAATCCTCAGTTTGTCTTCTCTCCCTATATTACAAAACAGGACCGAATTCCCGTTCTGCAATCAGATCGATGGAACAACTTTGGATCGGAATGAACCCCTATTTTTGAACGAAACGCCCAGATCCCAAACAAGATGGGATTCTCATCATTTATAGGACAAAACCATGAGTAAGATCAAGGCGTCTCATAAGAAGATTCTGGAGGAGCTCCTGAAGAAGGATTGCAATAAGGTGTGTGCTGATTGCGGAGCGAAGGGTAAGTGTTTTTGCGGGACGATTGCTGATCATCGTAGGACCGAGATGGGCCTCCGCCACGCTGGGCTGCTTCATTTGCATTCGTTGCTCGGGAGTTCATAGAAATCTGGGTGTCCACATTTCTTTCGTTCGTTCCGTGTCTCTGGATAGCTGGAAGGATGAGCACATTAAGAACATGCAGAAGTGGGGAAACAAGAAGTGCAATGCCTACTGGGAGGCGAAGCTTCCCAAGAACTATCCTCGTCCTGACGAGCACAGTTCGATGGCTGAGTTAGAGCGTTTCATTCGTGCCAAGTACGAGCAGAGAAGATGGGTTGCTGATGGCAGCGAGGAGGAGGAAGAGGAGGAGTCTGAGGAGGAGGTGGAGGTGTCTTCCGACGACTTTGCTCCTCGCAAGAAGAAGGCTCCCGCCAAGAAGTCCAAGAAGTTCGTGGAGTCCGAGGAGGAGTCTGAGGAGGAGGAGCGTCCTAGAAAGAAGGCTCCTGCCAAGAAGCTGCGCAAGCCTGTTTCCGATGACGAGGAGGAAGAGGAGGAGCGTCCTAGAAAGAAGGCTCCTGCCAAGAAACTGCGCAAGCCTGTCTCTGACGAGGAGGAAGAGGAAGAGGAGGAGCGTCCCAAGAAGAAGGCTCCTGCCAAGAAGGCTCCCGCGAAGAAGCTGCGCAAGCCCGTGTCGGAGGAGGAAGAGGAAGAGGAGGAGCGTCCTAAGAAGAAGGCTCCTGCCAAGAAGGCTCCTGCCAAGAAGGGCGCCAAGAAGCCCGCGGAGGAGGAGGAGGAGGACTTCGAGGTGGAGGAAGTGGTGGAGGAGGTGGTGTCTCCGATGACGGAGATGACCAACATGCTGGGCGACATGAGCAACATCATGAACCTCTACGGTCAGGCGCCAGCGCCCGCCCAGCAGGGTGAGCAGTCTCCCGCCATGGGAGCGCAGATGGGTTATGGAATGCCGATGGGCTACGGAATGCCCGTGCAGCAGCCTGCTCAGCCTGCTCAGCCTGCTCAGCCCGCTCAGCAGCCCGCGCAGCTCACGCAGTCGCCTGCTCAGGGCCCGCAGTCGCCCGCGATGGGAGCGCAGCAGCCTCAGCAAATGGGTTACGGAATGCAGATGGGCTATGGAATGCCCATGGGTTACGGAATGCCGCAGGGATACGGAATGCCCGCGCAGCAGGGTGCGCAGCAGGGTGCGCAGTCGCCTGCGATGGGAGCGCAGCAGCCTCAGCAGATGGGCTACGGAATGCAGATGGGTTACGGCATGCCAATGGGCTATGGAATGCCCGCGCAGCAGGGTGCGCAGCAGCCCGCTCAGCAGGCATCGGCGGCTACTTTTGAATTCTCTTGGTAAGTCCGTTGCAACAGTTGATAACAGCGTATTGGTTTGTTTGTTGGAGCACTTTGTTGTTTCATCTGATTCATGCAACCATGATATTCAGCCCATTACGTTGGAGGACTACATCATTTTGTCCGCCTTGACGCCATGGCGCAGAGAGAGATAGAGGAGAGCGAGGCAGGTTGGTGAGAGGGTGGAAAGGTAAGACGTAGTGATCAATCGCTACTTTGAGCGGATCAACGAGAACACTTCACGGCAAGACGAGATTCAGCGCGTGCTATCTGTAGGACGACGGTGGGTTTCTGAGAGTGAGTAGGAGCTTGAACTGATCGGAGAAGGAGAGAAGCTGGTGTCTCTGATCGGTCCGGTTTTGCTCGAGGAGAAAAAGGAGAACGCGCGTGCGAATCTGAAGGATCAGCTAGCGACGCTGAAGGACGAAGAGTGGGATCTGCACGGGGTGTGTGAGCGTAGGAAGGAGCTGCGATCCCAGGTGGATTCGGAGAGGAGGCGTCATGACAGATTGGTAGAGGAAAAGAGTTGGGTTGTTTGTTAAATTGAACGAGTGTCAGAGACGTTGTTGGGTGCGCCCATCCTGTGACTGGATCACACCGCGGTTATGAGCGAAAGTGGGTTGAAGTCAGAAGATGTCTTATCACACGCGCATAGCAGATTACTTTTTTGTAGCGTCCGTGACGGTGGATAGTACGGAGAGAGGGATTGTTTGAGTCCGTAGAGAGTAATCTGGAGCAGGAGAATCCGGATCCCGTGGTGTTGGATCGGTTCCCCGAAGAGGATTACGAAGATCTTCCGTTTACGGAGAATGCCGAATTTGTCCATGTCGTTGTGGGGGGTGATGACTAGTTTTGCTTGCCAGAGGGAGCCCGCATTGAACACCGCGAGGCGGAGCGCCGCAAGCCCTATGTGTTTACGTTTTGTTTCACGCAGTCGTAGGATTGGAGGGAAGGGATGAGTGGGAGAGATGGAAGTCAGAGTTACGGAACGAGTTTGGTGTTTTACGAGTTGTTGAGTGGGAATGGTTGGGAGACGTGACTCTAGAGATCGATGGAGAAGAATGCTATAACAAATACAACCAGGAGCTGTATGTTCCAAAGGCGCTGTGCATCTTGTCGCTGAAGCCGTTCTTTTCCTGCCACACGGCGTTTCTGAAGTGGCACTACGCGTACACTCCGACGTAGAGCGCTGTTCCGCAAGGCGGTGATAAGCGACGATCAGAATGATGACATATCGGAGATGATATCGGAGAGCGAGACGCGTCGCTTCACGTCTCCTCTCTCCCCCTCTCTCCCCTAGTCTGTCGCGTGCCTCCTCCTTCTCGCAGCGCCGGTCGGTGCGCGCAGCCCCGCTGTCGCAGTCGCCGATCGAGCGGGACATTCGCTACTACGTGGAGGCGTTACCCTTCTACACGCCGGGCGTGGCCCTCACGGTACCCTCCGGGTGAGTATGTGACGCAGGTGCCGGTGGCGGGGTCGCGCGTGGAGTTACGCTGTCCCCCTGCGAACTGTCTTCCCTTCTGTGACCCGCTGTGTCTGCGTGCGCTCCTGCAGTGCATGTCGTTGCGCCACGTGGAGACCATTCTCTGCACGCTGCTCACCGACGGCAAGGTCCTCATGCACAGTCGCAACGTAGTCATCCTGTCCCGCGGGGACGTAGAAATACCAGCTGACACTCTGCGGGACCGCATTGCTTGCGCTGCTTGCGCCGTTGCGCTACGCCCTCACTTTCATCCCCCTGCTGCCCGCCCCTCTCATCGACTATATCGAAGTAGCATCCCCGCGGGAATCTCAGTAGGCGCCAACACCCTTCCTCGTGGGACTTTTCTCCGACACTTTTTCCCTCCACTCGCTTCGTGCCGATGAAACGCTCATCGTCCATCTCGATTATGACAAGGTGACATCCCCGCGGAAATATCATCCAGATCACCTTCCCCGCGGGAGTCGTCGCCGCGGTCCCCGAACTCCCCTTCGCCGACCTCTTCGATGAAACGCCCCCGCTGGCATGTAGTGGTTTCCCCGCGGTTCTGACGAGATTCCGTCGTGGACACCGACCGCCCCGACTCGCGAAACGCCCGCTTCGTGCGCTTCACGGTAACCGCGGGACCCGGCCCGCTCGGCGCGGCGTTTCGGCAGGAGTGGCGGGCGATCGAGGCTCCCGCGGGGATTCCGCGGATGGAGCGGGTGACGGTGCTGGACGCGAATCGGGCCGATTTCCGGCACGGCGTGTTGGGACCCCACGTTTCGCACAACGCGCTGCTGAGTCAGAGTCCCGCGGTTCTGCAGGTGAATGAGGTCCCGGTGGTGGGCGTTTCGCTGAAGCGAGTGGCGATGACGATGGCATCGGCGCCGCGGCCGATGACATTGCTGATGCAGGTGGGGTGTCCGGGTCAGAGCTCCCTCTCGCTCGACTCCCGCGGGGGAGACGCTGTAGAGGACGTAGGGGACGGAAAAGGGCTCGATCGCAGAGTTTCCAGTATTTCGAGGAAATTCGCATCCGCTTCTTCCTCTTCTTCGTCATGTTGTTCCGCGACCTCCCGCGGTTCTGTAGGGGTGCTTGGGCGTTTCAACGGTAGTGTCGGAGTCGGGCTTCGACGTGGCGGGGTTTGTGGGATCCCAATCGGCGTCGTGGCGGCGGTTTGCGGAGGAATTCGCGGGGACGCAGGTGTTTGAGGGGTTGCGGATGGCGCTCGCCGACAGAACCGCGGGAAAGGCCCCGCGCAGCGCGGCAGAGGCGGAGGCGCGGGAAGTGTGGAGTTTGTTGGAACAGGTGGGGTTCCCACGGGGATGTGAGGTAGTGTGCAGAGGTGCTGCGGGAGGAGGGAGAGGACGAGGAGGCGTTACGGCGGGGAGCGGAGCGGATCCGCGGTTATCTGCACCCGCGGAACTGGAAGTTGAAGATGGTGACGCTGACGGGCGTGGAGACGGCGCCGTGGATGAGCGAGGTGCCGCGCGACGGAAGCGTGTTCCCGAGGCTGGAGAAGAAGTTGTTTGGGGAGAAAATGGTGCGAATGGAGGTGTAAGGTGTTTGTTGGGATGAATGTGGGTGATTATGAATAATGGGTATGGTCGTGTACAATGCGTTACCATGATTAGATACAATGCGTTACCATGATTATGAAGTATGAGTTGCCATGATCACATACAATCCAACACTCCAATTACACACACTGCATTGCCTAATGCTCTAGAATGCACCACTACGACGATTCACATTACAGCAAGGCCACATAACCCATAACTACCACCATTCATCCCAACAAACACAACAAAGAGAAGCCACATACAAATGCGCCGCATCGCCGTACTTCCGCGACACGGCCGTCAAACCGCTGCGCGCCAGTTGCTCGACACTCCGCATCGTCACTTCCTTTCCCTCCTCGTCGCGCGCCGCCTCCAACGCCACCGTCGCCACGCGAGACGGCGTCTCGGTCGCCAAACTTCCCTCCACGAGGAGACTCTCCAGAAAGAACTAGTCGCCACCCGCGGGGAACCCCTACAAGTGCACGGAACAGCACGAGCGGCGTGACGGAAATAGCGGCGAGTTTGGCGAGAAGGAAGTCGAACGCGGTGACGAAACGCACGTTGAAGTGAAACTCCCGGAACAGCTCCATTTCCATGTCGACAAGCTGCTGCACCGAGAAGCAGCGCAACGACAGCGACGACAGCGCTGGATGAAACTCCCGCCAAAACCGCACTTTCCAGCGAGGGATGTGTGTCGTCGCAGAATTTGGCGGCAAGCAGGAGCGCGGCGGCGCCGAGACACTGCAGCCGGTCCCGCGGGAGTTCCCGCGTTTCCAGGAACTTGTCGACGAGGAGAAACTGGGTGGGAAATGGCGGGAAAACGTACCGCGAGAACGGAGGTCTCCGTGCGGACGTGGAATTCGTGGGATACCTCGGCGAGCCAGTCTAGGAGTTTCGCACGGTGCTGCGTGGGAGGGAGGGAACACGGCTACCGATTTCCGGAGGATTTTGGTCACGTGGCTGCGCGGCTCGGCGGCTTGAAGGTGGGCGAGATTGCGTTGGCGGTAGGGAGTCCACTGGGAGGTGAGAGAGGGGTCGAAGACGAGCAACAACGCGGCGTCCGGCTACGTGAGAGGGGAAGGGGAGGAGTACGTCGAGAGGGGGTGATGATGATGTGGTGTGTGTTAGAGTGGATATCCCCTGTAGTTTTGGTGTGTGCGTTTCTTTTTGTTTTGTAGTGGACATTCTTTGCTTTTCCGTACTCAACACCCCCTTTCCATCCTCATCTGACAAGAACGCCGTTGCATCCGGTATAGATGACACACATGCTCTCGTCAAAGAAACAGTGGTAGACGACCCGATAGATCCTTCGTAGGAAGGAATCGAATCGATCGGATACTGAACCAACGGACTCTTCACCTTTGTTTGCTTTGTATCGCCAATACCCGACTTTTCAGTGGGAGACGCTTCCGAAACAAGGGAGTCATTGACAAGTTCGATGGTTTTGAAAAAGGTATCCGTGTTCTCACAATCTGGCTTCTTCGCACTCTTCATATCACACATCCATAACAAACGAACAAGTTCGTGCAACAACTCCTCTCCTCCTGCGCGCTTCATTCCATAGGAAAGGATACGGTGATCTACAGATAAACATCTACTTTCCAAACAACACACTCTGTGCACAATTCTGAACGAAAGGGGGATCCCAATGATTCGATCTGAAGCACCGCCATAGTTGTTTCGTTCAAACGCGACGGCCTTGTGAATACGTATCAACGCATGACAGACCGCACGATTGAACTGGTTTCGTTTATGGATGCCGTCGGTGTGGCGCTCATCATCACACTGATTCCCTTTTTCACAAAGGAGTTGAATGTCGGAGCCGTGGGATTTGGAATGATTACGTCTCTTTATGGATTGTGTCAGATTGTCGGGGGATCTGCCATCACTTGGCTCACTGAAAAAGGGCTCTCTCGGAAGAAGATCCTCCTACTCAGCTCGGTCGGTTCGTGCATCAGCTACGCGATGCTCCTCATCCGCGGCAGTTTGCTTTCTCTCATCCTCAGTCGGATGTTGGTTGGATTTGTCAAGCAGACAACGACATCCTGCAAGGTATGTGCTTGTAGCGAGATTCTTAGGCTAGGCCCTTGTGATGATGAGCGAAAACCACGACTCCAGTCGCTTTTCCTTTTTGGCCGCCGTGCGCCATATGGGTTCCTTTGTACATCTAAGCGTGGCTTCTGACGTAGGTTGGTTCCCTGCTTTTGTCGTGGATCACAAAGCAGTTTGATTGCTCGGTAGCGATCATGCTATCTGTCCTTCTCTTTGTCGTGGAATCCGCCATCATTTTCTTTTGCATACCAGATACAGGTTCTATTTCTCCCACGCACAGCGAGAGCGCTCCGAAGTCCTCGAAGCCGATCACGACGTTCAAGCCGCGTCTGCAGTTCCACGGCAACATCGGGGTGTTTCTCTCCCCTCTGGGCAGTAGCACGAGCTCCGCGACGCCGCACGACCCGACGAGCTTCGCGCTGCTGCTGTACCTGGGCTACCTGCTGGCGGTGGACTCGCTGAACAAGGGCTTCGGCGCGGTGAAGGTGGCGGCGCCGCTTCGCTGAGACGCAGATCGTGCTGCTGCAGGAACAGTTCGACGTGTCGCCGCACGCCATCGGCCGCGTCTTCGTCGCCAGCAACCTCTGCATGTTCCTCACCGAGTTCGTCGTCGCTCCGCTGGTGACGCGCGTCGCCTCCGCCTGCGTCATCGTCCTCCTCGCCCTCCTCCTCCTCGCCGCGGGAAAGTTCGCCCAGCTCCTCGTCTCGGGATTGTGCTCCCACGCTTTCGCTGCCATGTAGTGCGCAGTATCTCGCCGTCTGCGTGGCGCTGAACACTGTCGGCGAAGAACTCTTCGCCACCACCTTCGTCGCCGTCCTCGCCAAGGTGGGCGTTTCCTCCCTGCGATCTCCAGATTTCCCCGCCCGGTCGCGTCAGTCGCTACCTCGCCTTCTACGACATCGCGGAGTCGCTCTGCCGCCTGCTGGGGCCCGTGCTGCTCGGCGGAATCGTCTCCTGGCGGGGTTTCGCCGGCTGCGTGCGCGCGCTCGCGGGCTGCTTCGTGCGTGAGGGGTGGCGGTGAGACGTAGGCGGCGCTGGCGCTGGCGTGGACGCTGCTCCCGGTGGTGAATCGGGAGGACGCGTGTGTGGGAAGCTTGATGAAGGAGGATTAGGGGATTTGTGTTTGTTGAGGAATGATTGAGGATAGTTGATGTTTGTATGGGATAATGATAATTGATAGTTGTGTTGAGTGATTAGGATATGCTAGAAGGTAGTTGGTGTTTGTAATAGAATACATGCCTGATGACTCTTGCCCTGATATAACACGTAACACACGTAAGATGGAGATTATTTGCATTACCAACGACACTCCACCACAATCCCATTGTTCCAACAAACACCCCACCCCCCAGCAAACGGCAACGGACTACGTAAACACGCCACCTCTCCACAACCACCGGATCCTCTGCGTCTCGCCACAGCTGTCCAGAATGACGTTCCCGTTGTTGTACACGTCCGCTGGATAATACGTGAAGCTCGCCGCGTTCCTCGGAAATCGCTCATTCAATTCGCGATCGCCCACTCTGGCACGAACAAGTCCGTCGCTGGAAAACCCATTACTCGCAACCCCATGGTCTATACACCTATCTCCCTGCAACGCCGGCAGCGAGAACGCCGGCAGCGAAACGGTCTGGCCGACGAGCTGCCGCGCATGGTACAGATGAGTCGTCTATGCGTCAGCGCAGCCCCGCAGCCCCGCTTGGAAGTGCTCGCGCAGCGCCGCCAAAGGCAGCGACCGTTTGCCGTCGCCGAACTACGTGAGATACTGCGGGAGAATCGACCTCACACTCGGGAAACGGACAGTGGTAGCGGCCCTCGGGGATGAAGAGCTGGTTGCCCAGCACCGTCACTACGGTGGAGAGAAAGCGAAGGAAAAACGGAGAGTGGCGTCCGGGTGATGCGACGCATGCGCCGTCAACGCTTCGTAGGAGGGGAAACGCTGGCGACAGCCCTTCACGCCGCATATGTAGGGGTTGGGGTCGGAGAGGTAGCTAGCTGGAATGACAACAGGCGCCGGCTCGTCGTCAAGTTCCTCAAGTTCCTCCTCGAGATGCGCAATTGTCGCGTTGAGTTCCCGGATAATCTGGAGGTTTCGCTTCCAGTGTGTCCGGATGGAGTGACTAGGTGGGAGGAGAATAGAGGAGAACTACCAGTAGACCCGATTGCACTCGAGAGTGATTGGGTTGCGTTTGATAAAGGACTTGAGAATGACACGCACTGCTTGGTTGATGTTCCAACTACAATGGAGAGGGATGGCGGAAGGGACTTGAGTTCATCATTTGCAAAATGTCTCCTCTCGTGGTTGATGAATCCCGAGAAGGATTGAAGGTGTTTTCCGCAACTCTGAAGAGGACAGATGAAGCAGTCGTTGGATTCTATAGCTGAACGGAACGACTATGTTCCGACGGTCGTGGACAACATGATGTTCACGCAGCGTGGACATCCGAGCATAGCGTTTGGGACACGTATCGCAGACAAACGGCTTGGCTTTGGAGTGAGAGAGCTTGGGATTGGAGGGGAGGAGGAAGGGTACTTGGTGGGATCGAAGATGGGCATTGTCGGCAAAGGAGTGGTTGCACTGTGAACACGCAAAGTGCCCTTCTCCCCTTTCGGGCATGACTATAAAGAAGTGAAAGAATGAATGGGAACAAACAGGTCATACTACAGTATAGAGAAGTGACATCACAGAGGCACGAAAGGGAAACAACCAGGTACTATCGAGAGGCTCCGTTCTGCTTGAGAGGATAGCCAGTGTCCATGTCCACGAGCTGGGCGCACCAGGGGAAGAACTCGGCGGGGTTGCAGATCTGGTAGAGCCGGTCGTTCTGTCCCTTGAGGAGTCCGCAGCACTGTCGACTGGGTGGGAGGGAGAGAGGAGGTCTACCTGCTGCTGTTGCTGTCGGTACAGGTGCAGGGGAGCACGGGGAGGATGTTGCAAATGAAGCAGACGGCCTTGTCGCGGTCCCAGACGAGCGACAGCGAGAAGAACACGGGCTGGAAGCAGTCGCCGAGACAGCAGTGGCGCAGCATGCAGACGCCGCTGCTGCCGCGCGCGCGCAGCATGTTGCTGTAGGAGCTAGGTGGGAGCGGGCGGCGAGCGCTACCCGAAGGCGCAGGGCAGGTCGTCAGGGTGGGCGAACTTGAAGAGCGTCATTTCGCGCAGCTGCTGCACGGTCTTGCTGGTGAGCGAGCAGAACTGCGCGTTGGCGTCGATGAATTGGCCGTCGGTGGCCAGGATCGCCTGCGGAATCGGGTTCTGTAGGAACATCACGTGGTAGTTGACGCTGCTGCGGATCGGCCGGTAGCTGATCTCGCTCATCGCGCGACGCGTCATGTACGGAGTGAGGGGAGGAGAAGAGAGGTACCTCGGCGTCGCGCACCTTCTGCCGCAGCTCCTTCACCGCCGACTCCAGGTAGCGGATCTTCTTCGTGGTCTCTGTGAGGACCGTCACTTTGTTCTTCCGGATGGACACGCCGGATGACTGGGTGGGAGGAAGAGACCATTCTTACCTCGAGGAGGGTGAAGAGCTCGTTGATGCAGAGGTTCATGCGCTCGATGCGCTTCTTCTCCGAGATGTTGTGTTCTACGATGAAGAAAAGGAAGCACACCAACGACTACGCTTGTCGATCACGTCCGGTTTTGGCTTCTGGTTTGGTTTCGCGACGAGCCGGGGAGCCATCATGGCAACAGGGACTTCGGAAGGGAGAGAATCCAAGGGAGGAATGCTGATCTGACCCATATCTTCAGATATGGGAGCGGAGGCATCAAACGAGTCGGGAGGATTTGGAGAAAAGGAGCAGGGCCCCGAGAGGTCCATATCCGAAAAGGGTAAGCTAAGGAATGAAGCGAGGGGAACACGATTACGGTGTATTGTCCTGCTCGTTTTTGTAACTCATTCCATAGGTATACGTTGGGGTGTCTACATATGAAGATGCATCCAAACAGAATACAGGTGGGAGGGAAAAAATCACCCGTTCTTTGGGTACTCACACTTGACGTATCTGTGAAAAAATCGCCGTCGTGAGAGTCGAATGATAATGTGCTGGCTTGATAGGGATCATAGATGGGGATGTCGGCAGAACCTCCTTCATCCTGGAAGAGATAGTTCAGAAGGCCATTTGAAGCATTCTCGATAAATGGCTTTGAGAAACAATCCATCGCGGTTAGAGTTGTATGATGCGAATCGGTTTTGACTCGGTATACGGGTTCATTGGCCGCGTTTGCAATTGGGTCAGACCGTATCCAATCTCACTGAATTTGGAATATTATCGATTTGGATCGAGAGGGGTGGAAGGTGTACGGAGTGGAAGTGTATATGGGGTGGTTGCTTGGATGAGGAGGATGGGAATTGTTGGATATCCTGGTATAAGATACCTGTAAAGAACATCTTGTCCCGAGGACACCCCTAGACTAGGCCTTTCACCCACCAGTACCATTAGTAAAAAAAAACACCCCACATCGCACAAAACAAAAAACTAAACCGCTTCTGCGAGAAGGTGTAATTCAGCTCCAGACGCCCGACACTTCCGAAGGGGATCATCAGACCCACGCCGTAGCTCTCCAGCGCGCTGCGCCACGCCTTCTTCAGATCTACGGAACTCTTTCCGTCCGATGCCTACGGTCATTGCGATTCCAGATCGAGCCCATGTTCCAGAACACCTGTCCGCGAATTCCCGAGGTGTTTAGAACCACGGGAAAGCTCACCGCAGCGCCCACCGCCAGACAGCGGTCGCCACCCAGCACGTCGCCCTCGGGTTTCCCGCCATCTACATGCCAAACCGCCGTCTCCCCCACCTTCTGGTCGCGACCGCGGTCCGATTTCCGCGGTTTCGAACCCGCGGATATGTTCTCCCGCTACGTGAAACTCCTCGGAGAGCGTTACAGAGGAAGAAACGGTCAAAGTAGCGTGTGGGGCGTCGGCCGAAGTTGCGGATGAAACCCCCGTAGGAAGAGAGATGGAGCGCCAGACCGGGCGTTTCGCCGAAGGACGGGGAGAGCGGGAGCGCGGCGGCGAGCGCGGCGTCGAGGCGGCAGTTTCGGACATCGCCGAGGAGGCCGCTGAGACTCTGCGGAAAAAGGCGGGAAAAGGGCGGACGAGGCGGCAGCGCGCGAAGAGCCCGCGCGTGGGGACGACGGGGTTGTCGCGGGAATCGAAGCGGAGTTGCGCGAAGAGCGAGGACTTGAGCGACGGCCGACACTCGCGCAGCATGCTGCGAGAGAGGCGAGGGGAAAAAACTACCTGGAGGGGAGAGGAGGGAGAAAAAACTACCTGCGACTGCAGTGCGTGGCAGTGACGCGCTCGACGTCAAGGTCGGTGGCGGGCGCCATGTCGCGCCAGGTGAGGCTGCAGCCGAGCGCGAATCGGTTGGCGGGCGAGGCGAGTTGCGCCGTGAGACCTGCGGGAGAGAGGGCGATGAAAGGTACCTTCGGTGAAGACGTTTACGCTGCTCTCCTTGAGGAGGTTGCGCGACTCTCTGAGGGAAAGCAGGAAGAATGGAACGACTTGAGGTAGTTCACGCTGAGGGAGTAGCCGCCGATGAGCTTGGGGAGACGGTAGTCGATGTTGTAATAGGTGTTGCGACGAAGCACGTCGTACTGGATGCGCGTAGACAGCGAGTCGGCCAGACCGAGCGGATTGACGTAGTCCACAAACCCTTCCTTCCATGGAGCTCCAACGAAATCCGTACAATGCCGGCATCGTTTCCGGTGGTAGTTACGCTGCCTTGGATGCCGATGCGCAGAGGACGCGCCTCCTTGGCCTTCACCCGAACAAACACGTTGATGTCGTCTTGAGAGGGGATGTCCACTAGGAGAAGAGAGGGGCGAAAAGCCGACATGGTTCCATAGTGAGCTCAACGTCCTCAAAAATGCCCAGAGCAAGGAGGTTCATTTTCATTTTTACAAGAGCGACATATACTTCTCCAAATGTGCGAGCATTGGTCAGTTCCTAGAAATGACGCGACAATTGGGTGCTCGGACGGGTGTAATCTCGCGTGTGAAAACGACAGAACTAGAAGATGAAGGTGGAGGATCCACACGTACCGGGTTTTCCCCTGCGATTCCTTGTGAAAGGCCATTACCCGCATGGGGATGCTGTTCAGAACCTCGGCTTCGTTCATTTGAACAAACAATTCATGGATTACAACGAATTCACTTTACACACAATCGGATCCATATCTCGCCTGTCCTAACTCAAAAACGCACGGCGATGGTCTGGATCGACGCTGACGGGATTAAGAGGTTCGCTGGTATCTGGAGGCGGGGTCAGAGCTAGAGAAGGAGAGTGAATTGATTCCTACTGTTAAAACCGATGCTGCTCTCCAGATTGTTGACAGTGTTGTAGTTATCGAGGAGACCGACGAAGTACTCGACATTTGTGAAGCGCAGCATGGACAAGGCGAAGCGTTCACAGACGATACACACACGCTGGTGGTACTGGAGCATGGAAGCAGGGAAGAGGTTCATCACGGGCTCTTCAACGACGTGGTGAAGGGCGCGAGCTCGTTCTGTGCCCAAAAACAGCGCGAGCACCTCGTGGCTCTCCATCATATTGCCGATTCCCATGGTGAGAACGTAGTTGCTCTCAACGCTGCAGGGGTAATCGACACTGGATTCGCAGTCCAGACGACTAATGGTACACTCGTTCAGAATAAAGGCGGTCAGGGTCTTCTGGCGGGTACGTCCTTCCAGAGAGCTTCCCGGAGTGTTGCCCCCGATGGATCCATCCGAATTGACGTCAGCGACAAAGAGTTGGATCCCTCCAAGATTCTGGATGGCCGCCTCGAAGTATGCGCATTCCTGCTCATAATCTCGCGCTACTCCGTTGAGAAAGAAGACATGCTTGGCAACCACGTCCACATGCTTGAAGAAGGCCTCATATAGCTGATACGCAAAGCTGCGTGGATCGGTCTTGTCAATACCTCGATACTCTTCTAGTTGAAAGAAGAAGACGTGCTGGAAGGATACCTCGCCGCTTCGGTAGGATTCCACGAGATTGGTGAATCTACGAAGTGAGTATCTTTATTTGTGTTGTACAATGGGGCTGTGAGAGGAGAGGGGTTGGGCAGCACCATGGTGAACGGTTTGTCGTCCGATGGCTGGAAGACGTTGATTCGCTTCACAATGAAATCGGCAGCGAAGGCTAGACTATCTCTATCGGTATTCTTAATAACGATTCTCATGGCAAAAAGAATAATGAAATGTCAAACATTTGTTGCAAACAAACCAACTTCATGAAACATAAGCGCAATAACCGTAACTTTAAGAACGGTCGACCTTGGCCATGTGCTGGATGAGATCGACCATACGGTTGGAGTAACCCCACTCGTTATCGTACCACGAGACGAGCTTCACGAAGTGATCGTTCAGAGCGATACCGGCCTTCTTGTCGAAGATGGACGACAGAGGGCACGTCTTCAGGTCACGCGACACGATGTCCTCGTCCGAGTATCCCATGATTCCCTTCATATACGTCTCCGAAGCCTCCTTCACAGCGGCGCAAATCTCCTCGTACGTCGCCGACTTCTCCAGCACGCACGTCAGATCCACCACCGACACATCCTCCGTGGGGATACGGAAGGACATACCCGTCAGCTTACCGTTCAGCTGGGGAATGACCTTGCCCACAGCCTTGGCGGCTCCCGTCGAGGAAGGAATGATGTTGAAGCAGGAAGATCTGCCGCCTCTCCAGTCCTTCTTGGAAGGTCCGTCCAGCACCTTCTGGGTGGAGGTGACCGAGTGGACCGTGGTCATCAGACCCTCCTTCAGACCGAACTTGTCGTTCACGATCTTGGCGAGAGGAGCCAGACAGTTCGTCGTGCACGAGGCGTTCGACACCACCTGCAGGTCCTTCGTGTACATGTTGTTGTTCACGCCCATCACGAACATCGGAGCGTCCTTGGAAGGAGCCGAAATCACCACCTTCTTGGCACCTCCCTCCAGATGCTGCGCAGCCTTGTCGCGGAGAGTGAACACACCCGTCGACTCCACCACGTACTCGGCTCCGTTGGCGCCCCACTGGATCTTCTTAGGGTCCATCTCGTTCGACACCACGATGCGGCGACCGTTCACGATGATGGCGTCCTTCTCAGCCTTCACCGTTCCCTGGAAGGGTCCGTGGGTCGAGTCGTAGCGGATCATGTACTCCATGTAGTCGGGAGTGATGAACGGATCGTTGATCGCCACCACATTCACCAGAGGGTTCGGCTGGGTCGCACGGAACACCAGACGACCGATACGACCGAATCCGTTGATACCCACGTTCACGGGTCCAGCGTTCTTCACCGTCGAGTTCGCGTTGATGATGTTCACAAACTCGGGCTTCAGCGAGGCTCCGCCCACCAGGAAACCGTCAATGTCCGCCTGCTTGCCCAGTTCGTTGCAGTTCTTGGCATTCACCGATCCTCCGTAGATGATGCGCACCTTGTCGGCGACGGCACCGCTCACGTTGTCACGCAGCCACTTACGCAGAATGGCGTGGACCTCCTCCGCCTGAGCGGGACTGGCCGTCTTGCCCGTGCCGATGGCCCAGATGGGCTCGTAGGCGATCACAGCGTCGTCCCAGTTCTTGATGGAATCGGCGTAGGCCTTCAGCTGGCGCGTCAGAACCTCCGCGAAACGACCCGACTCACGCTCCTGAAGCGACTCGCCCAGACAGCAGATCACCTTCAGTCCGTTCTTCTGAGCGTAGGCAGCCTTGGTGGCGACCTCGGCGTCGGTCTCTCCCTTGCCACGACGCTCCGAGTGTCCAACGATGGCCCAACCCACGTGGATGTCCTTCAGCATCTCGGCAGAGGTCTCGCCGGTGAAGGCACCGTTGCCCTGAGTCCACACGTCCTGCGCAGCAACCTGCACGTCGGGACGGATCTTGGCGACGGTATCACGAAGATACGCAGTGGGAGGAGCGATCACGACCTCCGCGTCGTTGTTCAGATTCGACATGTTCAGAGTGTTCACAATCTCCTGGACCTTGGACAGGGATCCGTTGCACTTCCAGTTTCCACCGACAAAGAGCTTACGGGCAGCAGTTCCAAAGGAGCGAGCGACAATCGCAGAACGAGAAAGCATGATATGAATAGTGAAAGATAATATGATGGTATTTCACTGCAATAGCCGCATTGACTAAAGCTACGACATACAAATGCGTATCATTGCTTATCAAAGGCGGATTTGAAAGGAGTCCAACGAAGATGTGTGCGTAGATTTGCATGATACTGCTTATTGAAGGAGGAATGGAATTAGGCTATTTGTTGTGTCCCATACGAGGAGTGAATATCATTCTTGGATTGCATGGTAGATTATATATCGGAGGGAATGAGTTTTGAGGTTTGCAAATATCATAGTTGAAATGTGAAGAGAATATCCATGTTTTGAGTACAGGGTGAAGGTGTGTTATTGGGTACGAGGATCAATAATCACAATTAATGGGTTAATTGGAATTGCATTTCTTACAAGGTATATTGCACTGATTCCTAATACAAACAACAATTCGCTTGTGTAGTGTACTCGAAATCTTAAAGTTCAATTTGCCGGATCAAGTTAGAGATCGTTTGTTTGAATGCTTATCCAAGCGATATGACATGTATGACATTTAACTTTTCCGAGAATCTTCTTCCAACGCATTCGGTACTGGATGCAGTTACTATGTGAAATGATATTTTGTACCTCATTCATAGAAAGAGTTAACAATGAATGGTAGATTGTACTTAATTGGGAAGATGAGTAATAGCAATGATAGAGTGGCGGTATGGTTTTTATTATAAATGTCAATCTGGAGAATAATCAGAATAGAAGAATGAGATCATTTTTGATTGCATTGTTTGCGCTTGTTGCTGTGGCGAATGCTGAGAAGTATGCCATGGTGTTTGGAGCTGCCCATGGCTGGAATAACTATCCTGTTTATAGCGTGAGTAGTTGTGTATGGGTATTATTTATAGTTAACATGCCGTATAGTGGATGATTTGGTGAAGGGAGGAATCAAGCGTGAGAACATTATCTATTTCACGTATCACGCTGAAGTTAATACGTCAATCAATCCTTTCCCTGGCAAGGTATTTACGGATCCTGCTCCTGATACTTCTGGTGATTGGGCTCAATATGGCTGTTTCAACGGTGTTGACTATAGCGATGACGTGATCAGCAAGGAATTGTTTTTGGCGATTCTTTCTGGAGACGCGTTCACTGCTCGTAAGTTGACTGGACAGGAGAATCCCAAGGTTCTTGCAGCTGGTCCTGAAGATACTGTGTTCACGTATTTCATTGATCACGGCGCTCCAGGTTATATTATGATTGGTAGAGAAAGAGTTACGAGTGAGGAGCTGTTGGGAGCAATGCGTCAGGCTTACCTCCAGCAGTTGTATGGCAAATGGGTGTGGTTCATGGAAGCCTGCTTCTCTGGTTCGATGTTCCCGAAGCTTCCTGAGGATGTGAATATTTATGTGATGACAGCTGCGGATGCGGAGCATTCTGCCTACATGAGCAATTGTCCTCCTGATGATGCGATTGCTGGAGTCCATCTTGGTCCCTGTCTTTCGAGTCTATGGGATGAAGCGTATATGGTGTATTTGGAAGAGCATCCAGAGGGAAAGATTGGAGAACTGGTGGATGCTGTGAAGGAGGAAGTGAAGAAGGATTCGGATCAGAATGTGAGTGAGTTTGGAGATAAGTCGTTCAGGGATCTTCCTCTTTCTGATTTCTTTGGTGCAATGCCTGCTTCTCGTCATGGAAAGAGAGGGAGCAAATCGATCGTATCTGTGGATGCTGTTCCTCGTCATTTGGCGATGTGGGAAGCGATTCGTGCAGATAAGAATGAATTGAAGAATGCGATGAATGAGTATGAGAGAATTGTGAAAGCAGAAGCGAAGAAGGAAGTGGAAGTGATGAGACTTGGAGTTGCTCTGATGAATGAGAAGGGTGCTGCTGCTGCGATGAAGAATGGTGCTGAGTCTTATTCGATCGATTGTGTGAGAGATTTGAGCCTGGGTCTTGTGAAGAATTGTGATCATTCGATTCCTATGAATGAGAAGACGATGAATCTCCTTCGTTCGATTTGTCTTCCTGGTTTGAGTACTCCTGAAGTGAACTGGAGTGATATTTGCATGTAGTGAGATTCTATGTTTGTTGTTTACATTTCTGTATTTGTTCTATACAACATGTGATTCTGTATGCCCTTTGTGTCAGCATATACTGATTATGTGTGAAATGTGATTCTCTGATAGTAGAAGCCATTCCAAAACACTGCTGTTATATTCACAGTAAGGATTATGTGATCAATGGAGAATCACATTTCACTCGTAGTCGTCTAATTACTTACAGAAAATCACTCGGATGCAGTCCATATTTCATATGTTCAAATGGCACTATTGAGATTATCATCTTTCCATTTTATCCTCCGTGTAAACCTCTTGTCCACTGTACATGCTGTTAGTTTTGTATATTGAGCAGGAAGATCGAACATAATGGTTACACAGCATCAAATAGATGTGAACGATTACATTCGTTTCTTCCTTTAGAAACGTGATTACATATACGAGTACTTCGTTTCGTTGAATCCCATTGGCTCCTGATTGAATGACCTTATTATTGCAATTATGGGTCCATATCTCTAAATGGGTCTAATTCAACAACGACTGTTTTCTTTGATTGATCTGTCGTAGCATGAACGAATCAAAACCAAACCCTCCACCCAAAGAGAAACTGCGCTGATTACTATTCGTTTCTTTTACTTATTTCTTCATGTATACTCTTTTTGGCCTCTTTGGTTTTCTCCTTGCAGTTGCAACTGCAGAGAAGTATGCCATGGTTCTTAGTACTGACAATGATTGGGAAACGTACTATATCAGCAGCGAATCTTGCCGCGTGTACGACACTCTAGTGAAAGGAGGTATTAAACCGGAGAATATCATTCTCTTAACGCGCACGGATGTTGTGAAGAAGCAAGAGAACCCGTTCCCTGGAATGGTATTTACGGATCCTGCTCCTGATACTTCTGGTGACTGGGCTCAGTATGGATGTTTCGATCATATTGATTATTCTGGGAAGGACGTTAAGAAGGAAATTATCCTAGGTATTATTTCTGGTGACGTTGATGCTGTTGCGAAGGCTACTGGAAAGGAGAATCCGAAGGTGTTGTCTGCTGGTCCTGAGGACACTGTATTCACTTATTTCATTGGTAATGGAGGAGCAGGGTATATATCTATTGGCATTGATATGCTGAGCAGTAAGGAATTGAGTGATGCCATTAAGTCGGCATACGACAAGAAGCTCTACGGAAAGTGGGTTTGGTTCATGGAAGCTTGCTTTGCGGGTTCTATGTTCTATTCTGTTTCGGAGGATTGGAACGTGTATGCGATGACGGCATCCGATACGCATCACATGTCGTATATGAATTGGTGTCCTCCGTATGATGTGGTTGCTGAAAAGAGCTTTGGCACCTGCCTTGCCGGATTGTGGGACAATCTCTTCCTGGAGTATCTGCAGCAGCATCCCACAACGACTATTGGAGAACTATACAAGGATGTGAAGGCCGCCATCAAGCCCAAGACGGATCAGAATGTGTATGAATGCGGTGACTTATCGTTCAAGGATCTTCCGCTTTCTGACTTTATTGGGGTGATTCCTGCTTCTCGTCATGGAAAGAGAGAGAGCAAATCGATCGTATCTGTGGATGCTGTTCCTCGTCATTTGGCGATGTGGGAAGTGATTCGTGCAGATAAGAATGAATTGAAGAATGCGATGAATGAGTATGAGAGAATCGTGAAAGCAGAAGCGAAGAAGGAAGTGGAAGTGATGAGACTTGGAGTTGCTCTGATGAATGAGAAGGGTGCTGCTGTTGCGATGAGGGTTTCTGCTGAGTCTTATTCAATTGATTGTGTGAGAGATTTGAGCCTGGGTCTTGTGAAGAAGTGTGGTCATTCGATTCCTATGAATGAGAAGACGATGAATCTCCTTCGTTCGATTTGTCTTCCTGGTTTGAGTACTCCTGAAGTGAACTGGAGTGATATTTGCATGTAAATGTACTTTTTTACTTCTCTTTGTTGTCATATTCATTCATTAGATCGTTTCCCTTTTCGAGATCTCCCGTATATACGGACAATTTGTAACATGTGATTGTGTCTTGAACGATGACGTACTCCTTCTGATAATGAAGTGAGTGCCCTTTATCAACTTATCTTGCGTAAGTCACTCCTAATAATAACGATTGGCTATTGTTCTGAATCAACACTTAGTGGAATCACCTTCTAAGAAACATTGGTTGGAATGAACCTCTACATTCAATATTCACACACTAGGAAAGAAGATACAATGAATTGTTTCCAACGAAGTGGTGGATGTGATCGATCGACCATACGACGCATTACATTGGATTACAGAGAAAATGAACTCTCTTTCACAGAATGATACGAATCCATTGAGTTCATCGTTACCTCACAGTCTCCTATGATGAATCACTCCATCCCTTTGAAATGTTGTTTCAAAATTAGATTGATAACGCAAGTGCTTACAGTTACCATCACAATACCGAGAGCTGAACGAATAACAGCATTCTCCTATAAATCGAATCCCTGAATTTTCTTATCACTCGAATCAAATGACAGAATGCAAACAACAAAACAATAACCAACTAGTGTGCACGCATAGTAATTCCATGATTAGGATAGATCAAATGAAGCAGCTCACTACTATAGAGAATGGTATACTCTATGAAGTCCCTTTTTCTCGTGTTGATTGCAATTGCTTCTGTGGTAAATGCTGAGAAGTATGCCATGGTGTTTGGAGCTGCCCATGGCTGGAGTAACTATCCTGTTTATAGCGTGAGTAGTTGGACATAGGCATTACATGTAGTTGACCTGCCGTATGGTGGATGATTTGGTGAAGGGAGGAATCAAGCGTGAGAACATTATCTATTTCACCTTCCATTCTGAAGTAGACAGCGAACGCAATCCTTTCCCTGGCAAGGTGTTTACGGATCCTGCTCCTGATACTTCTGGTGATTGGGCTCAATATGGCTGTTTCAACGATGTTGACTATAGTGATAAGGAGCTTAGCCGGGATTTGTTTCTGGCAATTCTTTCTGGAGATGTTGAAACTGCTCGTAATGTGACAGGAAGAGAGAATCCTAAAGTGTTGTCTGCTGGTCCCGATGATACTGTGTTTACGTATTTCATTGATCATGGCGATACTGGCCTTATTCTTGTGGGCTTCCAGGCAATTACTGATGAAATGCTGATGGATGCACTGAACAAGGCTCATGAGAAGCAGTTGTATGGCAAATGGGTGTGGTTCATGGAAGCCTGCTTCTCTGGTTCGATGTTCCCGAAGCTTCCTGAGGATGTGAACATTTATGTGATGACAGCTGCGGATGCGGAACACGAGGCGTACATGAGCAATTGTTCTCCTGATGATGCGATTGCTGGAGAGAGTATGAATACGTGTCTTTCGAGTCTATGGGACGAAGCGTACATGGTGTATTTGGAAGAGCATCCAGAGGGAAAGATTGGAGAACTGGTGGATGCTGTGAAGGAGGAAGTGAAGAAGGATTCGGATCAGAATGTGAGTGAGTTTGGAGATAAGTCGTTCAGAGATCTTCCTCTTTCTGATTTCTTTGGTGCAATGCCTGCTTCTCGTCATGGAAAGAGAGAGAGCAAATCGATCGTATCTGTGGATGCTGTTCCTCGTCATTTGGCAATGTGGGAAGCGATTCGTGCAGATAAGAATGAATTGAAGAATGCGATGAATGAGTATGAGAGAATCGTGAAAGCAGAAGCGAAGAAGGAAGTGGAAGTGATGAGACTGGGAGTTGCTCTGATGAATGAGAAGAGTGCTGCTGCTGCGATGAAGAATGGTGCTGAGTCTTATTCGATTGATTGTGTGAGAGATTTGAGCCTGGGTCTTGTGAGGAAGTGTGGCCATTCGATTCCTATGAGTGAGAAGACGATGAATCTCCTTCGTTCGATTTGTCTTCCTGGTTTGAGTACTCCTGAAGTGAACTGGAGTGATATTTGCATGGAATGAGATCATCTTGGTGCTTTGTTTTATTAAGGAATGAGCTGATTGCCGCTCTAATGGTTGATAGATGAAATGTATGACATTTAACTTTTCCGAGAATCTTCTTCCAACGCATTCGGTACTGGATGCAGTTATAGTAGTGACCGTTTCCTGCTAGAGGTGACCGAAATTACTCGACCGCCCTTGATTATCATGTAATTCATAACTGCATTATACACTACTGTAACTTGAGCACGTTTAGTGAAGATTGACTATGATAATCAAGGATGGTCGAGTAATTTCGGTCACCTCTAGCAGGAAACGGTCACTACTATATACTATGTGAAATGATATTTTGTACCTCATTCATAGAAAGAGTTAACAATGAATGGTAGATTGTACTTAATTGGGAAGATGAGTAATAGAGTGGCGGTATGGTTTTTATTATAAATGTCAATCTGCAGAATAATCAGAATAGAAGAATGAGATCATTTTTGATTGCATTGTTTGCGCTTGTTGCTGTGGCGAATGCTGAGAAGTATGCCATGGTGTTTGGAGCTGCCCATGGCTGGAGTAACTATCCTGTTTACAGTGTAAGCAGTTGGACATAGGCATTACCTATAGTTAACCTGTCGTTTGGTGGATGATTTGGTGAAGGGAGGAATCAAGCGTGAGAACATTATCTATTTCACTTATCATGCTGATGTGGATATTGAATTCAATCCTTTCCCTGGCAAGGTATTTACGGATCCTGCTCCTGATACTTCTGGTGATTGGGCTCAATATGGTTGTTTCAACGGTGTTGACTATAGCGATGACGTGATCAGCAAGGAATTGTTTTTGGCGATTCTTTCTGGAGACGCGTTCACTGCTCGTAAGTTGACTGGACAGGAGAATCCCAAGGTTCTTGCAGCTGGTCCTGAAGATACTGTGTTCACGTATTTCATTGATCACGGCGCTCCAGGTTATATTATGATTGGTAGAGAAAGAGTTACGAGTGAGGAGCTGTTGGGAGCAATGCGTCAGGCTTATCTCCAGCAGTTGTATGGCAAATGGGTGTGGTTCATGGAAGCCTGCTTCTCTGGTTCGATGTTCCCGAAGCTTCCTGAGGATGTGAATATTTATGTGATGACAGCTGCGGATGATAAGCATGAATCATTTATGAGCAATTGTCCTCCTCTCGATGAGGTTGCTGGATGGCATTTGCGTGCTTGTCTTTCGAGTCTATGGGACGAAGCGTACATGGTGTATTTGGAAGAGCATCCAGAGGGAAAGATTGGAGAACTGGTGGATGCTGTGAAGGAGGAAGTGAAGAAGGATTCGGATCAGAATGTGAGTGAGTTTGGAGATAAGTCGTTCAGAGATCTTCCTCTTTCTGATTTCTTTGGTGCAATGCCTGCTTCTCGTCATGGAAAGAGAGAGAGCAAATCGATCGTATCTGTGGATGCTGTTCCTCGTCATTTGGCAATGTGGGAAGCGATTCGTGCAGATAAGAATGAATTGAAGAATGCGATGAATGAGTATGAGAGAATCGTGAAAGCAGAAGCGAAGAAGGAAGTGGAAGTGATGAGACTGGGAGTTGCTCTGATGAATGAGAAGGGTGCTGCTGCTGCGATGAAGAATGGTGCTGAGTCTTATTCGATCGATTGTGTGAGAGATTTGAGTCTGGGTCTTGTGAAGAAGTGTGGTCATTCGATTCCTATGAGTGAGAAGACGATGAATCTCCTTCGTTCGATTTGTCTTCCTGGTTTGAGTACTCCTGAAGTGAACTGGAGTGATATTTGCATGGAATGAGATTCTATGTTTGTTGTTTACATTTCTGTATACAAGATGATATCGTTATCTCACCTTGAATATTACCAACTTCAAGAACCCAATCATAAAAGCTATAATCCAACCCATATCATTCCCAGATTCTCGTTGTCATCGAAGAAATAAAAATGGGCCCCGCGGGGAATCGAACTCCGGACCTCTCGCACCCGAAGCGAGAATCATACCACTAGACCACAAGGCCACTTGTTTCAGTTCTTCTTGTTGTCTCTTTGAGCATTATTTTCTCAATCGTTTTGTTTGTCATTGCACGAATGTCCGTTTTCATCATTCAAGCCATTGGTTCCCTATGGGTCATTGCTCTATTTCAGTATTATGATGTTGTATTAGCGGGATTGCGATGCTTGTTTTCCTTTTCCAGCTTTTGCGCTCGTCTTTTTGTTGACCTTATTCAGTGTATTTGGTTTTATGTATGCGTTGGTTGTTTCTATGAATTGCTCATTTACCTGTACAATTTGAAGTATGAAAGACCGAAGAATCGAATGAAGCTACAGTTGAATGAAGATTTCGATAACCATTTGAAGGAATGTTGGATCCCCTTCCGATCTCTTTCCATTGATGACACGCTCACAGAGCAGTGGAAGTCATCCAGTGCCATACGAAATGAGCTAAGTATCATCTGCAAACAACTATGAGTGTAGATCATCTGAACTACTTGTTGCTTGAGGAAGTGTTTAGCGGCGAGTCCTTTTGTTGGTTTTCACAAAGTGTTTCATGTGTAGTAGCCAAATCACTCAATGGAGACTTGTATTCCTGTGCGCGTGGAATGATTCTCCAAACGGAGAATTCGTTGCTTCATTCACTATCACGCCCTGATCTCCTTTTCGTCATCTTCAACTCGGTTATGACTGTCCTCAATGATGTTACGACGAAGTATCGACTAATGCGCGAAGAGGCTGCATATGCAAACCACAATGTTGTAGTATGGTATCTTCTCGAATGTAGATGTTCTTTGCTCGACGAAAGGAGCGTTCTTACAACCCCAAGTGGATTGCGGGTTACTTTTCAAAGCAAAACTTGGAGGACCGCCACAATGCCATCAATCTCGAGTTTACCAAACGCAGTATGTTTCATCCGGCTCTGCGTGACCCCGAATTGACTGCGATTTACGCTCGTTACGTACGAATGGGCATGTCTCGTTCCTAGTTGGCACAGCAATTGTACAAGCGTGTTTTCACAGCGGATGCGTCGACAACGCTCTTACGTGATATGCTTTGTGAGGCACTTGCAGAGCGCATCCTTCTCCCACTGATGACCCTTTTAACCCCCAAATCCTTCAACGGACTCCTGTTGTGTATGTTGCGAGGAAAAATGGGAGCTCTGACAAAGTCTCTTACTCTCCGTATTACTATGTCAGCCCAGTTCTTCCTCTCGCAGGGCTTCCGTTCTTCGTGGATGGAGGCAGCTGATGACGGTATGCAGTATGTTGCAGTTCTATCCCGCTTTCAGGCGGAGTCGCTGCTTCTTCATGCACCCGATGGCGCGTTTCTTTTGCGACGCAGTAGTCCCTATTCACAGACACTCCATCTCTCCTATTGTCGTCGTGTTCAGCGTGTACTCGTCGACGTGGAGCGACCGCAGAATCGCTTGGAGGTGGTTCATGAAATCATCCATTGGGAGCAGCAAGGTTATTTGTGTAAGTGTAGACGAAGGATGGAACCTAGTTGCGGGGAAGCGATTTCGTTATCTCTCTGAGTGCATTGCAGAGAGAAGGGACATTTTGCGCTTCGGACTCAAGCTCTCTTCCGAGAATGATGTGATTGCCTGTGAATGCATGCCATGGACTAGCCGCGAGCGTGTTCATGAAGTACATCGTATCCCTTTTGGTATTTCCTAATATAGAACGTCGTCTCCACACGCTTCCCGACGGATCTGTCGAAATGTCAACGTTGCGAACGGTAACGGAGGAAGAGGCTGAAGTGTCGATGCTAGGACGTATGAATCGTGCCAATGGTTGGGGTCACGTGAAAGGTTGATTGTAGAATCGTTCAAGATGCGACACGTTGCTCCCATTGACAGTGCCGTTGCTTGCGAAGTGTCACTATCATGGATGCAAGGATTGGATGAAGTGGAGGAGTGGCTTCGACGTCGTACTGTTCTTCTTACGAAGTTGCGCATTGCAGTTGGGACTGTGATTAGTTCATTTATGCGTCAGCGAGGACAGAGTGTAGTGGATGGGCTTGTATTGAACGTAGATGCATGATGGAGAGGAAACGGATACCATGGTGGAGGCGTTTCTAAATGTGTTTCGGTACAAGTTGAGATCGACAGTGTCAGGAGTTTGGGTGTTGTTTCAGAAGGCGACTATTCCTTCCGGAGTGGTGAAACCATCGAAGGACGACCGTTACGCAGAACGCGTGCTGCGTCATCTACTGAATGTGAATGGGCTGTACTCCTTTTTGTCAGAGATTTCGGTTGGTGAGTGGAAGCAGTTGTATGGAGGAGAAGCCATTATGTCGATTTCAGACAATGTAGCTGTAATACGAAGGTGACATGTAGAGGAAGGAAGTGCTGCTGCGAGCAGGGATGTTGGGAGGTGTGCGTTTCGCTCTAGCGTATGAGGAGGGAGGATTCTCTGTGGGACTATCGCCTGAGCGCGTTTCTGTTGAGAGATTCACCGAACGCTCTACAGACCTGAGTAGCATTCCGATGGTGTCCCGTATGAATCATGAAGATTTGGTTAGTGGAGGGGACATGTCCAACGCTGATAGGAATGGTGTGGAGAGTAATGGAGTGCGGGATGTTGAGCAGGGATGTGGGGAAATGGGGGGTGCAGAGCAGGAGTGTGATGGTCAGCGTGATGGGGAATTGAAGCCACAGCATGGACAAGAATTGGAACCACAGCATGGACAAGAATTGAAGCCACAGCATGGACAAGAATTGAAGCCACAGCATGGACAAGAATTGAAGCCACAGCATGGACAAGGATTGGAACCACAGCATGGACAAGAATTGAAGCCACAGCATGGACAAGAATTGAAGCCACAGCATGGACAAGAATTGGAACCACAGCATGGACAAGAATTGGAACCCCAGCATGGACAAGAATTGAAGCCACAGCATGGACAAGAATTGGAACCACAGCATGGACAAGAATTGGAACCACAGCATGGACAAGAATTGGAGCCACAGCATGGACAACACACAGAAACTCCATATTCCCAACATCCATCCATTGAACCACATAATCCAAAACCATCACAGGAAACACTCTATAACCACATAAATAAGGATGAACAACACGGAAGCCCTCAAAGCGACGACTCCACACCGAAGGAGAATGCAACGTCCTATCAATCCGTTGATCTCTTCGGTGTTGATACGGTGCACTCTCCCCTTTCAGTCACTCCAATGTCACCTTCCGATCCCCAACAATCCCTCATTACTGATCTCGTATCACTCTCTTCTCATTGAACACTAGATTTCGGAAGTCATCCGTATTGATATTCCCGACTACACAATTCAGTATGATCGAGAAACGAAGAAGAATGTTGTCTTTTTCAATATCCATGTATTTACGGACTCTCGCACTTGGATGTCTCTTTGATGGTTCTCCCACACATAGAGTTCACCATCGATACTCAACTCTTCGTTCGCTCCACTCGTCCATTGCTCCTATGCTTCCAAAAGACACTCCGTTTCCTCCCAAAGAGTTTGGAATGCGCAATAACTTTGAACCTTCTTTTCTGCGGCGCCGTTGTGTTGGGCTGGCGGGTTTTTTGAATACAGCCTTACAGGTTCCACGTGCGCGTAACACAGATGAGTTCCAAGCGCTCCTCGTTCCTGAGAGTGACGTTCTTTCTCTTCCTAGTGAAGAGGAAACGGAGGAAAGTGACGAGGAGGAGTTTACTCCTCAAACACCCCTCCCTGTTGAAGAAGAAAAGGGAGCATTTCGGCGTCTTCAATTTCTGGAAACCCAGGCGTACTGTTTTGTGGACGACTTCCTGCAAGCTGAGTATTCAGGGAATTTGCTCGGCAAGCTCCATGCCATTTTGGAGAAGTCATTCTTGTAACGTCTTTTCATTGTAGAGGAGCACGCATTCTCAGTGGTGGAAGTTTGTTCCATTATTATGAACAGAAGGAGAGTGACTTTCTCGATGCGAAGAATCTTGCCTTTATGGTGGGTTGTTTGCGTATCTTCTTGTACCCTGATGAGGAGTGGTACTTGAAGGATCTCCCGGAGGCTGTGTCGTTGGAGGAGACTCGTGAAGCCGTTCTCTCTGAGTTTCCTCCATCTGTTTATCGCTTTTTGGAGCAATTCGATTCTCTTTCAACAATCCGCCTATCTATTCTCCGTTTGTTCGAGCAGTTCCAAGACGAAACAGTTTGCAAGAACATTTGTCTTCACTGCATGGACGTGATTCTCGCAGCACTATTTCCCTCCATTGAGGTGTGGTCCCAATTAGTTGAAAAGGAAGAGAAAGAGGAGTGTAGTGTTTGTTGTTAACAAATGATGATGAAGTTGTATTCATTGTTGAGAATACCATTGGTTGGATAAGAAGAGTCAATGATCATGATGGATCTGAGAATTGTGTGGTGAAATGGTTTCATTACTCGATGAGAATGTCGCGATACGGAATATGACCTCTACCATGAAACGGATGCTGCTAGTAACTACGACGACCCTCGAATTCCTGTATCATTACGAATCCAGAAAGACTAAAGACCCTAGCTAAGACTCTACTCCAAATCATGATGCACCAATTCAATCCTATCCTTTGTATTGTAATCATGACCATAATTTCACAACATACATTCCATCACTCATCACATTCCATCACTTTATCTCGAACACCAAGTCTCACGTGAACCTTCTTCCCACGGAAGAAGGAGTCATTCTCAAAACGCATTTCCAACATTCCCGATCCTGTTCCCACATAGGACCCCCTACCTAACAGAATCAACCAAATCCCACTGTCCCGTGGATAATCTCCGCGACGGCTCAATAATCGTTTCATTCATCTTCTCGTCGCGGTAGAGCAAACGAAATAGAAGATCTCCACTCGCCACTTGGATACTCCAGATGATTTCGCGCCCTTTCTACGGAACGTTCCTACAGTATACACACCTTGATTGACAGAGGGAGAATGTGGAAGCCGCCCGTGGATACGGAAAAATCAATCTCAGAGTCCTCCTTTCCATCAACAAAGGGTGCCGACGGATCCAGCAAATACTTTGGAGGTTCCTTCACAAACAGCGAGTGGGTATGCGCAACCGATCGCTGCATCATTCCAGATACCTAGGTGAAAGGACAGAGGATGTGTCTACAATATCAATACACTGCTCCACAAAGGGTGTATCCTTTTCGAGGAGAAAGTGAACATCGGACTGTAACTGCAGCTTCTGTTGGTCGACAACAATCTTCAGCTTCTGGTACTCTTCCTGGAAGGAGGGATCCACTTGGTTATTCGATTTCATCTGACCCAGTTGTAGCTGCATGTCCTTCAACGAAACACATGAACGTTCGCAGATCGAGATGCGTTTCTTTAGCTCCGAAATCAATTCTCTCTTATCGCGCACAGCGTTGATGATCAACTCAGTTGCTTCCACGTCCTATCAATTAGATGCCTCACCAATACATCACAATCTTTGATTTGACAAAGCGACTATATTCATTTGATGTATTCTCCGTATGGGCTTTCATGATCACTGGCTGTGTACAGTCTGGAAACGCTTCCGCAAGGGACACAAGCGATTTCATCATAGAAGTTAACCCGCTTGCAAACGAATCAACAAACTCGCTTACAGACTCGCAACACTTCTCAATCTGACTAAATGGATTACAAAGGGGGAATACAGATACGAATAGGCATCTTCTAGTTCCTTTAGGCGAGAGAGAAGGATGAGCAAGTCTTCGTCCTCGATCCCTCCAAATCGCTTGGACAAGGATGAAATGCCAGTGATCTGGTCGAGATGCCACTTCATCATGATTGCTACCAATGATTGAATGATCCAAACTGAGATGAAAAGGAGGAATGGCTACTATAGAGTAATGCTAATTGTGTAAAGTGAATGGGAAAATGATGATGATCAGCACGATCAACAACTGTCTTACCTGCATCGCCTTTTGTTCTATTTCCAATCATATTCATCACTCTATCTTTCTATATTCACCATCCCGCGGTTTTTCATCCCATTGCCACTTCACATAGACTTCTTCCCATTCAGATTGAATTGAGTTTGGATGGATTCGATACCGTTACGGTCCATTAGCGAGAGTGAGGAGCGATTGCTGAACAAGTACAAAACCGTACGTTTTTGTTTGAGAAATTCGCCATAGGAATCTGTGATCCTCGTGACTCCGCAGTTGGAAATGTAATTGAAGTGTTTGATGGATTCATGGTAGATCGAAAGCGTACTCTACAGACGATGGTAAAGAGGTCTTGCTGCATAAGATCAAAATTTCGCTTTGGAAGGAAGAGGTAGTGACTTGCTTTTTGAATGCGTTGAATCTAGTTGAGCAGTATAACGACAATGAGTAGGACACTGTGCCACATTCTTTCTAGATTTTTCCTTCAGTGTTTTGCATCTTCTCGATCGATCAGTAACAAGGCGATTTATTATGTCACGGAATCGCTCAATGAAAGTGTTGCAACGTATTCTTTCCAACTGGATTTCCCGTAGTGTATATGCTGCTATCGGGTCTGTTCACTTGAGCTTGGTGCGGCGATGGATGAAGATAATCTTTGAAGGACTGGCGGATCTCCACAGCGAGACAGCAACACATAAGCCCATGATTCATGGCCGCATTCGGTTGCCATCGCTATTCTACTTCCGGTCGACGGGACAGGTGCGTGTTGGAGGCTATTACTGGCTCACGGAGATGCATCCGGACAAGCCATATCCACAGGTCCAATGGGCGAAGGAGGATCGTACCGTCACTAGTGGCGTCACATGTAGACTACCGTGGCTACTACCCAGCGGAGGTATTTCGTTCCGGACACTGGGGTCCCGGGGTGGATATTTACGCTACGGGGATGAGCATTCTGCACCTGCTCAGCGGGTGCCAACCCTATGGCGAGCTGGACAGTGACAGTTTCGTTCTGGACGCGATTCTGCGAGTAGGGGTGGCGAGGAGGTGTCACGACAGGGACAACCTCCGCGGGCGCTGCAGAGTCTGCGGCAAGTGGACGCGCAGCTGGTTGCGTGTCTGCAGCGGTGTCTGGCGCCGGAGGAGTCGCGGCCCTCTGCGGCGGAGATTCTGCAAGACCCTTTCTTCGCCAGCGCCACCGACACCGACATTTCGCTCGCCACGCCGCTCGTCACGCCGCACCCCGACTGTGGGCTTTTTGGTCCGTTCTCACGCAGATCCTGCGCCCGACGCGGCGCACCAGTTTTCGCCGGCGTTCACGCGGACGCTGTCGGAGTCGCGGCCGCCGGTGCCGTCGCTGCGGCTGGACCGGCAGCAGCTGGCGGAGCTGATGGCGTCGCAGTCGCAGCAGTCGGAGGAGAAGGGAGAGGAGGGGGTTTGCGAGGATGATAGAGGAGGTGGGGATGAGGGAGGTGATGGTGATGGTGGTGGTGAGAAGAGGAATGAGGGGGATGGTGAGAAGGGAGGTGATAGGAGTGGTGGTGAGAAGAGGGATGACAAACCTCATGACAATAAAAGAGACGATATACCTCATGACAATAAAAGAGACGATATACCTCATGACAATAAAAGAGACGATATACCTCATGACAATAAAAGAGACGATATACCTCACGACAATAAAAGAGACGATATACCTCAAGACAATAAAAGAGACGATATACCTCACGACAATAAAAGAGACGATATACCTCACGACAATAAAAGAGACGATATACCTCACGACAATAAACCCTCCAATGATAGCAAGCCCCATGACGACGACGACCGCGGGAAAAGCATCTCCAGAGCCAAGAGCATCGCGCGGGGGAACGATAGCGTGCGCCGCATCGTCCTCGACACTTCGCTGAACCGCGTGATCCCCGCGGAACCCGCCGTCTACCGACTGGACGCGCCGGACCTCACGCTCACCGTGCGATTGAAACTCCCCGCGGGACTGTTCCAAGACGGAGCGCTGGGGGAAGTGGCGACCTCTGTCCGTGTTTCCCCGTGGGCTCCCGACTTCCCCTGGGGGTCCGTTGAAACGGTCGCTGAAACGATTGATCGCATGCGAGTCACGCGGGGATTGGAGCCGCTGACGGAGTCGAAGCGCGAAACGGTCGCCGAGCGCGTGAGCAAAGCGATTTGCTGGAGTCTGCGGGAGTTTCATCAGCAGTTGGAGGAGGATGAAACGCCTGCGTGGACGTCGCTGTTTGTGTGTTTGAAGGAGGCCTCGCTGGAGACGAAACTGACGCTCGTGCTGCCGCCTCATCTCTGCAACCGAAACGCCCGCTCCCCCGAAACGCTCAAGGTGCGGTTTCCCCTGGTGCTTGAAACGACCGTCGACGAAACGGCCGCACGAGCCGCCACTTCGTTGCTGGCGACGCTGCGGACGCTCTGGGAGCAGCTAGAGATCCCCGCGGCATCCCCGCGGGAGGAGGAGGAGGCGGAGCGATGGCTGTCGCTTCTCTGCGAGTGTGTGGTGGGAGAACCGCGGGAATTTGATACGTAGCTGTTACGACCGGTGCGGTCGCGTGCGGAGAGTTTGCTCGCCACGCTGCGCGTAACGCCTACGTTCTATCTGAGTGGGCGTTTCATCCGTCATTCACCTGCAGAGACTGCACGAACACCTCGCAGTGGAGAGCCGCGCATTCCCGTGGGAAAGGATCCGCTTCCCGCCTCCGCCAGGGTGTTTCTCCGAGTGGAACTGGGAATCCCCGCGGAACTGGTGGAGGCCGCGAGCGTTTCTTTCCTGGTGGCGGTGGACGTGAAGAGGAGCGAGGGAGAGGCGGGGAAGAAGGGCGACGAGGGCGGAAGAAGCGTCGCCTCCGCGGTCGCCGAGGCAATGGCGTTTCTTCGGAACGGAGGGTATGGGATCCCAAAGCACCAGTTGGTGGCGCTGCAGGAGCGGCTCGGTGAGGAGATTTCGCGACAGATGAGTGCGATCAAGGTGGAGCGGTCGCCAGAGGAGTCGTTGCGGTCTTCGCTGCAGAAGAAAACAGGTAGTCGTGCGGTGCCATGCTGATCGTAGGGATCTACTTGGAAATGACTCTGGATCCGCTAAACGAGCGAGAATACGATTTAACGACGATGGTCAAGGTGAGTGATGGTTCAGGGGACCGGTCATTCGAGGGTGACGAGAAGCACTTGTACGAAACGGGAGTGGAGAAGAGTGTGGACAAGCAGCTAACGATGATTGCTACAGCGATGAGTTTGAAGGAAGATGAGATGGCGGTGTTGCGGGTGAAACTGAAGGAGGAGCTGACGAAGAAACTGGAATCGATTCAGCACTTGTTGCGTGTTTGTTTCAGGAATGGATGAAAATGGTTGAGGCAGTTTATATAGATTGCTAAAATGAAGTGAAACATGATGGGATGGGAAAATGCTACTATTCTGTTTCTCTAGAGAATTCGATTATATGGTGAACAATATATCAAGTGATTTAATGATACCCGAAATGATTGAGAATGCGATTCCAAAACAACACTGATTCTTATAGATAACGACACAGAAGAATAGAGAGTGATGATCGTGGTTACCTTCCATACGATCCATCCCTTATGATGGTTAGTGTTCGTGGTTGCAATTGGCAAACGAAAGAGAATCTATCAATTCTATTCATGTGAACCGTAAACAACCACAGCCCTACCATTCTACTGAAAGCCTTTCCTCAGGTATGTACACATTTCACATCGTAAAACCATGTCTACCAACATTTCCATTTTGGAGGATGAATACTCCCCTACCCACGGTGGAATCACCAATACTCAGGAACGCCAAGAAGATGCGTCTTCCTGCTATTGTGGACCAGGAATGATTTGTTGCTTCGTATGTATACTATGCGCCTTGGGAGTCACGACCATCCTCTTATCCGTGGATGATAATAAAACTGTTACCTTTACCGACTGCCACGAATTTGAGTTGTATTCGGGAACTCATGATTTGTCTATACGGAGGGTTCGGTTCTTGAATGGATGTAACTGTGAGAAGATTGTGATTGGAAAAGAAGCATTTGGGCATGCACGGGTGTTGGAAATGAATGAACTGAATTCATTGCAGAGCATCATCATTGGTCAGAACAGTTTCACCTACAGTCCGAGCGATGCGACCATGCGGATGCGGAAGGACGGTGAAGTGAATATTCGGAACTGCCCAAAGCTCAAATCCATTCAGATGGGACCCTATTCGTTTTCCGATTACTCTTCGCTTGAGCTAGCAAACCTTCCTTCCCTTGAATCTATTGAGGTGGGTAATTACGGCTTCTTCTTTGCGCGAGCACTGTCACTCTCTGGTTTGAATGAAAGAATGGACTGAACTCTTAGATCTTCCGCGACTTCTGAATCTAAAGCTTGGAGGAAATGCGTTCAACAATGCCGTACTCATGAAACTACGTGATTTGCCGTTGCTGGCGTCCATCGAATATGGCAGCAGTTGCTTCTATTCTGCTCCATCGTTTGTATTACGTGGTAGTGAATAACGAGTGGTTTCATTCAAGATCTTCCTCAACTTCAATCACTGAGGTTGGATGAGAAGGCATTCTCGAATACTGTAGTGATGGAACTTGTGGGGTTGCCATCTCTGGAGTCGATTGAGATGGGAGGTGAGTGTTTTCATTCTGTCCTGTCCTTATCGCTGCATGGTATTGTTTTGCGTGGATGAGTAGTATCAGCTTTGCCTAGGCTTCAGTCAATCAAACTGGGAGATCAGGCGTTCTCGAATAGTCAGTCATTTGAGTTGATTGGATTATCGACTCTCGAATCGGTTGAAATGGGAAAGGGGTGTTTTTCTTCTGCCTCATCCTTCTCGTTGCATGGTATGGCTTGATGATTTGGGTCAGTATTTGATCTCCCCCAACTCCGTTATATCATCATTGCAGATCGTTCATTTATGATGACTACTTCTCTTGTACTTCGATTCCTTCCTTCTCTCCAATTCATTGTTCTTGGTGAGACGGCATTCGGTAGCTGCCGACAATTCGTTATGAACAATTTGACATCGTTTGTGTCATTTGATTTGGGGGGAAATCGATTTGCTTCGGTTACATCCTTCGCAATGATTGGTTTGGTCTTGTTCGATTTCATTGAAACATAGACCTTCCTCTACTCAAATCGATCAAACTGGATGACAAAATGTTTCCAAATGCTGTAACCATGGAATTGGTGGGACTATCGTCACTGGAATTAATAGAAATGGGAAATGGATGCTTCTCCTCTGCGTCATCCTTTGCTATCAATGGTATGATTTGATGATGTGGTTCAATGGCAGAACTACTTCAACTCCAATCCATCAAGTTAGGAGACAATTCTTTCTGTAAGAGTCGATTGTTTAGAGTTTATTCTCTTCCTTCTCTCCAATCAATTGAACTGGGAAGCAACTCCTTTGGGCTGAGTGACTCTTTCATTCTCCAATCTCTTCCTTCTCTCCAATCCATCGTTCTTGGTAAGACGGCATTCGGTAGCTGCCAACAATTCGTTATGAACAATTTGACATCGTTTGTGTCATTTGATTTGGGGGGAAATCGATTTGCTTCGGTTACATCCTTCTCCATGATTGGTTTGGTCTTGTTCGATTTCATTGAAACGTAGACCTTCCTCTACTCAAATCGATCAAATTGGATGACAAAATGTTTCCAAATGCTGTAACCATGGAATTGGTGGGACTATCGTCACTGGAATTAATAGAAATGGGAAATGGATGCTTCTCCTCTGCGTCATCCTTTGCTATCAATGGTATGATTTGATGATGTGGTTCAATGGCAGAACTACTTCAACTCCAATCCATCAAGTTAGGAGACAATTCTTTCTGTAAGAGTCGATTGTTTAGAGTTTATTCTCTTCCTTCTCTCCAATCAATTGAACTGGGAAGCAACTCCTTTGGGCTGAGTGACTCTTTCATTCTCCAATCTCTTCCTTCTCTCCAATCCATCGTTCTTGGTAAGACGGCATTCGGTAGCTGCCAACAATTCGTTATGAACAATTTGACATCGTTTGTGTCATTTGATTTGGGGGGAAATCGATTTGCTTCGGTTACATCCTTCTCCATGATTGGTTTGGTCTTATTGGATGTGAACGAGACGTAGACCTTCCTCTACTCAAATCGATCAAATTGAATGATAAGGCATTTGCCAATAGTCAGTCGTTTGAACTGATGGGATTATCATCTCTTGAATCAATAGAAATGGGAAATGGTTGCTTCCATTCTGCGTCATCCCTCACCATCAATGGTATGATTTGATGGTTGAATTCAAACCAGATCTTTCTCATCTCCGATCAATCGAATTGGGAGATAATGCCTTTGGACTGAGTGCCTCCTTTATTCTTCATTCTCTTCCTTCTCTCCAATCCATCATTCTTGGTAACTCGGGTTTTCTTCGTACTCCTTCCTTTTCACTAACTGGTTTGGACTATATCAGATCCTACTACTTGCAGATCTCCCTTCCCTTCATCTGTTTATTGTCGGTAGCAATGCTTTCAACAACAGTCAATCGTTTGTGATGCGCAACTTGACATCACTCAGTTCAGTAAAGATGGGAAGTCGTTCCTTCTATTCGGTTTCTTCGTTTTCCATGACAAGTAGTTGCTATTGTTCGTTGTTCACAGGCAGAACTCCCTTCCCTTCAAGCAATCGAACTCAAGAACTCCGCCTTTGCTAATAGCAAGTCCTTTGAACTCGTTTCTTTCCCGTTTCTTCAGACTATTGTTATGGAAGATTCCTGCTTTGCAATGACTCCCTCTATTTCTCTCGTTGGTATGTGCACACTGCGAACTCTACTACACAGAACTTCCTCAACTCCATTCGATTAACCTAGGAACCGGTGCCTTCCGCTGGTGTCAGTTCGTTGTACTTAGGGGTATTCGTATGGTCAGGTTTGAACACAGATTTGCCAACACTCCAGACAATCACCATGGGAAGCAATGCATTTGACGGTGACTACCACAGCGATCGAAAAGCAATTACCAAAGAGCCATACAACTGGAAAAACACATTGACAATCAGAAGTGGGAATGGGATAGTCCGTTAATCGATAGACCTTCCTGAACTCACTTCCATAAGAGGCTGTGATTACTCCTTCCGTTACTTTGGTTCCGTGATTCTGGAGAGTCGATATGAATAGCGTGATGAACATAGACGTGCCAAAACTACAAACCAACGATGTAGCATTTGGATACAATTCGTTTTACTGGGTATACACTCTCCAGACCTCAAGTAGTATTGAACGATTGTCTCTTAGGTAGATTCTAAGGGACTGGAAAAGGCTATCAAGAAGAGATACTGGCCTGCTCATCATTAGTTGTAGAGTATTTGTTATGAAAATGAAATCAATCTATGGCCTTCAAATGACCCATTTTCGTTTAGGTAGGTTTTTTCCACGACGGATTATCGTTTAGGTGAAGTCGGATAGGTCTACCTTAACTATGGGTGTAAGTGTTGGATAGTGTGTTTTGGTTTAGGGGTGTTTGTTTTGCCTTGTTCTTTTTCCCTTTTGAGTTCGATTCCGGAGGTTTTTCCTTTTCACAACCCAATTAAATGGCAACAGTAGGAATGAAAGAAGATGACATGAGGAGTATGGCTGTAGTGGTAGTTGATATGACTGTGATGATGAGTTGATGTAAATGATAACTCGGAGTGATGAATATAAGTAGCGATGACAATAGGAATAACAAATATGAGCAGTAGATCATTCATTTGATAGATGATAATCATGGGCGAAAAGTGTGGACTATGCACTTGAGCTTCCGTATCATTTGGAACAAGCGAGATATACAATCGATTGGGATGAGAATGATGGGGAACAGAGGTGGATGAGGATATGATAATACAGGAATGAGCACTACAAAAACCGTTCTCTGGGATTCTTTGTTTTGAAGTAAACAGTTGAAATAACACATAATATCTGTGATATAGTTGAGGGCGGATCGCAAATATTAATAGCAAGAGTTATTGTCTTCGTCACCGTTCCTCCTGTTATCTTCATCGCCGTGATTGTGTACTCTGTTGCTGCCCTTAATACAGGTGGGGTCACGAGCCGGTTTGTGGATCGAAGATTAGACCATTCGGACGAGCAGGCTGAATCTGGAAGAACACATACCCTTCTCCTTCAGGCACAATGGTCATCATTTCGATATCCACAATCGTTGTGTACGTAATTCCATACACCAGTTTTGTGGGTTCCACCAGAACGTTGTCCGCGAACAAATCCAACGACTGAGCTCTCCAACTGCAGGGATTGTCAGCATTGGAACCAAACTCAACAAACTTGAACGAGTTTTACGGCGTATTCGTGTTCAGATTAATGCGCTTCTTCTGACCAACCGAGGTGAAGATCAAGTTCTCCACATCCTTCAACAAAACCCACTCTCCCGAATTCCGTCCATAGAGTTTGAATCGGGTTAGCGATTGGTCAAAAGTAGAGAAAGAGTTCTGAACCTCGATAGAACTGATCCACTCCCGACGATCCTTCTCCAAGGACAAAGAAATATCAGCGGAGCAGGAGGAAGAGTAATAGTCATTGTATCCATCGAACGCGTTTGTAGCATTCTTTACTCCCAAGGAGGAGAGGGAAATATCCCAGAGATGGGATTCCGACTCTGTCAGCATCAGACGCACTATGGCATGGAAGGTAAATTGTAAAGCGGTGGAAGGAGAAACGAGGGCAATAGTATTGATAGAGACATGATTTAGTCCACCGATGTTGGGGATTCTAAAGCGGGAACCGATAATCCAGGAAGAGAAACGGTGCGGCATCGGGACTATCAAGACTTTCCATATAATGAAGTTACACACACATTACACCGCTAACTCAATCATCGTGATTGGATTGTATTAAAACGAGATGGTTGTCCTCCTTAGTATATTTCTCCCAAGTTTCCATTAACATCTACTAAGCACCAACATGATGTGATTATTCCGATTATCAATCTCTCCAGGATATTTGCCATTACTGCGGTACATTGCCACAAAAGAATGACCACTTATAAGGAGATTCGCTTCGTATTATCTCTTTCTGGTTACTAGCATTACGGTCGTAATATATACGCTATGCACACCACTGCAGCAAAATATAGAATATCCATTCCACCCATCGCTATTCATTTCATCAATCGTTCCCTTAAACCCATGAATGACTCATCTCTCGGCATTGCATCGAGAAGAATGACTGATATTCTCATCAAAGTGATTCCATGGTGACAATTATGAGAATGGGATTGTGCTTCCAGAAATGTGCCGTAAATCGTTGTTTGCAGTTCCTTTACTCTAATTGGAACCGTGATGATTCCATTCATTCACTCCTGATTGTGTGAATTGCCCATCCATCTCACTAACAATCACCAAGACACAACAGAAGCCGTCGCTACACTTTTATCAATATAACTAATCACAAGATACTCCGATAACCGCGATAGTGGTAACGGAGGATAACTAATTGGAGTTCATTTCTCACTCTTTTGCCTGATGCCTGCTTTACAGGTCAGACTATTGATCGTTTATGAGGAATAGTTCATTGAAGAGTTGGAGGATGGAGCTTTGTACAAGGTGAATAAGGATTCCTTGGATAAACTGATCCCGGATGTGAGTCATTCGATCATAATTGAAGGATAGGACCTCAAACACCTTCCTGTTGCCATTCTATGTATCATGGGCCCTTCTCGAAGTGGAAAGACGTTCTTTCTGTACTTTGTGATTCGCTATCTGGAAGAGCTCACAAGTAGTTTTGAATGAAACATGCTGATTCATAGAGAATGGACGTGTGGATACATCCCTAACCTGGGGAGGCATTCCACGTTGGATGACGGCAGCCGGTAATACAATCGATGCGTTTGAAAAGGAGAAGATTAACGCGTTTTCCATTAGTGCTGGACCAACGCGGAACACACGTGGGGTTCTGTTTTGGGACAAGCCGTATGTTATCACTCAAAAGAATGGAGAAAAGATGTGTGTGTTGATCATGGATACGCAGGGATTGTGGGACCGATACACGGGGAATGAAATCAATTGCAGTATCATTGGACTGATTTCCCTCTTGTCTTCTTATGTCATCTTCAATCAAAAGGGTAACATCAATACAGATGAACTGAAGAGCTTTTCCGTACTATCCAAGTTCAGTAAGGATGTATCGAAGGACAGTGGCAAACCATTCCAGCATCTGGATATTCTCCTCCGTGATTATGAGGATTTTAAAAAGAAAGATACGGTAAATCAAGGGATAGAACTAAGCGCAGCAAGATTGGAGAAGATGCGTAATGGAGGAATTGAAGGAAGCATGGTTAGGGATATTGAAGAGTGCTTTCGAGAGTTCGACTTGTTCTGCTTTCCTTCTCCTGGAGAGGATGTTATAGATGCAGACTATGAAGGAGTGATATCAGAAATCGAATACTGGTACAAGTCGCTCAGTGGACACCCCCCGATCCGCATCCTACCCTGTTCTTTCACAACTACTAGTCTCCCACTACACAACGGCACCATCAATTGTTGAGGGTTCTCAATAACCGCGAAGCTTGTAAGACACTATGTATATACCTGTATGTACGCGGTGTCTGTGTATATACCTGTACATACGCGGTGTCTGTGTATATACCTGTACATACGCGGTGTCTGTGTATATACCTGTACATACGCGGTGTCTGTGTATATACCTGTACATACGCGGTGTCTGTGTATATACCTGTACATACGCGGTGTCTGTGTACACATTGCATGACCTCTTCCCGTTCTTCTCTTTTAACAAACACTTCACTCCTAATCAGCAGTTATGCTTCCTGATCCTGATTCTGTCCTTCCTGTTCCTGTTCTTCCTGTTCCTGTTCTTCCTGCACTGGTAACACCTCTGCCTGTTCTCCTTGTTGATTGCCTTTTCCAAAACTGCTCAGCATTCCAGTAAGTATGTCATCCATTACTCTCAACTTCTCTCTTTCCAGAGATGAAAGCGACTCCTTCTTCTCAGCCAGCGAATCCAGTTTCTTTCCTACGCTCGCAACGAGATCTTCGTCTTTAGGTTTCACATGATCACCCTCCAGTGGAGGTTTCAACATCCTAACTCTTCTTTTCACAGATGTTGACGCTTCTACTAGTTGGTCTACATCACGTAACAGTTCGGTAACGAACGAGGCTTCGGATTCAACCTCGTCCACTGGAGGGACAGTAAGAACAGACGTTGGCAACGTGTTAGGGTATGCCCCTACCAAAGTGGAAAGTGGGACCTTATGAGAGTCATAAGCCTTCTGTAAGAACTGCCTTAACGTCTGAGCATATCTGGATCCCTGAGTCTTCTCGTAATCCAGATTCGGGAACATAACCTTCAACCATGACAGGTAACAATCAGCATCTATCTCATTACCTCCACCTATCAACTACACAGACACCGCGTATGTACAGGTATATACACAGACACCGCGTACATACAGGTATATACACAGACACCGCGTATGTACAGGTATGTACACAGACACCGCGTATGTACAGGTATATACACAGACACCGCGTATGTACAGGTATATACACAGACACCGCGTATGTACAGGTATATACACAGACACCGCGTACATACAGGTATATACATAGTGTCTTACAAGCTTCGCGGTTATTGAGAACCCTCAACAATTGATGGTGCCGTTGTGTAGTGGGAGACTAGTAGTTGTGAAAGAACAGGGTAGGATGCGGATCGGGGGGTGTCCACTGAGCGACTTGTACCACCATTCCAGAAATCAAGCCCCAATTCATGTGTATGCTGAGCTATTACATTGATCGAGTGATTCGAGGAGATAAAGGAAGAGGAGGAATACAGCCAAGACAATTCGGAGGCGAAACAATCACAGGAGAGACGTTTGTTGAGTTGGCGAGAGAGTAGGGATTGATTCATAGATTTGCGGTTCAGCAAGCACAATTGTTTGTGAACCAGAAGGAGTTCCCTAACACAACTTCCATGTCCGACATACCTGTATAAATGGAATAGTACATGAAGAGTAGTTCATCCATAAGAAGAATGGTAAGAATGAACTCGTTGTGAGAGAAGACACTTTACGTCAGTTATTAAGCCCAGTAAGTGCACGAAACGCAATGAACAATAGACAACAAAGGGCCTGGATGTTGCAGTGTTATGCATCATGGGACCTTCTCGGAGTGGTAAGTCCTTCTTTCTCAACTTTGTGAGATTGTATCTGGATAATCTGGAGAGTAGGGTTGAGGATGGCATGAAAAGAGTAGAACAAGGAGCCAGCGGCATGGTACGAGAGAGTAGTGGAATCCCAAAATGGATGACCTCGGGAGGCGATCGGATAAGTGGATTTGAGGTGAAGGGAGGAGCGACGGCGGTAACACAAGGGATTCACTTTTGGAGCAAGCCATACATTCTTCATCGCAACAATGGAAAGAAGATGTGCTTGTTGTTGATGGACACACAGGGATTATGGAATGATACAATGGACAACGTTTTCAACTGCTGCATCTTCGGATTGAGCTGTGTGACTTCCTCGTATGTCATCTTCAACCAGAAGAGGAATATCAATTCCGAGGAGCTGAAGCGATTGGCTAGTTTGTTCATTCTGAGCAAGGAAATGGTAAGCGAGGGGAGGAAGAAGACCTTGCAGCGATTGGATGTCATGTTGCGTGATTACGAGAGCTTATGTCTTCGCAAAGACACAATGGAAACATGTGAAGCGAAGAGACAAGAACGATTGCAGCAACTGCGAACGAAAGTGGAGGAGAAGGATTCGTTTGAACTCATTGAGTCTTGCTTTGAAAAGGTGGACGTCATGTGTTCGTTCGATCCGGGAGAAGATGTACGGGATGCCGATTACGAGGGATTGATTTCAGAAATCAAGCCCAAGTTTCTGCAATTACTGAGCATATACATTGAGCGAGTTGTGAATGAAATTGAACCACTGAAGGTAAGTGATAGGTGCTTGAAGTGTGAAGAGTTTGTGGAGTGGATATTGCAGCGAAGAATAATCCTTAGGTTTGTGACGGAAGAAGCAAATCTGTTTACGCAGTGGAAGAACTACCCCGATTTGGAGGATTCTCTGGATTCATGGTATCGGGATGGTATGAACACTGTAACCGAAGAAGCCTATCAGGTCGGTCTGGAGTTTAGTTATAAGGACTAGAAATACATCGATGATTTGTTCTTGTTGGAGGGAGGAGTATGCTGCGAGTCATTCTTCTTGGAGGATGGAGGCGTGCGAGATGAATCGATGAAGGTAGGGATAACGAGGATGCGATAGCATTAGTGTTTTGTGAAGGAGATGAGGGATACGTACCTTTCCGACTTCGACAGATCGAATGAACAACCACTGAAGAAGAGGCAGGAAGGAGCCAAGGAAACTGGATTAAAGTACTTCAGAGAGAGGGCTAAGGGGAGCATGAATCTGCGACGGGAATACGAATCGGTTCTGATCAACAAGATAGAGGGGAAGATTTCAAGCTTGCGTCATGACTTCAATCGCTTTGACCAATCATGGTCAGGGGCATGGAGGGTGATTGAGGGAGTGGTTGCTTACAGGTAGAAGTATCAAAGAACGATGCGAGAGAGAGTTAGCGTGCCAAACCAGAATTATGCCACCTTTGAGTACCAGCATAAGAAGGCAAAGGATGCTGCAGTTTCAGCAATCAAGGAATGCTCAGGAATCGAGAAGATCTGCATCTACTATAAGAAAGCTGATGGCACGATTTGGAGAATGAACTACAACTTGGCAAGCATGATGACACAAGAACTCGATCAACAATATGAGCGATATAAGGGGCTCTACGAGTCGTACATGAAACTTCATGGGCATTGCTTGGTTCTGAGTGGAAATGAAGATTTGGACAAACGGGACAAGTACTTGACTAGTCTAAGAGTGGCTTCGGGAAGCGGGAATTCAATCACTCGATTCGAGCTGGAGGGATATGATTATTTGAAGGAGATTGTTATTGAAGACAATTGCTTTACGGGTGTTGCCTATTTCAAATTGGAAGGACTGCGATGCTTGGAGAAGGTAATTGTGGGAAAGAAGTCATTCACGAATGGAGCATACGTGGACAACACCTATTACACAAACCGGAGTTTTGTAGTTGCGAATTGTCCTGAGTTGACACTTATCGATATTGGCGACTGCAGTTTCGCAGAATATGGTGGTGAATGGAAGCTGAGTGGACTGGATAAACTGGAAAGGCTGCGCATTGTGAGTGAAGAAGAAACGTCTTACAACTTCAATGCTTCTCCGTTTGTGCTTGAAAGTAAGTATTCAGAGAGGTGGTAAATGGTAGGTTTGAATCATCTGGAAGCAGTTGAATTGGGATACAATGCGTTTGTATGGACATCCAAGATTCATTTGGAAGGTAGATTTGATAATTGCATTGTGAGGTAGATTTGCCGAATCTGGAGAGGATTGAGATGAACAAATGGGCATTGCAAGGGGATACGAGAGAGGAACAAGAGTGTTCGTTGGTGATGAGAGGTTGAAGACGAGGAAAGGATTAAGACTAGATTTACCACAACTGCAAACGATCCGTGCAAAAAGCGTATGCAATCTCACCCAACCAAGGAAGGTGGTCATACGAAGTGGGGTTCAGTGATGACTGCTAGAATAGACGTACCTCTGGTGAAGAATGTGGATATGTATGATCCGTTCCGTGAATGCAAAAGCAAGGAGATTTGTAAAGAGAGTGAGTAGGACTGATGACTAGATAACGCTGGAATGGGGTTGCGCTCCTACTTCCTGATGAGAGACTTGAAAGACGATATGCAGTCGATGCTGAATCTTGACGATGGGTACGAGAGCAGTAACGCTAGCGAGACAATTCGGAATTGCAAGAATGAACAAAGAGGCTATGACATCACGAGTCACTCCGGAATGGATGTGATGAGGTTCTACAATAGTCTTTTGGAAAGGTATCGGGATGTACTGAAAACAGAGATCAGCAGGTTGTACTCATTGAAGAGTGAAGCAGAGAAAAAGTTGAGTAACATGGAAGATATCGGTACATCAACATCTGCGGGTACTCTGGGCGGAATAGGTTTAGCCCTCATTCCTGGCGGTTTTCCCCTTGGTCTAGGAATTGCTGCAGCATCAATGATAGTGGATGAAGTAAGGGGAAAAGAAGCGAAGAAACTTAAACAAGCAATAGAAAGGTACAAAAAGAAGACAGACGAGAGGAATGAGTACATACGAAAGACTGAGCAAATTGAAAAGAAGTATGACCTGCAACGATTGTGGGGTGTTTGTTGGGTAGAATAGTGGAAAATGGGGTAACTGTTGTTCTAGTTCATAGTAGTCTAACCAAAGTCATCATCTATCATTGTTCTTATCCACCTCTATTATCGAATCAGCATCGCTTCACTTCATCCCTTCTGTGTATCATCATGAAATAACAGAGGAAATCCACGGAATGAGAATCCAAATGCTATCCATCGAACCGTATATCTTACAATTCGTAGCATTCGTTAAGGTCATGGAATCCAAATCTGTCATTAAAAATCATAATGCCCTCTTGCTATTGCTGCGGTAATACCTTGTCTGTTCGCCCGTGTAAAACTTGTGGAAGACCCGTATGTGTGATTCACGTCTGCAACAACGGTCAGTGTCAGGACTGCTACCGAAACACATCATATAGCTGGAGTTGACTATAAACATGTTTGCTTGCAAAAAACAGACGCCTACAGCAACTTAGAGCAGCTTCTAATGGCCGATTCGAGACCAGGAGCATCGAATGGTGATAGAAAAGAAGAATGCATACTATCGGATTCGAGAGAGTACGTATAGTCGAAGCACTTCTTTCCGAACTGGACTCTCTCTGACAGCAACTGAGGAATGTCTACATCTTGTGAACATGGTTATGTCATACTCTCAAGTTCAACGGAACCCATGTACTCGAAGTTGCCTTCATCTCCGTTGATTGTGGTCAATGAAGAAAGATCTACAAGTTCTCAAGTATACACATTCCTACTCTTCATGATCAACTTACACATGTAATTGTAGGGATACTTATCGATTGATTGATACTCTTTGCCACTGATACCATTCAAGGCGTTATGACCCAATGATATGGAATGCAGATTAGGCAGATCTGAGTTGTTAGTCCTCCATACGATTACCCTCAAAGGAGGCCTTTTCACACTTACAAAATGAGAAACTGTCGAATTGAAGGGATTCAAGTTGAGGAAGATCTGTGGAAAATATCCCCTCCAATACACTTACCAGTGAAAACAGTATCAAAGGTCTCGAAGAAACTAAAGTCTCCGATGTGAACAGACTGAAGAGAAGGAAGATTGTCCAGATCGAACATGTGGTAATCACCGAATGAGAAAGCACCGATTTGAATGGTCTTGAGCTTGGAACAGTTCTTAACTTGGAATACACCTGCTCGCTTATGACAAAAGAAAATGATATCACGATTCTTCGTCAGAGTGAAAGACCTTCTTCCAATAACAAGGTGTTCCAATTTATGCAATCCGTCCAAATAGAAATTCTCAGCCTTTTCAAAACAGTCGGAGCCGATGGTGAATTGTCTAAGATTACTGAAAAAGGACGTAAGCATCAGTTGTTCGGGTGAGTTAAACGAGTTATCCGCGATAACAACAGTTTCGTTGTAGTTATCAATAAACCGACCATCAAACTCAGCTGAACGGGGCTTATCATCTCTCCACAACCCATCATATTCAATACCTCCGTTACGATTATACAGAATACCTGGACCAAATCGCTTTCCATTCAAAAAGGAGCCACTGTACTTGACTTGATTGATGTCGTCAGAGAACTCCTTACCATAGCAAATCTTCTTACCATTCATCATGTATCCCTGATAGACAACCCTGCCCTCGCTATTGTAGAGACATCCATAACCACAGAGAAGGCCATCCTTGACACCCCCTTCCCATCGTCTACCATCAGTATCCAAATCAAGACAGACATCTTCGCATTCCACTTCCGACTCCTGATCGTCCATTTGCAAACTCATCTCATGAGTTTTCGTATTGATTTCCAGAGAACGCAGCTCACTATTACGAAAGTCACATACGACTATTCTATCGTCCACCTTAGAAAGACCATAGACGGAAGCAGTTTCCAAGTCACAAATGATGAGGCATTCAGGCATCACGAATAGCGAATAAGGGATGTAGGAAAGGGATGGAGTGATGAAAAACGATAGTCAGGTATGGATAACTGAGATTCAGGTTATGGGGTAGAGTCAATGAAAACGCTCATTTGGGATTTGTTGTGAGTAGATTTATCGCCTAGATAGTAATCTGAAGGGGTTAGGTACTATTCATCTACATCTGATTATGCCATTCAACGTTTCCTATGTTTCATGATGTAAAACACGAGATCGATGGCTTTTGCGGATATGGTGAGGGTGGAAATCAATACTTGTTTATACTAATTCGGTATCACGATGCTGTGTTCTTACTCCAACTGAGATCCAGAGAAATAGAGTATTACATGAGCTGCTGAAGGGTATCATTTTGGAAGAGGTTCTGAAACAAACAACTCGAACCAAACCGATGTTACCTTAGGAAGCATCCTTAGTAAGCATCTTTCGTAGAACAGATGTCAAGCGAGGCTCCAAGATTATTCAGAGTTCTCGCCCAATCCATATCACGGCCACCGTTCTCATAAGAGAAACTAATCGCCTTCTGGAAACGGATGAAACTCGACGAGTTGTTGGCCAAATAAGCGGCTACATCACCACCACTACAGCATCGAGCGTCATCAGCGATATCCCTCTTGATTCTGTCCAACAAATCGTAGTTGTTCTGACGCTTCCCAGAAGTAGAGTGCTGCTTGATGTGGTCATAGATGTTCCACTGACAGACATCGCACAGTCCAAGTTGAGAAGCGAAGTCTCCGCTCTCTTTCATACAACCAATGCACCGCATATTAAAGAATGAATGAAAACACACTTCTCTCAGTTAACAAATTGTGACTATAATCGTTATCGTTTCTGGAAAGATATCACCCAAACAGCTTGACTGCATATGATAGTCAAGGAGTTCATAACTGCACCTTGCGCACGTATCGTGAAAAGACTCGTTTACAGAGGATATCGAATACAAATGAAGTGATGGAGCGGAATGTGAAGAGAAAGAGCTGAACACGATAATGTGTGGAAACGACAAGTAACAATGAGGAATGCATAAGGAGTACCGTATACACCCGTTATGTGTTGAGTATAATTGATTCCATCAAATTAGAGCGGTGGTACTTGAATGATACAAATGTCTACTCTTGCCAACACCAATGCAATTGTATCACACAATTCCCGACACCCACCCTCTTCTGAAATCATATGAGAATTGTTTGTTCGCATCCATGTGGATTATTCCGGTATGTTTGGTAGTTGGTATTATTCCGGAACACTTTACACTGTACACTGTATTCAATCTAGGTGGCATCTCCCTCCGTCTCACGGATGGGCAGACGGAACACGAACGAGTAGCAAGCACGCAGACGAGCCTCAATGGCGAAGAAAGGCCACTCAGCGAACTCGGGCTGTCCCTCCACGGCGTACTGCAGATACTCGACGACCACTCCGTACACCGAAGGTCTCCAGTAGGAGGTATCGAAGGTTGGACCCTCCTCACGATCGTTGCGGTAGTACTGGAAGTACTCGGGGTCCAGATTAATCATCACGGTCCTCTCATCACCAGATCGAACAGACCCAGCTTGTTGTAGGCAGAAGGCTTCTCGTATCCAGCAATGTGGTACTTGTTAATCATGCACTCCTCCTCCTTGTTGGTGTGGTGGTAGAACTCACGGTAGGCGATACCGTTCTCGTAGATGGATTCGGAACCCAGGCAAGAGGCAGACCGTCGCACACCTTTTCGGTGACTCTGTGCTCCTTACCGACGCAGTCAATCAGCTCCTGAGCGGAGAGAGCCACCTCCACGATATGCTGTACGACGAGAAGTGGAATCGATTGTTGAGGCGATTGATTGCACTGGTCACGATGAAAGCCCAGGTGACAGAGCAGTTCTGAGGCTTGCAGATGTACTCGCCGAGGGTGTTAGTAGTATAAAATGGCGTAACCTGCGCATTATTTCTCCAGCAATCTCGTGCACGAATTACAGGACCCACCAAAGTAAAAAAAGTGCGCAGGTCATTTTAGTGATTTTTGAACTCACTATGGGTGTCGATCGGGTGCTGATAAACTATTCAGAAGACATTGCGCGATGTGACCATTGCTGTCTGACATTATTATGTCATAGTAAAATGAAGTAATAAAGCCGTATGATTAAGAAGCCGAACATCCCGCTAACACTGTTGGCTGAATTCATAAGGTATCGGTTTCAATGCCTTCAAATGTCACACTCTTGCCCACTAATTAACGGAGCTGTGCAAGAACACACTGTGTAGAGGATTCTTTGTCATTCTGAAGTCATAAGACAAAAGAGAATACAATTGAGAGTTAGGAATGAATGATGGCCCTATTCCTGTATTCGTTCCTAATCAGCATTCACCTTTATTTTTATACGCACATCATGTCGGAAGGTCAACAGAGTATTAAAAATGAGGCTGATGGTAGGAGAGTATCGTTAGTAAGTGACAAATAGAAGTAGATGAATCAGTTACTGACCATCAGCGTCATCGGACTCTCTTTCTTACTAGGGAACGGAGTGTTATAAGGACAGCTTTCATGAGTATATAATGAAGTGAATAATTAAAGATAGCAAGCCTTTACGGAGAGTACACATACGAGACGGTCTTGACGCTGGCGAACAATGACGGGCGAAAAGCTGAAATAAGGGAACACCTGAAGAGAATGTTCTGGAGTGCATTCAAGCGCAAGAACTCTTTTGGGTTTAACATGGAACTCGTACAGTCGCTCGTTGCGAAAGGTAGTCAGTTTAGGAAAGTAGCGACGTAGATGTTGATTGTTACTTGGCGTGGTTGAAGTTGATGTTTCCAAATCTTGACTATGATAATACCAAAGCGTCCAAATACGCTCAAACGCTTAAGGATTACTTGCAAAGACTGTAAGAAAACACCACTCTCTGGTGTATTGTCATTATTCCCCGACACACTGCCGATATCAGTACTCACTGTAAGACCTGTGGATGACGCGGATTCGGGTTCATCACCCATTGACGAATTGATGTGATGTACATCAGCTGAGTAAGGCATCAGCATCAGTGTACAGAAGGCTGGAGGAATTGAAGACTCTGTTGAAGAGTGATCCAGCAAAGCCAAAAGACAAAGAACTGGATGGGAGAATTGAAGAGAACTTGGCTTCAGTATTTCAGATGAAGGACTTGTTTTCATCTCTGGAGCCAAGGAAGAAGAGACTGTGGAATGATTTGCTGGGTGGAATGGCGAACGATCTGAGCAAGAGGAATCGTCGGCGTGTAGTAACTCAGGCGATTGAAAGACACGACGTGGAAGCCATAACTCAGAGCGATGTGATTCTCGACAAAGAAGCGACATATCAGGACGTTGTGAATCCTGATCAGGAAGTGATTTCACAGGAGTCATCAAGTGTTGATCAAGACATGTCTTCTCAGGACACTGAGACTGATGATTAGGAGTGGAGTGTTTGTTGAGAGAGAAGTATGGATGACTCGGTGACTCTGGGAGTACGTGTTGTGTGTCAGGGTACCACGACAACTGACAGGGAGGATAGGTTGAGGGGTTTACGAAATGAGGGATGACTATGAGGTAGTATCTACCAGAGAATGGTATACACCGTATCTGGTCATATGAGCGGTATACTCGAGTTACCGGTATAAGTGGGGAGTCAGTATGTGTGTAGAGGGAGTGTAGAATAGATAGAGTAGTGGGCAGAACCAGAGTTGTTCCTGAATATGTGCTTCAAATGAGTAATAACTGAAAACAAGGTCCTTCTTTTCTCAACAATTCCTCATGGTGATTGATTCCACACTGGAATGGTTGGATTTAGAAAGGAAAACAGACGATCTATCATCGCGAATCGTTACAGAAGGATTGGAACAGCCGCCTTGGAAATAAACGGCTGCAAAAATAAGTTCCTTTTGACGATTTGAATAACGGGAAATCGTAGGCTTGTCTTCAAATGAGAATATCTCTGTGATGAAAGGACGCGTATTCTTGTTTGCACTCATTTATAAAAGCAGACGTCCTTCTTTGTACAAGCAAGAAAGAGATACGTTCATAGATGAAGTGATTACGGAGATATGGGCGTTTCAATGAAAGGTGTTTGGTTTAGGTGACCCTTCGGATTGGAAGCCCATAATCCTGGAAAGAGAGCATCAGTACTCGTTTCGTGATGTAGTTGATAGTATCCTAGGGTCAGTTTGAGGTGATTCCTGTTGAGATGATCCATCATCTGGCTCCCAGAATGCTGTCTCGCGTGTACAAGAAGGCTCAATACTTCCAAGGTGTGAGGATTAACGAAAAAGAGCCTAGTCTTGATTGAGTTCTGTAACAACTACCCTATTTCTCACGCTATTTCGAATGGTCTGAATATCAATAGTGGATACAATTACGGGTACTCCAATTGTTGAGCAGGTGATGAAGCAGAAAACGGTGACATGCAGTGCTCCCAATGGGACGGCGAGTATCGATAATGTGGATAGAATAGAGACAGAGAATGCAGTGGGAGAATAAAAGCGAGCAAGATTCGAGTAATAGTTTCAGTTCTGACGTTTTGCGTATTATGGGTCACCACATGATGAGAATAGAATTATGTGTCCAAAGAGATGGATTCGATAGAAGCTGTTTCAATGTGATGAAATGGAATGCGTCTAATTGACGGGTTTGAGAAGATGGATTGAATAGGGATTGCTTTCTGATGAGAAGGAAGGAAAAGGAGTAGTCAGGATGGTCATTCCATATTCCCCGTGGAGAGTATTATAGAAATGACTACAAAAGAAATGGGATCACGAATCCAAGGAATAGCAGATTCGCATGATTCCTCTTCCACACTCAGATTATCGGAGGAGATCAGGAGAATAGACGATAGAATCAACAGATCATTTCTTTACACAAACGAATTCATCGATTGATTCAACATCGCAAGAGGTCACAATCAAGCAAGCAACACACTCTGTGAAGAGAGATTCCATTCTGTTTTCAAGGAGTAGCGTTCGTTCAACAACAAAGGTTATCCTTCACTTCCACAATGTCAAAGCGTCTGACACACCCATTCCACACCTCATTCGGACCATAGAAATGAAATCAACATGGAATCAATGGAATCAACCACGCTATTATGGAGATGCTGAAGGATCCAAGATGGTCAAACACAACCCATTTCAAATGATCATCGAAAAGAAAGAGAATCCCAATGAATCATTCCAACTCCATTCTCAAGGATTCTACAAGCAATGAAAGAGTGAATCATTGGATGAGTTGGCATTTGAATGGGTGAATCGAAAACAATTGTGTTTTGTAAAGTGAAACAATGATGCTGATTGGACGGCGTAACAAATCAGAGAGAATTCGTTCTTCGACCCTTTGTTTGCAGGAATCGTTTCACCAAACAATCACTCTTCATGGACTGACCTTGATTCTCCCATTCGTTCGATGGAATATGAACTCCCATGTTGATCAATGAATCGAAAATGGAGGAATGGGTTCCAAAGGGTTCCAGTAGACAGGTGGAAGGCAGGAATCGGGTTTGGATACGATTGAAAGGGACCACAAATGATAATGAAACGACCCATTGGTGGCAGTGAGTTTCCACCATTCATTACTGAATTCATATTTCTTTTGAAATGACAGTTCGTTTTGGAATTGGTAGGAAGTGGTGTTGAGGAGTGATGCGTAGTGTGTTTATGTTTGGCTATTGGAGCAGTTGCCTTCAATGGAGAGTCAGTTAATTTGGTCGATGCGAGGGAGGACTTCAGTTGTGATGAGAAGGGATATGTGGAGTATCTGAGCAAGTGGAGTGTGGCTGAGAAGAGTACCTCGCGTGATGGGAAGAGTGAAGAGTTCAAGAAGCGTCTGGGCTACTTCGTTGAGTCCTGCGAGAAGATCCATGAGTGGAATAAGATGAAGAAGTACCGAATGGAGTTCACCTTCTACGCTGATTGGCATCCCGAGGAGTTTGAGGAGTTGACCACCACCAAGCAGCGATATTCTGGAGTGAAGGCTCCCGTGCCTTCCATTACTCCTGTGTACAACAACACCAACTATCGCTATTTGATGCCTTCCATGGATCCGTGTGATGGAAATGGTGAGTTGAGAGAGTTGATCTCGAAGCCTCAGAACTGTTCGGTGTCGTGGGCTTTCGCCATTACCAACTCGATTGAGTATGCGATCAAGAAGATGTACTTTGAGGAGTATGACCAGATCGTGGAGGTGTCTCTGTCTGCTCAGGAGTTGATTGATTGTGTTGGTAAGGAGCATGGAGTGGTTGGAAAGATGTGTGATGGAATGCCTCTTGTTTGGGGATTTGATTATGTGTATGAGAATGGTATCGCTTACAGCGAGTACTATCCTCACAGGAATGTGGAGGGAGAGTGCAAGAGAGTCGAGGACGAACACAAGTACCACATTGGTGGATACGAGAAGCCTTCTGCGTACAACAAGCTGGGTCTGTTTGATCTGTTGATGAAGGGACCTGTGGCAGTGACTATGGGTTTGGATCTTGAGTTCTTCCAGTACTACCGCAACGACGGCGAGGAGGCTCCTTACTTCAACACTGGCTTCTGGAGACCTTCTGTGAATGGAGTGGTTGTCGAGTATTCTCAGTATGTTGCGGATGGAAAGGATGAGTTGTCCCAGAACCCATACTTCGCTGTGGAGACGCGTCTGCGTGGATGTGATTCGTTTGTGTTCCGTGTACCGATTCTGGAAACGATTGAGAACGCCAACATTGGTGGTATTGCTGGATTTGCCATTCGTCCGATCGTGACGGATCTGATTCCAGTGAAACCGACGAGTGAGGTGACTGTGAAACCGAGTGTGGCTCCGAGTGTGGCTCCGAGTGTCATACCAACTGTTCAACCAACTGTTCAACCAACTAACAAACCCACTATTCAACCCACTACTATTCCCACAGAATCACCAACCATTGCTCCCACCACATCACTTCCAACCATTCCTCCCACAATTCCTTCCACTCAATCACCAACCATCCCACCCAGTGAGAGTCCCACTGTTCAACCCACAACAAATCCCACTACCCAAACACCAACCACCATTGCTCCAACCACTCAAACTCCCACAACCATTGCGGTTGTTCCATCGGAACTAGCTTCAAATCCAGTGACAATTACAATTGTCAATATAACCAGTGGATTGTGTAGCAGTTATCAGGGAACAGAGTTCATTCTGAGAGGATTGCCTGCTCTGAAATCGATTGTGATAGGAGATAATTGTTTTGTAAATGTGAGAGTGTTTGAGTTGGATGAACTGAGTGAGTTGGAGAGTGTGGTTGTTGGATTGAGGAGTTTCAGGATTAGTGGTGATGAACGAAATGATGGTTCGTATCGAATTGTGAATTGTTCAAAACTCAAATCCATTCAGATTGGATATACGTCATTCTATGATTATCATTCATTTGAATTGAACAATCTTCCTTCTCTTCAATCCATTGATATTGGTGTGGCGTGTTTCAATTATGCTCCATTATTCTCATTGACTGGTTTGATTGATGGATTGATTTGAATTCACAGATCTTCCTCAACTACAATCACTCAAGCTTGGTATGTATGCATTCTATTATGTTCATTCTATTGTGTTTGAGAGTGATTGAATAGATGGATTGATTATTCAGATTTGCCTAAACTACAATCTATTCTACTTGATTATTGGGCTCTATATGGAGATTTTCGTGATGATCGAAAGACGATTAACGATAAACCCTACAACTACAAGAACACATTAACAATGCGAAGTGAGATAGAATGAGTTGACGAATGAATAGATCTTCCTTCATTGACAGAATTCAAAGGAAATGGCCGGAACTTCGGGAATATCGGTTCAGTGATTCTGGAGAGTATGGATTTAGTGTTTGATAGATGTAGATATCCCTCAATTATCATCTGATGGAATCCAATTCGGTAATTACTGCTTCGACTACACCTATTCCCTCCAATCCTCAAGTATTCATTCTCCCATTTCCTTATCATTCGATGCTACTGCTCTCGAATCAGTCATCAGAAGCAAAAGCGGATACGTCAAATAGACAATGCGTGTTTATTATCTACACAACAAATGAACATTCGATAACGACTATCCGAACAAACATGGTATAGAATTATAGAGTAGAAATGAAGATGAGAGGCGTTGAGACGATATGAATGGGATGCAGAGTATGGAAAAGATGAATGAGAATATGAAAGCATGAAATGAATGAGCGATGGATAATGAAGGACGAGGACACCACAGAACGTGTGAGAATGAAGAGTCAAAAGAGAACATGGAAATGAATGGGAATAAGGAAATGAAATGGAATGAGAGAATTGGAATGGAAATGGATAAGAGTAAGATTGATCGAAGTGTGTGAGAGGAAGAATGAGATGGGAATAGATAGAAATGAATGAATAGAGAACATAGATGCGATTAGGAATGAAAAGCAATGATGTGTGATGATGAGGGTGATGATGGTGAAATAGGATGGAAAGGAGGATGGAATAATGAAGACGAGGGTATGATAAATGAAACAGGTGAAAATGAGTTTTGAGGAAATCGCGAAGACCACCATGGTGAAATGGATGAGTGGAAAAGTGAAAAATGCAAGAATGATGGAATGGAAGGAGGATGGAATGAGGATGATGTGGGATGAATGATAGATGAATATGCAAGGTGATGAGCGTGAAGCAGATGAGATGATGAGAGAAGGCATGGAATGTGGTTAGAATGAATAGATGAATATAATGAGAGAGGAGACAGTGAGAATGATGATGTGAAGTATGATCATGACGAAATGCGATGTCAGTGAAAATGAGAAGAGAAGAGAGTGATATGATGAATAGAATAGGAAAGAAAAGGAAATGAAGAAATGAGGGTTGTGAGGAATGACATAGGGTAGAGAGTGTGAGTGAAGAATGATGAAAATGGGAGTGTGTAGAAATGGAATGAGGGTAGAGAGAGAAGCACAATGATGATATTGAATGAATGAAAGGAAGTGATAGTTGATGCGATTAGTTAAGGTGATGTGATGACAGTGACAGGAGTGAATGGAAATGAAAGGATATCAACGCGAAGAATCAGAATGAGCCATGAACGAGGGTTGAAGTGTGTTGATGGTGTGATGTCCATGGAGTGAGATGACCGTGGAAATTCGAGAAGCAGAGAGCACATGCGTGTGTGAGGG